>OY728139.1:529868194-531118194 GCA_963277665.1 Viscum album | reverse complement strand
TGACACTGACGCCCCTTGATAGGTGTCCTCTTCAGCTTGCACCCAATGCTAGCGTCAGGTTAGATGGACTGGAGCAGATGGTGCGGGTATGTGGCTTACCAGCTCCTCAGCCAGTAAGACTGGGGGGTGGCGCTGACGCGGCCAGGTGGGAGCCCTCCTTTGGAGCCCCTAGAATGGGATCTTGGCTTGGCTGACCTAGACGTCCCCTACTTCGTCGGCGTGGGGGAGGGATTCATCGAGGCATTCCAGGTATAGGATCCTGAAGCAATTATACGTGGGTGCGGGGAGAAACGGCTCCCTATGCGGCCCTTGTGGGTGGCGGTGGCGATGAGGTGCAGACGCCTCTAGATCATATCCGTCCATACCCTGAGTTGGGATAATACCCTCCTCCTCTTACCGATGTATGAGTTCATTAATCACACTCCTCTGAATAACCTCAGACGAGGAGATTGTGCATGAGTTCCCAATGGATATGGGTGTCGAGACAATTGCAGAAGTGTTGGGGCTGCACGGGATTTCAATGTTGGCATTTCCCCTACCCCCACATTGGTGGATGGGTGGTGATTGAAATTTCGTCACAACATCTTGGTTCCTAAAAAGCAGGGAGATTAACCCATTAGTGCTGAAAGAAAAAGGAATCGATGACCAGTACCCAAGCACCATTCTATTTTCTATGACCGGTAAGAGGGATCCACACTAACAACATCGTAGACTGTGATGTCCAACGTTTTAACTATCCCAACATTTGCTGAGTTTCACATGAGGCCCACTATTTTCTTGGTGGGACCTAGCGTCGGATGGCTGGATCCAATGACACGCTGATCTACCGACACCCCGAGTGCTACTAATCTCCACATTGAGGAGAAGATCATTCACGTTGGGCTCACCATTTTTGTTTTTGAAACTTTCACTGGGTCGCGTGCATATATACTCATAAGGACGAAAGGAATTGTTTTTTCCCCTCATTCCATATTTTCCAAAGGTGGGTGGCATCCGTCGCTTATTCAGGGACGTTTCCTCCTTGACCAAAACAGGATGATGGGATGTCGATTCTTCTTTCTGTGGATTTCTCCTCAGAACTAGTCACCTAGTCTGAGTCTCCCTTATAAATTAAAGTTGTTTTTTCACAAAACACTTCCCAGTTCCATATCTTCAGGGATTCTAGTTAATTGTTTCTCTCATTTCAGAACATTTCAAGGGGTCAAGTCAGGGCAGAAACCTTCAGTCAGGGGAGTAGTCATGTTGGGCATCACTTCCGTGTCTGGATGCTAGAACACCATAGCATCTATTTTTTTTCCCTTATTATAAGGATTCTCAAGGGCATGGAATTTCAAGGAATCCCATGTCAAATTTGGGGAATTATATTCCCTAGGAATGTCTTTGAGGTTTTCCTCAGCTTCCCATGTTTAACACGGGGTATGTTACAGGTTTAATGTAAAGCGGAGATAGATCAGACTGATCGGAGCACTGATTAGAGTGGATCAGATGTGTGCAATCTCAAAATGGAACACAGATGTTTGATGGGGGTGATTTGATGTGATCTCACAGGGATAGGGCATCCTAGATAAGAATCAAGGTGGGTGATGGATGGTTGAGTGAAGAAGATGAGATGGAACCTCCATGAGGATGACGATGATGTTGGGATTGAATCTCGAAAAGACTTCCTATTTATCCTTGTGGAAGGGAATAAAAGTCCACATAGTTAAGGATGGTACCAACGTCTTACCTCTGGTTGAGGTTCCTATGGCTTACTACTGGATAAGTTTTACAAAAACTTATCGCTGAATTTGGGTCACAACGGCTTACTGTAGGATGGGTTACAATGGATTACCGCTGGATGGGGAACAACAGCTTACCGCTGGGTGGGGTTGACCCTCATGGAGGATTCCAACATACCCAATCTAAGAGATAGAGATAAAACCCACATAGTTTATATGGGTGATGGGATTTAACCTTAGGGAGTCTTCCTAAGTACCTTTCCTTAACAAGGATCAAATTCCATGTAGTTCAAGAGGAGGGGCATTGGTGTCCGACGTGGAGATGGTATGAACCCATGGTTGGTGGTCATGAACCTCAAGGAGGCTTCCTACATACCTTTACTTAGCTAGTATCAAAGTCTACATATTTCAGGATGGTGGATGCAGGTTAACGTAGTGAAGGATGATAAGATGTCATGTAGTTTAATGTTATGCGGGACAATGGAGGTCCGAGGTGAAGGGGTTCAGAACCAATGGATGGTGGGCTTGAACCTCGGGGAGGCTTCCTACGTACCTTTCCTTGGAAAGGATCGAAGTCTATAGATTTCGATAGGTTTGTGGTGAACTGATTTGAATGGAGTAGGGACCAATGGTTGGTTGGAATGAACCTCAGGGAGGCTTCCTACGTACCTTGCCTTGGCTAGGATAAATGTCCCCATAGATTGGGAGTAGGGGCATTGGTGTCTGACATGAAGATAGTATGAACCAATGGTTGGTGGGATTGATCCTCAGGGAGGCTTCCTATATACCTTGCCTTTGCATGAATCCAATTCCATATAGTTTGGGAGGTTTTGGTGAACCGACGTGAAGGGAGTCTGGACCAATGGTTGTTGGGATTGAACCTCAGTAAGTCTTCCTACATATCATGCCTTAGCAAGGATCAAATTCCACGTAGTTTGGGAGTAGCGGCATTAGTGTCAGACGTGAACTTGGTATGAACCAATGGTTGGTGGGATTGAACCTCAGGGAGTCTTCCTACGTACCTTGCCTTCGCAAGGATCAAATTCCAAGTAGTTTGGGATGGTGGATGTAGTTTAATGTCATGCAGGACGAAAATGGGGCATGTAATTTAACATCATGTGGGATGGTGGTGGTCTGACGTGAAGGGTTTTTAAACCAATGGATGGTGGGCTTGAACCTCGGGGAGGCATCCTACGTACCATGCTTTGGCAAGGATCAAATTCCATGTATTTCGGGATGGTGGTGGACCGACATAAAGATGGCCGGGACCAATGGGTGTTGGGATTGATCTCAGGGAGGCTTCCTACATACCTTGCCTTGGGAAGGATCAAAGTCCACATAGTTTAGGATGAATGTGGGGCTTACACTATAGGATGCCCGAAGAAGATGTCATGGTAGATACTTACTCTAAGCCCACATGAGTCATTCTCGGTGTGAGAAACAAGAGGTAGTGACGACCTAACGATCACGTCGCGAAAGGTGTGTCTATG
The DNA here is from genome assembly GCA_963277665.1 of Viscum album. Classification (NCBI taxonomy): domain Eukaryota; kingdom Viridiplantae; phylum Streptophyta; class Magnoliopsida; order Santalales; family Viscaceae; genus Viscum; species Viscum album. Next base: position 531,114,986 of record OY728139.1, on the reverse strand, counting down.
GGAAGTGGAGTGGGGCTTACATGTGGTTAGTAGCCCAAAAAGGATATAGGGTCTTATGTGTGGTTAGCAGACCAAGGTGATGGAGATTTGGACTTACTCCAGAGTAGAGGCCAGTGGCGACAAATCCCATCGGGAGAGGGATTTTTTACCGAAGAAAGGAGGGGTCCGGTGTCCACCACCCCCCCCCCCCACCCCTCTGGTCCTTGGGACCAAAGAAGAAAGGAGGAGTAGGGATGCTGCCTCCTGCAAGAAAGGCTAGAGGCTTACACCAAGGTGGTTTCCCTATCCCCACGGACAATCGCCGCTCCCATAAAGAGGATCTCATTTCATGTGGGGAATGACTTCACTCTCGTAGAGGCCAGTGGGCATAGAGAATGTTCGAGACGGGGCACCCCACATATGATGCATGGGTTAAGGTCACAGTTTAACATCATGTGCTGAGCATGATGGTGCTTGGCAGTTTAACATCATGCATCTCGAATGAGGTGGGTTCGCTTCGCACCCCTTGGAATTACATAACTGATACCCACTCGCCCTTGAGGGAAGAAAGGAATTGGCAATTCCATAGCAACGGGGTGTTATGGAGAGATCCATTAGGGGGTCCCTATTAGCATGGCTATGCAAAGAATAAATAGTTTTTAGCATGCATATGAGAAGAAGCATGAGGCAAAGAAATGAAATGGGAAGCACTGTGCAAGGGACCTTGAAATTTCTTCATACAAACCTGATGGGCAGCACGGGAAAAGGATTTACAGAGCAAAAGGACCATAGGTAGATGTCTTGTGAAGCTATGGTGCTCCATGAAGTGGAGCGGCTTTGTGGAGGGATGTGCTTCATGAATTGTAGACAACTAGCCTAGGTATACGACATAAGTGCATATGGAAGGTGCTTCGCGAAGTGAAACGGTATTCACGGACCAATGCCTCGCGATGCAAGGGTGCCTTGTGAAGCATAACATTGTGAAGCAATATGCTTCGCAAAGCATAGTGACCATGTCTTAGCATGAAGATCACATGTGTATGAAGGGTGATTTGCGAAGCATAAACACTCCATGATGACCCGAGTCCCCATGGGGATCCCCTTCCTTTGCGGAGGCCCATGGGCTCCGTGAAGGGAATCCCTCTTTGAAGAGGTGCAGAATCCATGCAAAGGGGAAGACACTTTGCAATGAAAAAGTACCTTGAAAAACTCATGGTTCGCAGATAAAAAATTGCTTCGTGATGTGGGATCTTAGAAGGCGAAATGTCGGAGGATCCGTCCTTTGGGCTTAAGGGGAGACTGGTATTTATGGGCGAGAGGTGCCGCGAAGCAGAGCTTGCTTTGCATGAAGACGGAGCTTGTTCCGCAGTGGGTTCGCGAACGTCAAAGGGGTTTGTAGAGCATCCCGCCTCCTTGCTCCGCGGTAGGTTCGCGAATGTCAAATCGGTCCACGGAGCATCCCACCTCCCTGCTCTGTGGTGGGTTCGCAAACATCAAATCAGTTCACAGAGCATCCTGCCTCCTTGCTCATCGGTGGGTTCAGAAACTTCAAATTGGTTCATGGAGCATCCCACCTCCTTGTTCTGTGGAGGGTTTGTGAAGGGAGAGCTCTACGACGGCCACAGGGCTATGGGGTTCTTCTACCAGTCTTCATGATTCATCCCCTTATTCTCTCCTTTTGTTATTGTTTTTCCGTGATTTTGGTGTCAACCTATATATAATAACATAATATTCCTGATATAAATATATTCATTGGTTATATTGTTTTTGGGTGTATAACCACATGATATGTAGTTGTTGGACATTATTTTTTCTACATGTACATTGATATTGTGAAATCTATAGTTAAAATTGAAAAATAATATAAATAACACATAATAAATATTTCTAGAAAAAAATTATTATAAAGTATATATTTTTTCATTTTTATTATTATTAATGAATGATTTAGTGTGTTATTAATTGAAATTTTCTAAACTAATTAAATTTATTTAATTAACTATTTTCATGATAAATTAATATGTATAATATGATGTGATTAGAATTATTTAATGTTAAAATTATATTTTTTAAAAAATTTCTTATTTATTTTTATTTAGATAATTTAAAAGATCTCTTTAAATTATTCTTCTACTAAAATTTTATTTTTTCAATTTAAATAAAAAAGAATCATTTAATTATATAATTTATATTATAAAATATTAATAAATCTTAACAATTTTAAATTTATTTGTCAATAAAAAATTTATTATATATAATTTATGCTTTCATTTAAAAAAAATTATTATATAAAAATGTTTAAATAAAATAAATTAAGAATTACTTTTTTATCCATGCATTAAAATTACATATAGAGGTTAATTTAATTTCTATCCATAAATATAATTTTCCAATGTAAATGTTAGCCACCACTATAAAATAAAAAATAGGGTAAAAGGAAAAATTAATTTTTAAAGACCTAAAATAACATAAACAATAATATATTAATTATTTTAGGGGAAATGATAAACCAACCATAATTTTATTGTCATTATTTTTCCATATTGGATCAATATTCAGTTTAAAAATACAGTTTATAACCACTAATGAATGGGTATTTTAATAAATTCCACTTAATCTCAAAAAACCTCCCTTATCCCAACATAAAAACAATCCATTCATTTTTTCCACTTCATTTTTATTAGATAACATGGGATATATAGAACACTGAGTGGGAGTTTGAATAAGGTTTTTGTGTTATTAAATATTTAATAAATATTTATTTATTATTTTTGTGCTTATTTAGAAAATGGATATCTGTATACCCTTTTTACTATAATTTTTTGCATTCATTTGACATGAAGATGGAATCAATAAACCATATAATTTTTTTGTTAATTATTTATTTCACTATAATGTATTAGTAAATCTATAATGTACAATGGTAATAATCCTACATTTCACACATACCCTATTTTTTATCAGGGATACCTCGTTAAAGTGTATGTCTAAAAACCTATATTCCCATAATCAATGAGGAACAATTAAATAAATGAATGATAACTCTTCAAATACATTATTTTTCATGTATCATTTCAAAGTGGGTCAATGGAGAAGGATTCATGTATCCCCTTAGAATAATCGATTTGATCTCCTTCCTTAAAGGACAGTAATATCCAAGGTTGTATCGAACATAGAGATCAATTAGTGATAAAAAATATTAAATTCAAGGGAATAATTTTTTTCTTATTTATTACTTATAATATAGTGATTTTATATGTTCGTATCATTATAATAATTCATTGACCATAATGAGAATCAACTAAATAAAAGTAACGTCCAACTCTAATTCTTCTTATTCAATGTGTGGGAAAATTCCTTCACAATAGTAATGGTTGTATTTAATTATTCAACAAACCAAATATAGAGAGTAATCATATTATGAGTTCTCATTTATTGATTGAAAATTTATGAATTTAGTTATTATATAGAATCTTTTATTATTTTATATGACTTCAAAAAAATACTAGATAGTAACAGAGTCAAGTTCAACTCCCTTTCTATATATAAATATATATGTATAGACTACATGATTCTTAGTTTCTCAATTATCCTTTTAAATAATTAAAACCTAGATGGATATTTGTTTCTATATATGAATATCAAAACACTTTTAATAATTAGAACATAAAATATCTACATGATTCTTTGTGAAATCTATTCATTATATATAACCACCTGAAACCCCATTTCCTAGACCTGGTGCTAAAATAATAAAAAAATTATATTTTGGTATCGATACCAATAAATGTGACACACTTTTTTTAATCCAAATCATACCACAATAAAAGGGAAAATTTGATCACTTTCATGCCCAAGGACATTTTAGGTTTTTAGTTTTTTATAATTAAAAAAAACTCTTAACATATTTGATTAATAAATAACATGTCCATATGGAGGAACATTATCTCTCATTATACCTATCTTTTTATAATCCATTTTACTTCTCCAAAATCTCTCAAAAACATCATCATGTTAGAAAACATTCAACAAAAAAATAATTTCATCATAATTATTCATAACAAATGGAAAAGGAAACATAAGAATGGCTGGGGAAATTGATCAGTAAGGGTAAATATAAGAATTAATAATAGGATGATATCATCAAGCACAAGAATTGAATAAGGGTGTGATGACATAATAAATGTATATGGTCATGTCATAAGAATATTTGTACCAATTAATACCTAGATCATCAAGCATGAAAACAAGTCATGAGGGTCTAACAAAGCCATTAGTCAATATAAAAAATAATCAAGATCTATTTGATATAATTTTATATCATATGAAACATTATGAGACCATAAATAGAATTTATGAAACTTATTGGTATCTTGGATAATTATATTCACATTACTTCTTATATGTTGAATATCTAATGTGTTTAACATCCTTCTATGTGGTACCCAATGTGTTCTATGGCTATAACAGACCCATCTATCATTGGTTTATCACATAACAACCCATCATTGGTTTATAATGGAACCACCCATCCTTATAAACAGTTTCCAAGAAACGTATCATGAATAAATTAAGTGGAGTGTTCATTTCATCACAAATGAATTGTAACAAAATTCATATATTCAGAACCTGAATAACCATTTGCATAGAAATGGATTCAATAACATCCTATTTGAAACATGATTAACCCTTAGAAAAGAAACTAATTCCATAACAATATATTTGAATCATAATTAACATTTGAAAAAGAAATGTATTTCATATTAATATCTTTGAAACATTATTAAACTATGTCAAATAAATGGGTTCTATGAAAATCAATTTTAAACATAATTAATCCATATAAAATAATTGGGTTTCAAAACAATGTATTTGAAAATGATTAACTCATTGAAATGAAATAGGTTCCATGTAAACCTCTTTGAGGTAATATTATTCCATAGAGAGAATAAATTAAAATGATATTATTACAAAATAACTACATTGGAGCATCAATAACAATAAGGTCTATTGATATTCATGACTGGGAATACTATTAATATAAAGACCTGGCCTTAAAACATTACATAATCTTAAATTAAATGAATAATTCACATTGAGTAACTTTTCAGCTTTAGAGTTTTATAGAATTAGACTATAAATATTATATATCAACATGAAAATTAATTTTACACATTACTACTCAATATGTATTTTTTTCATAAAATAAAAACTCTTAAAAAGAAACATGTCTAGCTCCATGTTTTAAACAGCATGACTTTTCCTTGATCCCATCCTTGACCCTATTCATCTTTAAGTCCTGTGGAAAAAACATTTAAAAAACATGGGATGAGCATTAAAAGCTCAGTAAAGGTTACAAAATAAGGAAAGGAAACATTAACACATCAATAGATTCAATTCAATGAAACCATAATTTTCAATAAAAACATACCTCATGAAATCAAAAGATTTATGAATAACATAGAGAAATCATAAATCGTAAAGGTAAATTGTGGCATCCATATCAAAAATAGATTGTATATTTCACAGCTATGTAGGTATTTAAATTTTTAATACCGATTATAGTATATAATCTAAATCTCTTATAATAAACATTAATGTTTACCTCTGTCACATTACCTAATACATTAGAGAGTTATCTCGGGCTCACCTGCCCTTTGTTTATTACGGAACCACCCAAATACGTAACAATTCCCAAGAACCATAATATATTCATAAAACAAAACACAAGCATAAATTAAAGGTAACATTTCTATATTCCAATCACAGTATATCATTTTAAGATTTGAAGAAAAAAAAGATTTAACAAACCATTTTCAATACCATTTAAAACATTTATTAAAGAGATTTTTGAATCAAAGAGTCCCATACCACTTTTAAACTTTTAAATGAAATAGAATTTTAAAACATTAATGTCCATATAAAAAAATCCTTAAAACCATTTTTAAAAACATGTAAATTAATAATAAATATTTAGAAGATAAAATAATTAAAACGATATTTAAGTTAAGGAGTTCCTAACCAAATGAGAGATCCTTGAAAGCAAATAATTGAGGAATAACATTTAATAGAACCTTTATAATATCATGAGAATAAATTTATTCCAGATATAATATTCCAAAGGATAGTATATACACCATATAAATGTGAATTGGTACATAACAATAATGAAGTCTCAATGGAGTGTAAATTCAGACGAAATCCCTTATAAAGATTGTATCTGTAGATTAAGGATAAATAAATTATATAATTATGTGAAAAGAATATAAATAAAATAAATATTATTTTATATTCATTTTAAAAAAATCTTAGGTCATTCACACATATTAATATCATTAAATAATCAACAAGTACAATTTTATCCCAAATAATTGAATTTGGGTTAATAAGTTCTCTTACAGAAATTTGACAGCATAACGACATTGCTTTAAAATTAAAAAAATGAGCTGATGAGATAGAAAAGGGTCTGTTAGAAAATGGACATAAAATTTACCACAATAAGGATATATAAGAACATATCACAACAGAAGAAAAATCAAAACAAAAGAGATGACATAAAAGAAGTCTTTGGCTGAGAGAGTACAGTGAAAGGTTCCCTTACCGATTTGGTAACTTACAAAAAATACACCCCATGAAATAAGGGTCATAAAATGATGAAGTAAATACTCATAAATTAAATTATATTACCCAAATAATGCAATCATGGTCAGTACATACACCACACCAAAAAAAATAGTGACAATATAGCATGAATCTCACAGGAATAAAACGTGAGATAAAAACCTCTTACCACGTTGTAATCAATCGAGGCATATGACCAAAAATTAATAACCACCAATTGAATAACATAATACCATTAATATAAATAGAATCATGATAATATATATCATATGAAAATACACAATAGACTATATGCAATAAATAAAGGGTGAACAATGAAATTCTCATGAAATTAAAAGTGAGATAAGAAATCCCAAACCACATTGTAATCAATCGAGTTGTTTGAACAAAATTTAATAACCACTAAATTTATCATATAATACCATGAATATAAATTTATTCATAATAATATATATAAAATGGAAGTACACAATACACCACATTCAATAAATAAGTGGCAAAGAATGGAAATCTCATACAATTAAAAGTGTGATAAGAATCCCCTTACCTCGTGTCTGACTTGACCCGTTCCTTCTTTAATCTCCTGAATAATAAAATAAAGTTAATTTATAAATTCTTAATAACCTTTTTTAAGTTTATTATTCCTTTTATATCACTTATTATTATTTTTTAAACCTTATGAAATCATTTAAGGTAATAATGGTTGTTTGGTCGATATTTGGTACTTGAGTCAAAAATGAACTTCTTATAATTACTAGTTGTTCATGTGGTCAAAAATCAATTATCAACAGAATTATATTCATGATTTAGATATCTTATATGTCATATATATCCAGTATATGTATGGATTTGTAATATTACATAACATTTGGAGATAAGAAATGAAATGCACCGTTCATGGAGACGGTTAGCCGTACGTACGCATGAACGCTACTTTCATTTCTATTTCATATTTAATGGAATAAAAACATAATGATACATGGGTATATTATAATTCCTGTATAATATCATATGATATATATGTTACATAATTTCATTAACCCTATCCTTTATACGTTCCATGTATGTCATGAACGAATCATCACTACCACAAAACTGGGCAAGGCCAGCGCCACCCCTTTATCAACTCTAACGAAAAAGCGCTAATAAATGGGGGGCCTTTATCAGCACTCAAAAAATCGCTAATAAAAGTACCCCTTTATCAGTGCTTTTTTTAGCGCTCATAAAGCCCCCCCCCCCCCCATTTATCACCGCTTTTTTAGCGTTGATAAAGGGACCCCCTTTATCAGCGCTTGTTTAGTAGCGCTGATAAAGGGTCAACTTCAAAAAAAATTAAAAAATATATTAATATATAAATATAGTTATATAGTTATATTGATATAGATATAATATATAATTTTTAAATATATTTTAGATAAGTATAAAGGTACATTTACACTTAATATACTTAATATATAAGATATTTAGTGAAAATGGATTCTTAAAAAATTAAAAAAAAATATTTTTAATTAAAAATTTGATAATTATTATGGAGTAATAGTCATTTAATAACAATTTGAAGAATAAAAAAATAAAAAAAATTAAAACAATATCCAAAATATGTTGAAAACGCAACTCAAACTTCAAACGGCCATAACTTTTGATCCGGGTGTCCGTTTGAGCTCCACCACATATCAAATCAAAGCCTGCAACGAGATCTATGTCTTTATGACTTGGGGGGACCTCGATGAAGCGTTTTTCAAGGCCAAAAGAGGTCCAGAAGGCCTCTAAAACTGAGTTTTTAGTCGGGGTACCTAGATTTTTTAACATTTTGTGGATTTTCAGCCTCGTTTAAGTGGGTATTATTGGATTTTTTTGGTGGGGACTGAATTTATTCCAAGGTATTACATTCATATTGATATTATGTTTTTGAAATTTTATCGTTTTTTATAATGCACTGCTATTTATAATCAAATATATAACTATATGTACATATTTTTTATATATTCACACCTAAAAATTAAATTTTTTAAATAAATAATTAAACATATTTACATATAAAATATACTTGATTTATCTAAATAATAACTAATATCCATTTTGTTTAAAATACCAATATATGAATATTTATATAACTACTATATATTAATATAACTATATATATATTAATATAACTATATATATTAATATAAATATATATTACTGTACAAATAAATATAACGAAATATATGTATAAATAAATAGATATATCATGAATAAGTGAAAAAATCAATATAGGGTAGTGGAAAAGGCTTTAGGTGCGCATGGGGGAGGTCTTGAGATCAAATCTGGGTGGAGGAAAGGGCGTGTTCGCAAGGGTGATTTAAAGGGCTAGCGCTGATAAAGGGTGCAGGCGGTGCGGGCGGGCGCTGGATGTGTGGGAAAGCACTGATAAAGGGGGGGTCAAGCGCTGTAAAAAGCCCCCCCCCCCCACGTTGGTAGTATTTTTTTTATTTTTTTAAATTTTTTTTATTTTTATCAGCGCTAAAAAGAAAGCACTGATAAAAGACCCTTTTATCAGTGCTTTTTAGAGCGCTGATAATGGGGACCCCCCCCCCCTTATCTTCACTAGCATTATCAGCGCTTTTTCTAGTGCTGTTAATGGCCATTTTTAGCGCTGATAAAAGCCATATTTGTAGTAGTTCATATCACCTTGAGGTGGTGGTAGTCCGCACTTCATCAAATTAAATTATTGAATTTACACATATTGGAAAGCATAAAGGTATGTTTGTAAATAAAAATTAAATAACCATAGAGAAAAAATAAGAATAATATATATCATATGTAAATATATCTCCATTATAATGGCCACCGTGATAGGTTGTAGTATAAGATTTAACAATCATCGATTCGGGAGGTAGTAGTTCACCGTCCACAGAAACAACATGTTCTTTACCCATTAGATGGAGGTGTGTGTAAGTGTAGTTCAAATCCTTCTCATAAAAAAACTTATTATATGGTGGATACTGATTTTGTTATAAAATAAATGGATAAAAAGAGTTTATGGGTTTGGAGAAGTAAAATAAAACAAAATAACTTAAGAGAAGACGTTACCTTTAAATCGGGTATCTCCCTTTGGTTTGAACCAAACGGTTTACATGAATTGCCATCTGCCAAGGGTAAGGATTCTATGAAGGGTAGAGAGATGTAGGGAGCTTCATTTTGTAGAGTTTTGATGATCCAAGGGGCTTTATATGTGTGTGGAATGGGTTATAAGTGGGGGTTTTTTATAAGGGGGGAGAAGGGGCTCTTTAGGAAAGCTTGAAAATATTATTTTATTATATACTGATTTTCAGTTTACAAAGGCCCAAAACTCATTAAAGTAGAAAATAAGATGACTCATATTCTAAATAAAATCATCCAATAATAATTTTATAGGTTTTGGATATTTTTTTAATCTTTATAATCTTATTTATTTAAATCATTCATTAATGAGGTAAACACTACATCATTATTGTGTCATAAATATTTTTATTTATTTGATGTCTAAAAATTATAAAAAATATCATGATGTAGGAAAACGTTTTATATTTCCATTGAATATTTATTGTAAAAGATAAAACTTTTATTACCCCATGTAATAATTTATTTACTAAAAGATATATGTTTGTGTCATTTTTGTCTTTACTTAAAATCAATTAATATAAAGTGTCATTATCACTCCCAAGTGGCTCCATGGGGTTCCCAAATCGATCCAATTATTTCCATGATTGAAATTTATCCACCGATATGATTAGGTGCATGTTAGGGTTATTTAGTATTTTTATAATAATATTTTTTTACCCTTATTTATCAGATTTACCCTTTAACCATGGTAAATAAAAATTTTGCTGAAGTAAATATTCATGATGTATAAAAAAAATATACCTATTTACAAAATTTGAACCTCATAATTCCAAATATGGAATCTATTTTTCAAAATTCAAAACACATAAGTGAAGAAAATTAATTTAAAATTAATTCCCATTGTCAAAACAAAAAATCTTGTTTTTAATGAATAATAACTATCAAAAGATTGACACTTATTTATGTCTGATTTCAAAGAAAATTACTTCTAATGACCAAAATTGGATTAAATGGTAAAAAAATAATATAATTACACTTTAAAACCAATTTAAAAGGTAATATAACCATATAAATAAATTTTATTACAAGTAATATTGGAATTAAAATACAGTATTTTTCACTATTCATTAAAAAAATTATTTTATCAGAAAAATGCCAAAAATTTACCCAAAGTATATTCTGATGTACTTATTTTAAAGAAGAATTTTATTTTGTCAAATGGAATATATAAAAGTTTCCAAATATATATTTAAAGATTTTTCTCCATCAAAAGGCAGTAAATCAACCTTTTAATGAATATTAGAGTATTTATGCTTAAAATCAGATTCTTTCTTATTTTAAGCCTCTAAAATTTATTGGGTAAATGAAAAAACATTTAACAAAACATTTATCTTAATATTGTAGTTAGTTTTTTACATTCTCTATAACCAATGGCTAGGTGTTAACTACCATTTAAAATAATATTATATTATAATTTTTCAGTATGACTCAGCATTGTGTGCAACATAAGATTTCAAAGAAATCCATTGTTGCATATCGGGTATTCCATTGAACATAGAATCCCCATTATAGTAAAATTAATATTTAATTCACAAATTTTCATAAATATTAAAATGATATATTCTTTATTTACCTAGGATGTTACATCATTCCCCCCTTCTTAGAATTACTTCCTCACAATTTTAAAATTGGGATTCGCAAACATCATGGAAAGTTCCACATCAGGAAAAAAAATAGTCAATAAAAATATCATTTTAAAATAAAGAAAGATAAATACAAAGTTCCCTCAAGATATCCCATAATAGGAATCCATGTAAGAAAAAATGGATATGGAAGAGAAACAAACCATCAAGGTTTGATGGAGAGTGGTAGAAAATATGATTAGGAGAAAGTTAACCATCAGAAAATCACAAACTTGTGATGGGTTAAACGGTATTTGATTCCCCAATAGGAAAAATTAATGGACAGTGTTTCTCTTTTAAGATAATTTTCATAAATTTGAATAATTTATTTATGATCTTAACTAAAAACATAAGGAAACGTACTTACTTGTCATGTAGGCTTTCATCCTTTAATAAATTTCTACCACAAAATCATCTTTTCTCCAAACGATGTGTATTCAAACTGACTTAGTCAATTTAAAAGTGCTAGAATCAACTTCAAGATTATCATATAATCCAAAAATGATGAACTATATATTTCTCCTACCTTTAGACATCAACCAAAACCAAAAAGTTTAGTACAATACAAGATAATCCCCAAAAATAGATAATAATTTATAAAAAGAAATAGTACTCTTAATCCCCCAAATTCAACAAAAAGAACCCAAAGTTAAAGAAATACCATTCAATATATAATTGTCTTTAAAATTATTCAAAATAATCCAAACTAATATTGAAAACAAAATCTCAAAAGGATTTTATCACATAGTATTTAAAGATAAATCTTAACAATTATCTTCAAATAACATCTATTACTCATAATGTCTCAAAAGGAAAAATAATTAACCTAATGATGTATTATTCATTATAGGTTAATCATTTCCATAAATAATCCAAATCATCATATGTATATAATAAAAACAAATATTCTTCCAAAATAAAATTTCCACCATTACTCCAAAAATGAGATCCCATAGTCTTCTATTTCCCTTTAGCATCTAATGTTTCCAAAAGAGAAAACATCTTCTAAGATAACCATTAACACTTAATCACCAAATCATTTTCCTATATTAAGGATATCCATTTCATAAAATCTCAGTTCCCAAAATCAACTTATTCTTGATCGATAAAATTGTTTAACTCAAAATAATAATAAGTCATACTAACCAGGGACTTCACGTAGGCTAGTGGTTGGAGATGTGCCCTTGTCGCCCTTTGGTTGTGGGTTTGATTCATGTGGCCTTACTGGACGTGTTGGGTTGTCACTCAAATAAAATAGTTGTCACTTTTTATAAAACTCAAAAATAAACCAAACATGTTTAACCTCAAAATTTTTCTTATACCTTTCATTTTTATCCCAATACCTTAAAACCTAAACATCTTATATATTGTCATTTTTTCACCTCCATATGATAAAATAAAACTATTCCCAAAATAAATAACATCATACCTTTATCATGGTGTCCATATGGTTTCATTATCATCTTGTTCATATGGGTAGAAGGTCCATGCATTGAAATAATGATTTATAGATCCTTCATATCATTTTCTTCCATCATCCAAATACACCTTGTGCAACTTGGGTCATATGGGTGTTCACAGAAAAACTATTTCATAAAATAATCATGTAAGACATATAATTTCAAAACATCTAATAAAACATTATTTGTATAAAACAGTCTGTCCGATTTTGAGTGAAACTTTCAATCAATGGTCCTTTTAAAATACCATAAGTATGTTCTGAGAGACTATGTTGTAAAATAAAATATAAATAGGTTGTTCAAGGGTCTCCTTATTTAGTACCTTTTTTGAAATCATAATTTGCTTCCAAATATTGTGATATGGTAAAATATTTGAATATGCCTTGATAATATTTCCCTTTCTGGAAAATATGAGAATATTGAGAAAATAGGATTTGATTAAATACAACCCATGATCCATGATGATATCGAGGTATAGTGGAGGTGTTTGATATCTCAAAAAACTACTCTCAAGTGAGTTATATTCTAGAAAATGTTTCACAATCATCTGAACATGACTTTGAAATAATTATTGCAAGAATGTCATCAGGAAGAGAAAGGAAATACATTTGAGATCATCCTCCTTCCATTTGTAATTGAATTTCCTGATTTGGAAAATTTATAAAAAAAAGGATTTAACTGAAATAACAGAAATAGGGACTAACCATGTGTTTAATGAAAACTCTTAATCCCTAAAGTTGTTTAAACCAACCTTTGATACCAACTATAAGGACCAGGCCTTAAAACATTACATAATCTTGAATTAAATGAATAATTCACATTGAGGATCTTTTCTGTTTTAGAGTTTTAGATAATTAGGCCATAACTATTACATATAAACTTGAAAATTACATGTAACCACTACTACCCAGTATCCATTTTTTTTATAAAATAAATCCTCTTAAAAAGAAACATGTCTAGTTCCACGTCTGAGACATCATGACTTATCCTTGATCCCATCCTTGATCCTATTTATATTCCAGTACTGTGTAAAACATTTCAAAAACTTGGGATGAGCATAAAAAAGATCAAAAAGGGTTATAAAATAAATAAAGTAAACAATAACCCATAAATAAATACAAAGCAATAAAACCATACTTTTAAGTCATAACATACCTCATGAAATCATAATATTTATGAATAACACATGGAAATCATAAATTTTAAAGGAAAATTGTGGTATCCCTATCAAACATACATTGTAGCTTTCACAGCATTGTAGGTAGTTACATTTGGAATAAATATTAGAGTATATTCCATAAATATCTTAGGAGAAACATTAATGTTTACCTCTGTCACGTTACTCAATGCATTGGAGACCTATCTCTGGCTCACACGCCATAGGTTTATCACGAAACCACACATATATGTAATAATGACAAATAACCATAACATATTAATAAAAAATAACACATGAATAAGGGAAAGATAACATTTCTACATTCCAATCACAATATATTATATCATGATATTGAAATAAACAATTCTTAATCAACCCATTATCAAAACCATTTAAAACATTTAATAAAGAGATTTTTGAATCAAAGTGAAACATACCACATTGAAAATTTTAAATGAGTTATCATTATAAAACATTAATGTTCATATAAATAAATCCTCAAAACCATTTTGAAAACATGTACATTAATGCGAAAGATTTATAAGATTAAATCCTTAAAGAGATATTTTAGTTAAGGAGTTCCTACCCAAAGAGAGATGCTTGAAAAAAAATAATTAAGGAATAACATTTAATATAAACTTTATAATATCATGAGAATAAAGGTATTCATGATATAGTATTCCAAAGGAAAATATATACACTATAAAAATGTGAATTGTCACAAAACAACAATGAAGTCTCAATGGAGTTTAAATTGAGACAAAATACCTTATAAAGAAAGTATCCTTAGATTAATGATAAATCAATTATATAATTATGTTTGTAAAATATAAATACACTCAATATGATTTGATATTCAGTGTAAAAAAATCAGATTCCATTCACACATATTCATATCATTACATAATCAACAAGTAGAATTTTAACCTAAAGAATTGAAATGGGATAAAAAGTTCTCTTATAGAAATTTGATAGCCTAACGGTGTCACTTTAAAATTTAAAAAATGAGTTTATGAGATAGAAAAGGGTATCTCAAAACATGGACTTAAAATTTAAAGAATTAATTATATATAATAACATATCCCAACATAAGAAAAAAAAGAAAAAAAGATATATAACATAAAAGAAGTCTTTGACTAAGAGAGTACGGTGAAAGGTTCCCTTACCGATTTGGTAACTTATGAAACATACACCAAATGAATGAAGGATCATAAGATGAATATGTAAATACTCATAAATTAAATTATATTACACAAAGAATACAATCATGGGCAGTATATTCACCACAAATAAGGAAATAGTGGCAATATAGCTTGAATATCATGGGAATAAAAAGTGAAATGAAAACCCCTTACCACGTTGTAATCAATCGAGTCATATGAACAAAAGTTAATAAACACCAAATGAATAATAGAATACCATTAATATAAATATAATAAAGATAATATATTTCAAATGGAAGTACACAATACACCCCATGAAATAAATAAGTGGTGAACAATGGAATTCTCACTAAATTAAAAGTGAGATAAGAAATCCCTTACCACATTGTAATCAATCGATTCATATGAAGAAAAGTTAATAACCCCAAAATCAATCCCAAAATACCATGAAGTTAAATTGAATCATGATAATATATATCAATTTGTAGTACACAATACACCGCATGTAATAAATAAGTGGTGAACAATGGAAATCTCGCAGAATTAAAAGTGAGATAAGAAACCCCTTACCTCGTGCCTGACTTGACCCGTTCGTACATTAATCTACAAAATAATAAACTAAAGTTAATTTTTAACTTATTAAGAACCTTTTTAAAGTTTATTATTTCTTTTATATCACTTATTACCATTTTATAAACATTATGAAATCATTTAAGTTATTAATGTTTCTTTGGTCGATATTTGGTACTTGAGTCAAAAATGAACTTCTTATAATTACAAATTGTTCATGTGGTCAAAAATAAATTATCTAGATAATTATATTCATGATTTAGATATTATATATATCATATATATCCAATATATGTATGTATTAATAATATTACATAACATTTGGAGATAATAAATGAAATGCATCATTCATGGAGACGGTAAGCCGTACGTACGCATGAACGCTACTTTCATTTCTATTTCAAATTTAATGGAATGAAAACATAATGATACCTAGTTATATTATAATTAAATTATAATATAATATGATATATATGTTACATAATTTCATTAACTCCATCCTTTATACATTGCATGTATGTTATGAATGAATCGTATCACCTTGAGGGGGCAGTAGTCTGCACTTCCTCAAATGAAATTATCGTATTTACACATATTGGAAACCATAAATGTATGTCTATAAATAAAAATTAAAGAAAAATAGAGAAAAAATAAACATAAAATATATCAAATATAAATATAGTGTCATTATAATGGCCCACACAAGAGGTGGTATGAGAAGATTGAATAATCAACATTTCGTGAAGCAGTAGTTTGTCGTTCATAGAAACAGTATGTTCTATAACCATTAGATGGAGGCGTGTGTAAATGTAGTTCGAATAATTATTATAAAAACAACCTAGTATTTTTAGGATACTAGTTTTTTTATAAAATAAAGTAATAAAAAGAGTTTATGGGGTTGGAGAAGTAAAATAAAACAAAAGAACTTAAGAGAAGACGTTACCTTTAAGTCGGGTATCTCCCTTTAGTTTGAACCCAAAAGTTTACTTTAATTGCCTTATTCCTAGGGGAATGTTTCTAGGAGGAGGATAGGGATGTATGGGGATTAATTGGTATGATTTTTGATGAGCCAAAGGGCTTGAGAAGTGTTTGGAATGGGTTAGAAGTGAGGGGTTTTCATAAAGGGGAGAAGGTCTCTTCTGGAAAGCTTGAAAATATTATTTTATTATATGATCAATTTCATCTTTTAAAGGTCCAAAACTCATTAATGTATAATATAAGATTACTAATTTTCTAAATAAAATTATATAATAATAATTGGACAGGTTTTGGGTATTTTTTTAATATTTATAATATTTTTTATTTAAATCATCCATTAATAAGGTAAACACTACATCACTATTGTGTCATAAATATTTTTATTCATTTAAATTATAAAAATTATAAAACAAATATCATGAGAAATTAAATCATTTTATCTTTCAAATGAATATTTATTGTATAAAATATAACTTATATAACCCAATGTAATAATTTATTTTTTAAAAGATATATGTTTGTGTCATTTTTGTCTTTACTTTAAATTAATTAATATAAAGTGTCATTATCACTCCTATGTGGCTCCATGGGGTCCCATAATTGTCCCAAGGATACCCATGATCGGAAATGTATCAAAAAATAGGATTAAGACACATGTTAGTGTAATTTAATATTTCTTATAATTATATTTGTTTACACTAATTTACAATATTTACCCTTTTATCCATGTTGAATAACATTTTTATTGAAGTAAATATTCGTAATGTCTAAAAATAAAAGTAATATAGTTATATAATTTAGAAATATTGATTCCAAATATGGAATAAATTTTTCCAAATTTAAAACAAATAAGTTGCATAAATTAATTTAAAATCAATTCCCACTGTCAAAACAAAAAGCGTTTTTTTAAGAATTAATAACTATCAAAAGATTGACACTTATTTATGTCCAATTTTCAAAGTGAAATTACTTACAATGTCCAAAATTGTATTAAATAGTAAAAAATATATAATTAAACTTTAAAACCAATTAAAAATATAATATATCCTTATAAATAAATTATATTAAAAGACAGTTTTGAATTAAAATACAGTATTTTTCACTATTCATTAAAAATGAATTTTATCAGAAAAATACAAATAATTTACCCAAAGTAAATTTTGATGGCCCAGTTCTAAAGAATAATTTTATCTTCTCAAATATAACATATAAATGTGAACAAAACTAGATCTAAAGAGGTTTTTCCTTCAAAAGGTGGAAAATCGACATTTTAATATATATTAAAGTATTAATACTTAAAACTGGATTCTTTCTTATTTTAAGCCTCTAAAATTTATTGGGTAAATGTAAAAACATTTAAAAAAATGTACATTAATATTGTAGTTAGTTCTATCCATTACCTCCAATACAAATATTGTGCGTTAACTGCCATTTAAAATAAAATTATATTATTATTTTTCAATATGACTCAGCATTGTGTGCAACATAAGATTTCAAAGAAACTCGTTGTTACGTATCGGGTACACCATCGAACATAAAATCCCCTTTAATGTAAAATTAATATTTAATTCACAAATTTTAATAAATAGGAAAATTTTATATTCTTTATTTACCTGTGATGTTACAATTAAAATATTAATAAAATCATTTTTTGTGGAAAATAACATTTTCATTCAAAAAATATTAAGAACTAAAAATTCAAAAATATTGTGAAAATAATATTTTTTTTAAAAAACCCTTTAAAGATAAAAATAAGAGACATGAAGTAATGTAATGGACATGGCATGAGTAACATCTATTCATGTCAGTAATAATAAAAATAAATATTCATTTCAAACCATTTCAAAAACTGAATTCAACAGTTACTTGTTTGTAAAAGGTTAAGAAATTTCATTTTAAACACTTTTAAAAGATGGTAAAATACCATGTAAAATGGATTTAAGAATCATTTATTTTTATAAAATAATTTTTTTTATTTTTTTTATAAAACATTTATATAGAAGAGAAAGATACCCAATCTAAAATAAAATACATGAACGATATCACATAGAAGTGACTTTCAAGATATATATTCAATCAGTAAGGGATGAGATTGAATTAATACATGTTGAAAAAATCTTAAATATTGATTAAGAAATATATTTTGTTCAAGAAAATAATATCACATGATTTCCTCAAAATGAACCTCCATCATAAACAATCCATAAAATAAGGTATATTTTAACATAAATCATTTTCAACTATCGTAACTCTTTAATCATAAGCCCCGTGAAATAATAACAACCAATTATACTCTAAATTTCATCAAAATAAGTACCATTATTATATAAATTTTTAATGGGTAGTACATACACCATATAAAATAAATTAGGTGAATAAAAATATAATATGGAACAATGAAATTGAATTGAGACAAAATCCCATATGACCTTAATAATCTTTTAATCAAAACCCTATGAAATAGGGAACCACACAAATATTTTTAAATAAAATAACATTCAATAAATTAATAATATAATACATTAATGAATATTATATATATCACACAATGAAAATTAATGGTGAATTTGTTATATGTCTAGTTAAAGTAAAATCCAGGAGAGAAACCATTACTTCGAGTAAAGACTTTCCATGAATATAAATTAATTTTTATATAATATGATATAATAAAACATTTTAATTCATAAAAACTTACATGATAAATACCTTGTAATTAAATAATATATTTTCTTTATTTTTAATAAAACATATAAATACTTAAAAAAGAGAAGTCCAAATTAGGTGTTTTGATAGAATTTGGTTCATTTTTCAAAATTTCTTCAGCGTGTTGACCATATTCAAAAGTGAAATTATTTTAATAACATCATAATAATTATCATGACATAATTTTCAACATTTAAAAATAAATTATATTTTTTTTTATACAAATCATGAAGGATAGTTATGATAAATAAAATATTTTATGTTCTTGGAGACAGTAGGTTATACGTACGCATGAGTAACATTTCAAATTTTCAATGATAATTATGGAAAGAAGGTATTTATTATTTTATATTTCCACAATTTTATTAATATCACAAAAATCATATAATTATATATATATATCATTCTTTTAATTTGGTTAATAAAAAATAATCACAGTAATTGGTGGAGACGGTAGTACGCATATACATGAATGAGGTTATCATTTTTTCAATAGAAAGGAAATGATATATTATATTTTAATTATTAAAAATATTTTATTATTATCATTTTGATTTAATTTAAATGAAATATATTCCTTAAATTTATTATTATTACCTTCCATGTAAAGTGTTAGTGAAAAATGAATCATATCGATGTGCAAGGCGGTAGTCCATCGTACACATGAGCGACATTATTATTATCCACCGCAAAATGAAAAGTAAAAAAATGTATATTTTGTTTCATAACTATAATATATAAATATTTTAATGATATCATATATATATATAATTTAAATATGTCATAAAAAAAGTTGTGAGAGGTGATTACGGAAAATGAATTGTATCGGTCCACGAGGCGGTAGACCACCGAACACACGTTTGATGATTTCATACACCATTTGATTTAAGAGGAGATGGATTTTGTGTGTTACATTAACTTAATAACAAATAAATATATATTAAATAATTTTTTTATCATATTATCATAGTTCAATAGTATATAAAGGAGGTGGAAGAAGAAATAAAAGAAAAACACTTTCTAATTTTTCCTCTTCTCAACCCACCTCTTTAGGATTATGACTAATTTATTTTTAGAATTGAATTATGTACAGAAATTCTTCTATTATGAGTTTATTTAAGTTAGTAAGTTTTTTTTGACTTATTTTCTTAACCAAAAGTGTATAAAAGTGTGAAGAATAGTGGACAAGGTGTGGCTATTTATATGTGAGGTGAATGCAACACTTGTATTTTTTGAAAATCAAATCGTTTACCCAAATGTTTATCATAAAAAACAGAAATGGATCATTCCCCATATTTATATTTTATAATATCAAAATATACCAATATTTTTTCATTTTAACACTTATAATTTTAGTTTAACCCCCCAGGGAACCTGTTTTCACATTAACCAACATTATTTATTTTTACTACATCCACTATTCATTATAGTAAAATTATGTTTTTATTATTATAAAACTAATCATATTATGATTAAAAAAATTAATCCACTATAAAAAATTAAATAAATAGAATTTGTTAATTTTACTTTCAAATTAAACATGAATACGTGATAAAAAAGATGGCTTTCAAGAACTGTATTTTTCTAGGGAAAGATGATTTTATATTCACTCATTGATGAGTAATAATTATTTTAAGAATATAAAAAAGTATTTAATTATATTTAATATATAAAAAACATTTAAATAATTCCTCATTAGGTTTTCTAATTAATTAAAAATTAGAAACATTATACACTTTAAAACAATTCTCAGAAAATTACTGTTTTAATCCAAAAGATAAACTTATACCAAAATCTAATATTAAGTTTTTCTAAAATAAATAAATAGATTAAATATAAATAAATTATTATTATTTTACCTTAAATAAAATTATAAAAGTTTGTATTTATATTTTTTAATTTATAAAAATTAAATTTCTTTTTTACAAAACATCGGCATTTTCACTATTCACTGGAAAAAATATTTTCCAAAAAATCATAAAATTTCAAACAAATTGAATTTTGATTTTATTATTTAAAAAAAATAATTTTATTTTATCAATTAAATTTTATAATTTTTTTTTAAAAATAATTATAATATTATTTTAAGAAATGAAATGAAAAATATGGTTAAAGAAAATATATTTTAGAAGAATAAATTTACTTTACTATAAATTGAATAAATATTTATGAAAAAATTATAAATATTTTATATTGAGTATGAAATATATATATATATATATATATATCATAAATTAGTTAATGATATTCATACCCTCCAATTTAACTACTAGGTTATAACAGTCAAATTTATGATAATATTATTTCATGATTTTTTAAAACGTAGTATTGTGTGTCTTGTATGCTATTGATCATGAAATCATTGGGGTGTGTTTAAATAAATATATTTCGAGATTCAATTTATTCAAAAATAAATATAACTTGTTGTATTTAGGTGTTACGTTGTCATCTAATTTTTTTTTGTCATATATGCTAACAAATATAGTTTTCTTCCTTTAAAATATATAGGGGTTATATCATCCACTACATTAAAAATTATGTCCTAAAAATTTGATATTTAAATCAGTAATAAAAGGATTAATATTTTAAAATTCATTTTTTGGGAAACCCACTTCTTAAAAATGGTTATAAAACATTATATTGATAAGAAAGAAAAGGGAAGTAGAAAGGTCATCCTAAATAAAACATAAGATGTTTCCAAATGGGTGATCTTATATGATAAGTGTTGAGTTAGACATAGAAATATAGATAAATATAGAAATTCATATGGGGAGTGATATTAATCAATGATCACATGAAATTAAATTATCAAGATAATTTTAACAATTACAAAACCATAAACAATAGAGTTGTGAAAAGGGTCATTGATTTAATTATAAATTATTGTAATGGGAAAACATTTTGATTCAACAAATTTTTACAAGAGGCGAGGAATTTCATTATTATATAGATGAATAACATAAGTAAACACACTTACATGATTTTTATAATTCTAATATTTCACAAATTTTCACAAACATTATAACATTTTCTCTAAAACAATGAGTATTCAAGATGAATTTTTTATGCCAAAACCACTAAAACAATCTTTTAATGGATAACATGATTCCAAAAATAACACCTAATTATTTATCATATCATTAAAAATTTACTACATCTCTAAATGTTTTTAAAAAATTATGTTAATTCAAAAAATAAAAAAACCAACTTATGATGAATTATACATTAATCTCACATTTAATATCTACAGTTAAACCTAAATAATTCCCCAAATGAATAACCCTATATCACATATAAACCCAAAATGGGTGTCTCAGACAATGAACATATGATCAAAATTAATCTTATAGGCCTTTTATGGTTTATATAAATATTAATACAACTTAACATGAAGAGTTTATAATCATAGATGTTATATAAACATTTTCTCTCATACCAACTATAAGAGTCTTACACACACACTCTGGGATCTGATGATAAAATCATAAAAATAACATTTTTAAATTGATATAGATAAAATTGTCCCAATGTTTTACATTAAAGTCAAAAATAAATCAAAAGGAACATTTTCACCAATTACATATCGAAGGAACATTTAGGTTAATAGTTTTAGAGAATTCGTTAAAACTCTTAACCTATTGTGGTAATAAACAACTGATTCACATATATGAACATCATATCCATATATACCAAGATTTTCATATTCCATCTTATGTCTTCATCATCTCTCACAAAATTCATCATCCTGGAAACTATTCTTGAGAAAAACCATATAATCACATTTCTTCACATCCTAGGGAAAACGGAACATAAAAATAGTGAGCTCAAATTCTCTATAAGGGTTAACATAATCATTAACAATTTTATGTCATCAGTGAGCATATGATGAGAATAAGGGTATGATGACATAACAAAAGTGAATGAGAATATCATAAAAATATTAACACCAATAAATCCTAGAATCATAAAACATGAAACCATGGCATAAGGATTTAAGAAAGGCGAGAGTCATCCGAATCAATAATCACAATCCTTGTGATATCAATCATGACCAATAGAAACAATATAAACCCATATAAATCAGGGATAAAAAATATTAGTATCATGGAATATTAATTTCACATTACTTATTATTATTTAATGACAAATATAGTCAACTTCCATCATTATACTAGACAATGCATTGGAGGGATATAAAGGAACCACCCATCCTTGGTTTATCATGAAACCATCAGTCCATTGTTTAAAATGAAACCACACATCCTTTGTTTATAATGGTATTATCCATCATTTTAAACAATTTATAAGAAACTTATCATGAATAAAGTATATAGAGAATTCATTTTATCATAAACACATTGAAACAAAATTTATTTTCTTCCAAAAGTTGATTAACACATAGAAAAGAAACTAGTACCATAACAATCCCTTTGAAACATGATTAACCCATCTGAAAGAAATGAAATCCACAATAGCATCTTTCAAACCAGATTGAACCATAGAAAAGGAAAGTGTTCCATAAAAAATACTTTGAAACATGATTAACCCTTTTAAAATAAAGGGTTCATATAAAAATATTTTTGAAACATGATTTACCCATGGAAAAGAAATTATTTCCGTAACAATATCATTAAAACTTAATTAACCCATTGAAAATAAATAGGTTTCATCTCAATATATTTAAAATAATATTAATCCATCATGGTAAATAATGAGCATGGTACCATTAAAAAATATCTTCATTTGATTATAAGTAACAAAAAGGGTTAATGACATTAATGAATAATAATACCCTTAAAATATCATTAAATTAATTTATTTAAATTACCAATTCAATTTAAAACCCCACTTTTAAAAACTAAAAATTAAAAAAATATTTTAAAAATCATTTTATTTTGAAAACATCCATGGAAACATAAAATGTTAACTTCAAAGAAAGTAATGGACATAAAGTCATAAAATTTGTTCATGTCAAATATGTTAAGAATAAATATTTATTTACAAAATTAAAAAATAGTGTAAAAGGTGACCCATTTAGAAAATGTTAGTATGTTTAATTTTAATTTTTTGTCAAAAGGTAAAATATCATATAAATTGGAAATAATAATGCATTTATTTTTAAAAAATAATATTTTCTAAACATTTTATAAATCAAGTATAAAGAATAGAAAGATAAGTAATTTAAAACAAAATACAAAATTAGTATCACATAAAAATGACTTTCATAAAATTTTATAAATAAAGAAGGGAGTAAATGGAAATAAAACATGTTAAAAAAATTCATATCCAATGGATAAGAATGATATATGTCTCAATAAAATAATATCACATCATTTCCTCTAAAATAACCTTTAACATATACAATCTCAAAAATAAATGATACTTTAACATAAAGACTTTAAAACTTTTGTAACTCTTCATCAGTAGGAACCATGAATGAATAACATTAAATTATAATTGAAATATATTTAACACAATTAGTTTTGTGATATATAATTTCTTGGTTAGTATATACACCATATAAATTAATTAAAGTGTATAACAATTAAATATTCCTTAATTAACGTGAATTGTGTTAAAATCCATTATAGATTTGGTAATATCTAAGTAAAAACCCCATGAAAGAGGGAACACAATTAATAATTTTCAATCCTAATAATGTTCATAAAATTAATCCTAAAATACATTCATGGTCAGTATATAAAACACAAAATTAAAATATGTGGTGAATATGAAATATGTCACACAGAAGTAAAAGCAGGATGAGAAACACTTACCTCGAGTCCAAATATTCCATGAATTTTCCTTAACTCATCTATAATAAGCTAAAATATATTATTTTAATTATTATGAAACTTATATGGGTTAAATACATTATACATGAAACATTAATTTTATTTATTTTTAATGAAATATCCAAATACTTAATTAGATAAGTCCACATCTTGTGTTTTGAAGAAATTTGGTTCATTATTTCAATATGAATTTGGTATGCGGACTATGGAAAAAAAGGATATTATTAAAATTTCTCAAAAATAAAAATCACTAAATAATTTTCATATTGTTACATTAATTATTCTTTATAAAACTAATCATGAACATTGGATGTGAAAATTGAACTATGTTACGATCATGGAGATAGTATGTCATACGTATACAAGTGTAAAATTTCCTTTTTTCAATGATCATAGTAGAAATATGGAATTTAATATTTTATCTTTTCGTAATGATAATTATATAAAAAATACCATATAATTATATATATCATTCTAGTTATATAGTGATGAAAATGAATCACATTACTTAATGGAGGTGGCAGTCTACATGTACATGAATGACGTTATCATTTTTTAAGTATGAAAGAAAATGATATATTATATTTTCAAAATGATAAATATTACATGAATATCATAATGATTTTATTTAATTCATATATATTGTTCAAATTCATCTTTATTAATTTCCATTGAATTATTTATAGAAAAATGAATTGAATCGCTTCGCAAAGTGGAAGTCTTCTATACTCATAAGTAATGTAATAATATAACCCCTAGAATGGAAATTAAAAATTGATATGTAATATAATAACAATATATATATAAATATTTTATAATTATAATATATATATATATAATTTAAATTCATCATTAAAGTAATCTATGACAGGGGATGATGTAAAACGAATGAGATTGGTTACAGAGGTAGTACTCCATCGTAAACCCGAAAAATGATTTCATATTCATTCTGATAGAATCAGATATAGATTTATATTATTACATTAATATAATAAAATTTCAGTATATAGTTTATAATATTTTCATAGTATAATAATTGTTTAAATTATTTGAATTAGGGGGAATAAGAAGTAGAACAAACATGAATAGTTTGGAATTTTACCTCTTATTGGACAACCTCTAATACACAAAGTATTCCTTGAATATATTTTAAATAAAAAATAGATTTTGGGAAGAGGGGATTACGTTTTCAAAGTTATTTTTTTAATTATCAGATAAATAAAAATGGTATGAAGGCGTGAAGAAAATAAGAGAGTAGGTAGCATTTTATAAGTGATGTTAGGTGCATACTTGTATTATTTGAAAAGAAAATAGTGTAACCATATTTTCAAAGTTCCAAAAGTATCCAAAACAGATAATACTAGATATTTAAACATTATATAGTTTAAATATAACCATATTATATTTTTTTGACAAGTTCTTAGGTCATTTTTACACTTTTCTTTATAGTTTAACACCGTGTAATACTGTTTTCACATTAACCACAATAAATTATTTTTTCCCACTATAGATTATGGATAAAAATGAAATTCAAATTAATCTATATTATAATTTATTTTTATGAAAACTAATTAATTCATTTTGTTTAATTCAATTCATAGAAGAGGAATGTCTTAATTTAAAATTAAACTCACATATACGATGAAAAAGTAGGGTTTCATGACGTTTATTTTCCATGTAAAAGAAAATTTTATATTGACCATATGAATAATAATAATTATTTTATGAATCTAAATTAATAATTATTATTATTTAATCTATAAATTTATTTTAAATCTTTTCCTATTATGGATTATTTAAATTAAAAAAAATGATAAACAATATGCAATATAAAATAGTTTTTAGAAGAATCCTTCTTTTAAACCCAAAAAAATCTTATACTAAAATACAATATTAATTGTATTAAAAAGAAATTAATTATATTAAAAAAACTAAATAATACTTATGTTACGTGAAATAATATTCAAAAAATAAAGACACTTACATTTCTTAATTTCTTGAAAAAATTGAATTTATAACATATTGATGTTTTTCACTAACCATGGAAAATCAATAATTTATGAAAGATCTAAAAATATCACCTAAATTAAATTTATAGATTCTTATTTCAAAAAATAATTTCATTTTATTAATTAAATTTTATAAAATTTACAAAAGATAAAAACAATATTTTTTCCTGAGAAGTACTAAAAATCAGTTTTGAAGAAAACATATTTTTGAAAAAAAGTTACTTTACTACAAATATATTGATTATTAAAAAAAATTATCGATAATTTATATTGAGTTGAATTATATATATATATATATATCATAAATTATATAACATTACTCATACCCTTCAATTTAATTGCTATATAATAATGAAATTATTTAAAATATTATTACTTAATGGTTTATTAATGCTTGATATTTCATGTCATATATGATATATAGAAAAAAAATCTTGGGGTTGTGTATATCACATGTTATTTAAGAGATTAACCTTATTTAAAAATAAATATATCTTAATGTATTGGGATGTTTCAAAATCATCTGACCTTTTTTTGTGTGTCTATATACTATTAAACTTAACTTTCTTCTTTTAAAATCTTTGGGTGTTACAAAATACATCTCCATAGTATATGAATAAATATTTTTCAAGAAGTGTATGAAATCATCCTTGATTCTAAAACATTAAAAATTCAATTCAATTTTTATGTTTGACTCCTGTATTTTATTTCCATTAAATTCTATTGATAATCAAAATAATCATAGCAATATATTCTATCAACATATCCATAAATTCAACATGCTTTAAGAATGTTTCAACTATATGATGATTTGTAATAGATTATGTCATGGTCATTGGTGAATGGGGCCCAGAATAAGCGTGGTGTGGCAATCACCAATACCTCGTTATCCACAACTCGTTTGGTGGAGAGGTACGAGGACTCGGGAACTCGTCTCGGCTCGAGATGAAACCCTAGTGGATGCAAGATGATGACTTCCCCCCTTCCTAAAGGTGGGAAGGGGGGATGGCCTATCGTAGTGGTCGCGAACCCCCTTTGTTCTATTTTCCAATCCTATGTATCTCTCGAAGTTCCCGGTGATAGGAGTGAGACCGAAGGTTCCAGATCTCCATCTTGGGAATCCTCAACTCCCGATTTAGGTGTCGTAATTCTCTGAGGTGACGAGCTATTTAAACCCGACTCTAGTGGTAAGGTTCAATTCTCACAGACCTTCGGTAGATGATTTTGATCGGTTCATTTTTGGAAAATGGGACCTGCAAGATCGTGCAGTCATCGGTCTCCTGGACAGTCAGCTTTTTATGATCTATTTCACCTCAGATGAAGATTTGATTCGTGCATGGTTCGGTGCACCTAGGAGATGCAACGGTTGTATATTTTATCTCTTGAGATGGAAGTTTGATCTCTATATGAATCGTGATCCGACCACCATCCCGATTTGGGTAATTCTCCCTCACTTTACTTTACCGTTCCAAAACCCTGCAATTAAACGCATGCTTGGGGACCTAGTTGGGAGATTCTTGTGCTCTGATTTTCGAATAGCGACGGTGACTCACCCGATAAATACTTGGTTGTGTGTTGAGGTGGATATCTCGAGACCTCCGGTTGACTGGGTCTGGATTTCGGTGGGCCAAGAATTCAGATGGAAGTAGGCAGTGGTGTATGAGTCGTGGATTGACTATTGCACTACCTGTAATAGGCTGGTGAATTTAGATGATAGTTTTCATGGTGGAGGTGTTAGTAGGAGGTCGTCATGCATGGAGAAAAGGCTAGGAAAACCCGGTGATAGGAGGAGGAAGTCTGCTATAGATGATCGGGTAGGAAATGCAGGACTTGGCCCCCGAACTGCATCTGTTAAGACAGGTGAAATGCCTACAAATCCTTTGCTGTCTGTGGTGTTAAACCGGCTGAAGCAGGACCTACAATTGGGGAATGATGTCCAGGGTGTTGCGGATAGAAGTGTTATTGCTACTGGAATGGCATCAGGAATACCGATGGTTGTAGGGGAGAGACAGAAGGATCCATGGGTCATTGATGATGGTCTTGCTCCTATTGATCTCGGTCGGGAAGGTGGATCATTTGATGGAGTTGCTTTTGTGGTGAGGGAGTGTAGTAGTGGAAAGGTGAGAAATGAGAGGTAGGGATCCTCGATGGAAGCTGAATATGGAAGGACTTGTGTTGCAGTCTTGGATTGTGATGTTCGTCTACTAGTGGAGGAGTCAGGAGTCTGTGGATGGGCTATTGAGGTGATTACCTCAATGTCCATGAGGAACCTCTTTCAAGGATTTGATACTGAGAGTGTGGAATCCGGCACACAGATTCAGAATGAGGATGAAGTGATTGTTGAAATGGGGGATAGGTTATGCGTTGGTTAGAATAATGATCCAGTGAACGAGGCAGCGGAAAATGGGAATTGTGCAGGACAAGAGGTTTCAGACCAACCACAGTGTCTTGTAATGATTGAAACGGGATTCTAGCTTCAGCAAAGCTGGCTGGTGAAATATCAGTAGTTGCGGGTCCTTGGTAGATGGGGGGATGTGTCTGATAGTGAAAAATAAAATGGAAATTCAGTCAGACCCTCATACAGTGATGCTGTGCGGGGGGAGGGTGGGAAGAAGGTCTTATCTTGACACTAGGAGGAGGAGGCTATATCGCCACGAAGAAGATCGAGAGAAGACTACTCCTATCTACCGAAGCCAATGACCACTATATCCTCTATGTATAAAGAAGGTGGAGCTGTCTCTGGCATTTGTACTAGTGAATTTCTCTCGTTAGAGCGATTGAACCTTGGAAGGAAGTATGCCAAAGTTTTGAAGCACTATGAAAGCTCGGAGTGGGAGTCGGTGACTACGGAGGAAGATTTTTATCATGGAGATGGAGATGGGTGTGGTTTTGATGTTATGTAGTTTTTGTGTTTGGTATGTGGTTCTTGGGTACTAATCTTTTCATTTATTAATAAATGGTCAGAGGTTTTGCCTCTATCTACGCTTTTTGGGATAATTATCAATTCATCCTCTTCATCACCCAAACTGATATCCTGAATCATTGATTGAATAAAATAATCATGATAATTATTCAAATAATAATAACATGAAAAGTTCAATGTTTTTTACTTCTTAAAATTTATCCTAATGTAATTTTGGTATGTGATAAATTATACATAATTTATATAATTTTTTACATATCAAAATGCAATTTTTCACAATGTTTATTTACTCAAATAAATGATACGTATATAACATTTTGTTAATAATACAAATTGTGTAAGATTATCATCTTTTCCATATTCATGCTAATGCATCTAGAAAAATCACACATAAAATTAAAATATATTACAAATTATCATAAAAACGTAATCATACCTAATGCTTCCAATGTAATTCACTCCTTTATAAATTCAACTTATTTTAGTATCACAATATCTAAATATATTATTTATCTCATTACTTTGAATTGTTACACTTTTTGAGAAGTAAAATAAATTAAATAACATTCTGTATAGGTTATGCATCATAGTGTCTCTAAGGACTTTGTAAAATACTTCACCCTGAGCATATATTCTCTAAATAAATGTTCTTATCTTTATTAAAATATTTCATGTACTCAATAATATGAATATAGTGATGTTCATATATTCCTTTTAAATATTTCAATGATTAATAAATATATTTTTTATCACGGACTTAGGAAAATTACAACAACAAAAAATTCAAAAATTATAGGTTTAACCCCATTTTTATAAACACTACTCAAACCCTTTAATTTTCATTGAAATAACTTCAAATAAAAATTAATCACTATCAAAAAATTTAGAATTTGTTTCCACATAATTTTCAAAACATTTTCTAGAAACTAAGGACCCTTGTTTAGTTTTTTAATATATCATTATTGTCTCATTAATTACTTGATTTACATAAAAAACTAATTCATTGTATAAATATTTCATAGTTGATTTCAATAATTATTCCACTGCCTCATATTAATTATGTTGTGTGAAAACATTATCTATGTTTCGACAATGCTTCATTTCTTTTCAAGATATTTGAACCTATGGTTGCAAATTCACAACCAATATTCTCAACATTTTCACATAGATAAAATTATCAAAATTATTTCAACTCTAAATACCTCAAAACCATTCATATTACTCAAATATTCTTATACTAATTCTACACATTAACTTATATGATGCATCATAATAATCTAAAATATTATTTTCATAATTTTGAAAAAAGTTAACTCCGTTTAATATTTTCCAAAAAATCATTCTCCATAAAAATGTTTGAAACAACATCTTCATCATATTAAAATATATTATAATTATATTCTAAAAAAATATAACAAATTATACATTCAAAATATACTTTTTTATGAATTTATCTCAATCATTTTCTTTTTTATAACATCATTTTTCATATATGTAATGATTGAAACCCACTCACTTAATTTCAATGCATTATGGAAGAATATTCTTTCTTATTTTTGAACATTTGTTATCATACAAATCAACCATAAGTGGAATTCCATCCTCAAGATTAAAGGTTATAAATTCAATTCAACCCATATTATATAGATGTCCTTCTTGGCAAACATATTTTATTGAATATCTCTATTATCATCAACAATCATGGGTTCATAAAAAAATATCCAATTTCTTACCCTTAAAACATATTTACATAAATAATGTAACCCCCATAATCATTGAATAAAATTAAATAAAAAAATTAGTTTTAATTGAATCCCTAAAAAAATTATCACCCTTATAAGCCTGTCATATTTTCTAGAACCAATATTCTTAAGAATAAGTCCCAAATCCTTAATTTCTAATCTGCTCTATAAGAGGATATTTAGGTCTTCCATGTATGTGTTATCCTCTCCACAATCATTCTTCATTATCTTTATCATCAACCACCTATTAAAAAAAATTAACTAAATTAATAACATGTATTTTAAATTATCATTATTTTGTATGACTAATACTCTTAGTATACAGTATCATATTATTACACATTCAAATATTATAATGTGTTTTTATTTAGGATGGTTTTAAAATATAAATGATTGATGTTATAATGTTTACATCATGAATGACTATGAAAATATAAATACTGGTAATATTATATAATAATTATTAGTTTAATATAGTTTATTATTTTTAGGATGGTAATATATAAATTTATATTCACCAATTAAATTAACAATTTTGTAAATTCAATAATAACTTAAAATGAAAATTTGTACACATTCTATGTTAACGGTCTCTATAAGTTTAATGAAATTAACATGGGAATAAAAAAATCTCCACGATATTTTCATTATCTTTATAAGAAATTAGATGATGAACCTATAGTCACATTGTAAGAAAATAAACATCTTAATTAATGTATTAATTGTATAATATAATAACTAACACCTAATAATTAATTTTAACAATAAAATTTTAATATATGTAAAATAAATAATTATGAATGAATTTAATTAAAAAAAATAAATATCAATAAAGTTATTATACAAGTGAATAAAAAAATTATTATATAAGGTTATACTATAACACACTGATATTTCAAAAGAATACTATATTCAATAGAGTATAAAACACGCTACACATAGCTTAAATGAACCACAAAATAGTATTGTTATTAATTAGAGGTTGAATTGGAGAGAATAAATATTAATGACCAAATTATTAAAAATATATATAACATACCTAATCAATACAAATCCATCAATTAATCCTTATGAAATATGTACATAATTTTTTTAATAATGTTATTTTCTACTTCAAAAATATGTTCTCTTCAAAAATTAATTTTATTTATTTTTTTCATAAAATATTATAATTAAGTTTGGAAAATTATATAAATTTTACTTTATAGAAATAATATCATATTTTGAGCCATAAAATCAATAATATATTACTCTTTTTTTATTTTTCTGAAAAGATTTTTTTTCACATAATAGTCAATATTCAAATTTTTTAAAACTACCATTTTATTTACACTAAAATATATCTTTATGAATTTAATTTTATTTCAATTAAACATAAGTATTATTTAATTAAACATAATTTGAATAAATTCAAGTGAATCATCATTATACATTATTTGGTTATATGTGCATTTTTAGGCATACAAAAGATGTTTCTAAAAACTCCTTTTCATTTTATTTTGCAAATTTATATTAGGTTTAATTTCTTCCATTTCTATAAAATGAACCTTGAAAAATTGATTTCATATTTTTAATTAGTGGGTATAAATTTTTTAAGTAGTTCCCTTTTATTTTTTTTCATTTTCAATATTAACTATAGAAATTTTTGTTACCATAATTAAGGGAAACTATTGTATCTAATGGAAAAACAATTAGGGAAAAAGAATGAAAATATTACTTTCCTTAAATTTTTCTATATTATTATATATCATCCACAATCATCTAAAAGAATAATATAGGGTATTCTTTCTATTTTCCCATGACGATGTCCATTTATATTATCTTATATATGAAAAAGTAAAAACTTTCATTCTCTTTCTTTATTATCATTACATTATTGAATAAGGATCAAAACAGGATATGTTCAGTTATAAATATTTATAAGAATTATAAATTTTTCTTTTGTCATGTAAATTTATTTTAAATTTTCAGTGATTAATGTAATTAATATAAATCCTTGTGCAACGCTGACAAAACATTTATTTAATTTTTATAAAATTAATATAAATGATATTAAAAATAATAAAACTAATATAATGTTAATTTATTATTGTTTTAAATTACTTTTATATCCCTAATTAAAACTTATGGATGTTTTAAAGTTTTATATTCTAATTTAACTTTTTCTTTATTCATTTAAAGTCATTTTATATGAATTTTGTTAAAAATGACATTAATTATATTTTATTATATATAATATTTTATTAAATAATTTAAAATTGATAAATATATTATGATTCAAAATTAGTTTAATATGACATTAAACATAAATAATGGTGAATTTATATTCTTTTTTCCAATTTATATTAACATTAATAACCCTCCCATTATAAAAAATATTAATATTATGGTAATTTTCACAACACTAAAAAATTAATTAAAAATAAAATATAAGGATAAAAACAAAAGTAAAACTTGTTCAAATTTTATTGTATAATATTATTCGGACAAAAAAATTTCTTATGTTCTGATTTTTAAAAATTGGATCCATTTGGATATAAAAAATAATGAATATTAATTTTACACTTTAATAATGTCCTAGAGCGCATCTCCCCTAACTTTTTAAAGGACACCAATTCTCTCAATTTTTAACACCACATTGATTCGCATAGCTCAAAATCATTTCCCATATATATTCTAAAAAACATTATCCATGTTCTAGTTAGTTTTTCATTCCAATAGAGTATCTCTAGGTCCCTTAATAATATATTTAACAATATTCAACCAAAGAAGAGGTAATCATCTTTACGAGTCTTTCATGCTAATTTCTGCTTCTACTTCCACAAAAATTATTTTAACCATACTAATATAATTACAAAAATATATTGAAAATATTAAGATTTTATTATTACAATTGGGAATCTAAATTCCAAGCCTTTTTCATCCTACTAAAAGTGAAAACATTACTCGTCTGTACTTATGATTTATCGTCTCTACGTAGTGTTGTAATTTGTTATTAATCACCACTTCACATGGATTGTTAAATAGATTAAACTAATTAATATATATATATTATATTTTTTACATAAATATTATTTATTATTTATAACATTGTATATAACTTCATACCTTCTATTCTGTTGGAAAACGATAACATTGCTTGTTCGTATGTGTGGACTACCACCTCCACGAGGTGATGTGATTTGTTTTTTATTATATTTTATATGAATGAAAATAAGTATAGTTTAAATTAATATATATGATTTATATGTAATGATAATGATTTTACAATTATTAATTATTATTTTCCATTTTCTTTTTCCAACAATTGAAAAGTGAAAACAGTGTTCATGTGTGTGTGCGACTTACCATCACTATGAATGGTGTAATTAATTTTTCAATCTATTTATTTTATGTATTAAAATATATATATATATAATGAATATATATGATATTTATATTAGGGATAAAAAAAATTAAATTATGGATCCATGATAAATATAAAATTTTAGAAATTACGGAACCAAAGTATACATGAAAAAAGAAGCAGGTATTACCTGGAAAAGTCATTTTTACAAATAATTTTAAATAATTTGGTGATAAATGATTGTAATTAAATAATATCTTTTATGATATATGTGATAATTTTTTTAAAATATATATAAAATAAATCTCTATTTTTTATATAGTATTATTTGACGCGTTTGAAGGAAGTCTGACCTGAGGCAAGGGTTTTCTTATCTCACTTTTACTTCTCTGAGACATATATCATATTCACAAATTATTTATTTTATATATAATATATATTGATTAGTTAGTATTTTATATAATTAATAAATTTATATTAATGATATTTATTGATTCATCTGAGCTTATTTCTTTTATGTGGGTTATTAATCAAAAGTTAACAAACGGGTAATAATTTATTTCACAATCTCATCAATATTTATGATTGTTCTTGTTCAAGAATTTATCAGGGGAATCATTTTATATTTATATCTTAAAACAAAAATATTATACACTAATCTATTTTTCATGAAATTTAAATATAATAAAACAATTTTCCTCTCTTTGATACTAAAAATGGTTGTGAACTTTTTTTAAGAAATTGTTGATTTACTTCTCTATTTGGTCAAATATAATTTTTCTTTCATATCCTTATTTCCTTAAAAATTAAATAATATTTAACAAATTATTTGAATGTTTTATTAATTAATTTTTTACCCTTGTTTTATCATTTAAAAAATAATTTTAAAAGGAATATTCTTGACTTTTTTTAAATGTGGTACATTTTTACCTTTTTAAAGTTGTGTAAAAGGAATTCTTTTCTAACTTATATTGAAATTAGGGAATTTTCATCCATTATGACCACTCAATGATTTGAATCTTCCATTAAAATTTTTCATGGATACATTAAAATAAAATAATTTTCCTAATATTTCAGAAATATTTATCTTTAAAAAATGAATTTCAAACTAAAAATGATATTTTAAACAATATTTTGTCAAATGAAATTTTAATTGTATTTATTTTTTTTAGAAAAAACAACCCTTATTTAATTTACACTCAACTGATGATTCTTGTTAAATATACCATCCTGATTATTTATCTAGTTGGTTTATTATTATTTTTCCTCGGGATGAACTATTTTCATAATATTTTCCATATTAATGTATATGGTCTTTGACTATGTTTATTTATTAGGGAATGTATAAATATTTTGTATGATTATTTGTAAATATGAATTCGTATATTGATTATATTTCACCCCTTTCATATGTGGATTACATTCGACTTAGTGAGTGACAGGTGTGTAATTCTATATCCCTTCAATTCATCAGTAGGTCTAATGAAAAAAACCAGATAGTGAACTTGGCTGAGGTTTTGAAAAATTATATAGATGTCTTGGGACAAGGAATTTATTTCATTTTAAAATTTCTTTGAATAAGTCCTTGAAGGGGTATTTCATATGTTTGGAGGTATTCATTCCCTCATTATTAAATCTAATATTGATTTCCATGGGATTATTTTATATTTTATGAGATCCATGGTTTTGTTTTTTGAACACTTTATAATTTATACAGGATTATTTTGATATCATTTATTCTTTCTATATTATTATTTCCTTATTAGCTACTAATATACACATATTCTTTTTTAAAATCTAAGATCACACATTTCTTATGTTTCTTTTATCTTTGATAATAAGATAATTATTATCATAGTAATTTAAGGATATGTTAATGGGGAATAATGGTGTTATCAAAGTAAATAATATGTTGAATTTTATGTTTTTAAATTTAATGTGAGATTCACACGTTAATCTAGTTTTCAATGAATAATAAACTATTTGATATATTAGGATGTGTTCCGTTATATCTATTACTAATTTATTCTAGTAACCATAGACTATAGGTTACTAGGATTGAGGCAAATATATTTGGTGTTATAGGGAGTTTAATTAAATCATTAGGTTTTAAATGTAGGAAGACAAAAATTGTTGAATATAACACATTGACCATCTTTAGGATAACAACGTAATATTTTGGTAAGGTGGGGATTAGGTGAATTCCTTATAGGATTTTTTCTTCTCATACTATACTACATTATTTCATTAAATGGGTGAAAATATATATAATCATGTGACTGTTGAATATGATGGAAAATGTGCGTATTATGAGAAATCAAATGAGATGATGACTGGAGTGAATGATATTCAAATTATTCATAATTATTTACCATGATATATTATTATCAAATAAAATAATAAAATCTCTCAAACTCAAAAAATAAGGGACTGATAGATTTCACTAAGTACTTGGGTAATAGAGACTATATATTAAAGAAGGATAAATTTCATTCATGTTAGAAATATTAAAAGATACACTGTAGGGAATTCCTCAAAGGAAGAGAAATAAGTTTTCTATATGGAAATAAAGGTCATAGACCAAAGAATTATTTATTAGTTAAATGTATTTTTAATTGGTAACATGATCATTATGCAAGTCAATTCCCTAATCCAAGAATTAACTCATAGTCTAAGGAAGGAAATATTCTATGTAAATAGTCGATGTAAAAAGATTAGAGTTTTTCTATATATTGATTGGATAGATTATGTTGTAGAAGTGTTATAAAAATGATATTTACAAAGAACCATACTATAAATACATTTATATTACTTAAAAATTGAATTACATTCATTACAACATATAATAAATCCATGATAGGACCGTAAATTTATAGTGTCTTTAGAACTTGAAAACATAAAAAACTAGTTTATAAAATATCTATATTGTCTCCCACTTATTTATTCATGATTAGACTCCCTTCTGACAAAGCTTATATAGTACCCTTATTCATATCCTGGGGAGAATAAATATATGAAAGGGTGAGCTCAAATTCTCAATAAGGACATACAAGAGAAATATCAGTCATGTCATAATCATAACACATAAAAAC
The DNA here is from genome assembly GCA_963277665.1 of Viscum album. Taxonomy (NCBI): domain Eukaryota; kingdom Viridiplantae; phylum Streptophyta; class Magnoliopsida; order Santalales; family Viscaceae; genus Viscum; species Viscum album. Next base: position 531,076,680 of record OY728139.1, on the reverse strand, counting down.
ATATCATTTTAAAAACTTAACCTAGAAACAAAATATCATGATATCATGTCTATAAGGACCTGTCTTTATTACATTACATAATATTGAATTTTATTCAAGAACTCACTTCTTTTAATATTTAGGATCTTTTCAAGTTTAGAGTTTTATATATTTTGGATATAATACATACATAATATTCCACATTTATATTGAGAACAAACCACATAAAGAGTATCCATTTCTCCCAAAACATTAAACATTTAAAATTAAACATAATTTAATTGAAAGATCATCATAACATTTAACATGTCTTCAAAATTTGTATTATACATCCTTATAACCTATGAAAATCATTAAAAAACATGGGATGACCACAAAATCTTAGTAAGGGATATAAAAAGAGGATAAAGAAAACATTAGTCTATGAACGTGTGAAATCATTTTTAGAGAGACCGACTTGTCACCCATATATACATAATTTTTGAAACTAGATATTCCCACAATATTTCCACAAAACATGAAGAACACAAATAGAACCATAAAGGTATATTTGGGAATCACTTACATAATCTGGTAACCCTCTCTGCTCCTTCATAATTTGTAACCCTCATGGATACCTTACAATTCGTGTAACCATTGTTGTTACACTTGGAGTAACCATATGGTAGACCTCCAAATTACACATAACCAACAAATTAAAGGTATATATATCTCCCACCCTTCATCCTAAAAAATTCCCAAGAACCAAAATATAATCATACAACATGAATAACTTCATAAAAAAATTACTTTTGAATTTTTTAAAACAAAAAATTAAAAGAGGATTTTAAAAGATAAATCCCCTTAAGAAATATCATATAATTCTAGTGGGACTTGTTATAGTTGATGTAATATGTATATACACTAAAAAAACATAATTAAATATAATATAAACAAAACCATTCACACGTGAAATTTTACCACCACATAAATAATGAAGTATGAGGATAACCTAAAGAATGGAAATCACGTTAAGAATTACATTACCTCAGGTTTTTCTTACTTCAAACATGTTTAAACCTATTTTATAATGGTTAAAATAGTGTTATTGATATATTAAATAATCATATTCATCTTTATAATACCATACATGATCATTTAATTACATCATTTCACCCTTTAATTGTTAGTATGTTTTTCCTTCCATTGTTTTGTGTTCATTATTTACTTGATTTTCATGACCGGTTTGTATTTGATTTTATTGTTGAATGTTAATGAAATTATAGAAGTGGAATGAATTGTAATTCATATGTTTCCATAATATATAATTATACAATAATTCATCTTGTTATCATATATTTTTATGGATCATTTGATAAGACATTAATGATGTTTGTGTAGATCATTTTTTGGAAGTTCCTGGATAATCATGAACTTGTTTCATTATATAATTTGATGAAAAGAATAGAAGATCACTCTAGAACATAAAATAAGTTACAAAATACACATTAAATTCTGTTTCAACTATTAAATGGATTTTATGATCATCTTTTAAGGATATAATTTATATTGAAAACACATCATCCACGATTTTGGTGAATCAGCACCTCGTGGATGGTGTTTTTATTTTTACAACAAGAGGGACAAGAGAGGTCGGATGATTATGAATATTTTACATTAACATGGTAAAATACATAATATATAATATTATATAGATTTCACACCTCCTCGATAAGTTCATTGAAAGAGAGTATAGGAAAAGAATGGAATTGGAAAGAAAACACATGGAACAGAAGAGGATTCATACTTCTTGATATCTTCTCCTTGAGATCCTCCTTGAGGCCTCTAGTTTTGGTCTTTTGGTGAGACCAGAACCTCTATGATGTGGGGAGGATCCTTGGCTAGGGAATGTGGTAGAACATAGAAAATGATCAAGGCTTGAGAGGTGTAATAGAAAGAGGGGAATGAGGGTGGTATTTATAGTGGAGGAGAGGAGGGATTTTAGATTATTTTTATCATTATGTTAATATTTTTCTTCAAGACTATGAATAGTCATGATTAATGTAAGAAAAATTGTAATAAGATCGTGTTAGTTTGAACCATGTTGTCTTATAGCATCAAGGGTGTCAAAAATAGTTTATTTTACTCATAATTTGAATATATTTTATTTTATCGTATTTCACTATTCATCAAAATGTCAAGAATTTTAGAAAAAAACCAAAACATAACCCTAACCATATTTCAACATTTAGAATAAAAAAATGAACTAAATTTTTTGAAAATAAATTTTTAAATAATATTAATTTAATTTTTAAATAAAATCACACTTTATTCAAAAATTAACAATTTCATACCTATAACTACTTTTATACCACATTGAAAAATTATTCTAGATGTTATTATCCTAAATAATAGAGAAAGTAAAATAATAATACAATTTTATAATAATAATGTTCATATAACTATTCATATTATTATTCATAAGGGTATGTTACTATTCATCAAAAATCAAGTTGGTATTATCAGATTCCAAATAACTTAATGATCACAACCATAGATGACTGGTATTTGAAAATAAAAATATATAAGTGGAATAATTTTGATTAAAGGATAGTTAAAAATATCTTCATAAAACAATGTTTTAGGCATTTCAATTTATTTTTAAAACCATAGGGTGTTACATTATCCCAACCTTCTAAATATTTTTCCCTTGAAATTTTATTTACTTATTAAAAAAGTGAGGGTACCTTTCCCCCATAGCATTTTCAGATTCCCATGTAGCTTGTTAAACCATTTGGTTTCTCCACAAAACCATTACCTAGTGTATTACTTTATTGCACAAAACATATTATCCTTAATCAAGGATCTGAAAATGTTTCACTTAATTAGAAAGTTTCTTTTCTAGCTGAATTAATTCTGAGCTCAAAACATGAGATGAATCTAGCATATACTTTCTCAACATTGAAACATGAAAAAATATATGTACCTAAGACAAACTCAGAGGAAAAGATACTCAGTAGAAAACTGGTCCAACCTTATTCAAGACTTTACAAGGTCCAATTAATTATGGACATAACTTTACATTCTTACCAAAATCCATAACACTCTTCCATGGTGATATTCTACAAAAAATAAGACCACATAACTTGAAAAAAAATCATTCCTCCTATTATCTTCATACATTTTATATCTTCTCCATGCTATCATAATGTGTTGATGAATCGTCTTCACTTTCTCAGCCACTTCCTCTACTAATTATGGTCCCATCAACTTCCTTTTCTTGACTTCATCCAAAAGAGTAGGATTTCTACACTGCTTCCCATACAATGCCTCAAAATGTGACATCTTTATACTAGAATAAATAATTTTATTATTAGAATACTCAACTAGATAAATATGTTGATCCCAACTTATCTAGTAGTCAATTAAACAAGCTTTAAGCATATCCTCCAAATTCTAAATGGTTCATTATGACTTCCCATTATATTTAGGATGAAAAGTTGTACTAAAATTTAATTATGTGCTCAAAGACTTCTGGACGAACTTCCAAAAGATATAAGTGTACCTGAGATCTTGGTCTGATACAATGGAAAGAGGAACTCCGTGTAACCTGACAATCTATTTGTGGTACAATCGAGAAATTTGATCCAAATACATTTTATCTCGAATATAGATAAATTGTATAGATTAAGTCAGTCAGTCAACAATAACTCATATTTCATTATTACCTCTAGTGGTATTTGGTATTCCAACCAAAAAGTCCGTAGATATGTTCTCACATTTCTACTATTTTGCTGGAAAAGGATGAAACATCCCCTACGGTAATAGTCTCTCTCCTTTAACCTTTTGACATATCCAACATTTCACAGTAAATTCTGCAATATCACTTTTCATTTCATCCCACCAGTAATACTCCCGAATGTCTCTTTACAACATAGTATTGCCAAGATGAGCAAAAAATGGATAACTATGAGCTTCACACACAAAATCTTTCTTCAACTGGGAATCACATGGAACACAAAACCTTTTACTAAATATTGAAAGTAAATCTGTATCAAGGTTAAATTATCGAAATTAACCCATTTTAACCAATTCTCCCTTTTTCAATATATCATTGTCTTCCATCTATACTTGCTTTATTATGTCTAATAATGGTGACTATACTAAAACCTAAATCAAAACAGAGGTATTTCCTACACTAATAACTTCCATGCCAAAATTCATCAAATCATTAATCAAGGGATCATCTTCCAAATGTAATATGGTTAATGATGCATGATATATTCAACTCAAGAAATAAACTATTTTGTTTGCTTTTTATGAATGGTAACTGATGGTAAAATCATAGTCATTTATCGATTCAAGACACCTCTTCTGCATCATTTTTAATTCTTTATGAGTGAAAATATACTTTAGACTTTTATGTCTAGTATATATTTGACATTTGGATCTGTATAAATGATGCGTCCTAATTTTCAAAGCAAAAAACACAGCTTCCAATTCTAAATCATATGTGGGATAATTTAACGCATGAGATTTTAGTTGTATTAAAGGAGAAGAAATTACCTGGTCATTATTTATCAGAACACAACCAAGTCCCTTCAAGGAAGCATCACTGTAGATGACAAACTCACCATTTTAGGAAGGCATGGCCAAAATAGGAGAATTCACCAATCCCTTCTTCAGTTCCTGAAAACAATCATCCCATTCTTCTATCCAAATAAATTTAACCCCTTTTCACATTAACTTAGTTAGAGGTCCAGATAACTATGAAATTTTTTAACAAACTATTGGTAAAAACCTTCTAATCGAATAAAATTATGAATCTTTGTAACATTTTTAGTCCTTTCCATTCATTAACAACTTTTTTATTGGCGGGATTATTTATTATTCCATCCTTATTTATAACATCTCCATGAAAAGAAATATGTTTTAACCAAAAATCACACATTCGGAATAATCCATATAGTTTCTTTTCCTTTATTGATTGAAAAACAACCCTTGGATTTTTTTCATGCTTCTTTTTACTCTTAGAAAATACCAGAATGTCATCAATAAAGACAACCAAAAACTTCTCCAAAAACACATGAAATATTATATACATCATATTCATTAATATAGCAGGTTCATTAGTTAACCCAAATGGCATAACAATAAATTCATAATTCCCATATCATGTATGAAAAGCTATTTTCAGGATATCATCTTCCACCACCTTCTACTGATGGTATTCGGATCTCAAGTCCATCTTGGAAATGTATTATGCTCCTTGGAGCTGATCAAATAAGTCATTGATATAAGGAAAATGATACTTTTTTTAATAGTGATGCTATCCAAGGCTCTATAATCAATGAAAACTCTCATGGAACCTTCTTTCGTTTTAACGAACAAAACAGGATCACCCCACGGAGAAGTGCTAGGACAAATGAAGCCTTTATCAAGAAAATCCTGCAATGGATTTTTCAATTCAATAAGTTCCATTTGACTCATTTAATGTGGGTTTTTTGAAATTGGATTTTAATTATGAACTAAGTCAATTGTGAATTAGACTTCTCGATCATGTATGACACAAGGTAACTCATCAGGAAAAACATCGTGGTATTCATTTACCACTAGCACATCATTAATCTAAATAGTTCCCTTATTTTCAATAATATGAGAAAGATAACTTTCATTTCTATCTTTCAAAAAAATTTCACTTTTGTATATGTTATCTATTGTATGGGTTCTTTCTTGTATAAAAACATAAACTATTTTAGAAAAACAACTTCCTTAGCTCTACCGTCAATCTTATCAAGATAAATAGAAAACCAATCCATTCTCATAATGACATATAACTCTACTAAGAGATAAACAAAACATATTAGAGTTAAATACTTTCTACATATCATAATATAATGATTATTATACTTTTATATTTTTTATAATATTTCCCCTAGTGTTTTAACAATAAGATATGGTCTCATTTGTTGAGGTGATATTTCCAATTTACCATGAAATTCCTCAGAAATAAAGGAATGTGTAGACCACGTATCAAACAAAACTTTAGAATAATACGATTAAACAAACATTGTACCTGATAAAACTAATTGGATATCCTGACATCTATTTTCATAGTCGCAAAGGATCTCACTACACCTTTCTACTTATATTTTGTCTTCTTCGCATCATTTGGATCTATCTTTGGGTAGGCATTTTCATAATGACTCATATCTCCAAATTTAAATATCTTATCAATTTTATTATCAAGATTAGTCTTCGGATCATTTTCATTACAATCTAGGGCTATATTTCCAAACTTAAAACCTTGAAATACTACCCAGTTTCAGTAATTAATTCTCCAAGGTGATTTTTCCACACTTTTCACAAACTAGAAAACATAATTTCTTACCATCATATTTATTTGGTTGATTTTTACCCCTCACTTGCTATCTGGACCATTTCTTATACTTCTTTTAAAAGTGAACATGAAAATCAGCAAAACTCCATCTCTACCATCTCAGCACATCAAAGAAGTTTCTAAAATCTTTTGAATTCATGGGGGGACAATACCCTTCGATACCTTGGCATTAATCCTAAGTAAAAACTGTTGATTTCTCTATCAAGATCCACAATAATATTTGGAGCATACCTCACCAGTTAGGTGAAGTTTTATTCAAACATAGCCATTGAATAATCCTCTTTTTTCTTCAATTCAAAGAATTCATTCTCCATACTAAGTCTCACCACCTTAGGAAAATATTTTTCAAGGAAAATACTTTTCAATTCATCCCACTCTAAGGCATCAATCTCTTTTATTACCGTAATATTTTTTATCATTGACCACCAATGATTAGATTCACCTTCATAATGATAAATGGAAAGACTTTCGTTTGGATTGTCTGGACATCCCATAACATCTAATATATTTTTAAGTGCATTAATCCATCCTTCAGCCACTACCGGGTTTGAAGATCCACTAAATTCTAGAGGATGTTGTCACAGAAAATGTTCTAGTATCATCATGTTCCATTGTGGTACCTCTAGTTGTTCCTTTTCATGGTTTCCACTACCATTTATTGGCTATGTTATCTAATTGATTACTGTTATAAATTTCTCAGTTCCAATCCCTACCACTCCTGGCTGCAGATTCATAAGGATATCGTTCTGTTGGTGCCACTCCTCTTCAGCTTCCCTATTTATTCTATTGAAAAACATTTGATCAATAATATATTAGTTGAAGAAACATGGTAATATTTAACTACTATATCATATAAAATTAACCATAGAGTAAAAAATAATTTATTTTATTCTCTTTTCATTATCCAAACCCCTAAAGTTATCTAAACCATCCTCTGGTACCAACTATAAGGACTTGGCCATATTACATTACAAAATCATGAATTAAAGTCAAGAACTCACTTTCTTTAATATTGAGGATCTTTTCTAGTTTAGAGTATTAATGGATTGAGATATAATAAATACATAATATTCCACATTCATATATATACTATATAAATTGAATCTATTTCTTCCAAAATATAAATCATTTCAATTAAAATGTGATTTCTTTGAAAAATCCTCATAACATTTAACATGTCTTACTTATTTTTCTTACACATATTTATAACCTGTGAAAATCATTCAAAACCTTGGTATTAGAGAAAAATATCAGTAATGGATATAAAAAGATGAAAAATAAAACATTAGTCTATGAACGTATGAAATCATTTTCAAAAATACAAACTTTTCACCCATATATACTTACTTTTTGAAACAAGAGATTTCCATAAAACATGAAGAACATAAATAGAACCATAAATGTGTCTTGGGGCATCACTTACATAGTATTGTAACCCTCTCATCTACTTTATAATTTTTAACCCTCATGGCTACCTTACAATTTGTATAACCATCACAATTACACTTAGTGTAACTATAAGGCCAACCTCCAAATTACACAAACCCAATGCATTTGAGGGAGATATAAGTCACAAACATAATCATAAACAATTTACATGAACCAAAACATAATTATACAACATGAATAATTTTATAAAAACATTGCTTTTAAATTTTGTAAAAAAAGTTTAAAATAGGATTTTAAAAGAAAAATCCTCTTACAAGTATCATAGAATTCAAGTGGGACTTATTAGAGTGGATTGAAATTGTTTATACATCTTAAATAAACATAATATTAATAAAACCAATAACACAAACAATTTTACTACAACATAAATAATGAAGTAGAAGGTTAACCCAAAGAATGGAAATCGGGTTAAGAATACCCTTACATCGGGTTTGTCTTACTTAAAACATGTTGAAACCTCATGTATAATGGTTAAAATAGCATTATTAATATCTTCAAGAAACATATTACTTTTTATAATACTTTATATGATCATTTCATTGCATCATTTTTAACCTTTAATTATTAGTATTTTGTTCCTTCCATTGTTTTGGATGCATTCATTAAATGATTTTCATGGTCGGTTTGTATTTGATATGCTTGTTGTATAGTAATGAAATTATAGTAGTAGAATGAAATGGTATTAAATATTTTACAGAATATATTATTATATCATAATTCATATTTTTATCATATATTATGATGGATCAATTGATAAAACATTATTGATGTTTATTTATATCATTTTTGGTGGTTACATGATAATCATGAACTTTTTTCATTATATAATTTAATTTAAAGAATATAAGTGCATTGAAGAACATATAATATATTAATAAATACACATTACATCATGTTTTAGCAATTAAAATGGTTTTAATGGATATTAAAAACACATCATCTATGAATTTGGTAAATCGGCACATTATGGATGGTGTTTTTATTTTTAGTACAAGAGGGAGAGGATAGGAAGGAATATGATGAATATTTTACATGAAAATGGTAACATACACAATATATAATATTATATGTATTTCATACCTCCTTAATATGTGTAGGGAAATTGATTTTAAGAAAATAAAGAAATTTGAAAGAAAACACATGAAAAAGTAAGAGGATTCTTACTTCTTGATCTCTTCCCCTTCAGATCCTCCTTAAGGCCTTAGTTTTTTGCCTTTTGGTGAGACCAGTAGCTCTAGGACAAGGAGAATAACCTTGGGGAGGTAATTTTTAAGAACTTAAACAATTATCAAGGCATTATAGGGAGATATAGGTCCAACCCATCTCATAATGAAATCATTATAACATGTTATAGAAAAACATAAATCATTCATCAGAGCATAACCTATGAAATAAAATTGATTTCTTAAACATCATTCCATCATAGTACTTATAAAATAAATGGATATAAATAAAATAAATCCATTATAAACACTTTAAAATCCATGTAATAATAGGTATAGAAACATAACCCTATGCCATATTATATGCAAAATAATTTTTATAAATCACTAGAATCTGATTTATAGGGAAAATATGTTTTCTTCATAAAAAATGTTTCCTTTTCTCAAAATACTACAGAATTTCAAAAGAAAACTATTTGTTTTAAAATAAAAATGAAATAATTTAGATGAATATTTGTGGAAATAAGTCATTATGTAGATGTAAAAATCTATTCATGCCGTATAAGTTAAAAATACATTCTTATCATACTCTTATCGGAAAAGTCAAAAAGTATCTCATATGAAAAATGAATGAAAGATTCCATTAATACCATTAAATAAAAACTCACCAATGAGTAAAATTGAATTTAAAAACTAGTAGAATAATATAAATAATATTATTTATTTTGGAAACATAGACCTAAATGATAAATATACCCGAGTAAATACTTATGAATAAACAATCTCAGATAATAATTAGATTAAAAAATATCCATTACCTTAGTTTAGATATCCTTAGTATATATTAGATCCTCCCATATAATAGTTAAATTATGTAATTAAATTATATAGTAACCATATTCATATTTATTATATCATGTATGATCCTATCATATTATTTTTTTTAATAGTGTTTCGATATTGCCATTATTTCGGGTGATAACTACTTTATTTTCCCATTCCTGTTTTTCCAGGTAAGTGAAGTTTGTTATGATTAGGCTGTATTTTGTTTATTTACTAAATGAAATTAATATCATAATTATTATTTTTACTAATCATATAAATTTTATAATCATTCTTGAATTGTCAATGTAGAGAATGAATCTCACCGCGTCGTGGAGACGGTAGGTCGTACGTACGCATGAGCGATGATATCATTCCTTTTGATGGTTAAATGATATAGAATTGGATGGTATATTAATTATAAATAATAATAATCATGTTATATTAATTATTTACATCCTTTATACCCATCATTAAACACTTACTAATAATGTTTTGTTGAAAAATAGATTACACAATGGCGTGGAGACGGTAAATTGTATGAGAGCACGCATGGTGATATTGTTATTCGTAGGATGGATAAAATAAGGTATAAGTTTTTCTCATAAAAATAGTAACATCTTAGAATTTAGAAGATATATGACTTATTACTTTATTATAGAAACAACATAATATGAGTATGTAGAAGAATAAATTAATTTTTAAACATGTTATTAAACAATTACTTCTATTTTGTGTATATTTTATCGATTTGAAAGAAAGGCCTCCATAGGTAGGCTTTCTACCCAAAGTGTGGCCTCTAGGAAGAAGTGAATAAATTTGGAAGAGGAAATGGTAGGGGATGTTTGAGAAAATGGCCTTTAGAGGTGTGATTAAAAGATAAGGAGAGGTGACTTATTATAAGAGAGGGGAGGGGAACCTTTAAAAAAACAGACACTATTAAAATAATATGAATTAATTTTTAAAATAAAAAGCTCAAAATCAGATTATTTAGAAGATAAGATAAGGATGGGTCTCAATCCTCTCATAAAATAAACTTGAGACATGTTTTTCTTTTATTTTAAACCATATAATTTTGATTTAACAATTCTCAATCTATTTAATTTTAATTATGGTAATATATTCTAAATATTTAATGGTAATAAATATTTACATAAATTATTTTAATATACCATAAATAGATATTTTATAAAATTTTATACCCTATAATTATCGCTTTGTAATTTTTTAATTATTTTTAAATAATTTAATAAAATGTTATTTTTATAAAATATTAGTTGTGTTACTTTTAACACTATTCATTCCTTTGATTTAAAATAAAATACATACAGAAGATAACATTGAACAAAAATATTGAATATACTTCACAAATTTCATAATCACCTATAAAATTAATGGTGAACCTTAATTAATTAAAATTATATTTTTTTAATATTTTTACAATCATTTATTTGATAATTATATTAATAAAATAATTTCTACATCACTATTGTGTTTTCTATAATTGTTATTATTTAATTTATAAAAACTATAAATAAATTTAAATGATGTAGGTAATTATTTTATATTTCAAAAGACTAAAAATAGTTGATATTATCTCTTGGTTATTCATATAGTAAAATAAATATACATATATAAAAAGAAAGTTGTGATATTTTTTGACATTCATTGATTTTAATAAAATTAATTTTATATTCATGGGAATGTGGCCGTTAACTTATTCCATTTCAAAAAAAAATTGATAAGGGACTAATTGAGTCATCCAATAGGATTTTTACATGTGTTAAGGTAATTTTATAATATTATTTTTACCTTTAATTACCTGACTTACCTTCAACCATGGTAATAAAAATTATCACAAAAGTTATTATTCATAATGACAAAAACTAAAAGTGACCTATTAAGATAATTTTTACATACTCATTCAAAAATATGAACTCTATTTTTAGTAATTTGAAATATAGAAGTTTCAGTAATTAATTTAAAATCAATCCCACTGTTGGAATGAGAGAATGAGTCTTTAAAATTTAAAAAATTCCCAAAGATTGAAATATTTTTACATATGAATTCAATGTAAAATTAATGCTAATGACATACATTATATTGAATGATAAAAATATATTTTATTTATACTTTAAAACCATTAAATATTATAATTTAACCATATAAATTATTTCGATGAAAAAAAATTCTCTTAAAATTTAGGGTATTTATTTACTATTCATTAAAAGATGAAAGCTATCATAAAAATATCAGAAATCCATCCGGACTAAATTTTTATATATCACTTTAAAAAAACATGTTTGTGTTGTCAAATAAAAATTATTAATTTATCAAAATCTTAATTTGAATAGGGTTCACCATTCAAAGCTGTAAAATTTCCCTTAAAATGGGTCTTTATATATCAAATAGGGTTTATTCATACCCTTCGACTAAAATATACATTGGATAAATATAAAAAATATTATATTAATTATATAACATATATATATCATTAATTTCATTACAAAAATTAATTTACTCAATAATAAAAATATCTAATTTATTTATATTTTTTCAATAATAATTGATTGATAATGAATTCACAATGCATTTTCATAGGATAGTTATACTTATTCCCGCTAACATAACGAGTAGGATATAATAGTAATTTTATAAAAAGGGAATTTTTCAGATCATTTAAACTCATGATTTCATGAAATATAAGCTATTAAAGAATAAAAATTATTTAGAGAAAATATTTCATAAAACATCTGCTTGTTACATTTTACATCCCTTAAACTGAATTTCAGCCTCAAAATCTGATACTTGAAAATCAAAGATGAGGATGCCTTCCCCTAAACATATCCTCATGTTCCCATGTAACATATTCAAATTGGTGGTTCCTCCATAAAAATTTAACCAAGAAAGTGGTCTTGTTTCATAGAACTTTTTCACTACGATCCAAAATCTCTATCGGTTGTTCTTCATAAGAATGTTCTTGCTCTAGTAGTATGAATTTTGAGTTTAGTACATGTGAAGGATCGGGTATGTACTTTCTTAGGGGAGATACAAGGTACATATCATGAACATGAAATAGATTTGGTGGAAGCTCCAATCAGTACGCTACCTTACCAACACGATCCATAATTTCAAAAGAACTGATATACCTTGGGCTCATCTTAAAATTCATTCAAAAACTCATTACTCTATTATTTGGATATATTCATAAAAACACCTTATCACCCACATTAATCTATACATCTTTTCTTTGGTTTTTAGCCAAAATGTCTGGTCTAATCTCAGTCGTTCTTATGTTTTTTGAATAGGTCTAACCTTTTCTTCCATTTCATCAACAAGATCTGGTCCTAATAGCTTTCTTTCCCCAACTTCATTCCATCAAGTTGGAGTTTTGTACTTATTTCAATAAAGGGCTCTATAAGGATCCATCTGAATACTTGAGGGAAAGAAATTATTTTAATAAAACTCTTCTAAAGGTATATGCTGATCTGAATAACCTTTTATGTCCATAAACCAAGCTCTCAACATGTCCTCTAGAGTTTGAATTGTCCTCTCATACTAACCGTCTATCTGAGGATAATAAGAGGTTCTGAAACTTAAAACTGTATTTAAATAATACTTACGACTTCTCTAGAACTTCAAGGTACACCTTGAAACCCAATCAGATATACCAGAAAGTGGTACTCCCTATAATCTTACCACATTCTTTATATATAACCAAGAAAGCTGATCAAGAGAGAAATCCTCTCCAATAGTAATGGATTATTCCAACTTTGTAAGATGATAAACTATAACCTAGACAGCATTATTTCATTTTGATGTTTTCGGAAGTCTAAAGACAAAGTCTATAATTATGTTTTCCCATTTCCATTCTAGAATGGTTAATGGTTGTACCATTCCATTAGACTTCTATCTCTCATCCTTATCTTGTTGAACAACCATGCATCAAGAGTTATATTTGTCAACAGTTATTTTCATTCCATCCCACTATAAATACTCTTTCAGGTCTTTATACATATTTTTGCTTCTATGGTGAATAGATAATGAAGAACTATGAGCCTCGTCTAATAGATATTTCTTTAATTCTGCTATGGGAGGAATACAATCTCAGTTCCTGAACCTTATTATTTCATCACAATCAAGGTGGAATTCATGAACATTTCTCACCTTCTTTTATAGATCTACATATTTCATATATTCCTCCTTAATAATCACTTGTATAGATTATTGAAAATTCATTAGATATAGATAATATTCCCCCTTTCCATTAAAATTTCAAGATCTATCCTTTTCAAATCCAAAAATATTTGACCTTTTGGGATCCTCATCGTGGGTAGGCTAACATGGTATTGTCGACTCAAAGCATCTTCCACCTCATTCACTTTCCCAAGGTGGTATTGTATTGAGAATTCATAATATTTAATCAACTCTAACCATATTCTTGGGAACATATTCATCCCTATAATGGGAAAATATACTTTAATCTTTTATGATCAGTTTAAATATCACATTTTTTACCATAAAGATAATTCCACCAAATATTAAACGTAAATATTACTACATCTAACTCCAAATAATGGGTTATGTAATTTTGCTCTTGGATTTCAACTGTCGTGAGGCATAAGCTATCACCATATCATTTTTTAAGAGAATATATCCTAGCCCATTCTTTGATTCATCATGGTAGATCTCAAACCTTTCTCTACTGCAAGTAAGTGTGAGAACATTTTCACTCGCTAAACTTATTTTTAGCTCTTTAAAATTCTCTTCACATTCTTTCAACCATTATATCTTAACCCCTTTCTAAGTCAACTTGGTGAGTGTATTAGATAATCATGAAAAATATTTCAAAAAAATTTGATATGATCTATCCAAACTAAGATAATTTTAGATCTTAGTTATCATTTTTAGTCACATTCTACTTTCAATAACTTCTATTTTTGATGGATCCACACCTATATCATATCTTTATATTATGTGAAACAAAAATGAAACTTTCTCAAGCCAAAAGTCACACTTGGTAAATTTTTCATAAAGATTCTATTTTCTCATGGTCTTCAGTACAATTCTCAAGTGGTCTTCATGTTCTTCCTTACTCTTAGAATTTAAAAGAGTGTCATCTAAAAATACTACCGCAAATTGATCAAGATAGTCTATAAAGACTCTATTAATTACATCCATGAAGATAACAGGGGAAATAGTTTGACTAAAAGGATTTAGTATAAATTCGTAGTGTCCAAACCTTATATAGAATTTTGTATTTGTTATATCCTCCTTTGTGACCCTTAATTGATGATATCCTAAATGAAGATCAATCTTTGAAAATTATTGTGCTCCACATAGTTGATTGAATAATTCATCAATGCATTGAAGGTGACACTTTTTCTTGATAGTGACCTTGTTAAGTTCTCGATAATCATTATAGAGTCTCATTGTTCCATCTTTCTTCCTAAAAAATAGAATAGGTGTTCCCCATGGTGATGCACAAGGTCATATAGATCCGTTATCAAAATTCTCTTGCAGTTGCTTCTTTAATTCCTTCAACTCAATTGGGGTCATTTTCTATGGAATCTTTTAAATAGGCATAGCACCCTGTATGAGTTCTATTGAAAACACAACATCAGAATTTGGTGGAAGACCTATTAATTCCTATGTATACACATTATCAAACTCATGTACAATGTGATTATTCTTAATCATGAGTTTCACCCCAACCATTTAAGATAAATAACTTTTTTTTATAGTAATAATAACAAATAATATGGAAGAAATTTCTATTGGAAGGATATATTCATCCTTGCATTGATAGATGATCATATATTGATCTCGAATATGAAATGTAAATTCATTGCCTTAAAAATTGATATGACATCCATATAGAGAAATCCATTCCTTACCAAGAATCACAACAAATCCCACTATATGAAGGATCACAAGATTTTCAGGAAGCACATTCCCACAAACTTCAACTAGATAATAATTATAAACTTTTGAGGAAATTTTTTTCCCATTAGAAGCCATCATATCTAACTCAACATCTAATTGTTGAGGTAATACGGTGACACCAATATAAAGTTATTTAGATATAAAAGACTGGGTGGATCCATAATCAAATAAAACATTTTCAACTTTAGAGTGGATGGTAAGTGTACCTTTCACCACTTAATTATCATCCTCCACATCACCGATAGTGATTGCATGTGACTTTCCTTTACCTTTGGCCTTAAGAGTTTTTGATTTCAGTCATCATTAATAAACCTTGGATTAGTTCATTGATTGGAATAATTCCCCATTTTCGTACACTTATAGAGTTGAAGTGTAGGAGGTTCAATCTGTGTAGCCTTTTATTTGTTCAGATAATTAGACATTTCATTCCTATCACATAGGAATTTAACTACCTAGTGACCTTATTTTCCATAATGAGAACATATACTAGTTACTTTAAGACAATTTCCTCCAGGTTTCTTTCCACACTTTTAGAATAAGGGAAAACTCATCTTATTTATAGTGTGGTCATTATATTTTCCATTGAATTGCATTTTTCTCTTCTTATAAAATCCATAAGACTGATGGGTTACTCAGATCTAAATCTCAACCCTAAGAGAACATTTATTGATTTCCCCATAGCTATTAAAATCCCTTATGGATAATTCCCTTCAGAGACTTGATTTTGGGCCACTAAATAATTGATCAATTCTACTCTTAGGTTGGATAATAATTCTAGAAGAATACCTTACATGTCTTCTAAAATTTTCTTCATAGGTACCAATGGATTCATCATCCATTTTCTAATGGTCAAGGAACTCCTTCTCCATATTTTTTCAAATAATATAAGGAAAGTAATTATTGAAAAATAAGTTATTGGACTCAACCCATTCCATGGACTCAATTTCAAATCCTTGCTTCATGTTCTTGATAATATTCTTCAATTGATTACCTTCACCTTCCAAATGATAGGCTAATAAAGATAAATGTATCAAGTTGAGAACACTATTGAACTAAAAATATATTTCCAATGTTATTGATCCATTGTTTAGCCACTAATGGATTAGAATAACCACTGAATAATGGTACATGTTTCCTTAAAAATGACTCAATAGATTATTTCTCCCTCCATGTTTGGAATTACTGCATTATTCATAGATTGAGAAAGTTTTTTGAGCATGGATTCAATAATTTTCATTCCATATCCCATTACATTTGGTTTCTTAGGGGGACAATCACTGCACTTCCTATTGCATTCTAAATTAACATAGTTTCTGCTTGTTCTATCCATTGACTAAAACCAATAATCATAGTGTGAGAAACACTAATCATAACACGAAAACTACATAATCAAGAATAAAATTTAAATTTAGGACACAATAGGTTTTTTTCTAGGTAATTCATGGTCATTTCAAAAACACTAAGATTGTATCCTATATTTATACATATCCTTATGGTTATTACTTAGGATTTTCATCCTAGTTTCCAATGATTAATTATACCTTTCATATGATACCAACTACAACAACCCATAATTTGCATACATTGATATTACTTCAAATTTTACGTACATTAATTAAAACATATAATAATTCCATGATAGGACCGTATAAGTATAGTGTCTTTAGAAACTAGGAAACAAAAACAACTCATTCATATAACATCTACATTGTCTTACACTTATTTCTTCACAACTAGAGTCCTTTCTAACATAGCTTACTTAATACCCTTTTTCATGACCTGGGGGAAAGAAACATATGAATGGGTGAGATTAAGTTCTTTGTAAAAGTATACAAGGGAAATATCAATCATGTCATAATCATAAGACATAAGAACATTACCTTTTAATAACTTTTCATGCAAACTAAATATAATGATATCATGTCATAGTTTAAAAGTTCATTACACTTAATGGACATAATCAAAAAAGTCATAACATAATAAATGATGTTTTGTGGAATTCCCATAAAAAAATAAAATCATTTCCATATTAGCCAAGGCACATAGCCAAGACCATCATAGCGGACAAAGTCCATTACTGAACCATGTTTACTTATCATTCCAGCACTTTATTACTGAATCAGATTTAATTTTCATTCTATTCATGACTATCTAATGAGATATAAATCTTTACCCAATGCATTATAGTTAGATATAGTTCCCAACGATCTCATAATGAAATCATTCTTACTTGTTCCACAAAAACATAAATCATTCATCATAGCATAACCCATGAAATAAAATGGTTTTCTTAATCATCATTCATTTATAATCCATATAAAATTATTGGATATAATAAAAATATTACATCATTATCTCAATAAAAATAAACATAATAATAGGGATAGAAATATAACCTTATGTCATCTTATATGGAAAATAAATTTGATAAAACACTTAAAATTAATTCTTGAGGAAAATATCCTTTCTTCTTCAAAAATATTTTCATTTATCAAAAAGATACAAAATTTTAAAATAAATGTATTTAGTTGAAAATAAACATGAAATAATTTAGAGGAATAATTTTGGAAATAATTCATTATGAATATTTAAAAATCTATTTGTGCCATATAAGTTAAAAAAATATTTTTCTCATAGTCTTGCTGGAAAAGTCAAAATGTACCTCGTACCCAAAACAAAATAAATATTACTTACATACCATTTAATAAAAAATCACAAATGGTTAAAATTAACATTACAAAATAGTAGAAGAATTTAAATAATATTATATATTTAGGAAACATGGATGTGAATGATAAATATACCCTAGTAAATACTTACGAATAAACAATCTCAGATAATAATGGGATTGCAAAATTATCTCTTACCTTATGTCTAATATCCTTCGTATATATCTGAACCTCTGGTATAATGTTTAATGTATGTTAATAAATTATACCAGAGCCATATTAATATTTATGATATCAAATATGATCATATTATATAATTGTTTTAATATAATTTAAATATTTCCATTATTTTTGTTGTTAACTACTTTGTTTTCCCATTTCTCTTTGGCCTTGTAAATCATGTTTGTTAAGATTGGGATATATTTTATTCATGTCCAGAATGAAATTTTGTTAATAATTATTATTTTTACTCATCATATAAATTTTATAATTTTTTATGAATTGATAACATTAAGAAAGAATCTCACTACATCATGGAGATGGTAGGTTATATGTACACATGAGCGATAATATCATTCCCTTTGATAGTTAAATGGTATGGAATTGGATTGTATATTAATTATAAATAATAATACTAATATTATATTCATTATTTAAATCTTTTATATCCATCATTATACCCATCCAAATAAATTATAGTTGAATAACATATTACACCACTACGTGGAGACGGTAAGTCATACGTATGCACACATGGTGATGTTGTTATTTATATGATGGATAAAAGGAGATATAATGTTGTGACATAACTATAGTAACATATCAAAATGTATAAGATACTATATTTATTAATTTATTATTGAAACAAAATTAGAATATGAAGTAAAAGATGAAAATAATTTTGATAGAGGTGATATAACAATTACCACTTTTTTGAGTATCTCATTTTGATTTTCACAAAAGGCCTCCTTAGGATATATTTAATCCCACATTTTGGAATCTATGATGAAGTGACAGAAGTTTTGAGTGGATATGGCTAGTTTTTTTCATAGAAAATAGTTTTTAGTGCTGTGATTAAAAGATAAGGATATGTTCCCTTTTATAAGAGAGGGGAGGGACACCTTTGGAAAAACCAAAACAACTAAAATAATATAAATTTATTTTTAAATTAAAATGGATCAAAAGTTGATTATTTATAAGATAAGATTAGTGTTGGTCTAAACACCTTCAAAAAATAAACTTTAGACAAGTTTTTATTTTATTTTAGACCTTATAATATTGATTTATCCTTTTTTAATCTATTTATTTTTAAATGTTGTAATATATTATAAATATTTAATAATCATAAATATATACATAAATGGTATTAATTGACCATAAATGGATATTTAATGACCTTTTAGACCTTATAATTTTCGTAGAATAATTTTTAAATATTTTTTAATTTTTAAATAATTTAATAATATGTTATTTTTATAAAAAAAATCAATAGTGTCAATTTTGACCCTATTCATTTTAGTGATTTTAACTAAAATCCACATAGAAGTTAACTTCGAAAAAACATTTAATATACTCCAAACAAGTCATAATCACTTATAAATCTCATGGAGAACCTTAATTAATTAAAATTATTTTTCTTTTTGTATTTTAAAATTCATTTATTTGATATTTCAATTAATAAAATAATTTATGCCTTACTATTATCTCTTGTTTATCCATATATTAAAATTAATATTCTTATATAAAAAGAAATTTTTATATTTTGTCACATTCATTGATTTTAATAAAATTAAAGTAATATTCATGGGAAAGTGTCCATTAAGTGATTACATTTCAAAACATAGATGATAAAGGTCGAATTTAGTCATCCAATAGGATTTTGATAGGTGTTAAGGTAATTTTATAATATTATTTTTACCATTAATTACCTGATTTACCTTCAACCATGGTAATAAAAATTATTACCAAAGTTACTATTCATAATTCCAAAAAAATAAAATTAATATATTAAAATAATTTGGCCTAATGATTCCAAATATTATATCCATTTTTTAAAATTCAAAACATAGAATTTTCAGTAATTAATTTTAAATCAATCTCGTTTTCAGAATGGGTTAACGAGTTTTTAAAAGATAAAACATTCTAAAGGATAAAGAAAAAAATATTAATTAAATATAACATTAATTCTAATGAAATAAATTATATTGAATGATAAAAATATATTATATTTATAAATTAAAACCATTCAATATTATAATTTAACAATATATTTTATTTTAATAAAAAATTTATTTTCTCTTAAAATATAGTGTATTTTTTACTATTCATTAAACATGAATGCCTTCAGAAATAATATCATAAGTTCATCCTATGTAAATTTTTATATCTCGATTCAAAATAACATGTTTATGTTTCCATATAAAAATTATTAATGTGTCAAAAACATAATTTGAAAGGGGTTCTCCATTCAAAGGCGTAAAATACCCTTTTAAAAAATTTGGTTTTTATATATCAAATAGGGTTTACTCATACACTATGACTAAAATATCCATTGCATGAATATAAAAAAATATTTTATTAAGTATACATTGAATATATTTATATCATTAATTTCATGACCAAAATTAATTCACCCAATAATAAAAGTATCTAATTGATTTATATTTTTCATAAATAATTGATAGTCAATGAATTCACAATACATTTTCATATGTTAGTTATACTTATTCTAATTATCATAACAGCTAGGATATAATGGTAATTTTATAATAAGGGACTACCAATGTTTTTTTAAACACATTATTTCATGAAACATAATCTATGGAAGAATAAAAATTATTTGAAGGAAATATTTCATAAAAACCTCCCATTGTTAGAATATTATAGTATATATAATCATTAAACATTAAAGGATTGATATGTAGTTTTTTTCAATAATAAGTTTAAAGGATATGTTGAATGGTATAAATAAAAATAAAAATTGATTTAGTGGTAAGGTGATATTTTTGAAGAATATGTGAATAAGGTAAAGATAACCCAAAAATTTTCGATGATGTTGTGATAATAATGCTCAGTTAGGATAATATGAGTATGTGAATAAAATAAATAAATGTGGTAGTATTTGGGAATTGGAAAAATTTTAGTTTTTGATGAAAAATTAATCATGTATTAGTTTAATTCATTTTGTATTTATTCAATATATTCTACAATATAATATTTTATTTAAGAAATAAGGAGAGAGTTAAGTCTTAGAAGTATGCATGTTTTTATTATGGTTTTTTTGTGATCAAATCTATTTCCATGTTATATGAGAATATATGATCAATATATTTACATGTAAAATTACAATCTACATTATAGGGTAATAAATATAAGTTCATTTTTGGAATTTATTTACCTTATTCTAAAAAAATTGAAATTGGTCCGACATATTTAGGAGGAGCTGTAAGGTTAACTATTTATAGAATATATTTAGATGAACAATGAGTTTTATATAATAAATTAAGAAATATTTTTTTATTTTGAAAATATTTAAAGCTAGAAGGATTGAATTATAGATCATAAAATTCATTAAATGTTATTTATAGTGATTCATGTATTAAAAATTCATCTCGAATACCCACCGTTTGGAGAGATAGATTATATTATGGTAAAATTGGTTAATTGAAAACATTACACCAACCAATTATGTATGTTTCAATAAGTTAGTAACAAAAAATGTAAATTAATTTCTTAAAACTATGAAAATTATATTTAAATGATAATTTTGTCATATTACCTTCAATTATGATGAATTAATGGTATTTTCACACCATATTGATTTATTGTTTTGTGGAAGAAAAATTTATCATGATCATTAACTTTCTTATGATCAATGTCACTTAACACACTCTATTAGTAATTGGGAATTAATTTTATCTTACATTTCAGTCTTTACACTTCCCAACAATTTTGTCCTATTTTGAATCTTTTATTTGTGTTATTTTTTATAACCTTCATATTTTCCTTTCCATCTTTTTCAAAAACGTTTTCTCTATAGTTTATACATTCTTGGTTTTATATAAGGTAATTTTCTTATGTGAAACCCTTTATTATAGAGAATATTTCCAAATTAAAAGGATCCAATTTATTAATTTGGGGGATGATTTTAGACCATGAGATTTTAAAATAACACAACATTCAGGAGCATATACAACTCGCAACACCGACATTAAAATAACAATGAAATATGACCATTGTAACCTAGACATTGATTCTGAGGGTATTCATGGTATTCAGTAGATTATGAAATATATATTAAAGACAAAATAAATACATATTTATCTATTAAATCTAATAAAATATGTAATTTCTTTTTTATTAATGTTATTTTATGGTTCAGACATGAATTTTCATAAAAAATGGTTTTTATTTCTTTTTTGTCAGAAAATATTATAATTATATTCTATAAATTGTATACATTTTTTAGTATAAAAATATTATCATTTTTGAAACATTATATATTAATTATCTTAGGGTGAGGTTTTTTGGTTTTTCTTAAAAGATTGATTTATTAATGAATGGGGAAAATTGTTGATTTTTATAAAACAATGATTTTTTCATTAAATAGTGTCATTATTAATTGATTTGGATCTCCATGTAGTATAAGTATTTTTTTAATTAAATATATTATTATTCCATTCAAATGAAACATCACTATACAATATTTTTCTTACAAGTACATTTTTTGGCTAAAATGCATTATATTTTATAAAATGTTTTTCATTGTGTTTTATGAATTTTTATTAAATGTAATTTCATCCACTTATAGAAATAATATCTTTATAAAATGGATAAAGATTTTATAATCATTGGTTCCAAAAAAAATTAATGGGTCCCTTTTGGTTTTTTTAGACATTTTTTAAACTAACTATTATACACTTGTAACCATAGTAAAGTGAGAATCTAGTAATTAAGGCTACAAATAAAATTATAGGGACTAAATAATGATTCTAGAAATTGAATAAATTTTATTGCATGATTATATATCATCTATAATCATCAAATAGTATAATTTATTTCATTTGTTTTATTTTTCTAAGATTTTCTCCTAACATTATTTCGTATAACAACAAGTCAAAAAATAAATTTTCTTTATTTTATTGTCATTCATGTTTTCAAATGATGATAAACAGAGGATAAAATAAATTACTAATATTAATTTGATATAAAAATGCTCTTTTTCATCCTGGGAACTTATTTTTAATTTTTATTAAAGAAGTGATTACCTTAAATTATTGCATAATAAATATAAACCATGTGTTTAAATTGTGGAAAATTATTATAAATAATTTTTTAAAAACTAAAACTAATATAATTTTAATTAATTAAGGTTTTAACAAAATTATCTATATGAAATTTAACTGATTTTTTAAAAATATTATTTTCAAATTCCCCCATTGTCTTCCTGCCTTTAAAGCCAAGTAAAATAAATATTGTAGAATATGATAGTAATGAAATTATATAAAAATTTATATTTTATTAAATGAATTAAAAATCATAAAAATATTATATTTTTTTAAAATGAATCGACTATCAATTAAAAAATCTAAAATTTTCCATTAATGGGTTTTTCAACAATTTTTAGATTCATCATTAAATGTTAATGGGTAAAATACTTTAATAATATTGTAATTGTCAAATGGTTTAATAGGGAAATATAAAAACAATTTTGGTGACCATATAAGTAAAACATGTAAGAATTTTATTCTATGATATTATTTCAAATCTAATTCAGCCTAAATTATAATTTTAGAAATTTGGATCCATTTTTAAATGATATAGAATTTATATTAATTTAATATTTTTAGAATGTCTAAGAATTCCCCTCCTCTCACTAGTTAAAGGAATCCCCTTCTCTCAATAATTCTGACCTTAGAGAGAAATATATATCAACTAAACAATTCCAATTTCTCTTTTTAACATCCTTTTCCATGTTTTAGATGTTTTGGTATTTCTTAATGTCCTACCCTATTTCCTTAAATATGATATATAAAAGAATTCCACTTAAGAAGTGGAAATCATATTTATTGATTTCATTAAGTTTGTTTCTTCTTATACTTCCTATTAATGTGTTGTACCAATACTAATGTAATAAATCTAGTATAATAAATCTAATTATATGTAATTATTATTATTACACAACCATAATACATCTATTTTTCATCCTATAACATGATAAAACATTTACCATGCGTATATACAACTTATTATTTCCATGTAGATGTGTAATTAGTTTTTCATCACCACTTCACATGGATGGTGATAAAGATTAAAATAATAATCATATATTAAATTTATGATAAAAATTTACTTATTTAATTATAATACCATTTATACCTTCTTTTATTTTCCTATTCATTCATTGCATCCATTGAAAATTAGAAACAACATTCAAGGTTACGTATGGCTCATCGTCTCTATGAGTGGGGTAATCTATTTTTCTATGTAATCATTTATGGATTAAACTAAGTAAATATATAAAAAATATATGTAATATATATATAGTGTTTAATTTTATAAATGTTTTTTAATTATGATAAAATTAAAATTAATGAATCTACCAATCCAAAACATACATGAAAAATGACCCAGTTATAACCCAGAATAGTGATTTTAACGAATAATTCTTTATAAATGAATGGTAAAATATTATAAGTAAATAATTTATGGTATCATATGAAATAATATGGCCCTAGAATAGATATATAATAAATATATATTTATAATATTTTAGGATCATGTGAATATATAAGAATTCAAATATGAGGTAACGGTTTTATTATCTCTCTTTTAATTTGGTGAGACATATACCATATTCACAACATATTCAATTCGTGTGGTGTATATACTTACCCTTTTATTATTTATCGAGAATATGTCTATATATAAGTTATTTAATGTTTCATTTTATTTTACTTATTTCATGGGGGTTATGATGCAAATGTTACTACAACAGTAATGGTTTATTTTGGAATCAAATCGATATTCATGATTGATTATGTTTAACTCTCCCATGTGGGGGTAGTTTAATATCTATATATTAAAACAAATATATATTCTTATAATCTATAAATTCATGAAATGTTCATTTGATGGTTAATTTTTTAACCATTTATTACTAAAAAATATTGATAAAATGTACTTAATAAAAGCAGACCTTGTTTCTCTATTTCATCGAAAATCCTTTACCTTCCACAAAAATATTTTCTAAAAATATTTTTATGATTATTTTCAGCATTATTAAAAAATTTATTAAATTCATTTTGCTAATGTTTTAATTTTTATGAAATATTTTAATGGAATCCTCCTTCTATTTTTAGAATGAGCCACCTTTTGGCCTTTTTACAATAGTGTGAATTGAATGCTTTTTAACTTATATTACATGAAAAAAACTTACTTTTATCATGAGCACAAAATTATTTGAAGATGAAAATAATATTTTATATTATTACTTTCAATGAAAATTATTTTCCTAATATTCAATAAATTTTTATTTATTAGAAATTAATTTCCAAGTAATAAAAGGTTGATTTCCTTAGGAATGATTTTAATGAAATTTTATGGTATTTATATTAATCAATGAAAAAAACAATATTTTACATATTTTTCAATGGGTATATATTGTATGATATCATCGTTATTATTTTTATATATGGTTTTTCATCAATTTGAATAGGGATTTACAATTTTTATACCATTAGTCATATTACTCTTGATGGTTTATGTAAATTTTTATCTATTGGGTAAAGTATTAAAATTCATATGATTTTTTTTTCAATAACAATTTTTTATGCGGATTATGATTCAACACATTCATATGAGGGTAGTATTTATCTTAGTAATTGATATGGGGGTCCAGCTATAGCCCCTTAATGCATCAGTTGGTTTAGGAGATGAACTATCTTTGTATATGGTCAAGGCCTCACCCATTTATATATATGTCTTGAAAGAATTACTTGATGGTATTTTAAGATGTCTTCACATAATGCCTAAATGGTATGTTTTAGGTGCCCTGAATAATGCATTCCATCATGATGAGATCATTAATTGATCTATATGTGATTTTATATTTATTATGATTTCCATGGATAGGTTTCTTGATCATGTAATTATTCATATGGGATTATTTGAACATCATTGATTATTTTCATATTATTCATGCCTTATTATATTTTGATGTATGGTAATCCTTACTGAGCATGTATTATCACCCCTTTTTATGTTTCCTTTTCCCAGGATGCCATGAATTGTATTATGATTTTCATGAAGGGATAAAATAAAATTGTAATAATGGTTTTTAATTGGAAATACTATGATAAATTTTATATTTTAAATATAATGTGATATTAATTTGTGTATCAATTTTTCTTGGACTAAAAAACTATTTATTCATTTTGGGATCTGATCCATTGTTTCTAGTTACAATTTAAAAAAAATTATCCACTGACACTTGGTAACTAGGTTTAGGGTCTTTATAGTTATAACACATCTAACCAAACTAAAGTCCAAGGTAAGGGGTTTTTCATATTATCAAGCCATTTTACCTAAATGAAACAAAAATAGATGTATATATAGCCTCATGGTAACCATCAGATATGATAGAGGCTTCCAAATAGAAATAATAGTCTAATTTTTGAATTGTGGGGAGATTAGATCCAATGGATCAATAAAAAAACATATAATTACAAAAAATTTAAGAACATAAAGATAAAAATAAACTTAACTATAAAAGTTCCAATAAAACCTCTCATGCACAAACATAAGATAATACATATACAAAAATATATATATAAGGTGTTACACCTAAATTATTTATATATTAAAATAGAAAAAATAATTAATTGATTAATTACTTCAGGAAATCTGAGGTCTTCTTGATCCAAAAATCCAATTCCATCTCCTTTCCAGAAACTAGTTTAAAAAAAGAGTCACAGCAAAATGTGTTAAAATATATCCATGAGATTTTCTCAGTTGATAAGAGGTAGCTCAAATATGGTGTGAGTAAAACTTTGTTTTCTAGAAATAGTGGTGTTTAATGAATTTAAATTATAGGATTATATATCATAATAGTGTTCCATTTATAAATATGAAACAAAAAAATTATAAATATATCTAGGAATACCACTTTATTTTTCGTAAGTTGATTATATCTAATAATGTGACCTGATTAGGGTTTATAGGGACCATTGAATATATCCCAAGTGTCCAATAGAAAATAATAAAGTTGAATATGTGTAACAAGTTCAGGAATTCCCAAAAAATTAAAACTATGTGAATCAAAGGAAAATATAAGGAATTATATTTGTGAAATTTTTAGAGCCAACCTATGGTGATCAATATATGGATTCTAGATCTATTAAAAATTTATGTCGACATATCCTCATCATTTTACATTATAAATTATACACTAAAAATTTAAAAGTCTAAAATCTATGGTAATTTGATGAAGAGATTAGTTTATAATCTAATGGAATAATCCAAGGCATTCTATTTCCTGTGTAATCAATCCAAATTCAAGATCTTTTACCATTCACTATAATTTTTAGAATGTTTCTAGGAGAATATAGTATTCCAATATATGTCCTAAAAAATATAATACATTGAAATAATCCATGTCATAACTCACATTTCCATTCATATAAATAAATCTTAGGGAATAAATTATGTTTATTCATCGCATTGAACTCTGGAATCCATGGCCTGCCCATATAATGAATCACATTCAATCTACGACTATTATCATATTATTTACATTTCTTGCATGGTATAAGGTCCTCTATGTGATAATTTTAATTTATGAAAGGAAGAAATATTTCATGGTTCATGGTGAGTATTTTAAAGAAAACTCAAGTAATATTTGGATTATTAACCCATTATATTCTATAACCTCATAAAAAAACATTATCTTACTTAATTAAGGTTAATAAAACACCAATAAAATTAACGAAACCTATATTCATACAGTTTACTCAAATCCTCCAAATTGAATTTGTTAAATTATCACTAAATAAACTTATTTCATGATTTACCATTTTATTAACTAGCCCCCGATGACAGCCAAGATCCTAAGGGACACTAGTTTTCCATGTCAATTTTCTTGGTTATAGAACCCCAATTCAAAATATATTCATAATAATAATATATTTACCCCATATAAATATCTTATTTTATAATAAATCATACACTAGCTTCAAGTAATTAAATGATGACTTTACAAAATTATAAATTTTTAAAACCCAGGGGCTAAAAATTGATTCTAATTAGATTCATTGGTTTAATTTCATAGGTCAAGGCACTCCAAGAGTTTCAACCTAACTTATAATATATTCATGCATAATAAGGATTTCTCATGGGTGACTTAATCATTTTTTAGACTATTACATGGTTTATCCATTAACCATGTAATAAGTTGAAAATTAAATCCTTAACCTCACATAGTATATAAATTTATTAAAGGTCATTAAATAATCTAATTGATTTCAAGAGTTTTTTTATACCTTAAAAATTTCTTGGATCATACCCATTCCTTATGTCAAATTATTAATATATGGAAGCTATATATGAGGTAAAAATTTATTTTTAAGGGATCTAAATTAATATTAATAAATTTAATGTTCAAACTAGGCAGATATCGGGTCTCTAGTATGATGTAAAACTGATATGTTTTATAGAACAATTATACTTTTAGATAAAGGAAACTAATGCACCAATATCAATCTTGATAATACTTATTTATCATACAATGACACTCTATTCAATCTATAATAAAAGAAATTATGTAATTAAACCAAATCCCAAAAAATATAGCATATGAGCTCATAAAATGACAATACATAGATAAGAGAATAAACCAAATAATTTTGATAAGAGTGGTATACTTTCCTCTAGGCTTCATTCAAATTGGACAAAAGATAAATTGGCTTAATATAGAGGGGGAGTAATCTGTAAGAGATGAGGGGGAGTAGAGAATCACATAATACTATAATGTAGTTAAATAAACACCAAAATTTGAGTATTATGGTTTATTAGGGGATGAGGGGGTTAAATTAAGATTTTAAACCCTTTTATAAAACATCAGTGTGGACACGAACTAGTCATCGAGTGTCCATTGGCTATATGGTGTCTTGAGTAGTCTCACCTATATACTAGATCCTCCACTAGGTAGCCTATGGTACATTTGAAACATGATACAACACCATCTCTTGACTAAACCATTTATTTTTATTTGGAGACCTACCAAAACCCTATTACATATCCAAAATATACTAAATTGATTTTCCTCACCCTATGAATTATCTTTAAATTATGAACTAAACGTCTACACCCTCCAAGACCTTCTACCCAAAAATAATGTCCAGACAACTGGTAAGTACATTCACCAAGGAATAAACATGAGGTTCCATGAAAAATTAATACGTGACTTTCCTCTACTCAATAAGATTCAACTAGTTCAAAAAAACTAAACGGTCCAGATATGAGCGTTGTTTCATCCTTCCTATAATGGGAAAACACATACCTATTCTACACTCATAAAAAATGATATATGAAACCATTTTAGAACCCAAAATATAAGTATAACCATAGATTTTATTTATATTCCAAGGATCAGTTATAGACTTGAACCCCTCTTTGGAGTTAGATTCTACAATTCAATGGATTCACATTTGAACTAGCACTTATATAGTATGATTCTTAATGATCACACAACCAAACCAACCTCTATGAAATCCTCATTATCATCCCATGACATAATCCTTGAATTTATATTTCTAAATAGCCCCACAAAACCAATAATTATCATCCTCACAATCTTATTCCCAAACATAACTGGTTATATCATCAACCCATAATTTCATGTCATGGAATAAAAACACAAATTATTTCCACTTTGAAAATTCTACCAAGAATCAGATAACATACCGATCTATCCGAGACCAATTTCCATCCGAAATGATCAAATCTAGCCATTGACATGTAATTAAGAATCACATCACAACACTTCATTTATAAAGGCATTATTTAATTTTCCATCTTAACAACCTTTAGACATACTAGATGATGGAACGGGTCTAAAATGATAATTCTTCTCAAACTAACTAATAAGATGTCATAGTTTCACTCTTGAGACTATACATAGGGCTAGTCTTAACATAATTATGATACCCTACATCAATCGGTTTTCTAAATTGATATGACTATCCATTTATAGCTTACCCTAAACACCCATAATAGGGTTCTTCCATCATCTAAATTTTATTTTTATATGAAAATCTCAATGATATAGAAGACTATATTCACTATCATAGTGTGAAAAAACTTAAAGAAAGTGTCAAAAACATTTTTAGTCCATGGTAGATTCCCATAATAGTAATTACATTATCACAGACACATGATAATTACACTCTTATCATCAAAAGTAGTTGAAAAAAGACATTTACAGGCTCTAATCAGTTGATTAAAATGATATCACACTTGAACATCATTTATGAAGAGTATTCCTTTCTTTCAACTCTAGTGGATCACTTACCACAATAATTATTTACTCCAATCACACATAAGTGAAACTAAAACATGTCTATTTTTATATCCATGCATGATTCTCTGTTTTATCCATGATTATACACATCTGTACTATTAGACTCTAAAAACAAAATTATATCTCATGTTTGGTTGTGTTATTGAACCTGATCATTTTACAGGGCCATTCCTGGAATAGGGAAATCTCAATTTTTATACCAACATCCCAAGATCTATGTTACTTTCCACAAAACTCTAAACACCTAAGTTACCTCACAATTATAGTAACTCATTAATGAAGACTACTAAAACCCTATTAGACATTACCTAAAAATGGTTAAACAATAACCAAAAATATTTTACCAATATCACATTAGATAAATTTATCTACGCTAGAATAATTATCATAGAACTACACAAGAATCACTCCAACAAGCCTTAACTCATTGGGTACCACATATTACTATGCATACTTCCTTAATATTAATGACAAATTAATTATTAATATTTTCATATTTTCAACCCTTCAAACAATCCCTCATATATAATTTGATTCATAGTATTGAGATAAATATAATAAGACACAAAATATAGATGGGAAAACTATTTATATTATTTTTATGACATTTTAAACAAAAAAATACATTTAATACATACACACTGAATGGGTTAAAAATTAATAATATAAAGATAACATTAATATAAAAGGGTCAAATCATGACAAAAAGGATTTATTTATATGGGGTTCCATTCCCATTTTATGGAGGTAACTCTCTATAATTTTATATTGGAATCCCATTTAAGTGAAAAAAACTAATAGTGCATTAATTTCCTAAAAAAAATATTCAATATAAACCCTAATGGGGTTTACTTTATACATTTTTTGATCGACCTTCCATAGTGAGTTAATAATATAATAATATGGTTATATGGGTCTACATTTAGATTTTATTGATGTATAATCCTAATAAAATTCAATAGGAACACCATTAAAATCACAACAATAACTAAAATCAAAGATTTATTTTAATAAAAAAATCCACTATCAATTTGTAGAATTTTATTATAGTTAATACATTAATTATTTTTAAAAAAATCATTTCATTAACTATTATTTTATTAGATAGAATGATATGGTCTTGTTATATGGGATAATGTCATTAATTTTTGTGAAAAAAACATTATTTTATAAATATTATACCATAGCTACAATAGTATAATTAATCCAATCAGAAATGAATTTTGGTAAAAAAAAATTAATCAAATGAATGAATTGTGAATCTATGTTCCTAAAAGTATTATTGAACTCATGATGTCATGTTGTAATGGTCTATTTATAAAAATTACATAAATTAGTAACTAAAAAGATGATAAGAAATTAGACAAGGTGAAATAATAATCAACATTAATAATGGACATCAGGAATGAAAAATATTATCCCTAGAAACATGTTCATACCCATGTGCATGGATTGGGTGTTCTCGAAAATGAGCATTTTACCCAGTTTTGACACTTTCCAAGTCTCATGTATAACATCTAGGAATAGTAAGACAAATGAAAATAGAGTCTCTAATATAACTTGGTCATGTCCCCAACACAGTTCACTCATAAATAACCTAGCCAGATGGCCAAATTGCCTAGATCTTACATCCCCGTTTGATTGAGGTGTCTTATATATTGAAAGGTTCTATTAGTTTAATGGTGGTGAGAATATATCTTATGGATTAATACTAAATATAGTAAATAAATTAAAAAATGGATATCAAGAATATAATAATAAACACATAACCTTTCATGTTCCATGAAAACCACCCTTTCATAAACATAAGATGATATTTGTACAATGATGAAAATTCTTATAAAGGGTGTTACACATACAATAGGGAAAGAAAAAATAATAAATAAAGAATATAACACAACCTCTTTAGGAAGTATGAGTACATGTTTGTTCCATGTATCCCATGTCATGTTATAGCCCATAAAAAGTAACAACAAATATAAACCATCAATAGTCTTATCCCGCAACCATGATATTAGTTATTCTACCATGAAGTTTCTCAAACGAGGTTTCATAAAAACACAATAGGTAACCACCAATGGTTTCTAATGATTATCCAGTATATGAGTATAAGGGATAATGTTATTAAATATAAAAATAAGAAATTTTTAATGTGTAGATGGATCAACAAATATAACATCCTTTAGCCTAATTCGTATACCTCTAGTCTTGTTATCCAATAAGGGGTTATATGATCCATGGATTATAGCCTATGTATCCAAGAGAAAATAAAAAATGTTATTCCATGGAATGCGTATAGGAATTACCACACAATGAAACCATATCATTGTATATAAAACTCCAATGAAGTATATTTTTGGAACTATCATTTCAACCCTTGGTGATCAAGTCATCATGTATAGTTCTATAGTAAAATATCTAGAATGATGTCATGGTATTTTAATTTATAAGAAGATATCTAAACTATACAATGAAACTAGGATATTGTAATTTTTTGGAGGGGGGATCATTGGAATCCAAGAAGATAATATAAGTAATTATTGTTATGAATACATCTTGATAAATCCACAGTCATATCTAAGGAATTATAATATTTTTAGAGTTTCCAAGTGAATCCATTTCACTGATTCAATGAACTCGAAAATATAAGACATTGGTTGGGTATAAGGAAGAAATTCCACGTGTTTTCACTTTAATGAATCACTTGGAATACATTGGAATTGTGATTTTTATTACACTCTAAAATACATGGATTACCCATGGCATTACACTCATTAAACACATAAATATTATCATATTATCAACAAGGATCACTAGAAATATAGTAATGTTTTTTGGGAAAGTGATTTTAATACATTCAAGTATGCATCATGGATCAAGGGTATTATTTTAAAGTATAATAAAGACATATAATAATTGTAAATACATTTTATTACATTACATAATTACATAAATTATCATTTTAAATTAAGTGTATCACGGCATGAAAACAATTTCCATAATCTATAAATGTTAAATAATCTTGAGGCACCAATAGGACTTTGTAAAATGATCATGTAACCAATTGATTTTTGGAGTTAAATTTTTACTAACAAGAAAATATTCACACCCTAGTTCCTATGGTATGTATGGTCAGATGGTCTATGTACTGGGTTTAACCACACCAATTCATTCAAGGTTCAAAATAATAATACAGATGCCTCATGTTTTCTCTTATATGCTTGTAACTCATGAACTTGGGTAAACATATAAAATAATATTGTTATTAAACTAAAAAGGTTCAAAATCTTGGGGATCTACCATAATTATTATTAGGATCATTAGAGTATCTCATTAGGCCATATAATTAATAGAGTCACTATATAATTTAGCACGGATTTATCTAGAAAAAGGCCACCTCATAGGTGTCTTAGATATTTAATGACTTCTTCTCCATGGTACTTAATTGGTTTATAGATTGTAAAGATTTTATTACCTTAACCTCACCTAGAATGTGATTTTATTAATAATAATAAATTAAGGAAGCTAATTTCTAGAGTTATGGTTCGTCCATAAAACCACCATGGACATACTCATTTTTTCGGTCAAATTGTTAATTTAATGACCCTACCTAGGAGTATATAAATTTATTTTAGGAATTTAAATTAAGAAAAGGGTATTTAAATTTCAAACTATGTTGACAGTGAGTTTTTAGAACAACACAGAATTTAAATATTTTATTTGAAAATAATTTAATAGAATGATATTTAGATGACATACCCTGATATTTAATAAGCCTCACTCATCTTTAAATGGTGATCTATTCAATATAGATCAAAATAAATCAAATACTGAAACAAAGTCCTTGAAAATAGTGGGAGATCGTACAATGATTACAATTGGATAAGTGATAATTCTATATAATGGAGAGAGTTTGATTGATTATATTTAATATAGTATTCGTTTTCATTAAACATATAATAATATTCCAAAGATCTAGGGAGATCCATCTAGAGTGTTGGAGGAGGTGTGGGTTGACTCCCACTACTATTATGGGGTGTAATAAACCCCAAAATTCAATAATGATGATTTAAAAGGGTATGGGGGTAAAATTAACATTCTTCCATATTTAATAAAACTTAATATTTGACACTTTTTAGTTTTTGGGTGTCCTACATCTTTCAAGGGGATCCAGTTTCCATATCTACATACTATATCCTTAACATACACATTTTTTAGGCCTTATCAAGTAGTTAATGGGACCACAGTAGCTTGGTGTATTCCCTTCTATATCCCAAACCATAATGTTCTCTTATGGTACCTTATAAAACTATTCTCAACATCCATAAGTACCTACTTGAGGTGTCCCCACCCTCGAAATTTTCATTTTAGTACCAAAAAATATTTTGACTCCTTCATGATTAAAATTTAAAATAGTAAGTTCAAACAATTATGAAACCATCGAATGCCTTCACTAAGACAAAACCATGTGGTTCTATGGAAAATAAAAATGACACATAACATTACCCAATGAGCTAAGACCGGTTAAAAAATTTAACCCTGACCAAATAGTTAGACCATTATGGGTTATTTCAAAATATTACTATTAAATCGAGTATCTATGTATAAATTATTATATGGAAAAAATATAAATTATTGCTATATAAAAATAAATATATTTCTTTCTCCTAAACTTATTTTATTATTTCACATGTATTCTTAAAATTTTACCCCTCTTTGGTTCACAACCAAATTTAAAGTTTTCTTGTAAGTCGAGCTAGCTTTATCTCATGTTTTTAATCATGAGTCCTCAAAAATGTATATATTTTTATAAATTTCCTAATATATATGAAAATAATTTATTAATTTAATTTTTATTAACTTTTACTAACTTTAAAAAACTATATAATGATGTTTATTAATGTTTTCCACGAAGGTTATTTTTATTCAGTTTGACATTTTTATGAATGTTTAAAAAGAATCACCTTTTAAATTAATTACATATTATAATTTTTCCACTATTTTTGTATTTTTCTCTATAAATATTTTTCTCTGAGCTCTCATTGTTTTCTGATGTATCTTATTTTGTATTTTTTTTATAAATTATTACCTTTGAAAAATGATTTTTTAAAAATGTCTAAGATATTCCAACATAATTTTTAATGAATTTTTCTAATTATCTAATAAAGTATTTTTAATATATATTAATATCCTATAACATATCTTATGATTCACTACAGATATTCTCTTGTGATAATATCCAACTTTATTCTATGGATATATAAAAATCATTTTTTTTGGAAGTCATCTTGAATCATACATATTTCCCATTGTTAAATTCTTATATTTATTGTATTATGATTGATTTCATGTTTATGTGGAAAATATTTCATGATTTATCATTATATGTGAGTTTCTTGGATATATCCCACTTAATCATTGAGTAAATTTTTTTATCTAATGAAATACTGATGGGACATATGTGGTTAATTGGTGTAAAAAATCAATAGGAGAGGGGTTGTTAACCCTAGTCCAATATGTTGTGGATAGATTGTCAGAATATGAATTTTTGATATAAATTTATTAGTGGTTAACCTTGATATATGTTATGATTTTTTGGGATTATGCTCCATCTCCATTATTATATTATGGAATGTGCTTGTGTGATTTTCTAAGAGATCATTATTATTGATCATGTTTTCATACAACAATGAATCTTGTATTATGTTATTCCCAAGGCCTTATATCTAAATTAATTATTTATTATCAATGTTTAATTGTGTATTATTTACTTATATTATGTTCAATTTCATTGATTATGTTATCAATCCCACTTTTTCATATATTGTTGAATTTTGATCTTTTATTAATATCTCTTATGTTTAACCATTATTGAGTGATGAATTTCACCCATTCTTATGTGCCCATTTCACAAAGTTATGAAGAAGAGTATTATGTATTCAATTTTCTTAAGGTAATCATATATAAAAAATATATTTGGTACTTATTAAATAATATTTCAAAAATAAGTGTTGATATAGCAAGTCTTAAAGGAAACTAATCCAATATATTTATATGTGTGTATTTTGTGAGATATGAAGAATAATAATGTCATGGGGCAAATTATGTAAATATGATATTGATGGGTTGTATCAGTGGGTATCATATGTATATATATTTTATACATTATAAGAATATATTTTTTTAATAATATGATGGAACTAAAAATTAAATATATTGAACAAAAAAAAATTGGATGTACCTAAAATGACCTAGGTTGAAATGATGTTTTAATGATTTGAGACATGTCTGGAATTATTTTCCTTATCATATGATTTTGTAATTTTATTATTATAACATAATATAGACACTAAAATATTCGTTTTTAACTAATTTCTATACCCAAGAAAAACCAGTAAAAAATGAGTGCAATGGAAAATGAAATTATTAATCTAATGATAATCCAATTGGGATTTGGTTTGGAGTATAAAATCAAATTTATATGCCCTCAAAACTTTCTCAATATTGGATCAATAATTTTAATTGTGTATAAATACAAAATTCTAAAAGGAATAGACCCCATACCATTTAGTTCATAATGTAGCTACTTATGCCCTCTTTTAGTGCCTCTTCGGTTCCACTAATCATTAACTAGTGGATCACTAAAAATTTATATGTTCCATTATCTAATTCCTTAAAGAAAAAAATTATTTAAGTCGTTTATTATTTGGGTTATGGTGATAATAATTGGGGGAACCCAATCCTGAACATTAGGAAATAGTATGTAATCAATTCCATAAAAATTAGGGGTTTCAGTATATATTTTTCAATACGTATATTACCAAAATTATTTTCACTAAAATAGAGAAGGAATTGAATGATTTGAAACAAATATGGATAAAGCCAATGGTACCTATGAAGAAAACATTATAGCATATAAAAGTTTAATTTTTGGATTTTTCATTGAACCTAAAAAAAGAACATTTCTATAATGCTAAAAAACTAGGTATAATGTTAGTAATAAGGGATATCAGTGGATGTGAAAAAA
Source organism: Viscum album (assembly GCA_963277665.1). Taxonomy (NCBI): domain Eukaryota; kingdom Viridiplantae; phylum Streptophyta; class Magnoliopsida; order Santalales; family Viscaceae; genus Viscum; species Viscum album. The sequence goes on along the minus strand of OY728139.1, from coordinate 531,038,669 downwards.
ATTATGGGCTCTAAATGTTGAAATAAAATTAAATAATCTTATTATTCTCATGTCTATTTAGATAATAATAAAAAATATATAATTATGTGGATATTCATATGATAAAAAAATTGATGGAAGAAGATTAATATTTTTACATGCCAAAAATATAGGATGAATAATTGGTAAAATTATATAAATGGAATAATTAAGTGATTAAATTATAGATGAGAAGTACATCTCGAATATGAATTCTAAAGCTATGTGATGAGTCTAAAAAATTAAATATAAGGATTAAAATTTAAACCAAATGAACCACCCACAAATAAATATGTTTGTTTTGATGATTACAGATATTACCCCAATTAATGCACCAATCCAAGGATTAAAAATGGAAACTAATTTCAACAACCACTAAATACAATGAAAAATAGAAATTAAACATAACAACAACAATATATTTGGGTCATGAAAATTTAGTGGTAAATTTTCAGCCATATTTAATTATAGAAATTTAAATTTTTTATATGATTCTAGTCTCATGGAATCCTATAAAACTAATTTTTTTATAATAGAATAAAATCACAATTCTGATGCCTAAAAATTCAATTATTAGTGGAAAAAAAAATTGATGTGAAAATTGAATAGAAAGTATAAAACTATTCTCTAATTAATATCTGTTAGAATGTTCTTCCTAATAACCTTAAATTCTTCATTTACTCAAATATTATGTTATTTTTTCAATTTAATAGCATTTTATAGATTACTTCTATAGGTATTATCCAAATTGGTAAATATAATTCCTTTTCCAAAATAAACCAATGATCTCTTGTCGGTGTATGGATGACTATTAACTCAATATGGAAGCTACATCCCTTTTGTGAATCTTTGTACCTATCAGTGAGGAATATATTTCACAATTGGTTTCAAAAAATATCAATGTTGAATATATGACTATTTTTCAGAATTATGATTATGTTCTTTCATAATATTTTCTTATTATTCACCATGATCCTGATGTTATGTTTTCAATAGAACTCATAACTATTTTTATTCTATTATAAATAGCTACTTTTATAACAGTTCAAATTGAATTAGAAAAAATAAAGAAAAAACTCTAAGAGAATCAAGATAATGGTTGTATACACCCATTTCCATTAACATGGGGTGTACAAATTCGATTTTTTAAGAAGAATCATTGATCAATTAATATTTTTAATTGATTATCATGGAATTAAAATAATTATGATGAAGAAAAAATATCATACACCCTGTATGGATGAATTATTTAATGACCTACAAGGAGATAAATGCATTTCATAGATATCCCTTCTGTCTATATATTATAAATTTTGTCTTAATATATATAATATACCTAAGAAATACTTTTGTAGAATACATTGTTATTTTGAATTCACATTGATTCCCTTTTTATTATAATTACATTCACTACATTAAGGGATATGATGAATGTTGTCTTCTTTACCAATTTTTAGTTGTATTTATAGATGATATTATATTATATTACAAATATAAGGGATAACATGAGGATCATTTTAGGGTTCTTCCAAATATCTTGAGAAAGGATAAATTGCATTCCATATTTCAAAAAGTGCTTATTATGGTTATTGAATGTTTCATTCATATAATTATTGGGGAATTTTTTAGAGATACATAGTTTTCTTAGATTGGTCAAACACTATAAAAATTTTACAAAAAAATTATAATGATTATAAAATCCACTAAAAATTAACTTGTAATGGATTCAGGTTCCATTGGAATGATAAATGTGAATAATATTTCATGGTACTTAAAAGTATTTTTATCAATACACTTGTTCTCACACAACAATATATTGGACAAGGGTTTTTGAAATATAATTATTCATTCGTGAGTCAATTAGGATTTTCTATCTTCCAAAATAACATGTTTTTATATTTTTCACTTATCAAACAATAGTTCAAAGGAAAAAATTTATAGAACATATATATGAGCTAACAACTATAATATTTCAATTAATTATATGAATGCATTAACCATAGGGTTAAATATATGAAATATATTCTGATCACATGATCTGAAATTGTATTTTCAAGTATAATGAGTAGAACATGCACCAAAACATATGGTTGGTTTTGATCATGGAGTATGATTTCTCAACACATTGCAACCTTAAAGGGGAGAACAAGTTGGATGATTCTCTATGTATGAAGGTATATTCTATCTTATCTATGAATAGGATTAAAATAAAACAAATATTTTTGAAATTATAGAGTACTAACCTTCAAATCATAAATAATATATAAAATATAATATTTCCAAATTTATTTATCCACTATAAATTAATAGGTATCTTAAGGAAGAACAACTCGAGGATGTGGGGTAGAAGAATAAAGTCAGAAATAATCCGATGTTTAACCTTGATAATTATGTATTTTTATGATAAAAACCTATATATTTATAGTCAATACATTGCTTTATAGTGTAGTTATATGACACACATAACTCATCATTTACAATCCATCATAGAAGAAAAAAAGTTATTTAGAAAATACAAGGATAATTTTATTAGAAAAAATGAAGAGGGAGATTTCTGAATATATACCATGATGATTTATATTCTTGGAAATTAATCTAAAATAATATAATTATAATTGGATTATGAAACCATTACCAATAAATATATAGAAATAGGATAACATCACCTTGTAATTTATTATTTTTCATAATTCTTAATTTTATACATTCTATTCTGATGTAGTGGATTTCCTCATGAAGTGGACACACTAAATTTCTATTTGAGAATATTTTCATAATTTTCAACATTAAATGATATATATAAATGTACTGGTAAAGATATATGGAATATGTCATTACATTTTATTTATTCGAGATCTAAGACTTATAATTATATTCAAGAGAAGTCCTCAACATAAATTAATCATAGAGTTGAGATTTAAAAATCTATTTTCATTCTCAGACTACTAGTTAATCTTAATAGACCATTCAAACTATGGAAGATATATTGATATCATATCGATTTAATTTTGAAGGATGTTGGGGTAAACACCTTTTTTTTAAGTATTTCATGTATAAAAAAATATTTCACCATATCATTCAAATGGAACGGTACGAGGTTCAGTATACAAAGATTTGAAAAATTCAACATATTGAGATGATGTTGGGGATATTAAGATAATGGAACTTGACCTTTAATAAGAAAATATAAAGAAGAATAAAACCATATCATGTCAAATTAAAAATATACAATGTCAATAAGAGATTTATGATAAAATAAATTCATTATGACTGAATTTTTAATTCACATAAAAGGTATTCCTTAAAATATTCCCATGGATAAGGGTTATGAGATTTAGGAAGAATAGAATCATGAGACCCTGATATATTGTCCCATACAAAATCATTAATCGGGTGGGGATGGTATCTTATAAAATTTAAATTCTGTTTAACCTCTCCCAAGTTCATAATATGTTCCATGTATCACTTTTGAGTAACTATATTCTTGTCCCATCAAATTTGATAAACTTATAGAATGTAAAATTAGAATGTGATATCTTCTATGAATAATAACTGGTAAGGATTATTTATCATAGAGATAGCATAGTATGAAAATATGAATTTCACCAACACAATTTTTTCTAGACTAATTGAATGTTTCACATAGAAATATTGGAATATAATGATGTAATAAGATATAAGTACCATCATTTGTTTTCATAAGAGTAAAAAAAATTTAATGGTGAAATTATAATAGTTTGGGTTGAATATAACACATTATGATCAAAGTTTTGTTTTTACATTAAATAAATATTTTTACTATGTTATAATATTAAGATAAATATTTAAAAAAACTATAAGACAACTAAATAAAACATAAGTAGAAAAATTCCTAACAAACTAAAATGAAAAGTAAAGGTTTTCAATTTTCATTATCCTGATCGTTGGTGTTGTCTTTTCCAATAATATGGAAACAATAAAACACATTAGAATCATAATGAATAACTTTACAATAATATGAGATGATATGATAAATTATTTTAAGGAAATAAGTAAGGATATTAATTGGAATATAATATTATTATTATTATATATATATATATATATATCTTGGTTATATAGTAATTGGACATATGGAAAAATGATATATCCTCATTGGATATAATTGTATCTAATATGTATACTCATGGGTATTTTTTAGTAATATATTAAAAATATTATAATTAACAAATAAAAAATATTAATAGAATGAAATAATATGATAATAAATTATTATAAAAATTTATTTTTGTATTACTAATACTGTTTTTACTGATTGAAGAGATTTTATTTTAAAAAAATGATTCAAATACTAGTCAATTAATATTATTTACAAATTATAAGATAAATAACCAATTTCAATATAATTTTACTAAAATAATTTCTTGTTAATAAAAAATTTATTAAACAATTATTCTTTTAAAATCTTCTATGTTTTTATTTTAATTAAATCAATTGTTCACTTGTAAAGGAAAAATACTTTAAAATTTAGTGTCTAAATGTAAAAATTACACTCAGTTACCTAGGTAAATAATATGAGATAATATTAAGAACATAAAACTATAGAGAAGAAATTTTCTATAAAAATGATTTTCAAAAAATATAAAATTTCACTTAAATTTTTAATTTCAGATATTTAGGGGTTTAATTAAATTAAATGGAGTCTAAATTTTTAATTAGAATTTTAAAATTTTGCAAAGAGATCAATTTCATTAATATGAATCAAAAATATGTTTGCATGGTAATAGTTCCTCTATAAAACCTCATTTATTTTATTTTATTAAATCAAAAAATTGGAATGTGGGAAACATGGTACAATGGTAAAATAGATTATTCCCTTGAAATTCAACTTTGAAATCAAAGTGTTATATACCAAAATTAAATTTCAATTTCAATTATCAAATCTATTTAGTAGCTTAATGATGATAGGACAACATTCCTTTTCCATATAACTCGCATTTTGTCAAGTTCGTAAAAATCCAAGTTCCCACCATCCACTAATACTCATTGGTGGAATAATTATACAATGAAAAACATCAAATACAAGTAACATAAACAATATGTATATCCACCCAAAATGATGAATAGTAATAGAAATCATGCATGCATCTTTCAGAATAGAACCCATCGGTTGAACAAGAATACCACCATGATCAAAAACAACATCATGATACAACCCATATCATAATCAAGCCACCCAAATTAAGACACTTACCATTAGGTTCATCACAATGTTAAGAAAAAAGATAAAGAATCCCCAACACATTCCTATTGAACTATCATGAAGAGAATAACACAATTTAACCCAAACCAACAACGAAAAGGAAACCAATTCTAACACTACAAAAACAATACAGACTGATAAAGGATACAACAAAAACAATGATCTCCAGGGGATAAAATACTGATGAAACTAGACAATCCAAACACTGGATAAGATAAAACTAAAAGTTCTAAAATAATTTAATATTTGAAACAAATGAAAATCACAAAGTACACACACAAGATCCACCAATAACCGCCCCAAAAACATAATATGAAGCTAACATAGGATCCACCATTCCATATTTCAATGGGCTCTAACATGATAGTTTATGGAAAATTTCTACAGGATGACATAAAAATTTAAAATTGTAATAAAAGTAATCAAAGAAAACCCCAATATACATGGGAATCCCCATACATGGTTATCCAAGGTATATAAACAAATATTCTAGTATAACCATCCTTATATTCCATTTAAACCATCAAAATAGACTGATAAGGGTTATGTAATAAAAGGGAATATGAAAACAAAAATGTAAATGGATATAAAATTTATTGGTTTTGAACTAACCTACATAGAATAGACCCAAAAAAGTAGAAATATATAAGAGAAGAGATACTTGATAATGAATTATACTCAAGAACAACATCATTTCCACCTTTTATTATTTCATGATAAAACCAATATTCCAAATGTTTTGGGAGAAATTTGGATCTATGGGAATGATGATACATTTTGTATGGTTAAATTTAGTCACTAAGGTAAATGTTAAAATTAGATAAAAATGATAAAATGATGTAAATTGGTAAAATTAATGTATAAATACGTAATATTTAATAAAACCTTATGTATAAATTACTTTATGAGGTCATTGAAGAATAAAAATTATCTAATATCTATTATTTTTTCACTTTTCATGTAAATTGGTCATTCTTTTCACATTAGGGAATTGATATTTGAAAAAAACTATACACCACCAGTAAACGAACCCCACTAGACCCACTAAACCCTAGACCATTATTTTAGTTTTATTATGATTCTCTACCAAAATTATCTCCCAAAAACCATTTATCATGTTTTTTAAACTCTATTACCAAAATAAGACTAATACACTTCATTTCATTGAGGCTCACTAAGAGGAGAATCATGTCTTAAATATAAGTTTTTTCTTATAAAAATAATTATTCTATATAATCTTCATCCAAATCATCTTAAATTTTATTTATCACATTAATTTTTTTATCATTATTATTTACAAAAAATTATATTATTACCGTATAATTACATGTTCATATTGATTCAATTGTTATTACATGTTATTTTTTTGGGTTGGATTAGCCAACTACATCAATGATGTTATAATGTTTACATAATTGATGAATTAAAAAAATTAATGTAAAATTATATAATAATTAATACTTTAAATTTTTTTTAAAAATTATAATATTATAAAAATATTAACCAGTTAATTCAACTCTTGGGTAAATTATATAATCACTAAAAAGTTGATTTTTAAACATTCCATGAGAACCACCAGTAGATGTTCTATGTAATTTATATTATAAAAAATAAAAAAATATAAAAAAAGTTTACTAAATATTTATAAAAATTATGAAAATAACGAAACTGCAATCTTAGAGCATGCACTGGAGCTACCAAATCGATCATGGCATGGAAAAAATAATAGTTATTACCCAAACATTAATTTTAGTAACAAAAAACTAATATATTGGTAATATAGAATTATAAATGAATTGATATAAGTAAAATATATTTTATTCAGTTTTTAATAAATAAAAATAATAATCCAAAAAAAAATACATTGAGTTCGATCATGACCTTTCAAGTAGAATTCTAGGGCAAGGGTTCAATTTCAAATCTCACTATGAAGTCAATGTATTTTTTTATAAAGTAATATAAAGGGAAATAATATGGTATTAATCTCTAAAAATAATTATAAGTTCTTATTAATTGCTTATTTATTGGTTTTATTAGTTTAATTACATTTTCATCTCTCTTTGGTTCATAACTCAACCAAATGGTTTCATCTAATTGAAGTCGACTTCATATAATATTTTTGATCTGGAATCCTCCACCAACATGTCCATATTTTTTTATATTATTCTTTTTAGTAAATATAGGAATGGTTAAAATTATTATTTATTGAATTTTATGTAATTTTAAAAAAGTGGGAATGGAATCCCTCTCATAACCCAATCCACCAAGGGCCACATGGTTGGTGGTAAGCTGGTAACAACAGAAAAAATTGGCTCTAATATTCCATTGTTGGAGACTTGTTCCATATAAATATGTTACACACATGGGTTTTAGTTTCCTAAAGTACTTATACATACACAAAACTTTGAAATCTAAAAAAAATTGTAAATATAAACAAATCATACAATAAATTCTTCAAAAAAAAATTATCCAAAATTATAATACATAAAGAATAAAAAAAGATAGATAACCAAATACAATCCCACAGAATCTCCAAAAGATTCCAAACTAATAACAAAAGAGGAATTATATCAAAATGAAAAATCTTATAAACATTTGTTTTCCATATTAAAAAACTAAAATTATCCCGACACTAATCTTACTAGGACCCTATAGAAGTACAATAATCTAAAAAATTCATTACATGTATTGGTAGAACTAATGTAGGTGTGAGTATAAACATACCAAGTATGAAAAATTAAAATCCCTAAACACAATGAATCAAAGAGAAACTCATATATATATCCCAAATTCAATGTAATGAACAAAAAAACCAAGATATTAATAAAGGATGACTCCATGTATCAAGGTGAGGCCACATACTCAACGCCAGCCTAGGATTCTACTAGAGGATCAAATGTAACATTCATACAAGAGAATCCCTCATCATGTATTTCTAAGCTGATGGAACTCACCAAATATGTCATAGTCATCTGATATTTCTATAACTAACATGTAATAAATAGGGGGATAATATGAGGAACTCTCCCAGATGAACTACACCATACTTTAAAAAACAGATGTCAATACATAGATAAAGGATCATACCCATGGCCTATGGGTAAAACCAAGCCATATTTAGGATAACCCACATAGATGTGGATCACAGGACCAGGATGTTACAAATGGGATACATAACCCACCCTAGAGAAATATTATAGTGGATTTCATTGTGAGACTCATATAGGGATACCTAACACTATTTAGAACTAAGACATAAATTGGATCACTCATTCTATTATTAAAATGAGATATTTTATTATACCCTCTTTTGGATGTACTAAAGGATTTCACCAACACTAACATACTTCAAGGGAACCGACCTAGGATCACATCATAGTTGATATATAAAAAGGACTTTATCCTTCATTAGAATAAGTACATGGGGTGTCATATGGGGTGTCCTATGGGGTATATGATGAGCCTCACTGATTCCAACATTGATCATGTTCTTCCATATCCCTGGGTATGAAAATCCCCATACACATAGTATATCGTTACGATACATGAAATATAAATGCTGTTTTAGAACTCAGTGTGTTCAACCTAGCCATTCTTGTACACTTTCCAATGTACATGGGGTGTTCCTCATCACACGTGATGTTTAGTGTCACATAGATTCATAGGTGTATACTCCATGTACATGACGAGCTGGATGGATAAGGGTTACTATAAATGCAGGACCACCACATGACATATGATACTTAACACACCACTTAAACCCTAGTTTTCATAGAGTGGGTTACACATAGAATGTGTTCATTAGGAGTACACACTATGTAAAGTGGGTTTTCACAGAATCCCATTTTCTTCACACGTACGGCATGTGTCAACTCCTCCTCTACCCCATCCACGAACTATACCATTATACTCAAATCTGAGGTTGAATGAACCTAAACTATCACTAGTAGTTGGATTATGGCCACCCTAGTAATGGAAAATTCCTCCTAATCATTCCAAAAATCATCACACATCACAATCTCAATACCAAAAACCGATGATCTACATTGGACTACCATTATTATCGTCGATAATACCCAACTATGACCCTCCAAATATTTATAGCACAATAATGATCATAAAATATTTAGAGTCACATATATAATTAGGTTCATAGGTAATTTCCAAGCACTATTCAAATGAAACATAATTGATGAAGAATGAATGGAAGGAGAAAACCATGAAACAGAAAACTGATAATGATCAATGTTAATTATGCATTTAACCATCATCACTAAAAAATAACAAAAAGGGAAGAATTTCAAACTGTAAAAATTTATAATTCAATAAGAAATTAATAATTCTAGGATGGAAAATATCATAATTAAATTCAACAACATCGATCTGCAACTTAAGTTTCAAAGAATTAATTCTGGTTTGTAATGGAAAGTAATGATAAATTCATAATCCAACAAAACAAACACCCTTACTCAAGTTTTGAATGATCATTGGTAAATAAGAAATCTACATCAATTTCATTAAAGCGATCCTCCATGATCTATGTTGGATCCATAAAACTCTTCCTTCCTTCATTTTTGATCATCAATCCAAGATCAACCACTAATTCTATCTCTTTAGTATCTCCATCTCCATAACCACTTTTTCTCTATAGTTATATGGATCACCCATGGGAATTATACAAAAAAGGTTTAAATATATAATCTATTAGGTTTGTATATATTTTATAAATTAATATATTAATTTAATCCCCTATATCTACCCATATCTATACTCTAACAAAAATCCTATTGCACACTTGGATTTTATCATACCTAGGGTAAAACACATGACATTTATTTAATGGAGTTATTATTTTCTACAGATGAAACACCATTCAAAAAATATTTAATTATTTCATATAAATTTTTTTTGTGACACAACATATTTAATATTTTTTTATATCAATAGTAAGAACTTGTTACCACTATAATTCTATGCCTACTATACACCATAGTCAGAAAATATTATATGAAATATTTCAATGTTTCAAATTGAAATTTTATTAGTCTCTATATTCTCCCCATGGTTGATGAATTCCATCCAAAAAGTATAAAATCGTCTCATACTAGTGTGTAAAATAAACACGTGTTGGTTTCCCTACTCCCACAAGCTCTCAAAGATGTTCCCAATCTTCCTACTAATTCCCACCAAGGTAAACACACACACAAAATCGATATTCTCCTTCTAAATCCTCAGACAACATTGCACACCACAAATACATAAATTCATCCCCAATATCCATCTAACCCAAGTCGATAATGTGTGACTTTTCATGAACATATTTAATCAACTGTGACCCCTAAAAAACATCAGGAACCTGATCTAACGATGGAGGTAAAGATAAGCATAATTACACCTCACTAACCCTAAACAATTTCTAGAATTCTCTAATGATTATAGAAGTTATATTTCTACCTTGACCAGCTCTCCATAGTTTTCACTGAGGTGAGATCATTAAGATCACTTAGATACCCTAATTAAACTCTAATTTCCCCCTTCGATGTTCAATATAAGACACTTTATATCTCTATAATGTCCTTATCGCTATGGGATAATTAGTACTTTCCCTATCATTACTCACACTAACTCTATGTCTATAAGTGTTATCCCCCTGGTTCTAAATACCATAAATGAAACCTGAAGGATCTCCCATACAAGGCATATAATTGTGACACACTGATAGTTGAGTGGTAAATGTTTTTACACACAACACAAACTAGGGTATATTTTACTCCCATATATGGAAAATAAAACTTGAAAATTGAAAACATAACCTTTAAAACATTAATGGTCTACTCTATTTTGCAGTCTATTAGTGGGTTCATTGTCCTGTCAAACTATAATTGAGTTCCATAGAATCCAGTAATCTCCTCCATAAACATTATGTGAAATTTGTATCACAGCCTAAAATGATCATTGGGGAAAATCCATGCTACAATATTATCTTCTATATAAAGAGGCATCAAAACCCCTTTTCTGAATAATTCACCTCAATGCATATTAAATGGATCAATTTGGTGAGTAATTATATGATCACCTAAATATTATCCTGACCACTCACTAATCATGATAGTCCAGTTAAAAAATCCATGAAAATACCATCCCACTAAAAATTTCATTCTGGAATCTTGGACATCATCTATTACTATGAGAGTAATCGAGATATGAACACAAAAACACTATAATACAACAATATCCACACAAATTAATCTTAAATGATCCTTGTATATATTCATCTTGGTTGGTTGTACCACTATAGAGAAGCATGAAACTCCTTAATTATATCATTTCATAGCATGAATAGTACCATCAACAAACCTAAGAGAAGTATAACACCCCCCCCCCAATTAAAAAATCCATGAAGAGCATGCCTAGTGGATATCCAGTCATGAAAGATCTCACAATCAGTATCCACAATTATTCCTCTCTGACAGAATTAACATGGGACGAGGATATAACCATAGACTATTGGTATATTAGATTATCCTCGTCCATGTGGTCCACTAGAAAAGAGGACAACTATTCTATCTCCTCACTCAACAACTATCAACAGAAATCTCTAATGTGATCATATGCTACCATATTCTCATTCCCTAGATTATTTACAACCTCAAACACATAAACCTATATGAACTATAGACATTACCTCTACCATAGCTAAAAAAATTTCTATAAATTTTATAATTGATACTTTTATGTTCATTAAATATATATTCCTAAAAATTTATAATGGATACCAGTATGATCATAAAATATGATGAATCTCTCTCACACAAGATCATGTCATTAATTCTACAGGGAGAAAAATGTTTCTAGCATACTTAAGTCATGGGTCAGATAATATTTCTCATAGTGTCTCTACTATGGGAACCAATAAGCATCACTTCATTCCCCTACATAATAAAACAGTCAATCCCATCCCAAGAGGTGATATAGACCACCACATAATCAATACCCTTCCCTAGAGGCCTCAAGATGTGGGGGCCCTTTAATCAATCCCATAACTCCTTAAAATCATAACGATACTTATCTATCCACATACATGTAAGGCTTTCTATTTCAGGTAAATATAGTCATAGTAAAACTAATATTAGTTACATTGGGAATGGTTATCCAAAAATAGCATGTCAACCTGGGGAATTTTCCCAAAAAACAATGCCCTTGTGTGGCTCCCAAATTATCGCAAACTCAACCTTTTCCTGGTCCAATACTACTCTCTCTCCTGATTTAATATGTCCCATGAAGTAGGTCTCTAAAATATAGAACCATCACATTTAAAGGTTCCCACTAATTAGGCCCTCTCATAATATGTTTATATTCATCCATAAATATCTCTAATGATTATCTATTGATGTTAAGTGCATAAGGATATCATCTATGAATAACATTAGAACCAATCTAAGAAGGGATAAAATATATAGTTCATGAGTTTCATGAACTCTGTTATGGAGTTTTCACAATAAAAGGGAATCACAATGAAACGAGAGTTCTTTATAACCCAACCAAAGGTCATAATATGTGAACCACTATGACCCCTTTCAATTGACCAAGAGGTTATTGATTCTTAGTGTTGGACACATACTCTTGGTAGTCTCCCTGTTGAGGAGATGATAATACATTACTAAAATCAATATATTTTTCCCTTATTAAAGATAAAAACTTACATTCCAATTAAAATCTCCGAGATCTAATGAATACCTTCCTCTACAGACCCTGTTACCACACCATCAACTCTCTTAGTAATGTAGGTTCATCTAATTTGTTGGCCCAAATATCAGGGTTATCCAAGGTTTTATGTATTATTCAAAAATTAATCATTTGATGGGGAGGTAATATAGAAACATCCTCTTGGTCGACAACCTCGTACTTTATGACCACTATATGAACTAAAATCTAATAGTTTCTCTATCTATAAGGATAAAACTATCCAACTAAGGGGAATTTCCATTATAAAACATCATATGATCTCAACCTCCACTACATGAGATTCCTTCTAAGAAACGAAGAAAATAATATTCCATCCAACTCGGGTACACTATATCTCTTACTAGAAATTTTCAAACCGGGTATGAGTAATAGTTCATTAGGACATATGAAGTAAAAATATATTAATGCCTAAAGACCACCATAGAAAAACTCAATCATCCTATCGTCAGTTTACACTTTCAAAATAATTGAGTGATCACCGAATATCTCCTAGTATGAGATTCCAAATGTAACAGTCAGTATTAAAATATCCACTGGATTCTACAGGTATCAAAAAAGTGATAAAATTAAGAAAACCAAGCTTCTGAATGTGTACTAAAATAGTAACTGAAGTAGAGAAGACATAGGTCATACCCCAAAATCATAGATGGAACCTCTGTGTCTCAATAGCCTACTATATGAAGATATCATTCCCCTTTCCCACATGTTATCCACATATAGGGCTCGTTCTGACACCATAGTGATAAAAAATTAAATCAAACACATAAATCAAAGGAATTGATATTCTATAACATAATAATATCTATATTGGTTGTCACTAACACATCCACATATAATTAGAATACATCACAATAGAACATGTCTTAGTGTGGGAATATTCCCTGTTATTTTCATTCCTATAGCCACACAAAACATCACCGTTATAGGGATAAAAAAATGAAATGTGTCGCATTATTGAAGTCTCACTTTCTGAACCAACGTCTTGATTAGTCATAATCTAGAAGAACATTCCCACCAAAAACTATAGAAAATCCTATACTACATTGGGGTATTGATCACAACAAATCATTGTATGTCTCTATCCATGAAAATTATGAAATGAACTCGGTATGGGTGTCTCATCTATTAGTACTTCTAGGAATGACTTCTTCTCATGTTGATAGGGTGTGTCCACCTAATCCTTCTAAATCACATTAGCATACTACTACTTTGGTGGAATCACTATTCACTATCCACACATAGGAACCTCCTATTACGTAGGTCTCTAGAATTATGCCTCGTCAAAAGAGAGTAATTATCATTATCCAAGCGTGGAATTCTAGTTTTTTTCATCATGGAGTCATCCAATGATACCCTAGATGTACCAAGGTCAAATAATCTTATCTAAGGTACTAAATCAAGTTCTAGGAAACCAAAATCATTTTTTATATGGAGAATGTACCAATTATTTCCCAATAACCTTTGGATACAAATTTTGATTCAAAAGTAGGATATCAGATATCTATTGGATAGATATGTTAGCCACTAGACTATCATTAGGTTCCATTCCTTAAGGGAAGAGATCAATAAACATTAACACTATTTTCCTTATTCCAAAACCATAACATAATAGTTATATTATCACCACACTATAGTCTAATGATAACTGCCTATGAAACTAATTTATCATGACCCAACCCCTCAGGGCCCCCTGGATTGCTTTAAGATAATAATGACACCACATGCCTTAATTTAATCATCTAGGGGATGGGGAGTAAAATTGAGTTGGAATATCACAAATATCAGAGAAATTATCCTAAAGTACCTATATATATTCACACATATCCATACTATCGTATATAGTGGAAATGATAAACAATTTATATTGTAAATTAATAAAACAAACAACTCTTAGACAACATAGTACATCAAGAGGTACATAAAACAAAAAAAATGGCTATTTATGTGACCACAAACCCAAAAAAAACGTCTCTATAATACTAAAAAAATATGGATTACTATCATGATGAAAACTCATAGATCCATCCAAATTATATCTGGATCAATAGATCTCCACCTAATCCTGGTCCTCCTCTAACTATCTCAAAAGGCATGTATTCTATATAAGACATGACATGTGCAATGAGATCCTATATATGTGTTTGTATAAACATTACTAGTAGGAAAACATCATGTCACCAAACACAAATAAATAAAGAGTTATTTGGGTATATATCACAATTTTTTAGGAATAAATAAGTTTACACATATATTACCAAAGGAAGAATCCAAGAATTAATGTGAGTTTACATCTTCACTATCATCATATGATTCTATTACAAGTTCAAAGGCTATATTATTCTGAGATAACTCACTAATATTCTCATTATAATATGATGGGACTCACCTAGGAGATCAGGATCATTGGTTATGTTCATAGAAAAATCACAAAGGAACTGTTAGGTCTCATCCGAGGTACTCTCCTGATTGAACTACACCACACTGTAAATTAAAAGATTTTGATAAATAAATAAGGGATCATACCAAAGTAATATGGGGATACCTAACCCTATCCAAGATAGAACACTAGTAAGGTTATCACATTCCTTGGTTATAAGAAATGGTACAACAGTCCCATACATTGTATTAATGATAGAATATCATATACCGGACATTAAGGAGGCATACATTACTCTATCTAAAACTATCACATAGAGGTTATCTATCATCTTTACACAAGAAAGGAACCACTGTGTAAACTATAGGGATAGAATAAGGGAATTAACTAACATATATCTGTTTTTAGGGAACCCACCCAATCCCATGACCCAATCGTTTTGATAAGAACAAGGTTTCAAACTAGAACTAGAAGGATAACATGTTAGGTTTCATGGGAAAACAATGTGTATCATTAAGTCCCGCAATACAATAATCCTTCCATTTCACATGAAATTTACCTCCCTATGTACATTATGTGTTGTTTTGATACACCAAATATAGATATTGGTTTAGGACTGGGT
Source organism: Viscum album (assembly GCA_963277665.1). Taxonomy (NCBI): domain Eukaryota; kingdom Viridiplantae; phylum Streptophyta; class Magnoliopsida; order Santalales; family Viscaceae; genus Viscum; species Viscum album. The sequence goes on along the minus strand of OY728139.1, from coordinate 531,022,664 downwards.
GACTGATCCATCCCCAAGACCATTCAGTTTTTGAAGTTCATGTGGTGTGCCTTTTCACAAATATCATGTAGGTCACATTTACTCCAGGGAATGTACTCCCTATACACATCGAGATAGATGGATATGGTTCATAAAACATGTGGCTTTTCTGTAAGATGTTTAATTTTTAATCCACCACTTAAAATTTAGCCACCATAGAGTGGGGACCACATGACATGTGTTATTCCTAAGAATTTTTATTTTGTATCTTGTTTTCACATAAACCCACATTCTTTACAAAACCACCAATGAAACCACCTTAACCACTAAATCCATAGAATCCACAATGATTCTTAGATCTCAGGTTCACTGAACATGTACTATATCCAGTAGCCAAATTCATCCCTCCTCATTCTTGTAATATTCCCCCTCAATAGTTCATCAACAACCACACATCAAACCCCCATTGCCAAAATGAATTGATCTGCCTCATGATTCTATTATGAACATTGATATTCAACCATGAACATACTCCATATTATATATATAAAAACAAAAATCTATGAATGCTAAAATTCACTCATCAAATCTGGTCCTAGAAAAATATATATCATTGTTCAAATGAAATACTAAAAATGAACGAATAATAGAGTGAGAAGAACATGTAATTAAAATTTGATAGAAATCATTGGTCATTGTCCTTTCAACCAAAATTGATGGAATGTGAAGAAAAATGGTTGACTATTAAAATATCATGTTAGAAAATTAAATATCAAATTACAAATTCAATGAATAGAATTAATTAACAAAAAATTCAACAATCTTGATCTGTAAATTAACTTTTGATGAATTAAATCTCATTTATCATTAAAAATACTGAATATGAGACAATAAAAAAATAAATGCCTCATGTTAGAATATATAATGGGTGAAAAAATAATTTTCATCAATTTAATTGAATAGATCCACCAATATTTTCATTGTCTAGACAAATCCCTGTGATTGTTTTGTTGATCTTCAATCTGGGATCACCCACTACTGTGTTCCCCACCAGTGCTCTATATTTTTCACTTCATTTACTCTATAATTATGTGGATAATCCTAGGGTATTTTTATAAGAAACATTATATAAAGAATATTTTAGTATTATAAGATTAAATTTTTAAAAAATTAATACATTAATTTAAGTAATTTCATCCACTAACAATGACACACTACAGAGACACGTGATACACACAATGATTATGTCATGCCTGGGTAAAAACCATCATTTTAGATTTAATTTTAGTCTTAGTTATACCATATGATATAACATTTTGGGTTCATTCCATTATTTCGGAAAAATTGTGTGTATCTGACATTCTAAATTAAATATTTTTAGTATATCTTCATTCAGGATCCACAAGACCCTAAATTCATCATTGACATGTTACCTTAGTAAAAAAATATTATTTAAAATATTTCAAAGATTCAAATTGAAATTTTTGAGTTTCTAAAATCCCTTTTAAAAAATATCACATTAGTTATTTTCTATTTATAGTGGCTAGTTTTGGACGGATCACTAAGATAGGGAAGATTGAATCAGTGGTCTCTCTTCTCTTTATAAAAGTTACTCCTTTTAAACATCAACATATATGTTTGATTAAATCCTTTATTATATATTCATTAATATATTTTCCTTATCTCTTATGAAATAAATATATGAAATATTTAACACACAGTATTTATAAAAATAATTTTAAATTATAACTTCTTTACATAGTTGTTAAGACCCCCAACCTATAATTCCAAAACAATGATATTTATATAAAATAAATTGGTGTCCTAAGTCCCATAGGAACATGATGGGTTATACACCTAAATTACTTGTCTTTGGATAAAACCTGTTATACACCCCAATAGTTAATCCTCCAATTGGGCTAGGTTATACACCCTAGACACTAAATCTTCATCCATGATTGGTTTTACTCCCCAAATTCCATATTTCTTCCCTAGAATATTTATACACTCGAACCATAAAAAACATGTTATATTCCACCAATCCACAATATTAACATTGAATTAATCAAATTGTATAAATTCTTACTTTTGGATTCCTCACTTCCACATTATATGATCTTCCTCTATGAACATAGTAGATTTGGTTTGTTCATTTAGACCCTCATGATCTTCAACAACCACCTGAAATGGTTTTATTTTTTCCAAAGCTCACTCCAAATATTGAGTGATTAATTCCAACCTCATCACCTTCATTAATCAGGTTCTTATGGTATCCTTATTATATGATCATCAGGCTTTGATACACAATTTTTAATTTAATACCATTTTGTATCGATTCTATCTGGATGATCTAAAAATAATTATTTATTTTCATGAATATTTGATATCTTCCATCAAAATAGTGAAAATATTTTCATCTCAATGTTTTATTTTATTAAAATACAAAAATATTCCACAATGGGTTCATTATTATAGGATGTTTGTTCCCAAAAAAACCATACAATATTATATTTATGGGAAATATAACTACAATATTCTCCCTATGATATTGAAATAAACACAATTACGTGAAAATAATCACATAAAATTTTATGTTCTAAGATTTCATGAGATCTAAATGATTTTTTCCATTATAAAATTCATATAAATATCTAAAAAATATTCTCTTTTTATTTCCTAGAAAAATTATATTTTTGTGTCCCTATGACATTGGTACCTTAATCTTTACCAAGGAATGCATCTCATAATTTTCTTCTTCAACCAATTCTCCATAATTTCATGGCTTCAAATGGGATCCAAATTTGATTAGTATGTTTGAAATACATGAATATCACTTCAACAACAGTTTAAGATATATACTTCCTCAGAATAAGATTCTATTATATCAAATTATGTTTACACGTTATCTAGTTTTATAATGTTACCCTTAAATAGGAACATATAAAACTTACATAGCCTTCAAAATTGTTTTGATTCCCTTATGTGGCATATCACACCCCGACCTGACTGATTTATTATTTTTATTTACTTTAATTGTGATTTTGGGTTTCAGACAATTTTTTCCAGTATTTCATTGTCATCCTGAATGGTTGGGAGTAACTAGTGGTGCTCGCACAGATGCTCGGGTGTGTTAGAGTTATGGGTCACAACTCGGGCATAGTTTATAGAACCATGTGGAAAGCATGAAAGTTGACCCTACAAGCGGGTAGTATCGGGTAGCACAGTTCGGGCGTAGTTTGCTCAACTGTGCATCAGACTGTAGGTGAGAAATGCAACTACCCAGGTATTCAAAATAATTAAATGAATTACTTAAATGGTAAGTGAAAAAAACTAAAGTATGTTAAATTAAATTAAACATAATTTTATAAAATGATTAATATTAATAATAAAAATAAAATGATTCTTAATAATAATATTGTTATTGTTGTTGTTATTATTATTATTATAAAAGGAAAAAACGTAAATTAAGAAACCTTATATCTACCCAAGCTGCACCCTCCCCCCCCCCTCCTCATTCGTGTGGCGCAACCCCCCCCCCCCCCCCACCCCTCCTACCTTCTCCCCTTACGCGGTAGAACTGGCTTTGCCACCACCGAACAGCCTCTGCACCACCGTCTCACCCTCCTGCTCACACAGAACAGCCTCCACACCATCGTCTCGGCCTCCCGCTAGTGTCGGATGGCCTCAGGACCACTATCCCGGCCTCCCGCTCATGCCAGATGGCAACGACACCACTGCCCCGACCACCTGCTCACACCGGACGGCCTCTGCACCGTCGTCCCGACCTCTTGCTCATGCTCTTTCCACCAGCGGTCCACCAATCCGGCCTTCGGCCACCCACGGACTGCCACTATGGCCTCTGTCTACCCGCTTCACGCCGCCCTGGCCCCCTGCTCGTGCTCTGGCCACCATTGGATGGCCGCTCTGGCCTCTGGTCACTCGTGACTTTCCGCTCAGGCTATGACTAGACACCTCTCCGGCTAGCCGCCTCCTTGTCGGAGCTTTGGCCTCTCCATGACCACATCCTACCACACCTTCACTCTGGTCTCCAGCTCGTTTGCTATGGCCAGTGGTGTGCAGTGTCCTCCCTCTCGGGGGTTATCATTCATTTCGTTGAAGCGGCGTCGTGATTACACATATTTAAAGTAGGAAAATCCAACTTTTCCCTTCAAGATTAATTCTATGGCACTTTCATGTTTTCAATTACTCTTCATCTATTATTTCCACCTCTATTCCATCATTGTTTATCTCATTCCATTATTTTGGAGTTTGTTTATTTTTTTAAAAAAAATAAGTATTTATGGATATGGGTACGAAATGCATCATTTTATTTCAATTCGGGGGTATGATTTAACTGGGATAGTCATACTAAAGTGTGAATTGGGGGTTTATGAAAATTATAGATATATCAATGTTGTGATGATAAATAGTTGGTTTGTGAACTTCTTATGGCATGTTCAAATGAGCCCTCTTATGGCCTAGTGTTTATATGAATATATTTTAAAAAAGAGTTTAATGGTGGTGCTCGGGTTGTTTTATGTTTTCTAAATGAGGTGGGTGGTGAAGCATGGTTTTATGAAAATGGTGGGTTTTGTGGAAGTGTTTTTAAAAACAAGGCTTATAATGGGTCCTTTAAGGTTTGGTCATTTGGTTTGAAACATGTTTTGGTGTGGGTTGGAAAATGATGTTACGCATGAACCTTGATTTTTCAAATGTTTTCTATTCTCTCTCCCTTTATCTTCTATCTAAAATGGATCTTTAATTTCTAAATAGTGTTTTATATTAAATGTTTCTTTAAAATGATTTTTGAATGTGTTCATTAAAATTTAAACCATGGGGAATTTTTGGACACTGTTGGTTTCAAAAGTTTTAAAGGCCCGTTTGACAAGGTATATGTGGAAATGGATTTAGAAATGATTTGGAACAATTTTGGTAAATATTATTTGTTGTGTAAACATGAAGGCCCATGTGGCATTGTGCTTCAAAAGGTGATGTTTGGTGGTGATTTTTGAGAAGAATGTGATTTGAAAAATGTGAATTCCCAGTTGGCAACTTAAGGTCTTTTAAAAGATGGTTTGAATGCTTATGTGATGTGACGGCCCAGTTGGAACTTTGTTAATGTAAAATGATTGAATGTGTATTTGGGGGTGCTCCTGTATAGGGTAACTCTTTATGGGTGAACGCACAGGAAGCATCCATGTTTGGGGAAGGCAAGTGTGGTGAGATGATTCATGTGTGCAAGGGCCTTCCTACTTACACTGTATTATTATAACCACCATGGGTTCTGGGGAATCTTTTAGATGACCGAGGGATGGTTGTTGATCAACCCTGATTAGATGGGTTGGTACCCCTTGGATTGGGTTTTAGGCTAGTTGGGCCTTAGCACTAGGTTGGTCAGTTATAGGGCGGCCAATTGGTTATTGACTTAGGGGATTCACCCTACGTTAGCAGGTGGTTCCAAACTGAGTACATCGAGTTGTATTATAAGGATTTTTAGGATCAACCATGGTTTCAATATTATTTACATTGATAGTTTACATTATATTGCACTATTTTATTTTCAGTTTGAACTTTTAACTTGTTTTACTCTAGCCCAACTTTGGAACATTCTGTTTTGGATTTTATTTATAAAATGACTAGTGACTTTGAAAATGGTGTGTATTATGTGTTGGGTTTTTAAATGAGAAAAACATGTTGCTTTTTTTGAAATTTTAAAACCCTACTTTTATATTTGTATTTAAAACTTTTTTCATTGGACTATTTTTGGGAAAGAGAATACTTGGGTTCCATAGTAATATTTGGCATTCCTTATAAGCATCTCAGTGCTCACACTTATCATATTCTTTCTGTTGTAGGTGAAGTTATTATTCAGGACCCTGGTTAAGTTGCTTAGTGTTGGAGCAGGTTTGAGTCTGAGTTGGGTGGTGACCTAGAAGGTCACATGGAGGTATGCTCAGTTTTATATTATTTCCACTACTAGTTTTTATTTTTTATTGTCAGTTTTGTTTATCTGTTTATATTTTTTCATGGGATAAATCCATCCCAACTGTTAAATTTTGATGCCTCGTGCTGGTTTTCAGCTCGTGGGTGTCGGGAACGCCCTTCAGGAAATGTCACAAACCGGCTCGGGTGACCTATTCAAGGTCAAACCGGGTTGGTTCGTGACAAAATGTTATCATATGAGGCCCTTGTTATTTGGGGTGTCCAATATATGTATATTAGAACTTTTGGGACTCGATAGGTAGGTACGGGAAGGACTCCATGAACCCTTGCCTGTTCCGAACCTCGAGTCTCCATGGGTAGTCTGTGATTTGAGTCATTGTTTCGTTCTGGTTTGTTTTAGATCAAGGGATGACAACGGAGGCAAGATAATGTTACATCATGATTTCAAATGGAGAAGTGACCCATCTGGATTCTGAGTACATAGTTTATGTTCTTCCTAGTTGTTTTCACTTACTTGGGGCATGGCCCACTACCATGTCGGGAGGTTAGGTGTGACTACAGGTCCCTCACTCTGGTAGTTTGATTCAAGTTGAGTTTCCTCTTGGTTTTGGTTGGTGTAAGTGCACTTTTGGAAATGAAAGGGGGGTTTTGAAATAATAATGTTTTCTTTAAAATGGCTTTAAATTTGTGAAATGGATTTTTAAAACAGAAAGCTCTTGGTCTAAAAATTCAGTTTTTTCTTGGAACTGGCAGAGATATGGTTTAGTTTCAGCCTCAGGTACTCTTTATGAATATTCTCACATGTGAGGGAATTCATGGGAAGTGTGTGTTGGTGTGTACGGATGATAGATGAGGAAGGAATGTGCATCAGTTCATGGGATTACTATGGTGTGTACTTGGAATTAAAAGCTTGACCTTATTTTTCTAAATTGAAAAAAAGGGAAATTATTTTTGGAAATTGAGTTTTGTTTAAAAATTGGGTTTGGTATTTTTAAAGTGGCCTTGGAAGAAGTTGGTTTTAAAATATAAAATGAAAATGGGAATTTTGAGTTGTGTTTGTATTTGTTTATATTTTGAGATGACGGTATTTGGGTGAAAAGGCATTCAATGATATTGCTTCTGCTTGATATTGGTTTTAGCTCTGTGTTTTTTATGTTGTTTAGAAAAATCCGTCGAGAAAGGTTCTCAGGGTTTCTGATAAGTCATGCCCAGTTTTTAGTCCTTCTTGGGTGTTTCCTATCCTTAATGGTGGTTAGGGTCTGTTAGAGGTAGCAGAGTGGCTTGAAGAGGTCGAATGTGTCTTCATGGTATTGGGAACTCCCAATGATGTCAGAGTGTGTGTCATTTTGTGTTGGTTTGAAGGACCAGATATGGACGAATGGGAGTTGGTTTCCCAATCGTCAATGCAAGTTTGGATGACATTGGATGTATTTAAATTCATCTTCATCTGATGGTTTATACTTGAAGAGGTGAAAACGATGAGAAGGTAAGTTCTATTGAACATTCAATAAGGCCGACAGACGATGAAAGAATATGACAACCATTTCATGGAACTTGTGTCCTTTTCTCCTGAGGTAACATCACATGATTTGATGAAGACATCTCTCTTCATTGGGGGTCTTCATCCAGATATTAAGGAGCATGTACTCCCTTCTAAGGACTATCATTTTGTGAAGCGGTTGGATGAGGCATTCTTATATGAGTTCATCTCCGGAGCACAGATAGTCCTAAATACAGCGTATCGAGTTGCTTGTGAAGGCTCCCTATCTGAAGATCAAGGTGTTCCAGAGGGACCTATGTTTAAAGAGACCTCTGTAGTTTTTTTGGCTTCCAGTTCATCGGACCATTCAATAGTGTGCCACCAGTGTGGCTGGTTCAGGCATGTGAAGTCGTCATGTCACATCCCTACGAAGATGTGTCATCATTGTGGGTGTCTGGTTCATCTAGATAAGTTCAGCAAGAAGAATATTCTGAAAAATATGTTGTGATTGGAGGAATTTCAGTTCCTGACTGTGAGGTAGGAGATGCTTCAACCATCAGAGCTCCAACTATAGGTCTTGGGGTGAATATCTCGCACAGTCAGGAGTTTCCAGGTGTGTGAAGCCTTGGTTCGGGTTTTTTGTTCCATGTTGGCAGTGGAACATTTAAGGTCTTTTAATTCTTATATTTCTATTGTTGAAGTTTTTATATCATCGTATGTTCATTGTTTTATTGTGGGGTAATGTCAGACATGTTATATTGTAATCCAAACAGTTTTGTTTTTATGATCATGGTTTTCTGAATCGTGCGCTTTTCTTAGCGTGTCTGTCCCCTGTATGGGTTGATCTTGGTTTAGTGGTGTTTTTTTGGAGATATGAGTGCATGCGAAGGAGTTAAGGCTTGTGGTTATACTCAGGTTCACTATTTGTGTTACGTTCTACTTAGGGGTTTTTATCTAGTATTTAGAGTTTTTGGTCTGGGTCAAGAGTTCTAAGTTTCAACTAAGGTGTTGTCCGCTCATACTATAAATGTTAGTTTGGATTGGTTGGGAGTTCCTGCAGAGGCCCCCTTTTATGCGGTGGCATGTTTCAGTGTCACATTTCTTCCCTAGTTGAGTTATTGTGGTGGGGGGAACCCCTTCGCGTTCTCACTTCAACCTCAAGATTTAGTTTTCCCTTGAATCAGTCGGGTGTGACCTATGAAGAGTAACGCCATCCTGAGATTCTCAGTTTTCTTCAATTATTCTAGTTTTTTTCATGTATAGAAACAATTTTTGACCAATGTATGGCTTCGTGACTTTTTGGGGGCAGAAAATATCTGTTGTGGGGAGAAATGTCACACCACGACCTGACTGGTTAATTATATATAATTACATTAATTATTATTTTGGGTTTCAGTCAATTTTTTTACACTATTGCATGGTCATCCTACATGGTTGGGAGTAACTGTGTGGTGCCCGCACGAACGCCTGGGTGTGTTGGAGTTATGGCGCACAACTCTTATGCAGTTTATAGAACCATGTGGTGAGCGTGTGACATGACACTGCCAGTGGGTAGTACCGAGTGGCACAGCTCAAGGGCAGTTTGCTCAACCGTGTGTCGAACTGTAGGTAAGAAATGCAACTTCCCTAGTATTCAAAATAAATTAATTAATTAATTAAAAGGTAAGTGAACAAAAAAGTAGGTTAAATTAAATTAAAACAATTATAAAATGTTTAATAATAATAATATGATTTTTAATAATACTATTGTTATTATTATTATTATTTTATTAGTATTATTATTATTATTATAAAATGAAAAAAAATTAATAAACCATGGATCTAATCATGCCACACCCCCATGTTCACATTGCGTGAGCCCCCATCCCCTCCTTCCTTCTCCCCTCATGTGGCCGCACTGGCTCCGCCACTGCCAAACGACCTACGCATCATCGTCTCAGCCTCCTCCTCACATCGAATAGCCTCTTCATCACTGTCTCGGCTTCTACACTTCCGTATTGGCCTATGCTCGTGCCAAAAGTCCTCCACACCGCCCTCCCAGCCTTCTGCTCGTGTCAGACGGCCTCCGCACTGCCATCACGGTCTCCTCCTCATGCTCAGGCCACCCACAGACCGCCACTCCGGCCATCGGCCACCGGTGGATTGCCTCTCTGGCCACCCACGGACCGGCACTCCGGCCTCCGGCCACCCACAGACCATTGTTATGGCCTCTGGACACCAAAGGCCTGCCGCTCCAACTCCAACCAGAAACCGCTCCAACCAGCATCCTCCTTACCGGAGCTCCGGTCTCTCCGCACCTGCACCCTGTCATGCCCCCACCCTGACACGCCCACACTCTGGCCACCAACTCCTTTGCTCCGGCCAAAGGCGCACATTCTCCTCCCTCCCGGGGGTTATCATTTCTTTTTTTGAAGCAGCAATGTGATTACATGTCTTTGAGGTAGGCAAATCCAACTTTTCCTTTCCAGATTAATTTTGTGGAAATTGTATGTTTTCAATTTCTCTTCTAATATTATTCGTAAATCTATGGAATCATTGGTTATCTCATTAAATTATTTTGGAGTTTGTTTATTTTTCTAAAAAAATGAATTTTTATAGATACGGGTGTGAAATGCCTCATGTTATTACACATTGGGGTTTGATTTAACTTTGATAGTTATACTAAGGTGAGAATTTGGTGTTTATGAAAATTATAGATTAAGAAATATAGTGATGATAAATAGTTGGTTAGTTAACTTCTTATGGAGTGTTCAACTGAGCCCTCTTATGGCCTTGTGTTAATATGAAAATGTTTTAAAATGACTTTTATATTGGAACTCGGGTTGTTTTATGTTTTCTAAATGAGGTGGGCGGTGGAGCATGGTTTTAGGATAAATGGTGGGTTTTGTGGAATCATTTCGAAAACATGGTTTATAGTGGTTCCTTTAAGTTTTTTTCATTTGGTTTGAAACATGTTTTTGTGTGGGTTGGAAAAGGATGTTACACATGAACCAAGATTTCTCAAATGTTTTATCTTATCTCTCCCTTTATCTTCCATCTAAAATGGATCTTTAATATCTAAATATTGTGTTGTTATTAAATATTTATTTAAATTTTTTTTAATGTGTTCTTTAAAATTTGAACCATGGGGTATTTTGGGACCTGGTTGGTTTCAAAAGTTTTAAAGGCCTGTTTGACATGGTATACTTGGAAATGGTTTTAGAAATTACTTGTAACTATTTTGGTAAATGTGTTTGGGTATGTAAACATGAAGGACCATGTGGCGTTCTACTTCTAACGGTCATGTATGGTGGTGATTTTTTAAAAGAATGTGATTTAGAAAATGTAAATGCCCAATAAGAAACTTAAGGTGTTTTAAAAGATGGTTTTAATGCTTATGTGATGTGGTGGCCCAATTTGAACTTTGTTACTGGGAAATGATTGAATGTGTATTTGGGGGTGCTCCTGTCTAGGGTATCCCTTTATGGTTGAATGCAAAGGAAGAATCCTTGTTTAGGGAAGGCAAGTGCGGTGAGATGAGACATGCGTGCGAGGGCCTACCTACTTACACAGTATTATTATAACCACCATGGGTTCATGTGCATCGTTTAGATTACCATGTGATGGTTGATGATCAACCCCAATTAGAGGGGTTGGTACCCCTTGGATTGGTAGTTAGGTTTGTTGGGATTTGCCACTGGATTGGTCTATTATAGGGAGGCCAGTTGGTTATAGACTTAGGGGCTTCACCATAAGCCGACAGGTGGTTCCGAACTGAGTACGTATAGGGGTATTCTAGGGATGTTTAGAATCACCCATGGTTATTTGATTATTTAAATTTCTTGTTTACAATATGTTTCACTAGTTTATTTTTAGTTTTCAGTTTTTACTTTTTTTACTCTAGCCCAACATTGTTACATTTTGTTTTGGATTTTATTTATAAAATGACAAATGATTTTGGAAATGGTGTGTTGCATGTGTTGGGTTTTTAAATGGGAAAACATTTTTCTTATTTAAAATGTGAAAATGATAATTTTGTATTTGTATTTCAAACTTCAGTCATTGGACTGTTTTTGGGAAAGGGATTACTTGGGTTCCATGGTTTTATTTGGAATTCCTACTGAGCATCTAGGTGCACACACTTATCATATTCTTTCAGTTGCAGGTGCAATTCTTGTTTAGGTCCCTAGTTTAGTTTCTCAATGTTGGATCGAGTTTGAGTTTGAGTTTTGTGGCGACCTAGTAGGTCACAATGAGGTATGCTCAGTTTTATTTTCTTTCTGCTACTAGTTTTTATTTTTTATTGTTAGTTTTTTATCTTTTTATCTTTTTTTCATGGTCCAAATTATTCCCAAAAAATAAATTTTGATGCCCAACACTGGTTTCCAGCCCGTGGGGATCAAGAACGTCCTTCGGTCCATGTCACGGACCGACTCGGGTGACCAGTTCAGGGTCTACCCAGGTTGGTTCATGACATGGCCTCAAATTAATTTGCACTTCTTTTAATAGAAATATATATTTCTTAAATTCATAATTTATAACAATGTGATATATCATACAAAATTTTATAATGTATTAAGTTATCCACATATATAAGATGATATGTATAAATAAATTATGTCCTATTAAATATTTCATAAACAATTTTTTATTTTCCTTTAAACTTTTATAAAACTAAAATATTATAAGAAACCCCCAATATTCTTATAAATTATTAAATTCATCAATGAATCAAAAACACAATATGAATATATAGTGTGTATATGAATATGAATTTATATATTTATGAATATTTATATTTGAGTAAAAATTCATATGGAGTTTCTTTGGACCAGATAATTCCCATGTCACACTCAAAATATCATATGGCTTGTCAAAATATCATAACCATTTTATAATTTCCTTTTTTCAATTTATGAAGAACTCAATTATTTTAAATGATTCAAAAAAATATCCTACAAACATTAAATCTTAAAATTGCATGTTAATTTCCATATAAATATGATAATTTTCTTTAATCCAATCAAATTAAAGGCACCACTTAGATAAATTCAAGAACATTTTCCACTCATTTTGAAGATTTAAAAACCATTAAAAACAATAACAACTTTTTTAAATACTGTTACTTCATCCCACATCACATGTCTTGATTTCCATTAATATACTATTTATAATAATCACAATTCATATCAACTTTTTCTTGAATCTCCTAAAATGTTTTCTTCAAACTGTAGCCTTAAAAAACCTTTTCCATCCCACATAACAGTATGAAAAAATATATATAGTAACTCAACATAACATATTGGAATTTTTTCATCCCCAAGGTAGTATTCCTTATTGTTAAATAATTTTATAAATATATTAGATATCATAATATCAAATTACCAATTATTATTTTCATTACCACCAAAAGCATGGTATTTTAATATTTCTTATTTTCATACACCTCATAATAAAGAGAAAGGAAAATACAATACATTGTTTCCTTCAAGACAGTTCATTATAAGTTATTAAGTCAAATTATTCACCAAGTTACGCCACCTATGAGTTAAGGACGACACTACTTTTTTCCTTATAGTAGATCCCTTATTTACTCCACTATAATCTTAGCTACTCTGTCCTGATGTTGAATGTAATGGGGATACATCAAAGTTTTTAAATTATTCCCATTAATAACCATAAATGTGCTACCAATCACCAAACTCATTCGTTGGGATGATCATATATATTCATTAAAAATAAATTCAATACTATAACCATCTCATAGAAACACATCAAATAGTTTAGGAACATAAAATGTAAATTCTCTTTTTGTTATATGGTATCCCCCATTAATATTCATACTCAATGTGTAAAAAAGCAGTGATGGGAGAGCTAAAACCATACATATTCCTTCATGTTTGAAGGGTTGAAAAAATTATATATTATATAGAACATAATAAATCCTTGGAATCTTGGAACATTGTGATAACTCTCCCTCATCATATTCTCTCCATAATTCTTTACCTTCATTTCTAAGATTTGGAACAGACACACATGGATTGAGAATAAAATTGATCTTACATCAAATCCTAAAATTGATCTATAAAGAATAGATATGTTTCATAACATATATTCTACTATCTTTTATGATATAAATTTTTTAGACCAATTCATGCTTGAACCTCCTTGTATTTCAACATGTTTTCTCTATGAGTCAACATGGATTTTTTTTATATTATATTTATCTCTATGTGGAATGGACATGTTTCTATCCTATAATAATTATTTTCCCTCAATAAGGGACTCGTATTTTCTTTTAATCATCTTTTATTCATTTTTATATCAATTATATTGATTTTCATATAGTTGTTTCTGTCATGGATTGCTTGATCACTCACTCATCATAGTTTCCTTTATAATTTTTTTCCCAGCTTAGGAATATTCTCTTCTTAATCTATCATGGATTTATATATATTGTATATATTCCTTTGTAGTTACCTTATTATTATGAATCCAATTTATTAGAATATATATTTTACTATTTTACTCAATATAGACTTTATTTTCACAATAAAAACATTTTCTTCCTATAGTTATCACATTCTTATTAATTATCTTCATTGATTTCTCAGGATTGGATGACATGTCATTCTTATTTGATTTATAACCCAATTAAGTCATTTAATTGTTATCTTTATTCTTAGTTTATGGTGGTTCTATCTATTATTATAACAACTAGAATATTCATACCCTAATTCCTCATAGCAATGACTACCAATCCTTCACAACACAATTAAACCTTCCAATCACCCAAATCTATTTTCCATTGAAATATTTTTCTTTTTCTATGTGGTATGAATTTATCGAGAAGGTTTCATTCATATATTATCTTGTATAACCCTAACCTAAGGCCTTATGTCACCTCCACCAGTTAACCTATTATTCTAATAGGTTATTTCACTCTGTCTACAATTCTTTTCTTACTAGTATATTAAAAAATTCCATTACATTTACATGTAGATTCAATCTATATAGAATTGAATTTTTTTGGCTAAATCCAAAGAATTTTAAGATCCATTTGAGGAATTTATATTCACGTACTTTTTTATCTCCATACTTTATTTTTTAGTGAGTTATCTATTATTTTGAATCCTCCTAATATGTATTATTTTACAATTTAATTCTATATAAATAGTAAAAACTGATTTTCAATTAGAAGATTCAACATTTATTTGGAATAATTATTACATTAGTTTGAGGTGGATGATTATACATATGATCTCGTAATATTTAAGGAATAATTTTTAGTATTTTTGTAAGTTATACTCTTCTAATTTGATTTTTCAAAAAAAATCTTTACATATCTTAAGCATATGAATTTCCAACATTGGTGTCTCCCTTATTCGTCATCTAAACATACAACCAAAAAAATGAAGGTTATTGATTTATAACTTTATATTCATGAATTTAACCTTGATTCAATAATTAATTTTCAAGTTCTTTTATCCATAGTTCTTCGGACTCGTGCTGTAATGTTTTTATAACCAATGAGATTTTATAAATCATTTAAAATTCATAGAAAACATCCTGAAAACATTCTCAAATTTATATTCCCCAACAAAATTCCTTTTCATTTCCTAATTATCCATTGAAAATATTTTTTTTCAATGGGAGACCAAATCCTCCTTAGCTGGAACTAGCCTTTTGGCAGTATTTCATCAACATACCTTTTTGTATAATGAATATCCCATTACATAATCTATTTCTTATATTTTTTATTATTTGTCAATTATTAATGTGAAATATGATAATATATATATAACAACTTATAGAGTAACTTTCTCCAGTTAATCTTAACATTATAATAAAAAACATGATGATACATTTTCATTTTAGTATAAATGGGAATAGAGATAGAGACATCCATATAAAGGGCTTCAAACTCTTCCTATAATATAAATTTCATGTTGAGGAATTTATAAAACATAAAAAATATATCTTTTTAGAGGGAACATGTGATGTAATACTACTAATAGTTCTCATTACTAGATTGAATCAGTTATAGGGTAAGGTGATAAATAATGATCTTATTGATTTTTTTGAAATTTCCTCCTTTTAAAAATCATCCTCTATGACTTGTTAAATTCTTGATCCTTTCATATTTTGAATCTCATGAAAAACTCATATACAATAAATATAAAGATGGTTTGTCACAAAAGATTTAAAATATTAAATATAAATTCTAACTCCATTAGGATAATTTTAGATATTCCAAGACTATGGGTTCTCTATTATAATATTATCATAAATTAAAATGTTCTCATAAAACACATAGGAGTGTGATTGGTTATACTGTCAAATCATTAATCGTTGGTAGAAACTTGTTATATATCATAGAACTTAATATAATAGTAAGGTTTGGTTATATCCTCATCCCCAAACTCTTCTACTAAAATTGGTTATAGTCCTGAACCACCAACCCTTCTTCCTTCATGGTTTAAACACCCCAACCAAAAAATAGTTGTCATAAACCACAATCACCAATATTCTATTAAAATTGTTATGAATATAGAAAAACTACCTTATTCTCTCAATTTCTTTTTAACCACATGGGATGATCATCCACCTTAATGATCAGGATAATGTTGTATCATCTACACCTTTAGGATCATCAAATCCATTCTAAAATATTTATGTTGGTCCCAAAAATTAGTATAGATATTGAGTGATCTATTTATTAATCTTTTCTTCAAATAATCTAGATCTTGTGATTTAATTCGTCCAACATCAATGCATATAGACTCATTCTTCTTTATTTTATAAAATTGCTTTTATGGTGTCCCTTATTTCTCTTCAAACCATCCTTTATATAAATCAACATCTCATATAATAATAAAATAATATTGAAAAAAATTCATCCCAATATAAATTTTTAATAAACTCCATGAAACCATCCTTTATAGGATCAAGTTTATCAAGATATTTAGTTTCCATTAAATATAAAATAATCATCTATTTCAGGAAAATTGATCACCTTGAATGTATTACATGTTTTTAAATAGATATAAAAAAATTTCCAATGTTATTATAAAATCTAAAATCAAGAATCATAAAGATCTCCAAGACATCTAAATTTTAAAACTAATTTAAATTTCCATTAATTTTTATCTTTTAATTCATTGAAAAACTCTATTTATATGTCATATATGAAGTTGGTACCCTCTTATAAAACAAGGAACACATCTCAAAAAAATTATCCCCAATTAATTATCCCTTCTTTCTAATAATTATTCATGATCTAAATTTTATCATGATTTATAAATTCCATGATGATCATTTCAAAAATTTCATCTAATTTAAACTTATTTAGAATCAAATTATGAGAAGTTAATCTATGATTATATAGACTCTGGGGTTCCTGTATTACTCAAATGTAGGTCTAGATCAACCATATGTATCCCTTAAAATTTTTAAGTTACCCTTATGTGGCCTCAGTTAAATTAATTTTTCATTTACATATTATATTTCATTATAAAAGAAAAAAAATCAAACTAAAATATCTTACATAATTCTCAAATGTTTTATGACATTATAAAATACCATAACAGATAAAAAATATCTTACGACATATTAAGAATATTATTATTATTATTATGAAATTTTTATATTAAAACTTCTATAAAAATAAAAAAAAAACATATGGTCACCTAAAATATCGTATTTGAATGTGAATTTATCTATTGAAGCCAAAACAGCATGCCCCTGACTCCCATATAGATGAATTTGCTTTGAAATTTTTCCAATTAGACATTTAGAAGTAAAATAGGGTATAAGGATTCTTCGCATTGGATAAATCCTTTGGAAAATTAAAAAATATCATACAAATATTCTAAATTTAATATGTTGTATGATAATTTCTATTAGGAAATTACATAAAAATAAAATGTGATATAATATTCACAAAATATCATTGAAAGCTTCAAATATCTTACATGTTGTCGAAATATCACACATGTAGCATAATATCCATTATGACAATAATTTTTCAGACATCACCAAAATAAATGTTGAAAAAACTTCTAATAATTTCCATGATTTATATAATTAATTAACACTTCAAAAAATTTATAAATTGTGTTACTTAATCCAACAACATATGTAATGATTTACTTGGAGATCAGTACAACAATGATCTTAATTATTTTCAAAAAAAAATTAGAACTCTTTATTTGATTTATTATATCTATATCGTTAAAAAACTCTTTTCATATCACATGAAATTACCCAGAAATTAAATTAATTCTCAACGATATATATTGACATCTTCTCATCCCCAAAGTAGTCCACCATATTTACAACAAAAAATTTCAACTTTTGGGCACAATATTATTGATAATGACTATCATTACAAAACTAATAATTTAATAGATATCTAAATATTTCTAAATGGTATAATAATCCCAATTTTTTCATATATTTTATTTACAATAATTTATATTAATAGTTATAATATTTGTATCATTTAACATTTCTTATGCTTTGTTAGGTATATTCTCTGATAATACTAAATGCCTTCTTTGTCAAGAAGACTTTTGATCTTTTTACTCAAAATATTATTCAATAATATTTGTTACATAATGGATAATTATAGTATAATGGTATTATAAATTTTTTCTTATTCATGTGGATGACTCATATATATGGTTTATCAATATGTGATGGGTCAGTATTATAAATCATTTCAATGAAATGAGTCAATTTTTATATCGCATCAGTTTGTTATAAGACACTGTCTATTATCCCATGTCCAAATTGTTATGGGAAACATCTGTTTATCCCATGTCCACTTTGTGACGGAAATTTGGTTACACTAGTAAATTATAATAGGAATTTCTCAGTTCTTAACCATGTAATATTTTATGGTTTCTATGATTATGCTATTGAGAAATGATTTTATTGTGTAGTATACCAATTTCATGTTCTCATGACTCGTGATTATTGAATCATGATTCCTAACTTACATAACACATGATGTATTCTATGCCAAAATTATTAGGTCATGACTCATTATTTTTTATCTAGGGATATTTGGGTATGTTTTCTATGTGTTGTGTTCTTGTAACCAGATTATGTAATCATTCCCACATGTTTATCTTATACCGACTGATGATCTTGATTTATATCCCTTATGTTAAATCCATATTGACTGAAAAATATCTCCCTTATTATGTATTAAGTTTCCAATTTTATGAAGATTATTATTATGTGTAATATATATATAAGGTATTAATTTTCAATGAATATATTTGGGAGTTGTTAATGAATGTTTGTAGAATAAGGTGGTTATGTATCTAGACTCAAAAGACACTAAAATAAATATTTTTATTGTGTGTTTTATTGTTTGAATTAATTAATATTTATATTATAGTTCATAATATATGTCGATGAAAAGGTTGAGTTTCTATAAGAAATACAAAATAAGGGAGATCCAATGTTTCTTTAAGAGAAAATACATTGGGTTTGAGATAACTATACTAGGAAAAATAAAACAAAATGAAATTACAGAGGGAGTGAATAAATATTTTTTCCAGAGGAAAAGAATAATGATATGGAAAAATAGTTTTTAAATGTTGATTTTTGTTGAGTTTTAGAATTATAAAACCTATTTGTTGAACAATATAAAAACTACTCTATTAGGGAAGGAGTTTCCATTATAGTACGGGTTCAGAAGAAATATTGAAATTTCCAATATCCAGATATTAAAAATTATGTTATGTGTATGTATTGATTCAAAATAAAGGAAAAGAGATAGAGGACATGTATGTAGTTTTTTTATTAGTAATGGATTCTATGATTTGGTATTTTGATACTATGAAAAGATCTTATAGAAAGTTATCAAAATAAAAAAGTTTCTCTTCAAAGAGGATATTTAAGGGCATGATTTGAATAAAGAAGAATATTAAAATGTAAAAATGAACCATTTCTAGATATGGTTTTTCTATATATAATTCTTATAGTTTTATAATGTTTCACGAGTATGATTGTTTAGGAAAGTCTATAATATTTTGGTTGAATTCCATATAAAAGTTTGATTTCATTAGGGTTTCCTAGTCCAAGAAGTAATATAAATATCAAGGACTATAGAAGTGTGATATACTAACAAAAAACCCATCACTTGGATAGGACTATAATAAAACTACCCTTTGGATAATTCCTTTGATAAAAAAATATCAAAATAAATTCCTAATGCTACCCAAATCATTAGGGAACCATTTTTTTCATTCATATAAGACAACACGAATCATAAAAATAATAATTGGAATATTTAATATAATGAGTTATAACTAGTATAGATCCAATTAAAAAACATAACTATTATCATATTTATAAAGATAAATAATACAACTAAATAATTCTTTGAGACAAAATGACTCAAAAAACAACTCTAGTGCCAAAGGTCACACTACATGAAACATTATCCCATAACTACATCCTAGCATTAACTTCCATTATCCATGACAACATTACCAAGGTTCACCACTAATAAATTAAGAGGTCTCTCTATTACAAATATCATAAAAATGACATCATTCTATCCACTATGGATAATGTTCAACGAGGTGAGTGTGGAATGAGGTGCGTGATCCCACTAATAATTCACACACACTCAACTGAGATAATAACAAGTTAAAATATAATAAATGTATAAAAAACTAATATAAACAATTATAAATATGTTGTAAGACACATATATAATAAATTCAGCGTAAATAAACCATTCCACCATGTATACCCACACTATGAATGCTTTCACCCCAGAAATACACCAATATATCCATAATAGAGCCATGTAATAAACCCAATTAATCCTCTATTTAAATGAACAACCTGAGTGCCCCAAAATCATGAGTACAACCTCATTTTCCTAGGCTCTGGTCCACAATTGGTGGTGTAACTTACTATTTACTGATTTTTTAAAGACAACAAATTATGAAATAGTAATCTCCCATCAAATAAAATACCATGTATGCACTTACTAATAACAATTTTTTTAATCAAAATCCACTTATAGATTTTCCCTAAATGTTGGGGGAATTAAAAACATAAATTATTTACAAAAACAAATAAAAATATGAAAATATAAGAATTTTTTTTATCTACATTAGTCTACTAAAAAATAAATCATTATACATTATATGCCACATAATTTTATGTTATTTGTTTAAGTATAGTAAGAGAGGTTCCACATGAAAAAAAAATTATCTTCATAAACCTTCTAATGATATTTTAAATATAAGATCTACTAAAACTACTATAACCTATAGTCTAAAGCCTCAATAGATCCAATCAAAGTAAATTTTTAAGGAATAGGATAAACCAAATTTCAAAAGGTGGTTCATGGGTTTGAGAGCCTTGTAAAGGGGATGAATAATTAAATGAGGGTTTTATAGAACACTTTGGCCTTGAATTATATGTTGGGAACCCATATATTTATGTGAATGATTAATATATATTTAATATATTAGAATAAATCCATATATGATTATAGTGGGAGGTTTTATCAGTTTAAAATCAAAATTTTCTGACACAATGTCATATTAGTACCTTATAAGGACATGGTTCTCTCAACCAAGGTCCCTTCCTAGAGCTTTACCATAGTGTGATGAAATTTCCATCATCATTTTTAACACACCATGAGTGATACCCAGGTTTGGAGTAGTTTTCATCCCCATTTATGACTCACCCATGAAACCCAACTAGGGCTCGACTAAACACCTTAATGAACATTAAAATGGATACTTCACACCCTATATTTACCACTTGGAAAATATCCAAGTTCCATGCCAATTAAATAATAATTTAACCACTCCTCATTGTTCACATGGATCTCACCAAACTCCCCCTAGGCACAACACCCTCTAAAATAGTAATGGAACACCATGTTTTTTAACCAGAATCCCAATGAACTTCTCCCATTTCGACAGCTACAAAGTGGCTCAGACTATATCATCCACTATGGCTATTAACAAGGACTTTTTACGCCTAGAGGGATAAAACATACTTCTCCATTTGTGCACCTATCAGAGTATTTCCAACATATCCCAACACCAACTCAACCATCTCCAAAAAAATCATAAAAAATTATATAAAAATATCTCAAAACATTTGTATTATACTCCCCCCTCAATTTATTAATTTATCCCTAAAATTTAGAGATTTTTTTGTCTTGAAAAAAATCAGGTCATTTATCTTTTATAATATTCCCATTTTTAAAGGTATCTTTATACATTCTTCTATGATTTAATAAAACCATTATTAATGATAATCCTCTACATTGCAATATATTTTCATTATTATCGATAATATGAATCATTTTATGAATTAATATTGAATTTTTCATAGGTGTTACATGAAAATAACCAAAAATATAAGTGTTGTTTTCTTGATACATCTTCAACTTGGATACATGTAAAGTGTTGTGTTCTTGTAAGGATCAGTTCATAGTATTGGTATATGTTTATGATATTGTTTTTGGTGGAAGAAGGCAGGGATCACTGGATGAATTTTCCAATCACATGAAATTAGAATTTCAATTGTCAATTATTAGAGAACTCACATAATTTTTAGGGTTGAAGGTGATTCTGAAGAAGGACTATACTTTCATCTCTCGTGAAAAATATCCAAAAGATTTACTGAAGAAATTTAATATACAATATTCCAAACCAATGGGGACTCTGATTATGATCGTAACCAAACTCAGAAAGCATGAGGATGTAACTTTTGTTTATCCCATAATTTATAGGAGAATCATTGGAAGCTTACTATACCTGGTGGTGACATGGCCAGATATAGTCTTTGCAACATGCATAGTGGCCCGCTTTTAGAGTAATCCAAAGGAAGAACATATGGAAGCAGTTAAAATAATCATGAGTTATATTCAAGGTAATCATAATTATGGGTTATACTTCACTGAAAGTAGATATAGGGAACTATCAGCGTATTATGATACGGATTTTGTTGGACATGTAGTGGACAGAAAGTCCACCAATGGTGGAGCATTCTATATTGGGGATAAATGTGTGGGATGGTTGAGCAATAAATAGTAATTTACTTCTATTTGTACTACTAAAGATTAATATATCTCCACTAACAAGTAGTGTACTTAGTTAATATTGATGAAGCAACAACTAACTGATATTGGTGATGAGGTGAAATTGCCAATGGTTATTTACTGTGATAAGAAGAGCTCAATTGAACTTACAAATAATCATTTCTAGAACTCCCGTAAAAAAACATAATGAAATCAGATATCACTTCATCAAAAAAATATTTGAACAAGGTGTGATCAATATAAACCATGTGGGAACCGATTAGAAAGTGGCTGACATTATGACAAAGCCACTATCAGCGGCTGTGTTTGGGGAACATCGGTTGAACCTCGATGTTCATCCACCTCCCAGTTCATGGGGAGGTTTAGAATTTTCCCCTCCCCCCAGTAGTATTAATTTTGTTAATCATTTTTGGGAAGTTCTGCAGGTTTATGGTAAAGATGAAATCCAGTGAAATTATTTTCTAATATCTACAGTCATAAAATACTGGACTTTTTGTTTATTGCCAATGGGGTATAAATGGATAAATTAAATATGGAAATGTAGAGGATGAAATGGTTTTCTGGTTGTGGGATCAAAATGGAGAATGTGAAGGAGGAAATATGGTAGGATCAAAATGGAGAATGTGAAGGGAGAAATATGGTGTTGTGGCAGTCCAAGCATTCATTGAAACACACGAGAACACTATTCATGTATTACCTCTTGTTTTCTACATCGATCATTTCTCACATGGACTTAGATTGTTGGATGAGTTGATTATTGCATAACGGGTGTTGATATTGGCTGGTATTTGGTTGAATTTATCTGGAGTTTTCCAACAAACTCAAAGGGGCAGATTGTTATAACCAAGGTTGTTCTTTGCTGAAAAAGGATCATAGTTTGTGTATTTTGTCAATACTTTCATGGATGATCAGGTATATTTCAAGGGAAGAGATTATACAGTTTAATCTGTAAGCAAGTTTGAAGGTGATGTCATATCCCAGTATTTTCCAAATTTTTGGGGTCCAAAATTTGGGGAGTGGAAATCATTGTAAAAGTGGTTTTTCTTGAAGGTCTCATAAAAATATGGAAAAGTCATGAGTTTTACAGTAATGGGATTTATGAAGTGTGTTTCACAAAGACCTAGATATTGTGATGGTGTGCTCTATTATTACGAGACTCTGAGTTTTGTGAGAGGTATACTTTTGGAATCAACATTTAATAAAAATGGGAATGGCATAGATTTTGTGAAGTATGGATTGAGTTTTTTCGAATAATTTAATCTTTTCAATTTGAGATGGTGTTTCTTCATGGCTACAATGATAATCGTGGCCATCATAGGAAATTATCTTTACGGGTGGTGCTTTTCGGTGGTGTTTTGCGGCAGTGGGAAGGATTTTGACCAAGAGCTTCATGATTACATTGAGCTTTGTGAAGAGAGAGATGTGCCCTGAAGACATTTTTGTTTGAATTGGATTTCATTCCTGAAGAATAGAATCTTCGCATTCGACTGTGCCTATTAATAAGAGGCCACCCCTCTTAATTACACACTATTTTGAGAGAGAAAATCCTAGATCACTTTGACTTCACAAACCAAGGGGTTCTTCGCAAATCATGTTGTTCTATGTGAGCTTGAGCTTCGTGAATAGACTTTTAAAGTCTTTAATGATTACAATGATTCTAATTCTTGTAATATTCTCAAAGATGGGGTGTTCTAGGTTGGATTAGTGAGATTTGAGAAGTATGTTTTTCTACGAAGAAGTGAGCTTCAGGAAGGGTTATGTTATGCGCGGTAGTGAGCTCCACGAAACATTGTGCTCTATGAATAAGTGATCTCCATGAATGGTTATGCTCTATGAAGGAGTGAGATTTACGAAGAAGTGTGATCTGTGAAGGGTTGAGCATTGTAAAGGAGAATTGTGAAGGGATGTATTGAGTATCAGTGTTGAGTGGTTAGGGATTTCTGTGGGAATCTACTCAAGTATTTGATGCAAGTAGTCTCATTCTGGACAAAGACAAATAATTCTATGCCAATTTATTAAAGCGGGTTTCAATTTCATAATCTGAGTTAGGCTTCTCTCAATGTAGTAATCAAGTGATATTCAATGGTAGTAATTTGAGGGGCACAATGAGCAATCCATAAACCATTGTAAAGGTAGTGCACTTGGAATAGAGTGACTATGACCGAACATTTTTATTCTAAATATAGTGGTGATTAATAGTTTTTGGTATGATTGACACACTGTCGACGTATACTCCATATACGTAGCCCATTGTGATGAACTAAGTAAAACTATTGTGTCCACTATTTTCATGCATTTTTCTGATAGGTTTAACATGTTCCTACCTATAAGGGAACAAGATCAATCCATTTAAGAGAAAAGGTTGACACACTAAATCACTTCTCCCCTCTCAGGGTGTTCTGGGGTCCTTCATTTTCCTACCGTGCTCAATTTATATGAAACATCAAGTATAGTAAATAACATGGAATTCATGATTGATCTTGTCTCTAAATTGTATGAGATCCCACTCATTATCTATTTCTCCAATTTTCTTATGAGGACACATTTTCTAAGAAAAATGTATACCTTGTGACACTGGTACTCATCCCCTATTTTATTAATCCATACTAAATCTATGTATTATCTAGTTAATGTATATAATTTAACTTAATCGGAGAAACCTCTTGTTTTTATCATGAATGATCATGATCCCCAGAATATATGCTACTTCCACAAAGTCCTTTATGGAGAAACACTTGTTTAACCATTCCTTAATGGACCGTAATACTGGTACATCATTTCCAATAAGTAATATTTCATAAAATATTTCTTATAGGATAATGACTGTATCCCCACTAAACATATCGTAAACACATGGATCATGTCTATTCCTAATGAAACTAAATTCTTTAATAACTTCATAGAATTTAATATAGCATAATCTAGATGTTTACTTCAATCTATAAATGGATCTATGAAACTCAGAAATAATTTTAGCACCACTTGTAGTTAAAAACCATTCTTGTTGTTTCATATATACATCTTCTTAAAGTCTCCCATTAAGGAAAGTAGTTTTGAAATGCATCTTCCAAATTGGATAGTCATGGTAAGATACTATAGAAAGTACAATATTGATGGATTTAAACATTAAAACCAGTGAAATTGTCTCATCATAGTCAATACCTTGTTCTTGAATAAACACTTCATCCACTTTACTTGGTTTATAGGTATTTAATTTACCTTGTCTGTAGTGTTTTCTCTTGAATACCCATTTCATCCCTACAAAATTTACATAAACAGGTGCATCGACCATAACTCTAACATGGTTCTCATATATGAAATCCAATACAGAATTCATGGATTCATTCCATCATTCACCTTCTAAGATATCTACTTCCTCTTTGTAGGAGATAGGTTTATCATTGTCAGCCAATAAAGAGTCACCTTCTTCGATGACTAGAAAACCATATATTTCTAGATCTATTACATCTCTAGTTATCCTATACATTACTTGTGATTTGAGATCAAATTTTTCCAGGGGACATCTGGAATATATTCTTCAACCCACTCTTGTGTATCTTGAACATCAATGTTATTGTTGTCAAACTTGACCCCAATATCCTTTTTTAGGATTTTCTCATTCTCAAGAAATAAAACTTGTTTATATATATTCACATTATTGTATGATGATTTTCATAGTTTTTATTCCTTTGATTCTATAGGATATCTTAAGAGATACACTTTGAGCCAATGTGTTATAGTTTGTTACCTAAGAAGGCCTTAAAAAATTCTGTGTAAATCCATAAACAAGTATGCAATAAAATGAGATTCTTTCCACTACATAAATCAAAGGGAATTACAATTTCTATATTAGTTGGTACTTGGATTAATTTATATGCATCAATTTTTAAAGAATATCCCCAAAAGGATAATAGAAAATTTTCATGACTCATCATTGACCATACCATGTCTATCTAGGTATGGTTCCACCTTTCACTAATGTCATTCCACTGTGGTGTGTAGGGTTGATTGAGTTAAGATAAAATTCCAAATTCCCATATAAATTCAATGAAATTTTACTTAATATATTCACGACCTCGATCCAATCAAATATTCTTTTATCTTTTATCTATGTTGTGAGAGGACCAGTTTGGGATAGACCTAACATTGAGAGGGGGGTGAATCAGTGTTGGGGACTTTTGAAACCAATTCCAAATTTTTATCCCTATACCTCTTGACCTGTTAGGATCTTGATTATCTTATTCTCTTTTCCCATTTGCATGAAATAATAGAAAGAAGTAAAAATATGCACAATATATTTTTACAAGGCTCACCACTCAATAAGAGTAGTTACATCCTTACTATGCATGGGTATGACCAGTGAATGGATTCTCTACTATAATGTGATATTCTTTTACAATGTAGTGGCTAGGAAAACAATCATCTAGCTAGTGTGAGTCCCTACACTTTGTAGGGGGTCGGAAACTATCCTCTTCCCTGGACTGGTGATAGCCAAGTCCAACTTGCAGCCTTTAGCTGGTTCTTTATATTGCATATAGAGACAGTCTTCTTTCGTATTGATAAGGTAGGTTCTGCTCTTGGTCTTCTTTAGTGCTCTTCACTTGATTACTTAAAAAAATTAGGCATGCAGTTCTTCTTTCTTTCTTTCTCTTCTCCTCTAGTGCAACACAAGCAGCACTAGACTTATTCTTTCTTCTTCTTAGTGCAACAACCAACTACACTAAACCTCTTCTTTATTTAGCTAGAATCACATACACCAATGTGATTATTCAAACAATGAGGATCAGTTCACTTAGAATCATCTGAATTATACTACCCTGAATAATTGTTAGCCATCAGTTGGGCATAATTTGTTCTTCTTCTTATTATCTTCTTTCTCTTTGACACAGTATATTAAGGAATAGTATTGTAGTGCCTTAATATCTTTCTTCAATTATCAATACCAAAACATGAGTGTATAAATATACTTACTTTTTCATTTGGGCAGATATGAGTTTAGTTTCACATCTATATCCTCATCACACAAGCAACAACACCCCTGAAAACAATTTATATAAATCATGCAACTAGAGAATGTTCACCTTTGTACAAGAAGAGAGCTCCATGGGTCTTCTTCTTCACGTAGAGGATGCATGATTCTTCGTCACCATACCAGATATGATTCATGGAACTGTCTTCATGAAGCACTACATGGGTGAGTATTCACTGGTGGTGTACTTAGGGGATCTCCTTCACAAAACACCTTGAGGGATTGAGAAAACCAATCGCTTGGTTTTTCTTTCTTCTTCGCACAAAGGGTGTGGTTCTCCTTCTTCACAAGACACATCAAGAGTTCCTAGAACTGGTTAAAGGCATGTGGTACCCTCAAAGTTTCCATTCACCCTTCGAGGAGACTTGCGCGTAAAATTCAATCCTTGCATGTAAAAACACATTTTGGTGCGAAAATGGTTTTTGTGTAACTCGCCTTTTTCACGCCGCACTGGCTTTCCGCACAGCACTTCACTTTTCATGCAACACTCTCTTTTTCATGAGGCACTGGCTTTCTCGTGCAACACTCTCTTTTTCAGGGCAGCACTGGGGTTTTTCACACAGCACTCTCTTTTTCGCGCAGCACTGGATTTTTTGCGTAGCACTCTCTTTTTCATGTTATACACTATACTTCAATTTTTTCATGCATCAGAGCTCAGGATTTTTCTAAGTGTCAGGCCTTAACAAATGAGAGGGGTTCACTTCATATTTATAGGCATTTTTGACCCTGTGCATAAAACCTGTTCCTACACATCAAACTGTCTCTCACTTCTTTATATTACGCTCACCTTCCTAGATTTTTCACACACCTCATGAATTTTCCATTATTCATCATTCTAAACATGAATCCACTCGTGTAAGTAAAACATAAAACCCACATTTTTCACACAACCCATTGTTACGCACACAAGTCTGATGTTCTACGCACATTGTGTGAACATCATCTCTGATTTTTCGCGCACCACTTTTCTTTTTCATTTTTCGACTTTCTAATCACAATTCTCCAATTGCGTGAAAAATTCCACATTGCATTCCATATTGCACGCAAAACCACTATTTTGTTAAACCTATTTTTCGCGTACTCGAACCAATTTTTCTCAAAGTCTATTCCTTTACGATATTTTCCAATACCAGACTTGGAACTCCACTTGCGCACAAAATTCTAAACCGCATTCTATACTGTGCTCAAAACCACTTTTTGCACAGCCTCATGTTTCGCGCACCTTGCCCAATTTTTCACGCACTACATGCCTTTTCCAAATTTCAATGTTCGGACCTTGAATTATGCCTTGTACGCAAAATTCTATTCCATTTTCAAACTTTCGCACAACATCCTTTTCCAAAAGCACATTTCTCCATCTCTTGATTTTTAGCCCCAAAAATTTGGCAAACACGTGTAAATGGTGACACCTTAAAATCTGCTTCAGCAAGAACACCAATGTTGCTTCACCGACATCTATATTATTAAACAAACAACTTCTTTCATCATGAACCATATCTATCATGATATATAGTCCTTTATTGAACACCTTTAGAATCATCATATTTTCCATAGAAAGTACTATATCTTTCTGTATATTCTTCTAGCATATTATCTTCCAATCAAAACTGAATATGACTAGAAGCATCATTTCTCTCCCTTTCCTTCATAAGGCTTGAATCACATGTTCTCATAACTTATGATATTTGTGAAATACATATCAGAAAAGCATCTTCTGGTTTAATCACCATTATTCATTTTTGTAGACAATGTATCACCTTTGATACACGTGCTTCAAACTTAGGATCAGCTCAACACTCATCTGAATTTACTTCATAGAGAATTTCCCAATTATGACATTCAATTATATGATTTCATAACAATTATCCAGGAATCCTCACTTTAGTTGATCTCCATTAACTTTGGAGTCCTTCTTTTTGACCGATATTGACAACTATTGACAACAAATACAATCTTCACACACAAAGTAGTGCCAACAAATTTATTCCCTATTAATTAGTGATTTCGTTGAATTTATAAAATTAAATTAACATTTACCTCATTAATTATGCATAAATTTATATACACAAGTCATTAGTAAAAGTTATTAAGTAAGAATACCCACCTCTAGAATCTACTAGAAATAGTCCACACAAATCAATGTATGCCGATCCAAGAAGCTATGTGGCCCTTTCACCCTATATAATAAATGAAATATTGATCATTTTTCCTTGTAAATAAGAATAACATCATTCAAATGGTTTTAGCACAGATTATTCTAAATAACCATCTTGATATAAATTTTTCAAATGCTTCTCTATTACCTGACCAATATGGTGATTCCATACCTCGTTTCCATATGATTCATTTGAATATTATTAATTTTCTATTTAAAATAATTGATTTTAATAATTTAATACATAAATATCATTATTTAAATGTTCCATACTATAACATATGTATTCTTAAAAAATAAACAACATTTATTTCAAAACATAAAAAACCATCTGTATCTACCAATAATATAGAAACTATGTTCTTGGTAATATTTCGTATATATTAAATATACCTTTAAACAAATATCAATACCATTGGAAATTAAATGTGGTTGTCATCAATGGATAGATCAGCCAAACTCACTCCATTGATATCTCTTAAATCCACCTCTCTTGTAGAAATCTTTTATAATATACATGGTTCTGGTATTTGGATACAGATGTGATCATCACAAGCTATATCTAATACCCTATGTGTAGATATTGAAATATTACACAAGATAATGAATTCACCTTTTGGATCCCCTTTATTTTTTGTAAAGTTATTCTTCTAGTGGATTTTTTTCCACATGTAAAACATATTACCTTCTTTCCTTTCCCTACCTCTAGATTTTCCTCTTTCTAGAAGGAATGTTCTTAGGAACTTTAGACTTTTATGATTATTAGTCCCCTTTACCATGATCTTCCTTTTCTTATACACCATAAGAACCGTAGGTTTATCCCACCTATTGTACTTATCCACAAGGTAAATAAAAGTAAGAATCATTGAATGGATCTTCTCGTTATTTCTCATGTTATAATTAACATTAAAAATATAGAATTTATTGGGTGGTGAGGTATAAGTATGATATATGTATGCAACCTATCAAATAATTTAATCCCAAAGATTTATAATATATTAGTGTTGCTAATAAGCTTGACTAAATACATCCAATATGTATAAAACCCTCTTATATTAGTTGTAAACAATGTATTAGAGATCTCATATCCCTCTTTTCTCTCCTTCTCATGATTGATATCTTGAATGTGAGACATGATGTTATATGCATCGTTGTCCTCGTGTTGCTTCAAAATCTCTTTGGTCCTAAATGATAGCATGAAACACTAAAAAAATGTGTAATTTTTCAAATGTTTCTTATAGAGAGTTAACTCATCATCACTAGCCTCTTTACCAGGTGAATCGGTAATAGTGTCTTCCAACACATACAATTTCCTTTTATGGATTAGGATAACGCATAAGTTCATTTTCCATTCTTAAGTATTTGTGCTAGTGAAAAGGTTATCCTTCTAAAGTATGAAACATAGTTATATGTTTGATTTCATTTTTATTTTGGTTTCTATAATTAGAATGAGTAGAGATTTACTACCATAACTAAAAAAATTAGACATATTAACAAATATTATAATTATTAATCTCCCTATATTTTATCAAACCCCAAAATCCCTCACCAATAGCTTCAGAATATCATGATTTTTATGCATTCAGGAATAAATGATCCATATTCCCCTTCTCATTACCCCAATTTTCTTGGTTTTGAAATTTTAAGGGTTTTAGGTAGGAATTACCAATGCTAACAGTATTAACACATAGTTCCTCAATCATTTGAGTGGACTCCCCAATCTCAGAATCATTAAATTGGATTTCCTCAACACTTGCCTCTTAGTTGCATTCTGTCATACTTTAACAGTCAAAACATGATGTGAACTAAGTTAAATCAACCCAAAACATCATGTTAGTATTCCACGATAATTGAAAGCTCCCCAAAATTTCTAGTCAATAACTTTGAACTGTGGCTCGATTTTAACAGAAGTAGTGGAATGTTACACCCACATAATAATTATAAATGAAGTATTTTCACATTTATGCATAAATTAAAAATTACTTAATTTATTATATGCTTATTAATATTAAGTGGATTTAATTATGTTATTAACCAAGTATTAGATAATATTTATGCATAATCCAATTTGGTTTACTTCTATGTCTCATGTTTGTTAAACCATTAATTCATCTGATCATAACAAAACATCCATAATGAAATAACCATTCTACTTGATAGAAATAAAATGATAATGGGGTATGATCATGTGCTTTTACTATTTGTTAGTTTATCTATTGCAGGATAAACTAAATGTATAACCTAGTGTAAAACCATTAACCATTTATGTTTTGTGTAGTTTTTCACTAATCTACCTATGTATCTCTCTTGGATTGGTTTCTCCTCAACTATAAACATAAACCACCTCCACTAGCTTGCGATCTCCAATAATTACTTTGATTTTACTCACATGCAAGTGAAGGTAATGGGTTTACATAAAATAAATCAAGTGCACATGGACCATTACATAATAATAGGAGTGATGGAACTTAGTCCAAAAAATTACTTTAATAATAATTAAATGAAAAAAATCACATATAATTGTCTGGTATAATATCCTGATCATTCACAAGCCTACAATGAATTAATCATTGAATAAAATTATCATTCAATTCTTAATCGTTCTTATTTAAAACAAATCTCACTTCAATAAAGTAATTATATTCTTTAATTAATCAAATATTTTATATTAAGTTTCATCTGAATGTCCATGAGATTATAATCCATCATAATTTTAAACTAATTAAATAAATTTATTTTAAATTAAATGTGTACGTAAATTTACCATGGAGGAAACATAGTGATAACCAATCCAAAATACAAAACATGTATTATACCCCTATACTATTTAATCTTGTGAAATTTGGAATACATGATTAATCGTGAACTTTTATGATGTGTACTCTCAACTTAATGATTGCATGCATTACATGATCTTTCTATCATGTGTTATTCTTCAATCCAAATAGAGTAAAAACTATAAAATAAATCATACATGATATATTGATCTTAACATTGCGTAGAAATTAATTAAAAATTCATATATATTAAAACACATCACATGATGTATTCTATCAATTTAATGACCACATAAAAGAACATAATGATAAGGTTTACATGGTATAATAAATTAATTTTAATTCAATATAATTTAGTATAAGTACACGTCATGAAAAAGCCAAGTATACTATGTAACTGTTCACACTATCTATCTGAGGCACAAGCCTAGGGACATGGCATGTAAACCATTCCAATGAAAATATTGGATCACAATACATGTACATGGGAAACAAAGAATTTGGTCTCCAAGTTACTCAGTGACCAGTCAGGAAGGCCATGTAGATAGATACATAACCCATATGTGACTAATTGATTATGCATCGTTAATGGAAATTACATGATAGGTACTCCATATAATTGTGTTCCCAATTATCCTAGTCAATATGAACTATATAATTAATTGCACTGCATATAATAAATTCATATTCCTGTAATTAATTAGGGATTAATTCTTGGTGCATTGAACACTAGTACAGAGTGTGTACCTCTAGGATACAAAGAGTGTACTCTTGTGTTATCTATCCAGATTCCCCAGAACCTCTAGATGAGACATTAGAATTAATTTCATTAATAAAATTAATTAATTCAATTATATTTAAAATAAATGAAGAGGAAGAATAATATCACACAAATCAGATTAAATAACAATTAAACTAGAATTGAAAACTAATTACTTATTCATAACTAAATAAACAATCCTTAAATAATTATATATAATTATCTGTCCCACTCTTATACAATGTTTAGGTTCTCTTTGTAGAAAAAATGATTGATGGTTCTTGCCTAACTTTTCTTTTTTCAGGATCGAGAATTAATCTGAGATTTATGTGATGATAAATTCATTGATCAACAGAATTAAATCAAACAATATAGAAAACTGATTGAACACTGGAACTAAGATAAATATCCACATAGATTTTTTTTAATTAATTCAAGTAATTAAATAATTACCTAGTGAGAATTATATCATCATTTATGGATCTAAAAATGTATCTACATTTTATGATCATTGTTTTGTAGGAATCATGAGAATATTCCCTCTAGTAGTGATCAACATGTGTTCCACAAA
Source organism: Viscum album (assembly GCA_963277665.1). Lineage (NCBI taxonomy): Eukaryota > Viridiplantae > Streptophyta > Magnoliopsida > Santalales > Viscaceae > Viscum > Viscum album. The sequence goes on along the minus strand of OY728139.1, from coordinate 530,988,897 downwards.
TCTCCAAACATTTCCATAGGATTATCTAGGTTCTATCACATTAGATCATATCACTTGAATTGTTCTCCTTTCTCACACATGAATAGCTTATAAAGTGTTCTATTTGATCACTATTGACTCCAGAATGGAAGGTGGAGGATAATTGATCTCCATTCTTCATAGAACTCTTGTAGAAGGGATCTCTCTAGGGATTTGAGAGGATTATCCAGATTCATTGTGCACAACCAATCAATTTAATTATATATCATTAAAAATAATATAATTGGGTTTATATACCGCTAGGGTTAAAAATAAATAATTTTACAATATCTGTTTAATATTTATTTAGTTGTTGTGGAGCCCCATGTCTATAATAATTATATTATTATTATTTCTCGACATTCCTTTAACATGAGGATTAAATAAAATATTATTTAGTCAAATGATATTAAATATATATTATTTGTCTCTAGAACTATAGACTAAGTCCACAATTACTCCACATTATTTATCAGACTTTGAATAATGACTAATTATTTGAAAAATAAATATCACTGAATTATTTTCCAATAAATAAATAAATATTATATTTTATAAATATTTATTAAATATTTATTAAATATTTCCCTCACATAATTTTCCCTCAAATAGACGATGACTGAATAGATGAAATCAAGTAAATATGAATAATTATTACACCACATATGGGAATAAAATTTATTCAAATTGTTAAATAATAAATAATAATATATTATTTACCTAATATTCTAGATATTATTATTGTGTGACCCTCTAGACCCCTCTCTCGATGAAATTAGGTGAAGCAGCCTAAAGTCCATGGTTAGCATCTAGCAAAATGCCAAGGCACCCATAGAGAAATAAGTTAATATTAAAATGATATAATACCTCATACAGACTCTTATTATGTAATATAATTCCTTAATCATGATATCTCTAATCAAAGAGGTTACATGATGGTGCCATCAACCTATTAACTCGATGTCACTTTATTTTAATTTCAAAAAATTGTATTTTCTTGTATAATATTGTAGCCATGGATTTATTTTGGCTATATCATTTCCATCAATGGTCCTGGGATATCATCTTATGTTAAATAATATAAGGGTAAAATCCTTTAATTAATTATTCATTAATTCCATAAATTTGTCACGCCCAATATATCCAACGTCTCCATTGTCATATTTCATCACAGTTTTCATCAATACATCAAAGTATACAACTTATAATATTCATTACTAACAATAATAACATCTATGTATCAATACACATGTTCGTAGATAAGAACATCCAATAACACATATAAATGTGGATTTCCTTCTATTGGGTCTCATTTACATAATATCCTACAGTAGATATTAATAAGGTTATACACAATGAGATGATGTCTCAAAGTCTTATGTGTCCCCACACCTAATAGACTATTTCATCTACGTCCCTTAAATTATTTCATATGTCTATAGAAAATATACTTAATAATACTATCATGGCACTTCTAAGTTCTCATCATAGTAGGGAACTACCATGACCTTGTAGTATGACATCTACTCTTAGAACATTATCACATGTTGTGTTACACAGAAGAATAATCACAATATAATGAGGAGTTTATTAATTTTAAAAACAATTAATAAAGTACATCATAAAGTAGACATAAGTTGGATATAAGTAACAAACTCTAAAAAATGGTGTGTTATGTGGTTGTAAATTCAATGAAGAAAATGTCAAATTACACATCATGTATGTCAGTCCATGAATAATGGAGTTACATGTCATGTATTACAAATGAAATGGTGTGAAAAAATTGTGATATATAAAATTTCACTAACCTAGTAGAGGATGTTGATCCATATACACATGTTCTACAAGGAGTACTAGAGTGGTTAGAAAATCATAGAGATATAGTTTCTTTGTCACTGAGGAACATGAAAAATTATAATTTAAGAATAATGAACATATTTCCTATATATAATAATTAAAAAAAGAAGTTGAAAAAATGTAAAGAATATTTGAATTTTGAAATAAATTCGATGTACTAAAATCTCGTTTGGGTGTTGGTAAATTTTTTATTTGATATCGGTCATATTGGGATAAAATATTCATTTGGGAATAAACTATATATAAATGGTAATGTTAGTTTCTATAATGCATGGCTATATTACCAAGGTTTTAAAAAACATCATGATATGAACTATTATGTAACCTCTTCACCAGTTGTTATGATGAAATAAATTATAATTATACATTCCGTAGTGGCTTTCCAAGATTATGAAATTAGAAAAATCAATATCAATTACATATTCCTTAATATAAACCTCTTTTTAGAAGATTATATCACACAGCTACATGGGTTTTTTGCACCATAGGATACCAATAAGTTATAAAAAATATAGAGATCCTTTTACGGGTAAAATTAATTATCAAAAAATGGAATAGTCATTTTGTTGAATCCAAAAGAGTTTTTGGATTTATTAATAATTAATGTGAACCATATGTCTAAAAAATATTATTTTGTGGGATATTATTTTAAAAGTAATTTATATTGATTATATATTAGATATTGTAAGGAAAATACCTTATTTATATTCATTTAAGATAAGGTTGAATAAATGAGTCTCTCAAAAGTACTTAGGTGGTGTTACCTATATGTTAGGGAACACGATCCAAATGAGACATATATATAAGAGGTTTCTCCAGCTAATTCAATGTATATATGTTGATAAGGTAATGAAGTGATACAGGATAGGTTAATACAAGAGGGTATTATTTCTTATTTCAAATAGTATACAAATATTTAAGAAAAATGGGTCCTCTACCACAAGAAGAAATTGAAAGAATGATTAACATATCAACTTCTTAAGTTATTGGATCTATATTTTAGGTTATGATTTATATAAATATCTATGTTTCTAATTCATTGAAAATTTTGTTTAGATTCAGGAAAATAAAATAGTGTCACATTGTCCCACTGTAAAAACTATCATAATATACCTTTAATATATAAAGGATATGTTCAAGGTTTTTGGAAGATATCAGGAACTAGTATTCAGGGGATACATAGATTCCAATTTCTAAAATGATTAGAAATATTTGGAATCCAAATCAGGATACGTTTTTTCCTTAATGGATGAATAATGAGTTGGGATTGTTCTAAGAATACAGTAGTTACCAATTCAACAATATAATGTGACAATATTTTGTCTTCTTATGTATATTTAGAAAATGTTTGAATACATAACACTGTACAAAATCTTAGAGTTTTATCTACCAAAACATAGTAAATTACTATGAATTGTAATTTTACAATAGGAGTAAATCTATCTAAGGAAATCAAGTCACATTTATAAAAAAAATATTCTTTATAAGTATCACTTTTTGATAGATTTTACTCAATGTGTTAAAGTCATAGTTGGAATATTCTCCAAAGGGTAAAAAATTATAGACCAACTGACCAAAACCATACCTCAAAAAATCATGAACAATAAGTTTCAAATGGTAGGATAAATGTTAATAGTTGTTTCTTCTATTTAATGTGGGAGTATGTTAGAGTGGATTCCCTATAACCATCTAACTTATTATATTTTATTTCCAAAATACATATATTCTTATAACATAATTATTTTTTTCATAACATTAAGTTGATAAGTTATTTAGAATATTTATCTCATCACATGGTTTTAGGAAATTCCCCACTATAATATGAACTCAAAGATGTTATGATAATATTTTTAAATATATTTTCCTTAAGGTATAAATATATCTATCTAATGGGAAATAGATCTTTGTTTTAATGTGAGGTGTAGTGGGATCATAATAATTGAATAATATTATCATAAAATTTACACTTGGTGATATCTAATAATTGAATTCGGGAGGGAAAACTCACCGATATGTATTATATATTATTTGTGTTTTGTTATATATTTATACATATGGGTATATATTTTCATCCATATACTTCAAGTTATCATTAATTTGTATCATCGATCATTAAATTTCATGTATGGATGAAATTATGAAGACATATACTCATGGTAAGGTAGAATATGTATGGTGCATAATAATTGATTTAAAATTAATTTAATGTTTTGAAAAATATATTTACCTAACATATTAATATAAGAATATTCCTATAGACCTTTTCTTGAAAAGGAATTTTCTGGAAAAAAAATCCATGTTCTTACTAGTTTATCAATGAGTTCAATTTATAAAGTAACATAAAATTGAGAATATAGGGTGATAACAAGAGTATGTATCACGAAAGATATTATATCTATCGACCAAGGGATTATATTACATAGTATCATTCATAGAGAGTTTAAAATAGTTTCTACATTAACTTTTTTTTCTTTAGGTTACCTGATATATTTTCAAAAGATTATCCTGGAAATTATATAAGTTCCCCAATTTCCATTGAGAACTAGAATAGAGGATCAAACACTAAGTTTGTTTATAATCTCATTAAATTCAATTGAATTTAAATTTAAGAATTAATTTATTCCCTATTTTGTGGAATAATATCAATTTAAGTGAAGTTGTTCATGAAAACATTATCATAAGATATTCATGTTTATAATAAGTGAGTTTAACTTTATACCTTATTTAATTTTTTACAAGGTAATTAATATAAAACATAATTATTCATGATTTTAGAGAATGAAGTAAAATGAAAAAAATTTCATGTTATGTGAATAAAAAAAATAAATATTTATTCACATATTTTATGGATTTAGTATTTTATGGAAGTATATAGATCATGATTGATGAACCGATGTAAATGATATATTTTATTCAATATAATTTAAATAAATAAATAAATATTTATTTATTTATGCAATGATATAGAATAAATATGTGGGATAAAATAATAATATTGATATATTTGATGTGGGGAATTACTTAGAATAAATTAGAGGATAAGGTCTATTATGAAATTATTAATTCTTTAAGCCTTATAATATTTTCATAAATATATCATCGTTATTGTGTGAGAGGTGATGAAACAATATATACATCCTCTATAATTCTCTCAATACCTGTAAAGAAAATCCATACTTCCTCACTCTCAAGAACCTAGAGAGAACGAGATATTCCTTTCTTTTATCAATAAAGAATAGTGTGAATCACATTCTTTTCACATTCTAGCCCCATATAATTAAAATGATTATGTGTAGATTCAGGTGTCATGTGGGGATCCATATAGAGGACTACTCAGTTTTATTATTCATCTCAACAACAGTGTGACAATATTCATGAATAAATATTTATTTAGAATATTACCAAATATGAGGTAATTATATATTTAAATTAAATTTTCATCACACTGTATATGAGATTCTAGGGTTTTTTTATATTTATTGGGATTTATCCATGGAAATTGGTGAAAATAATTTCACCCACCCAAAGAATCATCTAAGCCCTGGAACAATCACATGATACTTTAGACCACATCCCTTGTTACATGAACTGATACACTGGGACACCACCTAAGATATTGTTAAGGAATGTATTGAATCCCAAGAAATAAAAATGCCAATGTAACAGTCTGGGCTATTTTGGGTTTTTCCTTAGTGAGATTTGAGTGCTAGAGGTTCTAAGAGAAAGTCAGCGGTAAATCTGAAAGATTTGGGATGGTTCTTTCAGCTAGAAGATGATGTTTTAGTATGGATATGTGTACTATGGAATAATTGATCCTTTTTTAATATAGTTGTGTTTCGGTGGCATTGGTCTATGACAATGATGGACTTTAGTGGCTTAGCCGATTTCCTCATAGATATGACTTGGAGGTGAGATGTAACTTAGAGACCTAGAGAGGTCAGTTCTAGTGGAACTTTTGATCCCAATGATGTTTCTTTGTGCCTTGGTGTTATGGTATAGTGAGTTTAGATATGGACATCTTAAAATCTTGTATATTGGTTTTTGGCATGGGAGATTTGTCTATGGAGTTTTTATGTCTCTATTGTTTTCCAGGTGGCTATGGTGTGGTGTTTGGGCTAATCCGTAAACATTCCTCATTATTATAAGATCTTATCATGATTTTTAGAGTGGATCATAAATTCCACTTGGTATGAGGGTGGTTGTGGTGTGGAATTTTGTATCATGGTGCAGTTTTAGCTCAAAACATAATTATCATGGAGTGGTGAGGGGTTCAGTGTCATAGTATTTTAGTAAACTATTGTTCATAAATTAAAAAGCACATTCAAACCCCAAAAATTATTCATACTTTTACCATGGATCTTGGGATACCTAGGTGATATTATTTATGGCCTATCGTTGCCTTTTTTGTGGCTTTGATACCAAGCTTCAATGGTTTTTTATTAGTGATCCTAGGTGATTTTCCTTCCTTTTATTCTTTGTTTTACTTATTTTCACCACCACAAGGAAGTTTTGGTTATGTAAACAATTTATTTAAGGTATGTTATGGATTGATCTTGATGGGGTTAACTATGTTTTCTGATTTTAATACCAACTTGGTGTGGTTTCATTCTTATGGGTGTTTCTTATTTATATTGTTCTTGCTTAAAAAATCAATGAGATTCCATTACAGTAGTGGTCACAATTCTATCATTTTTTTTGGTTCAATTGTTATTTTAGGAGTATTTAATTTTACCATGGGTGGGTAGTACAGATTTACTTAACAATATAATGAACAGAATGAATTGAAATTAATAGGGAATGTATTACTCATATATATTTACTTTCTTTTATGTTTTTCTTATATAAATATACCCATAGATAGATATTCTAGAAATCAATGTCATTGTTGTTCCCTATGTGTGATGCAGCTGATTTGAATTTGTGAACTAATGTTTTAATTCATTTCATAAACCTACCTCTCATAAAAATTTTAGTATTTAATATATGTAATGAAACAGATTTGTGTGAATTTATAAAATTGTATGAAAATGAAAATGTAATAATTGATGAAATATACTAGAAGACCCCTTGAAGCTAAATAGGAAGAAACTATTGAATCTATAGTCTATTATTATTATTTGTTATTGGTTTGTTTCTTTTGTTTTTATTGTATTTTTTGGGATTATACAATTATAGTGGTAACAAGGTCAGGTTTGGAATATATTGAGGTATTATGACTACGGTTGTTTGGAATGGGATAGATTTCTAAGTGGGCTATGGTGCTAACTATATCACTCCAAGAACTTATGGTATGTCTCTTTTAAAATTTAATATATTTTATCATTTATCCTTCTCCCAACACCAAATATAAAACCATAATACACTATTGAGTTTGAATTTTTAATTAGTAATGTGACCATTTGGAATAATAATATGACCAATAGAATAATAACTTCACCTATGAAATTATACATAAAATTTAGGTATCTTATTAATGAAAATATAATATATTTATATCATAGAATATGTAAATAAATTATTTAAAAATAATAAATTAAGTATTGGAATTTTTGAGATACATAAATGTTAATTCACAATTTTATAACTAATTCATGAAATAGATTAATAAATTAATTTTTTTTCATATGATTAAAATATAATTTTATGCGACCTTAATTAATTTTCCAAAGTGTCATAATGTAAGATAAATTTTTAAAATCAGTTTTTTATGAATAAATGATGATTTTATTTAAAAATTAAATTTATTATATTTATAAAAAAACATAACATGGAGCCCATATTTGAATTATACTTATCAAAAAATGGTTAGGTTACTTTTTGTGATTTTTATAAAATAGTTGATTTTTTTAATAGTGAAATACGATGATTTAGAGTATTTAAAAAAAATATAGAAATTATGGAATCATAGGTGATGCATGGCTGATGTATTCCATAATATCGAACTATTATTCATTATTTTAACATATTTATATATAATGTTAAAACTATTCATACTCTTGAGCCTACGTAATAAATAAATCAATAAAATATTCAAAAAAACATCTCTCTCCTTAACTATAAATACCACCTCTCACCACCCATTCTCCTCAAACAAAAAAAGCCTTGAAGATTTTTTATATTCCTCTAATTAATTATCCAAAACCTCTCCCCCAAATTCTTCTCTTTTTTTTCTCACCAAAATATCATTTCAATTTCCCGTAAGGAGGTTCTCATGGAAAAACATTCAAGAGGTAATTTCCCCTTAGTTCCTTTAATTTTCTTTCAATTTCTTTTCTTTTCATATACTTTCCTTAAAATATCTATCCAAACATTAATGATAAAACTATTATATTATATATACTCTATTTAAATTATTATAATGGAATATCAACCATCTATATTCTTCTCTTCCAATTTTTATTCTAAAAATGAAAACATCATCTCTGAGGTACCGATTTACCACCTTCATGGATGATGAATTTCATTTTTCTAATTCCTCCATAAAGGATGGTCATAAAACCTCTTTTATGGTTTAAAAAACTTTAATATATGTAATTAAACATATTTAATATTCTTTCATCAGTATATATACAATATATTAATTCATAATACAAAACTAGTGCTTGAAGATCATAAAAAATGCAAAAATAATCCAAACTGTTATCACTCACACATTATCTAGTTATTAATCCTCATCACACATAAAAATATGAATAATACAACAATTTAATATTTTGGACATTCATTAATAACATATAATTTCAATTTTTTCATCTATTTCAATATTACATGATCTTTTGAACATGTTTAGAAGTGAACCAATCATGGAAACCAGAGAAATGAACACTCCCAAAAGATGGGATTAAATATAATAACTCATCATAAAGGATATAAATTAAATTAATAAAATTATACTAAATCAATTACATGTTGAATATGTTATGAATTAAATTATTAATTAATCTAATTTCATTATCTAGGACATTAAGTACAAGTGAAGAACACTTTCAAACATAAGGAAATAGTTTCTCCCCAAATCTCCATTTTCATTCAGGTTATGATTTCTCTCTCTTTTCTCCAACTTAATTATTAATTATTCATATTAACTCAACCTAAATTATTTTTTAATTTTATATAGATACGTACCTATCAAAATCCTTCTTTATTTGATGGTGATTTTTGTGTTTATAAGGATCCTTTCTTAATTCTTCCTGATAACCAATCCCGATTAAAGAAAACCTCTTAGTTACTTACCCATTTTAATGTGCACACCATAATCTATTTTAAGCATCCATTATTTTTCTAAAAAATCATTTTATCATAAAAATAAATTTTTTCATTTCTATATTTTATTAAATAATTATACATTAGTCAGTTTTAATGAATCTTTAGTATTTTACCTTAAAATGCACTTATGCAGCTCATTTCTAAAGCTTCTTAAATGATATTTTTACATGTTTTCACATTAGTTAGAAATAATTTATGTCTCAAAAATAATTTCAATGTCCCTAACTTTTATTTTTTTGTATGAACATGTTTTAATCCAATTTTAAGAAAAATAAAAATTATTTTCCAAAACAACACTTATTTCCGAAGTAAAAAATGGATATTTTTATAAAGAATTCCTAGATGATTTTATTAAAGTATTTTCATCAATTTCAAAACCCTCTACTGAAATTTATGCTTAATTATTATTGATATTTTATGAAATCATCTACCATATTTTATTAAATGTTTTAAAAATAGTTTTATTGTGGACGTTCAATATTGATATCATTCTACATATTACTCAAAATGGTTAGGGATTATGGTTATAGATAGGGTAAATCTATTTACATTAATATATATATATATATATTGTTATGAGAAATGAATTAGACTCATTAAGTAATGGGAGGGGCCCTCTATATCCCCTCAGTACATCAGTTGGTCACATGAGACAATCTAGACCATGTTTTAACCTACTTATGTATTATGTCTTGGATGAATCCTTGACGGTATATTTATGATGTACAATATTATACATTCCCTCATTATGATACTAATAATTGATATTCAATGATATTATTTGATTACTATAATATCCATGGTTAAGTTTCATTCTCCAGTGATTATTTGAATGGAGTTATTTAATTATTTTTCATTCATTCCATATTATGCTCAAGTTTATGTTTTAATGGAATGCATTATAAGTTATTCAAAATTATTTATTATTTTTTATGATGATAGATTCCACTATATTTCTTATCCTTGAATACTATATATTCTCACCCATTTATTATTTTTTATTTTTCCATAGGATGTGAAGATGTATATTATGATTTACATGCAAGGATAAGATATGAGTTTAGGGGTGTTTCTAATGGATTTTCTATTTTGTATTTCACTTCAAGTTGTCATGTTAAACTTATGTTTTTATTTAGTTTTAAAAATCTACTAAACTTTTTGGCCCTTTCAGATTTGGTTTCCTTGTTCTTTATTCCAATGTAAAAAAGTAAGGCACTGGCTCCGGGCTATAGGGGTAAGGGTCGTTATAGTTGGTATCAGATGATGTTTCGTGGAAACCTTTGAATCTAGATTTAGAAAAAATATATTAGAGAATATAACCCTAAGACAGGGTTTGATTATAAGCAAATAAGAACATCCAAGAATTTCGATAAGTTAGAGATTATGTGTTTCTTCCTAGAAATAAATGTCTTTCTGGATACTAAAAGTGGATGTGGTTCTGACATAGATATACCAATGGGTAAAAACTCTGACAAGGTGCATCGGGTATGACTCAACATATCCTGGTAAATGACAACATGCCTTATGACACACCTAGTTTGAAACTCAGGAAGGATATGATTAGGATAATTCACATTTTCATTATAAACCATTATGAGTGATTTAAAATTAAATATGTCCCCTAAGAAATCATGTTTATGATTATGAGATTAGAAGTGCCTAAATTTTTCAATTTTTTTTAAATATTAATAGTTTGAAATTATGTATTAGGATTAATAATATAATTTAGTGTATTTAATTCTTTATAAATGGATCCTAGTGTAAGGTATGGATATTTTATCAACCCAGGTCTTCCCTGTATTAATTTCCCTCATATGCGTGATAATTAAGTTAGAGTAGGAGCTACAACTGGAGCTGAGAAACTTATAAATTTTTTGGTACAACTAACTCAAGTAATGAATAATAACCTTACAAAAATGGATAATCCTAATCCACAAAATATAGGAACAATTTTATACCACTTCATGAGACAAAAACCTATATCATTCAGTGGGACTAAAAACCCATTTGTAGAAAATTAGTGGACAAGTTCTTAAGAGAAGATATTTCATGCGTTGAAAAGTAACAAAAGGGATAAGGTTGTCATGGAAATTTATTATTTATTGGTATATGTGGATCAATGGTGGTCATTAATTCAAAACACTGATGAGGAAGAATTATAATACATTTAATGGAATGATTTTTAGGAACACTTCTTGGAAACATATTTCCATTGCGATCAACGAGCAGATATGGAGATGCAATTTTTGAATCCGGGCAAAAAAGAGAAGAGAATTTTCCCAAGTATGAAGCAAATTTTACATGTTTATCAAGGCATGTTTTGGATTACTTACGTAATCCAATGATAAATATTTATAAATTCTTTCATAGGTTTAAACTATTCTTTTAAAGGTAACTAATCTCTCAAATTTGTCATCATATGAAGTTGTAGTCGCATGTGCTATCAAGACTAAAAAAAATTCTCTAAGTATTATTACTTTAAAGGAAAGAAATATAAGTATCTATATGTTGAACACTCTATAAAGTGAAATAGGTAAAAGGTAAATAAGGTAAGATTTGAATTTACATCTTGTAATAATGGGTGGAAGAAACACCTCGGTACTTTGCGTACTAGAATGGGAGTTTATTACAAGTGTGGAGAAAATTTACCCCAAGCCCATGATTTAAAGTGAAATAAATAAGCCATCAATTTTCAATGATGAAATTGTAACGACATGGGATAATACGAAAATGATTTTCCTAATAATCAAGGAAACATTCCCCAAAAAGGCCAAGGGGCCAAGGCCAAGCTTATGTGATCAAATTTGCTGAGGTTGAAATTCCTAATGATATTGTGGAAGGCACATTAATCCTTTCCATAAACTTATATAATGTCTAATTTGATTACTAATCACCACATTATTTTATAGATTACCATTTTTCTAAAAAAAATGACATTTTCATTCTGATTTAATAAAGGAGATATTAGTCAAAACTCCTAAGTGAAGTCTCATTACAATAAAGATATGTCTTTTAGTCCCCTTATAACACATAAAAAATATTCAGTTTCTAACCTTTTCATCATACCTATGATTGACATTGATATAATCCTCAATATAGATTCAAAATAAAAATATGATACAAAAATATATTTTAATAAGAAAGAAATTACTATTGGTGAGGAAGTCGTAGAATCCCATAACTTTATAGAAGAAACTTTATCCTTTAATTCTTTTCTTGACCCACCTCCAGTAGATCTCCTAAATGAAAATCTTGGGGAGGAATAGAAAACATAATCTATAGATGAGAAAATAAATCTTCAAATGGAATATTTTACTATTTTGTGAGAATAAATTAATATATTTCAAGAGGATTTACCTGGACATCCTCTAGAGTGGGAAGTTGAGTTCTCTATTGATTTAATTCATGATTCAAGACCAATGTCAAAGTATAATTATATAATGGACACTATAAAGTTCATATAGATGAAGAAAAAACTAGAGTAATTGAGTGATAAGGGATTTATTCCCCATAGTGTTTCTCCATGGGGACCCTTGTTCTCTTTATCCGAAAGAAAGATGGATACATGAGGTTGTGCATTAACTGTAGAGAATTCAATGATATTACAATAAAGAACAAGTATCTTATTCATAGTGTTGATGATTTATTTTATCAACTTCACAGAGATAAATATTTTTCATATATTGACCTTCGATCTAGATATCATAAATTGCATGTGAGGAAGGAAGATATTCCAATGAAAACATTTCAAACGAGGAATGGACATTATGAGTTTACAGTAATTCCATTTGGACTAACTAATTCACCCTCTATTTTTATGGATTTGATGAAAATATAATTCAAGTAATATATTTATTCTTTTTCGTGGTATTTATTAATTATATCTTGATATAATTCAAAGTATACGAGGATCATTAGAACCACTTGTCAGTTTTTTTGTAGACTCTTAGAAGAAAAGAGTTATATGGGATGTTTAGAAAGTGTGAATTCTGGATTCAAAAAATTTCATTTCATGGTCGTATTTTCTATAATGATGGAATACTATTTGATCCCAATAATAAAAATGTATTTTAATGGCCTAAAAAAATAAACATAACTAAGGTACATAGCTTTATTGGTCTAGTTGGTTACTATCGGTGCTTCATTCATAATTTTTTCAGATTATCTAACCTGATGACCAAGATTACTCGTAAAGGGGTTATGTTTATTTGGGAAAAGTAATGTGATGAATTCATTGTAGAACTGAATAATAGATTAGTGAATAATCTGATCTTGACTTTATCATTAGTAAATGGTGGGTTTTTTATTTATAGTTATGTATCAATGAAAGGACTTGGTTGTGTTCTTATACAGAATGATAGAGTTATTTCTTATCCATCAAGGAAGTTAAATACTCAGGAACAAAACTATCCAAAATAAGATCTTGAGTTAGCAGTTATAATATTTTCTCTAAAAATATGGAGACACTATCTATATTGTGAAAGATGTGAGATATATACAGATCACAAGAGATTGAAATATATCTTCTCACTAAAAGAACTCAACATGAGGTAAAGGCGACAGATCGAGCTACTCAAGGTTTATGATTGTTCAATACAATACCAACCATGGAAGGAGAATAAGGTAGAATATGATCTAAGTAGGAAGGATCATGGAGTTTTGAAAAAATGGGGATTGAAAAGGATCTTGGGTATATGGATCCAGTAAAGATGGATATGGTAATTATTAAGGGAGTTGGAACAGCACTACTTTTTCACATGTTTTCAAAAATATCTTTCATGGAAAGGTTTAAAAGTTCCTAGTATTTTGATGAGAACATTGAAATGAAAATTAAATATGTGAATGATGGTAAATTGGTAAACTTTATATATGAAGATGGAATTTTGATATTTTAGAGGAGGATTTGTTTTCCCTCTATACACGAGCTAAATATGGAATTTTCAGATGATACTCATAACTCAAATTTATCTACACACCATGGTAGAGAAAATATGTAAAGGTATTTTAAGGGATATTTCTCGTCAGATAATATTAAGTGATAAATTGATGATTATGTATCAATATATTTATTTTATCTACTAGTGAAGGTTGAAAGACAGCATCCTAAAATATTCATGCAACCTATGTCTATCCCTTTATGGAAATGTAATTACAATGGATTTTGTCATTATATTACCAATTATCCTAGAAATAAGGATTCAATATGAGTAATTTTAGACCGATTTACCAAATTTTCACATTTCCTTGCTATAAGATGGTATTTTCCACCAAATCCCCCTTCATGGCTCTATATCAATAAACTTATAAGACTACATTGAGAACCTCTTTCAATTGTGTTTGATCATGATCAATTATTTACATCAAAATTATGGAAATGCCTTTTGAAATATTTAGACATCGAACTTCATTTGAGCATGTCTTATCACCCTCAAACTGACGGGAAGTCTGAAAAAACCATTCAAACATTAGAAAACATGTTGCGATCATGCTCACATAACATTAAAGGTATCTTGGATCACTATTTACCTTTGGTATAGTTTTCCTACAATAATATTTTCCATTTGAGTATTAAAATGACATCATATGAAGAAATTTACGAAATGAGATGTTGTCCACCAACGTTTTGGGGTGATTTTGGTGTGAGGAAGCTCGTAGGCCCATATATTTTTGAGGAAACAATAGTAATGTTAAATATTATTCAAACCCATATATAATAATCTCAAAGTAGGAAAAATATATATGTCGATAATTGAATGAAGGATTTGGAATTTCAAGTGGTGATTATGTATTATGGAAAGTATCTTCATTGATGGGTGTTATATGATTTGGAATGAAAGGGAAACTAATCCCTAGGTAAATTGGTCCTTTTGAAATCCTGGAGAGGATTCCAGTTTTGGATTATCATTTAGTGATTCCACCTAGCCTTTATAAATTACAAAAAAAAATCACATCTTTTTGTTAAGGAAGTACCTGCCAAACCCAACGAATATCCTCACTTCTGAAGGAATGGGATTAGAATCTAATTTATCTTACAGTGAAGTGCAAATCCAGATTTTAGGAACTAAGGATTAGTTGTTGAGGAATTAGATGGCTCGGCTAGTAAAGGTACTTTGGAAAAATCATAAAATTGAATAGGTGAATTGGGAACTAGAAGGATTTATGATGAAGAACTACCAAAATCTTTTTATGAGGTGACATTCTAGAAGTTTTTAGGGAAACTTTTTTGAAGGAGGGTATAATTTAACTAACCAATAACTTATGGTATGTTTTTTTTTTTAAATTTAATATCTTGGATCGATTATGCTTCACACAACACTGAATTTAAAATCGTAATATACTTTTAAATGTGACCATTGGAATAGGAATATTTCCAATAGAATTATAACTTCACCTATGAATGTATACATAAAATTTAGGTATCTTATGAATGAAAATATAATATATTTATATCATAGAATAAGTAATTAAATGTTTTAAAAATAATAAATTAATTATTAGTATTTTTTGTGAAACATAAATCATAATTCAAAATTTTATAATTAAAATAATTATTTAAAAGATAAATTATTTACATGAAATATATTGATAAATTAATATTTTGTTTTCTTATGATTATAAGATAATTTTAGGATACCTTAATTAATTTTCCATGGTGTCTCAAAATCAGTTATAATTCTAAAATCACTATTTTTTTAATAAATGATGATTTTATTTGAAAATAAATTTTCTCATATTGAGAATTTTATTTTTATAAAATCGAGTTCATTATTAAATTCTATATTCTAATAAATGGTTTGGGTGAGTTTTTTGTATTTTTCTAAAATAGTAGATTTTTTGTGAATAATGAAATATGGTAATTTATGGTATTTTGCAAAAAAATGAATTATTGAATCATAGGTGAGGTATGGATTACTTAATACCATAATATAGAACTCTCCATCATTATTTTAATAAATTTGGTGATAATTCTCAAACTATTCATAGTCCTGATCCAAAATAATAAACTAATGAATAAAATATTCAAAAAACACCCATCTCCTCCACTATGAATAACACCACTTCTCCTCACATACCCAAAGCCTTGAATATTTCTTATATTCTTCCCATTTATTATCCCAAACCACTCCCCATAATTTTGGTCTTTTTTATCTCACCAAAATACCATTTTAAATTTCCTTAAAGCGGTTCTCAATGAGTTGAATTCAGAAGGTAAATCACTTTGAGTTATTTTAATTTTCTTTCAATTTCTTTTCATTTCTTATCCTTTAATTACCACCTCAATAAAACATTCATGATAAATATATTATCTTATATATACTATAATTTTATTATGATAGTGTAATATAAAACATCAATTTTATTCCCCTCCCTCTTTTATTTTAAAAATAAAAATATTTTCTGTGAGGTGCCAATTTACCTCTATTCTGGATGACGAGTTTTGTTTTTATAATTACACCTTAATAGATTGTCTTAAAACCATTTTTATTATTAAAAGATACTTTAATATATTTAATTAAATTTATTTATTATTTTTTAACCATCATATATAGATAATATTAATTAATAATAAAAAACTAGTGCGTAATTATTGAAAAAATGCAAAAAAAAATCCATACAGTTATCGCTATCATCTTATCTAGTGATTCATCCCCACCCCAAATAACCAAATGACTTAAATAAACATTTAATGTTATGGAGTTTAATTATTAACATATAATTTCAATTCTAGACAACTACTCCTATTTTACATGATATTTTGAACATTTATACAAGTGAACCAATCAAGAAAACCAAGGAAAAGGGAACTCTCAAATGATGGAATTAAATATTATAACTCAAAAAAATACCATAAATGAGGTTAATAAAATTACAATAAATAAATTAAGTGTTTATTAGGTTATTAATTCAATAACTAATGAATCAAATTTAATTATCTTGGACATTAATTAATAGGGTAGAGCACTTGCATACATAAGGTAAGGGTTTCTCCCTGAATCTCCATTTTTCATTTGGGTAATACTTTCTCTCTATTTACCACAATTTAATTCTTAATTATACATATTATCCTCATAAATTATATTTTAATTTTATACAAATATATACCTAGTATAATTCTTCTTTCTTTGATGGATAGTTACATGTTTTATAAGGATCCTTTCTATATTCTTCCCGATAAGAAAACCTGATTAAAGGGAACTTCCCATATTCTTACCCATTTTCATGAGCAGTATATAATCTATTTTAATCAACCATAATTTTTCTAGAACCACTATTTATAACATTAAAAACTATCTTCATTCATTTCTGGTTTTTATATAAAAATGTTTCCCAATTCTGTTTTAAACACTCTTTTGTATTTAACATTAAATAGCACTTAAGCGCCACTTTTCTAAAGCTTCTTAAATGATCATTTTACGTGTTTTCACTTTAATTGGATGTAATTTATGCCTAAAATATAATATAATTTTACCTCTGTTTTTTTATATATATGTTTTAATCTTATTTTATGACAGATACAAATGATTTTCCAAAATAAATCTTCTTTCTGAAGTAAGAAAATGGTATTTCTCTCAAGAATTCATCGATGATTTTATTAGAGAATTTTCAACTATTTAAACACCCTATAATGAATCTTATAATTAATTATGATTGATATTTTATGATATAATCTACCATATTTTTTTAAATGTTTTATGATTATTTTGACAATGGATGTGTTGTCCTGATATCATTCACTATATTAGCTAGAATGGTTAGCGATTGTGTTTATTGATTGGGGAAAGTTATTTTCAATAATATGTATATGTTATTATGTTTCACAGCTTTTATATGAATAATTAATTGGAATTATTAAGTGATGGTTGGATCCATCTATATCCCCCTGATTCATCAGTAGGTCTAATGAGACAAACTTGATCAGGTTTTTACCCACTTATGTATGATGTCTTGGATGAAGCATTGATGGTATGTTTACGATGTTTGGAATTATAAATTACTTAATTATAATTCACGTAATTGATATACCATGTGATTAATAGAATAATATAATATGAATGGTTATGTTCCAATCTTCTTTGATTATTTATATGACATTATTTAATCAATTTGTATTCCTTCCATATTATGCTCAAGTTTATGTTTTACTGGAATATGTTTTTTTTATTCACCATGCCTTGTTATTTATGTTTTTTATTTCTTTTTATGTATTTATTACCCATATTGAGCACCAAATATAACCCCTTTCTTATATTTTATTTTCCCTAGTTTGTGAAGATTTATATTATGAATGACAAAACGGGTTAATCAAGGAGTTTGTGAGTGTTTCTAATGGATTTTCTATATTGTATTTCATTTAAAGTTGTAATGTTAAACATATCTTTTATATAGTTTTCAAAATCTACTAAACTATTTAGTAATTTGGTATGTGAATTCCGTTTTATTTATTCCAATGTGATAATTTAAGTCATTATCTGTAGGCTATTGGGGTTGGTTACTTTAAAGCAACTACAAGGATATTGTTATGTGATGTTAGAGCTACTGATATAACAACAGAGTGGAAGTAGAATTGTTAACATGAGACAAATTGATAATAATGTCATGGTATATATTGTATTCTCCCAATAACTATCATATTATACTAGTGATTATGAAGTTTATGGGAACTTTCTTAGTGTGTGATGAAATTAATTATCTGGTATTTAATTAATCAATTGAATGGTGTTAAATGGGTAGGAATAAAATGGGAAATTGATGAATTTCACATGGGGTGTGCTTCTGAGTGGGTTGTCATTAAAATGTAGAATTGAACAGTTAAACTAGAGGTACCTGGTTGATCACTCGTGAATAAAGAAATTGACTTGTAAATAAAATAGGAATTATGGGTTGTCTCTATGGCTAATTTTGGAAGTACAGTTTCATTTATTTATAGAAATAGTTAGTAGAGGATCTCTTGAGTGGTGATGTAGTGTTATGGGCTATATTGGTGTCATTTTATGTGAACCCTTTGGTTGGGTATTTTTTGTTATTTTATATACTTGTATATTCATTTTACTTCTATATGAACCCCACCCATGTCAAGTACTACATACCGACACCAAAACAATTTAGGGTTGCTTTCTCCAAAATCCAAGTTGGTGATACATAGGATGGATGATTTACCCCACTACCCACTCTCCCTTCAATGGTGATATTGGGGGATGGAACAGGTGGTAAAATATCTTATCCCATGATGATGGAATAGTTTGTGGTGATTCCTTATGATTATATGATGATATTTTGTGGGGTTTATATGTAGTTGGATAAGGGAATTAGGTTGATTTCATTAATGTTATTGCTACCCTATTACTCAAGATATGAGGTTACGATTCAATTTATGTTACTAAATATAATAATTTGGTAGAGAATGGTGATATTTAGATGATGACTAATAATAATATAATATGTCATATCATGTTATAGGATTGACTAGGTAGATTTGTGACCTGACCCAAATTAGATATGGCTTGATTAATGATAACTAATATATGTGAAAGGAATAGGAGAATGGGATATATGATGTTAGGGAAATAGTTTAGTAACTCGGTGGTATTTGAAAGTAGGGAAACATTATCTATATTCTATTCATTTTACTTTAATACCTTAGACATATTATTTGGTGAGAAAGACTTGGTAAGGTTGGGATGGTTATCTGGCCTACTTAGGTATATTTTAGTTCAATTGTTAGTTCCTGGTTCATTTTTCTATTCTTCCCAATTTTTATAATAGTCCTTGGGTTTTATCCTACTGCTTATACATATTATGCACATACTATATATATATAAACTATTTTTTTGTTTCCAAGAGAATTTTAGAGACCGAGTTGGACACTAAATTCTCATATCATGGTGTTTCTTGTATATATTGTCTTTGGCCTTTCTTCTTGGTGTTTTACTTTAGAGATCCTTTTTTTTTATTTCATAAATTGAATTCTAGGATATTTTGGTTTCATTACTATTATATATTGAGTTTTTTGTGGTTTCTTATCCTATATGTGGATCCTTTTTTGACATTATTGTGGGTAATTCCTCCCATGTGTGTGGTTTATATACCCTCTATGCTAGTCACTAACCTAGAGCCTATAGAAGGAATAACTCGATGAGTTATTACTTCTCTTCACAACTAGGCCAAGAGGGGTACTAGTTGAGGGGGGGCATGAGAGAGTGATATCAAAGGTTTTTCATTGATATATAGGATAGATATTGGGATAGGCATATGTGATATGTGCACGGGTTGGTTGATTAACAGTGTTAGTTGATCATAGATCATGAAGAAAGTAAGGTAAAATAGTTAGGATATAGAATTTAAAGGCCCCTGGTGATCCAACATAAGTATATTATGATTTTTAAAGATACTAATTGAAGTGAAACTACTTTTGGGGTAAATAATAATGAAATCTTCTTGAATAATTCTTATTTTTACTTGTGATGAAATGGAGTGAAGTTGGGAAATTGAAATGAACTCGTAGAAAGGAATATAAATAAATTTCCATGTTGATGTTGGATTGTAAGTGTTTAAGTAGGCTATAATAGGTGGTGAATTTTAGTTAAAAACATTAAACTAACAAAAAATAAAAAAAAAACTCTTTTTTTAAATATTGGTATCAGAAATCCTCTAACGATTATGTTTACCAGATCTAAAAGTTATCTAATAAATCAGAGTTTTTAAATAGACTTATAGATAGTCTCATGAAAGTGTTATTAGATATATTAGTAAAACATACTTTCTAATGTAAATTCACTTCATAATATAAAACATATATAAACAATTAATATTAAATCTTGTAATAAAGTATGAATGACTTACAAGCTTAATAAAAGTAATTCTACTCTTCATCCTTAAGAGTTAAGGAAGTGAGAAAACATAACTTAAGATGTCCATAATTTTTAGACTAATTGTAAAGGTCTATCTTTTCACACTAGGAAGGACCATGATACGATTATCAAAATTACACTACATTCAAAAACCCTAGAGTCCTTCCATATGAATATCACTGGCAGCTTTGTCTTCCTATCCGTGGAATCCATCGATCTTCTAGATCAAAATCACAAGTCTGACTATACCTAGAAGCCCTAAAAATAATCCTCTATAATATAAATTAATTTAAAATAAAAATTCCCTATGGGGTCTATAATCCTCACATAGATTACCTATAACTAAAAATCTCTAAAAATTTACAAATTTAATGAATGAGTTATTAAGGAAGATAAAAATATCAGACATATTGGGTTAGAAATGCATCAGCTCCTATCTCCTCAAATGTGATCTAGTTTATAGGAATTCCTCCAACACAAATATTTTTTTGAATATAATAGTTAGTTGAAATGGCCTAATATTTAATTCACATTACATCTCAGAAAGATGTTTTCATCCAATGCTTTTTGGTATCACCATTATAATTCTATAATACATTCATTCTGATAGAAAAAATTACAACACTTTGATTATAAATTTTACACAGTCTAATGGACTATACTATTTTTCAAAAAAATTAACTAAACTATTGTTTTTCTGATAGACTTGATCAATTTTCAATCTAATGGATACATATTTAGTTAGTTATCTAGATAGAATACTTAGTGAAACTAATGGTAAAACACTATTTTGACTGATGGAATGGACTCTAAGTTAGTATGATGGATCAAATTAAATAATAAAATTTATATTTTTTTTATCAAAACTATTTCATGGTTCGGTATAAAATTATTATTACCATAAAAACATTATAAAACACTTTTAATATATATAGTTAGTAAAATAGGGTTTTAATAAAGTGTTTGTGTTTTTCTAAATTAATGAAAGGGAGAGTAGTAAGTATAAACTATTGACCCCATAATATCCCTATTTATAGATTATAGAAAACAAAAAACATATAATGAAAAACAATTAACATTGTAAAAAACTTATACCACATTTTCATATAAGAAATTCATCTAAATTCATCAAAAAAATATCTTTCATTTATCTATATTCACTCTCATTATCTTGATGAATAATTTTTGTTCATCATTCTTAATCTGATAGGATGTATTATTACTTTGAATTATCCCCCTATATAAATTGTCTCTATTTATATATATATATACCTTTATATTATTTATCCCCCTTAGATTATTCATCCCCATGGAACTATTTATTCCCCTTAAACTATTTATACCCCTTTTTTATATTCAAAAGGAATAGAGAACGCATTAAATTATCCTGAAATGTTAGAAAACATTATATGGGAGAATTGTGCATGAATAAATATTCTTTAATGATGAAAATAATAACATTTATCCAAGTAAAATTGGAAAACATTCAGGAAAACATATTTTGTGAATAATTAATTGAAATTAAATGTCATTCAAAATGTTTTAAAATACATTAAGAGTTTAGGAAAATGTCCATTCTTTCTTATATACCATTTTTTACAATATATTTTAACTTCATGAAATCGTTTTGATTCTTATCAGATTTAGATTGTATATAATTCAGATTTTTTATCTTATCTTTCATTATTTAGAGCCCCTAATTATCTTCCTCCAAGCATACAACCTCCACTTCAAGAAAATTTATTTTTCGGTTTCCTTCATTTAGTATCAGAAACTCATACTAAAAATATTACATCCATGCATTATCATATCTTAACTTATGAATATATTATTTAAAAATAGATATTTCTTAATTTTAAGAGTTTTACAAGACTATGAATATTTATATAAACCTAAACTCATCTAAAACAGTAAACAAAACCTTCTCAAACAAATTATAATTATCAAAAGATACTTTCTTGAATTAAATAATTTGGTCATCATGATCTCTTAAGTCATTATCTACTTGTCTTGACAACATTAACATACGATTCAATATTATTTTTTTAACTTAGAATTATATTTTAAATACATAATATCATTCTCATTCTTTATAAATGATTCAATTAAAAACTTCAAAAAAAATTATTTCTCATTAGAATTGTTCTGAATTTGTTTGCACCCTACATCAATATATTGAAGATATAGCATGTATATCATAATTTATTTCAGAGTCTAAATGATATAATATACTCTATTCATTCATTTAGTAATTTATGTGTCTAATGAATCTGATGAAGTGTCTAAAATATATGGAAAATATGGTCTAATATCAACCTTTTCCTTTCCTTTACCCTTTCCATCTTCTAAATTGTTTATAATATTAATTTCTTTATCAGTCTCTGATTTACAAAATTAGTTTTTATGTTAATGTTGAGATTAATGTTCCCATTTAGAATATGATTTCTCATTTACAAAAAAATATATTATTGGGTTCTTATTGGACTGGTTTTATATAATTAGAAGAGGGAGAGGACTGTGATGAACCTTATTTATGTTTTCCTTCTTTTTTCTCCTCCTCCTCCTCCTCCTCTTATTCTTCTTTTTCTTCTTATACTTCTTTCTTCAAATTTCATGAAGTTCTAAAAGTTATCTTTCTATATTTATAAACTATTTTTTTACATTATTCTTTACTAACGTCTAAACAGATTTTGGAACTGATTCTTGGACTAACTTCTTAACCAGATTCTCAACTTCTTTTCCCTTTCCCTTATCAAAATTTTCTAGAACAACAGTGGTTTCCATAAAATCAAAAAATTATAGTGCCAATGAATCTAGGACTATAACTTTGGTATACCTAATCATTCCAAAATCTATAATTGGTTGAAGCACTAAAAATGAGATAATGATAAAGGTTTATCTATGGATTCTCTTTCAACTCCATTAAGAAAATTAACCATCATAATTCCCACAAATACCCTTTTCTTTTTCTTTTTCTTATTCTCTAATTATTTAAATTCATTAGTTGTTATGACCATTATAGATTAATCCCCAGAAATATCTAGTCTGAAAGTAGGATCCCCTAGATTCTTAAGAAATTTATGGGTGATAATATTCCTAAATTCATCATCGGACATAATATTTTTTTTCTTTTGAAATTTTGGAGTAGATAATTCATCATTCCACTTACCTTTTACAATTTCATTATCTCTAGATTGATCAACATCGGACATAGTTTTTTATTATATTTCAATAAAAAAATTCAACATTGTATTGAAAACAAACTTTATCATTTCCATTTTATCCTCACCAGTAAGACAAATTATTCAATTAGTGCATAAAAATAATTCTTAATTTGAAAAACAAGAAATCTAAAAACATCTCATTAATGAAGTAATGAAACATGATAATGTTTTATTTCATTGATGTTTTGTTAATTTCCTCAATAAAATTAAATAAAAACTTCACCAAGTATAACTACCTCTTATTTATAATAATGTCTAACATGAAAATATCAAAAACATTCAACGTATCCCAATCATATTTTCTCAAAATCAAGTATACTTGAATCTATAGGGTTATAAATTTCATGTATAGAGTGAGGTGAACACATTTCAAACCATCTCATAATAAGAAAACAAAGAATAATCATCATTTTATTATTCAAATCTACTGATATTCTTTGAAAGGTTATGGGATGGAAGATATGACTCACCTTCAAAGGTAACGTCAACTGACTCACCAACTTATTCAAATGTTATCTTACAAATTCCACCAAAAATAGTATAAACATTCACTTCCACATACTCTTTCATAAAAAATTATAAGGAATAATATAATTATATTCTAATTTCTAAATAGTTTAAATAAAAAACATCATTTTTGACACATATATTTTCCCAAACTTAAAATTTAATAACTCTTTTAAATAAAGAATAACACTTTTCAAACCATGTTCTTTTAATAATCCTTTACATTACTACTTCATTATTAGTGAAATATTATACTGAATCCATATGACTAAATCTGATGTCAAAACATGAACTGAATATGTGAATTAGATGAATCTCAAACTTTCTGTTGAGTAAATAAGGTTTTCCTTATGACTTTTTCATTCCTTCATACTTGGGGGAGATTGTTAAGATAATAAGGCTTCCTTATGACTTGACCATTCCTTCATGTTTTAAAAATCAAAAACACCTTATCTTAAGTCAAATCTGATTTTTCCTTGTGTTTTACTTCTTTAAGGAAAATTTCCTTCCCTAAGGAAATTTACCCTTACCTAGATTTCATTGTTCATACCAATATTTTTCCTAAGTGTAAAATTCGGTTTGTAACTAAAAACCTCAGAATCTTATAATTACCTAGATATGAAGCATTCTATTTTAGAATTCGAATTCTTAGAATTCTGGTTACGAACTCTACGGAGTTCTAACTCTGAATTCTGAATCAGAATTCTGGTTACAAACTTCTCTAAGTTCTAACTCTGAATTCTGAATACAAATTCTGGATACGAACTTCTCGGAGTTCTGACTCCGAATTCTGAATACGAATTCTGGATATAAACTCTTCTGAGTTCTGACTCCAAATTCTGAATCAGAATTCTGGTTACAAACTTTTCTAAGTTCAGACTCTGATTTCTCTGAATACAAGACTCCGAACTCTTATGATTTCTGACTCTGAATTCTCATGAACTCTGACTCCAAACTTTGTATGTTCAGGTTCTAAATTCTTATGAATCCAGATTCCAAATTTCCTTGAAATTCATACTCCGGAATTCTATAGAATTCAGGTTCCAAATTTCTAGAAAACAGAATCTGAATATCTTTGTATTATAGACTCTGATTTAATTTTTGATTAGACTCTGAACTTTCATTTTCTTACATTCCAAATATCATATTTTGGTTACAATTACACTTGTTTAGTTATAAAACGATGTCGTGCTTTCAGTTACTCACTAATCGTTGTTTGAGTGACACGTGTACAGGTCCCTCTGAAATTCAAGGAAAAATATAACCATTGGAGGAGGGATCTGACCGTTTAAGCCAAGACTATAAATAAGAGCTCATTTGAAAGAGCTCATGATGGTTCTATGACTCTAGATACCACATGCTGTTGAAGTGATTCCTAGAGAGAGAATTTCATTGCTTTGTGTGTACTGAACTACTTGTTCAGCTTTGCTTCGTGCGACTCTGATTGTTGTTGTGTACAATCGAGGGCTTCCTAGGATAGGAAGACAGAGGTGTCGACTACCTTGAAGTTGAGGGATTCCTTGTTGAGGAAGACAGAGGTACAGACTACCTGATATTTGAGGGCTTGCGTGGATAGAAAGACAGACTATGATCATATCGAGGGCTTACCCCGGTGTGGGTAGGACATACTTTCTTTAAAGTATAAATCAAGGGACCTTTATCCAAGGTTGTTGGATACCCTACTCTTTGGGTTAAAAGATTTATTACTTGTTACTTGTTTTGTTACGAGTTTTATGTTGTGTTTGTATTCTTGAGAAAAGTATATCTATATTATACTTTCTTATACTTGTACTCTGATCTTATAGGATTCTATATACTTTAAGGTAGAATCTTAGTTATTGTAAACTTTTGTTAAGTTTCATTTCTGGAATCACTTTTCCGGAATCAAGCAAGTTATTAGAACATAGAGGTTTTGTGAATTATCTTGTTTAACCTTGTTAAACATAACCATCTTTAAAAGTTCCAATGGAATTTTTAAAAGTACAATTCACCCCCCCCCCTCTTGTATTTGAGCATCTCATATTTACATATTTGATCCTACATTTGGTATTATAGAACATATCATACTCACATACCATCTCAACAATTGGTATTAGAGCATTGGTTCAATCTGAATTAATCTCACCATTAGATTCATAAGAGAATTCTCAGAATTGAACTTTCGGATTCACACTTTTTTGGAATCTGTTTTTCGGACTCATAAAGTTCGGATTCATTTTTGCTTAGAGATACTATTGTTCTATATTTTTCTTTATTAGGATTATTTTCCTTGTTTAAAAACTTTTTCTATTAACAAGTTTTTTTGAAAATACTTTTCTTAAAGATGATAGGAATCAATGTTGGTTCCATAGAAAATCTCAATCCAACTAGACCACCTATCTTTGATTGAAATGATTACAAAAATTGGAGAGATTGTATGAAAACTTTCATTATCAATACTGGTGTTGATAATTTTGTTATTATTACTAGAGGATATAAAATTCATGACAAATAAGTTAGTACCTTTACCAATCAAGAAAAGCATGAATATCAACTAAATTATAAGGTACGCAATACTTTTCTTTTCTCCATGACCAGAAACTTATATAGCCAAATTTCAACTTGTGAAGAAACAAATTATATATGCAAGAAACTTGAAGTTATTCACTTTGGAACTTCCAAAGTAATTGAAACTATAAGATCCCTTCTTAGAGCTGAATATCATGGTTTCTACTTTCCTTATGGAGAACCCATATGTTGGAATCACCTGTTTTGATAATCCCAAATCATGATTAAACATTAATTATGATGTATTAAAACCCTTGCATTAATCTTATTATTCTATGCTTAAACGTATTTTATTCTAAACAGTTCATATTCTTACTCTCATAACTTTACTGTAACAGCTTACAGTAGTATTTACATAAGTTTGGTATTGTTAGCTACCAGTCAGAGTTTTTCTTCTCAAAGTCACAGTTACAGTTAACTGTCACCTTAAGTTACTGTTGCAATAAGTTCACAGTTACAAGGTTACAGTCGAAGACTAATACAAGCTTACAGTTACGAGTCTACTGCTATCTATTGTCAAAGCTCACAGACGAAGGTCACAGATACAAGACTTCTGTTCAAAGTTTTCTCTGCTCAAGTTCACAGTCGAACAAGTCTACAGTTGGAACAAGTTCACAGTCGAACAAGTCTACAGTTGGAACAAGTTCACAGTCGAACAAGCCTACAGTCATAAGCCTACAGTCAAGGTTACAGTTAGACATCTTCTGTCGACTAAGTCTACTGATAATCGAAGTCCACAGTTGACGAAAGGTTACAGTTCTACAAATTTGATGTTACAAGTCTACAGTTAGAAAGGCTACAATTACATGGAGTAAAAGCTACCATTGCAAGCCTACAGACAGCAAGCCCTTTGTTGAAGTCAGCAGTCAGAAGGAATTCCACAGTTGGAAGTCCACAGTTGGAAGACCACAGTTGAAGTCCACAGTGACATACATTCTCGACCAGTTTATAATTATTATATTTCTACTTTTTTCATTACCAATTTGTTTAATACTAATCTAACGGTCATGTCTAGACAAATTGATACACCTAAAATTATTTATTGATATTTGCAGACATATCAAGAAATAATACAATGTACGAGGAAGATCGCACGTGCAACTCCAGACTATTTATCTTGTCGGCCTCGGGTGAACAAAAAGGCATATATGGAGGAGTATAAAAAGAAGAAAGAAGCATTCAAGAAGTATGGATGAATGAAACAGTTACACAGAGTCTAATATCTACAACTGAGAAGGAGATTCGCATATACACAAAAAGGAAGAACTCTCGAGCATTCATTCTGAAGAACAAAAGAGTCTCAAGTGAACCGACTGAAAGAACAGTCTCCTAAAAGCCATGTTGTGAAGCACTCAAACTCAAAGAAGCTGATCACTTGAATATCTGGAAGTCTGAAATCGCGACACTCTGTTTTAGTGTCAACTTACAGAAAAAGGACCAAAGCTTCAAGTCACTCATTCCTACGAGTCCAGAGCTGCACTGAAAATCTCTAGAGCCATTTCTAAACTCTACATCTCTGCTCTGTGATTTATTTATTCTACATTTTGAGCAGTGTGTGTTATCTGATGTATTAAACACACACACTGACTCCTGTAATTTCACTGGAGTATCTGTAAATCCTCAGCAAATCTTTTTGCACTCCATTTCCCACTGTGGATAGTGGTAGAGGTCTTGTGACCTGGACAGCTTGCTGCTGTTGTTTGTTTTCCCACGAAGAACTGTGGTAGAGGTCTTGTGACCTGGACAGTGTGTTCACTGTTGTTAACCCCGATCCAGGGTGTGGATCATTCTTATATAAACTTTTGAGAGGACTAAGTCTCGGCTTGAGACTGAACCTCTTGGTTAACTCTCTGTGTTTATAGTTATACTCTATATCCATACTATACATATTTATTTCATATTCCGCTGCTATTACTTTGAAATATAATCTATCTTCAAAGCTACTTTGATAATTAAATTCGCAAGTGTTTATATTTGTTATAAATCAGTAAGTTAGTTTCAAAAGTTAATTTAATCATAAGATTAAGTTAACTGAGAATTAATCAATCTTTGAGAAACTAATTGAACCTTTATAATCTATATAAATTCACTACAGTTTAATTTGTTTTTGAAATTGGGGGATTTTAACAGAAATTGTTTTTAACAGAAATTTTAATTGGAACTCAATTCACCCCCCTCTTGAGTGTCCACTCCGACCAACATTTGGTATCAAAGGTTGTGTTTATCTCTGTTATACTTGCTCAAAGTTTTATTTTAACTCTCTGTTTTTAAACTGTGATTGTAGTTTTATCTAAAAGATCTTAAATTTCTGTTAGTTCTAAATTTTATCTCTTTAAAACATTTTCTAAAATTTCCTTATGGATAATAGACTAGAAGGTGCTGCTACTAACAGGCCACCCTTCTTTAATGGTGTGAATTATGCCCAATGGAAGCTCAAAATGAAAATTCATTTGGAAAGTATGGGTTTTGATATTTGGACTGCTATAGAGTCTCAATACAAGATTCCAGAAATTGAAAGAATAACTTGGGATGAACCTACTAAATTAGCTTACAATAATAATTGTAAGGTTGTGAATGCTCTCTACTGTGCTCTAGGAGATGAGGAATTCAATAGAATTTCTGCATGTAAAACTGCTTTTGAAATCTGGGACACCTTAGCTGTTTCTCATGAAGGAACAACTAATGTCAAGGAAATGCGGTTAAATACTTATACTATCAAATATGATAACTTTAAGATGAAAGCTGATGAACCTATTTCTGATATGTATCTCAGGTTTAATGAGATAGTCAACACAATGAGCTCACTCGGGAAGATTGTTCCAGCAAAGGAGCAAATCATGAGATTACTGAGATGTCTGCCTGACAGATGGAGAGGCACATCCGTTTCAATTAGAGAATCCTGTGATATTGGAACTTTGCCTGTCAAGGAGTTAATTGGTAAGCTGATGATGTACGAAGAAGAGCTAAAGGTGAATAAAGTGGAAGATGAGGAACCAAAACGAAAATCTGTAGCTTTTAAGTCTACTGCATCAAAGAGCAAAGACAAGGAGAAAGTGCATATACCAACTGAAAGCTCATCTAGTGAAGACTTAGATTCTGACAGTGATGCCGAGATGGCACAAATAGCAAGGAGATTCAAGAAGTTCTATAGGAAGAAGAAGTTCTTCAGAAAACCAAACTACAAGGGTAAGTATGATAGACAAGGTAAGTGGAAGAAAGATTGGAAGAACACTGATAAAGAAGAAGACATAGTTTGCTATGAATGTAAAAGGAAAGGACACATCAAAGCTGACTGTCCTAAGTTAAAATTCAAGAAGAAATATGAGTACAAGGACAAGAATTATAAGAAAGCTATGAAGGCCACCTGGAGTGCTTCAGAAGACAGCACAAGTGAATCAGAATCCAGTGATTCTGAAAGAAATCGTGCTAATATGTGTTTCAGGACAAACACATCTGAGGTAACCTTAGACACTCCCACTTTAAACTCTTATTATTCTGAAGGTGAAACAGAATCTGGTTCTGATTCTGAAAATATGTCTAAAGATGAATTGACTGAATACTGTAATATGCTGGAAGAAACGTGTAATGAACTAAAGGATAAATATAAGTCATTAAAGAAACAGCATGCTCTTACTGCAAGTGTCAAGTCTGCACTTGATGTAGAAAAAGAGAAAAATGTTCAATTATTAAAGGAGAATACAGAACTGAAACTATCTAATGAACAACTTAGAAAGGACTTAGAAACATTCACAAATGGAAAAGATACTCTAACCCAACTGCTAGGAAAGCAAGTTACACCTAAGTATGCTACTGGATTGGGATACCAACCTGGACAAAGACAGTTTACTAAAACCCGATTTATTTCCAAGTCTGGAAAAAATCCTGCTAGTTCCAGTTTTGGAAATTCGTATGCCTCAACTGGTTATTTAAATAGTTGTCGATCAAGTAAAGTATATCTCTCTAAATCTGTTGCATCTATTAATTGTATGGGACCCATAAAACAAATCTGGGTACCTAAATCCTTGATTGCTAACATATCTGGACCCAAGAAAATCTGGGTACCAAAGTCATTTCTTGTCTAATCTGTTTTGTAGGAAATCTGTTTGAAAAGCAATTACAAGAAGGTATGGTACTTAGACAGTGGATGTTCAAGACACATGTCTGGGGACTATTCGTGCTTCAAAAGCTTAATAAAGGTTGATGGAGGATATGTCACTTTTGGTGATAACTCTAAAGGAAAAATCATCGGCTTAGGCCAGATTGGTAACACTGACTCAGTATTAATTTCCAAAGTTTTATTTGTTGATGGACTTAAGTACAACCTACTTAGCATTTCTCAATTGTGTGATGATGGTTTTAATGTCAAGTTTGAAAACAATTCTTGTGATGTTTATAATTCCAAAAATGCTTTAATATTTTCTGCCTTAAGAAATGAAAATGTTTATGCTGTTGACTTAAACACTTTAGCTAAACATAATGTTACTTGATTAAATGCTTTTCATAAAGAGTCTTGGCTGTGGCATAGGAGATTAGGTCACTGCAACATTCACTCACTTAGAAAACTCTCTAAGAAACACCTAGTTAGAGACCTACCTAAGCTTGAATTCCCAAATGACAAAGTGTGTAATCCCTGTCAAAAGGGAAAACAACACAAAGTTTCTTTTAAACCAAAGAAATAAGTTTCAACTTCTCAACCACTTGAACTGGTTCACATGGATTTGTTTGGACCATCAAGAATTTCAAGTCTAAATGGGAAGCACTATGTTTATGTTCTTGTAGATGACTTTTCTAGATATACTTGGGTATATTTTCTAGCTCACAAAAGTGAAGCCTGCTCTTCCTTTGTTAAATACTCTAAGTCTGTAGAAAATCTTAGTGGACTTAAGATTAAGACCTTAAGGAGTGATCATGGTCGTGAGTTTGAGAATCGAGAATTTGAATCTTACTGCTCACACAATGGCTATTCTCATAACTTTTCTGCCCCTAGGACACCCCAACAGAATGGTGTAGTGGAAAGAAGAAACCGAACCCTGCAAGAAATTGCAAGGACTATGCTTAATGAATATGACCTGCCTGTTTACTTTTGGGCTGAAGCTGTAAATACAGCCTGCTATGTTATTAATAGAGTCTTGATTAGACCGATTCTTAAGAAAACCCCTTATGAGTTGTGGAATAATAGGAAGCCTAAGGTTAATTACTTTAGAGTTTTTGGTTGCAAAGTCTTTATTCTGAATACTAAAGATAATCTTGATAAATTTGCTCCAAAAAGTGATGAAGGAATTTTCCTAGGTTACTCTATGTCTAGTAAAGCCTATAGAGTGTTCAATAAGAAAACCAAGTGTGTGGAAGAATCTGTTCACATCAAGTTTGATGAGACTGATCCACATGAGTCTAAAACTTCTCTTGAAGATGTTGAAGAAGACTTATCTGTTCTGGACCTAAATGACAAATCTAGAGAACCTGCAATAAAAACATCCAGTTCTGGACTTTTTCCAAAATCTTCCTCTGTGGAACCCGAACCTATAGATGAACCTGAAATCTCTAGTCCAACCTTTACCAAATCAACTAGGATTCTAAAGAATCATCCTTTAGATGCTGTTGTTGGTAATCTTGATAGAGGAACACAAACTAGAGCTTCTCTAAGAAATCAGGTTGAACATCAAGCTTTTCTTTCACAGCTTGAACCCAAAAATGTCAATGATGCTATCAGTGATGAATTCTGGGTAATGGCTATGCAAGAAGAACTAAATCAGTTTGAAAGAAACAAAGTTTGGGAATTAGTGGAAAGACCTACAGACACTCTTACCATAGGCACTAAATGGGTGTTTAGAAACAAAGTTGATGAGTTTGGTAACATAATCAGAAACAAAGCTAGGCTAGTTGCACAAGGGTATAGTCAGGAAGAAGGAATAGACTATGAGGAAACCTTTGCACCCGTGGCTAGACTAGAGGCCATTAGGATATTACTTGCTTATGCTGCTCATCTGAATTTCAAACTATATCAAATGGATGTTAAAAGTGCTTTTCTAAATGGATATATAATTGAGGATGTATTTGTGGAACAACCTCCTGGTTTTACAAATCCCCATTTTTCTAATCATGTTTTTAAACTATCTAAAGCTTTATATGGTTTAAAGCAAGCTCCAAGAGCTTGGTATGATAGGCTCAGCTCTTTTCTTATTTCAAAAGGATTTACTAAAGGGATAGCTGATCCTACTCTTTTTATTAAATGGATTTCTAAAGATGTCTTAATAGTACAAATCTATGTGGATGATATTATTTTTGGATCTTCTAAAAATTCTTTATGTGTTGATTTTTCAAAAATAATGCAAAATGAGTTTGAAATGAGTTTAATGGGAGAACTCAAATTTTTCCTTGGATTTCAGATCTTTCAAAATAAAAATGGTATTATTTTGAACTAAAGTAAATATATTAAAGATCTTCTAAAACGTTTTTCTTTGGATGGCACCAAAGGCAGTGACACACCTATGAGCACCACTTGCAAGTTGGACAGTGATGAAACTGGTGAACCAGTGGATCAAACCAATTACAGAGGTATGATAGGTAGTCTACTGTACCTTACTGCCAGTAGACCTGACATCATGTTCAGTGTATGCATGTGTGCTCGGTTTCAAGCCAATCCAAAAGAGTCTCATTTGACTGCTGTTAAAAGGATTTTCAAATATCTAAAACATACTCCCAATTTGGGATTATTTTATCCAAAAGGACAATCATTTGATTTATTAAGTTATTCTGATGCTGATTTTGCTGGTTGTAAGTTAGATAGAAAAAGCACCTCTGGAACATGTCACATTTTAGGCAAGTCACTAGTATCTTGGTGTAGTAAGAAGAAGAATTATGTTGCATTGTCTACTGCTGAAGCTGAGTATATAGATTCTGGTAGCTGTTGTGCACAAATCTTGTGGATGAAACACACTTTACTAGACTATGGATATCAATTCAAACATGTCTCTATAAGGTGTGACAATACAAGTGCTATTAACATTTCTAAAAATCCATTATCTCATGCTAGGACAAAACATATTGATGTGAGACATCACTTTCTGAGGGATCATTATCAAAAAGGTGATATCACTCTTGAGTTCATTGGCACTGAACATCAGTTAGCTGATATTTTTACAAAGCCTTTGAATTCTGAGAGATTAAGTTACATCAAACATGAGTTAGGTATGATTAACTATAGCACAGTTAAACCTCACAGTTAGACCTCACAGTTGAAACCTCACAGTTGAAACCTCACAGTTGAAACCTCACAGTTGAAACCTCACAGTTGAAACCTCACAGTTGAAACCTCACAGTTGAAACCTCACAGTTAGACCTCACAGTTGAAACCTCACAGTTAGACCTCACCGGTGTACCTCACTGTTACATCTCTCTGTAGGCTGTTTCGCTGTTTAATCTTATTTTATTTTTGCGGGAATTCGAACCGTTTCTTTTATTTATACTTTTATTTCTAAATACCTAAATGATAAAATTGAGAACATCGAACATATCTCAATCCACTCATCTCGACCCTTGCTCTCTCAAGTCCTAAACCCTAAACCTTCAACCGAACCTCGAAACCTCATTCAGTTCCAATGGCCAGAACAAAGCGACCCCCGACTGTCAACGAAGATGCACCAATGCCAAAGAGGACTCAAGTCGAATCCAGTGGCACCGGGAACGCCTCGATAAGTCCTGTTAATCCACATCTGACTAAGAGAGAAATAGTTGCTGAGAAGGAGCTAAGTGAAGAGTGGATTTTATCGAGCAGATCATTAGTGCTGGCAGTGCTTAATGAGCAAGGATGGACCGAATGCTTCGCAAACAATAATGGACCGTACTACCCGAAGCTGGTGAAGGAATTCTATGAATATCTACAGTTTGAGGAAGAGGATGATCATCATAGACTGGTATCCAGAGTAAACGGTAATGAAGTCAGTTTTTCATCAGTTGAATGGGCTGCATGTTTAAGAGTTCCTCATGAGGGTATTTACAACTACTATTCTGGAGCGGCTCCTCCAAATAGTAGAATATTTGATCATGAGACGGCTCTGGAAGAATTGACAGGCAATGGCACAGTAAGAAAGATTATTGCTGCTGAAATGTGTGGAGAGGACAGGCTTCTGTTTAAGTTTATTCAGCATGTGCTGAGTCCTAGAAGAGGAGATTTTGCAACTCTGAAGCACCAGGATATTTACTTGATGTACTTATTAAAACATGGAAGGAAGGTCAACCTTTGTAGGTTGCTGATGACTCAGATGGAGGACATGATAAAGGCAAGCTCAAAATCAAGTGCCTTGTTTCATGCTAAACTCATTTCGGTTATGTTGAAAGTGAAAGGTGCAGCTGGAAGTCAGGAAGAATTGATAGTGGCAAAGAACAGTGTATGTATCTCGAAAGTAATCTGCAAATTCATGAAGATCAGTTGGAATCCCTGGAAGAAATCATGGGTGAATGATGAGGAGAGAATCTATGAGAATTTTAGCCCTTCTACTCATCCCTCTAGACCGAGAGATAGGAGAGATCCAGGCTTAAAGCCTGATGAGCCTGAACCTGTATACTCAGATGATGAACAGACTGCAGTAGTTGGTAACTCTGCAAAAGAGAACACCCCAATTGATGAAGGGAGTGATCCTGATACTACTCACAGTCCTGTCAGGACAGTGACGTTTGGAGCAGCAAGCCCTCCAAAAGAACTACCTAGTAGAGAACCTGTTCTAAGAGACAGTGAGACTGAGACTACAGAAGAAGAAGAAGAATATCAATATTTTGTCAAGGACACCTCTGACGAGGGTGATACAGTCGAAGCAGAAGAGGCTGGAGCTTTAAATTAAAATCAAGAAACTGTTGCAGAAGAACTCAGTATGAGCCCTCTGATAGGGTATACAGACAAGTCAGTGTCTGACCAGGAAGCAGGAGTGGTCTCTACTACTGTTGTCATGGAAGTGGTTGATGACCCAACAGAGAAGGAGGCTAACCTCACTGCTAAACCTACAGAGGAAGCAAGTATGGAACTTGCTAGAGCTACAGAAGAGAACTTAGAGTTACCCAGAGTTGAGCAGATAGTAGAAAGTGTTCAGGAAGGACCTCCAAGTGAGGGGGAGCGTTTTGGTTCAGTCTCTGTACTGTTTGATATAGAAGGATGGACCTCAGATCCAGGATACATGGTGTTAGGACTCAATTATGAGGATTCAGATGAGGAAAACAAACAACCAAGAAATCCAGTCATCCTACCTAACAGCTCTCCAGTGTTAGAAACTGAAATATTGGCCACCAAGGAAGACCTTGAATCCTTAAAGAATGAAATGAAGGAGACCATCAGACAATCTGTTGCTGAATTGAAAACCAGTCTTTTTGATGAGCTGAAAAATGTGGAACAATCCTTTGAACTATCTCTAGGATGTGTTGTGGGAAGTCCAATCAAAGAACTGATGGATGAAATGAAAGTGTGCCACACTCAAATTGAAAGCTGGACTAGAGCAGTCGTGGCCCTCAGACAATAAGTTGCTTCTTTAACTGCCCTGAGCAGTTCTCAGACACAAGTGGCCAGTGAGATTCGATACATCAAAGAAGTGGTCAAGCAGTTTGTGGAAGTATTTGAGGCTTTCAAGAAATCAGTAAAAGAACACTTTAGCAATCAGGATCCTGTCATTCAGAAAGTGATTGGAAATCTGACTCAGTCTTTCAAGGAGACAGTGGCATTCTCAGTCAAGTCCCTTCCTTCATCTAGCTCTCCTGTGGACCTTGAGCAGTTTAGAAGCCTGCTCAGAGAAGAGCTTACTCAGACCCGTGCAAATGACACATCAGACCTACAGATCCTTGCTACTACAAGAGAAGTAAGTGGCTTTGTTCGTGAGCACCTGCAGGCTGCTACTGCTTCTCAGGAGGCCATCAAAAGTAAAGTGGATTATTACTTTGATCGGATTTTCACCAAGCATCAGTTGAACAATCACTTCAAGCTCATGCTAGAAACTATGAAGCTGCCTCCTGTAAATAAAACTTTCAAAGAACAAGTTAGAAAGCTACGAGAGTTGACCCCGGCTTTGGATAAATTCTTGGAAAACAAAGATGACTTCTTATCTGCCATGGACAGAGGAGGAAACATCATAATGGATTTCAAGAATCTGCTCCTACCTTTTCTTCATGTGGACTGCACACCTGTTATAGTTCCTCCTGCCCTACCTGTCTCCAACCCCAGTGGTTCTTCCATA
Source organism: Viscum album (assembly GCA_963277665.1). Taxonomy (NCBI): domain Eukaryota; kingdom Viridiplantae; phylum Streptophyta; class Magnoliopsida; order Santalales; family Viscaceae; genus Viscum; species Viscum album. The sequence continues at coordinate 530,951,415 of OY728139.1, read as the reverse complement.
ATGTCTCCTGCTAATGCCCTCAGAAGCCTTAGACCACTGATCCCTCGGCAAGCTACTCACTACAGGCCTTCAGGAGCCTCTGTTGCTGCCCCTCCAGACATTCCTGCTGCCATTCCTCAGCCTGTTGATCCTTCACCTCCTGCTCCATCTTCTTCCTCCAAAGGAAAAGATCCCTTACCTCCAGATGAAGAAGATTGAGTCTGTTTATGTTTTTTTTTTTATAGGGATCATGTATTCACGTTTTGGGTCATGTATTGTACTCCTTATTAATACAATGTTTATTTTCTCTCTCTCTGTCTTTCTTTTTGTTAATCACAAAGGGGGAGAAATAAAGAGAAATAGATAGGGGGAGAAATGGGGAGAAATAGGAAACTCAAGGGAGAAATGAACCTATACAAAGAGGAGAAATCCTTGGGGATTATACCTAATTTTTGTGCTCATATTGCTAATACTGTGTTTTGCACACTTCTCTCTGATACTTCTATATTTCATACTGACATAATTTGTGATTATCAAAAAGGGGGAGATTGTTGTAATCACCTGTTTTGATAATCCCAAATCATGCTTAAACATTAATTATGATGTATTAAAACCCTTTCATTAATCTTATTATTTTATGCTTAAACGTATTTTATTCTAAACAGTTCATATTCTTACTCTCATAACTTTACTGTAACAGCTTACAGTAGTATTTACATAAGTTTGGTATTGTTAGCTACCAGTCAGAGTTTTTCTTCTCAAAGTCACAGTTACAGTTAACTGTCACCTTAAGTTACTGTTGCAATAAGTTCACAGTTACAAGGTTACAGTCGAAGACTAATACAAGCTTACAGTTACGAGTCTACTGCTATCTATTGTCAAAGCTCACAGACGAAGGTCACAGATACAAGACTTCTGTTCAAAGTTTTCTCTTCTCAAGTTCACAGTCGAACAAGTCTACAGTTGGAACAAGTTCACAGTCGAACAAGTCTACAGTTGGAACAAGTTCACAGTCAAACAAGCCTACAGTCATAAGCCTACAGTCAAGGTTACAGTTAGACAGCTTCTGTCGACTAAGTCTACTGATAATCGAAGTCCACAGTTGACGAAAGGTTACAGTTCTACAAATTTGATGTTACAAGTCTACAGTTAGAAAGGCTACAATTACATGGAGTAAAAGCTACCATTGCAAGCCTACAGACAGCAAGCCCTTTGTTGAAGTCAGCAGTCAGAAGGAAGTCCACAGTTGGAAGTCCACAGTTGGAAGACCACAGTTGAAGTCCACAGTGACATACATTCTCGACCAGTTTATAATTATTATATTTCTACTTTTTTCATTACCAATTTGTTTAATACTAATCTAACGGTCATGTCTAGACAAATTGATACACCTAACATTATTTATTGATATTTGCAGACATATCAAGAAATAATACAATGTACGAGGAAGATCGCACGTGCAACTCCAGACTATTTATCTTGTCGGCCTCGGGTGAACAAAAAGGCATATATGGAGGAGTATAAAAAGAAGAAAGAAGCATTCAAGAAGTATGGATGAATGAAACAGTTACACAGAGTCTAATATCTACAACTAAGAAGGAGATTCACATATACACAAAAAGGAAGAACTCTCGAGCATTCATTCTGAAGAACAAAAGAGTCTCAAGTGAACCGACTGAAAGAACAGTCTCCTAAAAGCCATGTTGTGAAGCACTCAAACTCAAAGAAGCTGATCACTTGAATATCTGGAAGTCTGAAATCGCGACACTCTGTTTTAGTGTCAACTTACAGAAAAAGGACCAAAGCTTCAAGTCACTCATTCCTACGAGTCCAGAGCTGCACTGAAAATCTCTAGAGCCATTTCTAAACTCTACATCTCTGCTCTGTGATTTATTTATTCTACATTTTGAGCAGTGTGTGTTATCTGCTGTATTAAACACACACACTGACTCCTGTACTTTCACTGGAGGATCTGTAAATCCTCAGCAAATCTTTTTGCACTCCATTTCCCACTGTGGATAGTGGTAGAGGTCTTGTGACCTGGACAGCTTGCTGCTGTTGTTTGTTTTCCCACGAAGAACTGTGGTAGAGGTCTTGTGACCTGGACAGTGTGTTCACTATTGTTAACCCCGATCCAGGGTGTGGATCATTCTTATATAAACTTTTGAGAGGACTAAGTCTCGGCTTGAGACTGAACCTCTTGGTTAACTCTCTGTGTTTATAGTTATACTCTATATCCATACTATACATATTTATTTCATATTCCGCTGCTATTACTTTGAAATATAATCTATCTTCAAAGCTACTTTGATAATTAAATTCGCAAGTGTTTATATTTGTTATAAATCAGTAAGTTAGTTTCAAAAGTTAATTTAATCATAAGATTAAGTTAACTGAGAATTAATCAATCTTTGAGAAACTAATTGAACCTTTATAATCTATATAAATTCACTACAGTTTAATTTGTTTTTGAAATTGGGGGATTTTAACAGAAATTGTTTTTAACAAAAATTTTAATTGGAACTCAATTCACCCCCCTCTTGAGTGTCCACTCCGACCAACACCATATGTAAAGTGCAACAAAGATTCATGACTATTGTGAATATTTTACAATCAATGGGTGAGAAAGGATTAGATGATGAAGCGCTTGTTTATAAGATCATAGACATCATGCCCAATGAATGGGAATCTAAGAGAACTGCTATTGATAAGAACAGAAATGTTACTCAGATTTCTTTAGATGAACTATTTGAAACTCTTTTTCAACATGAGACTAGAATGAAAAGAGATGATGATAACATAAAGAATAAGAATGGAAATGGCAGTGTTGATTTTACTACAAATTCCAATCATATGAAATCCAAGAATCCTGAGAGAGTTACTAGATCCAAATCTAAGAATGTTGTTATCCGGTCCGAATCTAGTAGAAGTGAATCCTCAGAAAATGAATTAGCAAATCTTGATTAAAGGATAAACAAGATAGCTGGATAGAGGGACTTTAAATCCAAATATAAGAAAAAGGAAAGGAAAGATAAGAAAGATTCAGAAGTCACAGGTTATGAATGAAAGATAGCTAGACACATAAGACCTGATTGTACTATTCTTAAGAAAAAAGAAAGAAAGGAAAGGAATTCTGAGAAAAATAGAAAGAAGTATTACAAGGCTAAAGCTAAGAAAGTCTTGAAAGATAATGACACATGGAGTGCCAGTGGTGGAGACTCTTCAGATGAATCTTCGGATTATGAATTTTTTGGATAGAAGAATCTTAGTCTAATAGCCAGACTACCTATTGAAAATCATTTATTAAAGGATAAGGTACATTATTCTGAATCAATGACCAGTGTTTCTTTGAATTCTAATGATAATAAATATTATAAATCTTATGATGAAGAATATTCTTCTAATGAAGATAATACTTTACCTTCTTATGAAGAAGTTTCTATATTTTCAAAACTTCTTGAGATTGAGAATTCTAAACTCAGGAAAAAACGTGATAAGGAAAATTCTAGAAATACTATTCTTACTAAGGAAATATCAGATCTTTCTAAAGATCATGATAAGAAAATTGATGATTTTGAAAGTATTTCAAAAAATCTTGAGGAAGTAAATTCTAAAAAGAATAAATTTTCTAAAGATCTAGAATACGTAATTTCTAAGAAAAATGTTTTCAAGCCTAGTTCTAGTTCAAAATCAAATGTTTTTGAAGACGATAACTTTGTTATCAAACTCAAATCTGAAATATTTTACTTGAGGAAGTGTTTGTCAAACTGTACCTTAGGTAAAGAAAATTTTGATAAAATGTATTCTCAAATCCGACCTCTAAGGAATAGTTATGGTTTTGGTTATACTGGTTCTAAACCGATTTTTAGTAACAATTATTTTGTTCCTCAAAATGCTCCATTCTGTACTAAGTGTCAGTGTGGTGGACATTGGGCAAAAAATTGTTATCTAAACAAAACCCAGTCTTTAGGATTTTATAAATCCTATTTTTCTAAGAAGATGTGGATGCCCAAAATTCTGCTTTCTGAAATTTCTGGATCCAAGAAAGTTTGGATTCTAAAAGTCTAACTTTTTCTTATTTTCAGGAAAATAGGGAAAGTACCAACAACAATACGTAGTACATGGATAGTGGATGTTCTCAGCATATGACTGGTAACAAAAACTATTTTGAAAATATTATCAAGACGAAATGAGGGAAAGTAAATTTCAGAGATAATGCTCAGGGAGAAATTATTGGTATAGGTAATATTGTTCTTCTTGGAAAAACTTTGATTTCAAATTTTTTAATTGTTAAGGGTCTTAAGCCCAACGTCATTAGAATAAGACAATTATGTAATGAAGGTTACCTTGTGAATTTTAGGAATGAAAATTTCCTAGTACACAATTCCAAGAAATATTTTATTCTTTCTACCCATAGGCAAGAGAATGTTTACACACTAAACTTAGAAGACATTAGGAGCCAAGACATACCTTGCCTTAGTGCAATGAAAGATCATTCTTGGTTATGGCATAGAAGTTTAGGACACTATAACCTTAGGAACTTATGAAAACTTTATAAGAAAAAATTAGTTAAGGATATACCGGAGCTTAGATTTCATTATTTAAAAGTTTGTGACCCTTGTCAATATGGAAAGCAACATAAATCATGTTTTAAATCAGTCAGTGAAGTCTCAACTACTGATGCATTACAGCTAGTGCATGTGGATCTTTTGGTTCGAACACAAACTGGAAGCATTGGAGGCAAGTACTATATATTTTTTTTGGTTGATTATTACACTAGATTTAGGTGGGTTTATTTTCAAGCAAAGAAATCTCTATCTTTTTCTTATTTCAAAAGTTTTAGAGCCCAAGTTAAAAATGAGAAAAATATTACATTGAAAACTATTCATAGTGATCATGGTGTAGAATTTCAAAATTATGATTTTGAAACTTTTTGTAGTAGAAAAGGTATTACTCACAACTTCTCACCTCCCAGAACACCTCAACAGAATGGTGTTGTTGAAAGAATAAATAGAATTCTTCAAGAGATAACTAGAACCATGTTGAGTGAGTATTCTGTAGCCAAGCATTATTGGGCTGAAGCAGTAAGTACTGCTTGTTATACTATAAATTGTGTTTTGATTAGACCTTTTCTTAATAAAACCCCTTATGAGTTATGGAATGGTAGAAAACCTTGACTTTCCTACTTTAAGGTTTTTTGTTTCAAGGTATTCATTCTAAATACTAAAGATAATATACATAAATTCACACCAAAATCTGATGAAGGAATTTTCTTAGGCTACTCCACAACTTCTATGGCATATAGAGATTTCAATAAAAACATGTGTACTGTTGAAGAGACAGTACATGTTAAATTTGATGAAACTGATCCTTTTGTTTTTAAACAACCCCAACCTATATCCTCAGATGTGTTTTAAAAAACTGATTATCAACCTTTGATAGAAGATCCTTCTGATAAGGAAAATGTTCAAGACGATACTACTGAAACATTTACCCCAGAATATTTCCTACCCTATGTTGATGAACAGGTTTTACAAAACCCAAATCAGTCGTTTCTCAAAAATCATCCTAGTGATAGCATCATTGGCGATGTCAATCAACCTGTAAGGACTAGAAATTACTTAAGAAATGAATTAGAACATCTAGCATTCCTTTCCCAAATAGAACCAACAAAGCACTGATGAAGCTTTAGGTGATGATGATTGGATTAAAGCCATGAAAGATGAACTAAATGAATTCAAAAGAAATAAAGTTTGGACCTTGGTTGAAAGGCCTAAGGAAACTTCTATTATTGGAGTAAAATGGGTCTTCAGAAATAAGTGTGATGAAAATGGAATCATAGTTAGAAATAAATCTAGATTAGTTGCTAAAGTCTATAATCAATAAGAAGGAATAGACTATGAAGAAACCTATGCTCTAGTAGCTAGACTTGAATCTATTCATATTCTACTTGCCTTTGCAGCATTCTTCAATTTCAAAATTTTTCTAATGGATGTGAAATGTGCTTTCCTTAATGGTTATGTTCAAGAGGAAGTTTTTGTTGAACAACCACCTGGATTTGAAGATGCAAAACATTCTGATCATGTTTTTAGGCTTACCAAAGCTCTGTATGGACTTAAACAAGCACCTAGAGCTTGGTATGATAGACTTACAAGATTTTTGCATCAAAATAACTATGTTAAGGGAAATGCAGATCCAGCCCTTTTTATAAAGAAATATAAGAAAAATGTTTTGATTGTTCAAATTTATATTGATGACATTATATTTGGTTCAACTCAACAATATTTAACTGATTCCTTTGCGGATATAATGAAATCTGAGTTTGAAATGAGTATGATGGGTGAGTTAACATTTTTCCTCGGTTTTCAAATCTCTCAAAAACCAGAATAAATCTACATATCTAAACATAAGTATATTAATTATCTTCTTAAAAAGTATGGATATGACAACACTAAAAGTATTAGTACTCCCATTGGTACCTCAAACACACTTGATCTTGATGAAGCTGGGAAACCAATATATCAAACATCGTTTAGAGGTATGATTGGAAGTTTACTTTACTTAACAACTAGTCGTCCAGAATTAATGTTTTTAGTATGCTTATATAAAAGATATCAATCCAATCCTAAGGAATCACATTTAAACGCAGTGAAGATATTTTTTTGCTACTTAAAGGGAACCATGGATTTAGGACTCTTTTATACTTCTGGAAATGATTTTATTCTAAAAATCTTTTCAAATTTTGAATTTGGTGGATGTAGAACGGATAGAAAGAGTACATCCGGAACTTATCATTTATTAGGAGATTCATTAGTTTATTGGTCTTGCAATAAGAAACACTTAGTAGAGGTTTCCACTACTGAAGCTGAATATGTAGCAGTTGGAAGTTGATGTGCTCAAGTGTTGTGGATGCAACACACACTCACAGACTATGGTATGAGTTTTACCAAAACACAAATTATGTGTGATAATATAAGTGCCATTTCCCTTAGTAAAAACCATGCACATCACTCTTGTGAAAATCACATAGATATTAGGAATCACTTTCTTTGGGATCACACACAAAAAAGAGATATCATTTTTCAATTTATTGGAATAAAAGATTAACTTGATGATATTTTCACAAAATCTTTACCCTTGGATAGATTTCAAAACATTAAACAGAAGTTAGGGATGATAACCATAAGTTAATCTTCCTTCATTATCTTCCTATTGAACCAATATCCTTACAGTAATAAACTCATTTTCATAGGGGGAGTACATTTGTTTCTTTTCATAAATTTTCGTAGTTAGTTTTTCAGATTTTTCGTAATGAAAATTTTCATAGTTAGTTTTTCAAATTTTTTGTAATGAGAATTTTCGTAGTTAGTTTTTCAAATTTTTCGTAATGAAAATTTTTCATAGTTGGTTTTTCAAATTTTTCGTAATGAAAATTTTCGTAGTTGCTCTTTCAAATTTTTCATAATGAAAATTCTCATAGTTAGTTTTTGAACTTTTCATAATAAAGATTTTTGTATTGAAATTTTCATAATGAGAATTTTTTGTACTCGAAATTTTCATAATGAAAATTTTCATACTCAAAATTTTCGTAGTGGAATTTTGGTACTCAAAATTTTTGAAATAGAATTTTCAAACTTAGATTTTTTGTAATAAGTTTTTTTCATAGTAAAATTTGTTTTAATCTAATGTTATTCAAGAAGAGTATCACCTATTACGAATAATATTCCTATCAATCTGAAAGCTATGATTTCCTTCTTAAATTTTCGTAGTCATTATTTCATTGCTGGTATTTTCTTTTGTATTTTAAATTCTCAGATTCTAGTTTTTATTAAAAAACCTCAAAAGATCTGATACTACCCAATTTTTCCTTGCAGCTATTATATCAACCATCAGATCTCATCAAAAAATTTCTCAACCATTAGATTGGATTTGGAAGATGAAAGGTCACTTCCATATTCTATATAAAGGACCCCCAAAGGGTTGTACCACATCGGTTTTCAAGCTCTCGCATGCTGAAGTTTTTCCCCCCTTTCTTAAGACCGTTCCGAATCTCTCAGAGTTCCTCCAATCCGAATGTCTGCAGAAGCCTCTCCTCAAGATATGTCTACTGTAAATCCAATATCAAGTTGGCAAGTGTACAGGGAAATGTTGGTCCATCCTATATTTTTCAAATATGATTATATTATTTCTAAGAATATCAAGCTTAATGGATTGGAGAGTGTGTGCATATCAAAGACAGGAAATCAAGACTTGGTTTATCTAGATTTTCTTATAGAATTTTATGAGTCAGTTTCTTTCTTTAAGGAATATGTAAGAGAAAAATTTTCCTTTAAAAGTTATAGAAAAACTTATAAACTCTCTTACACCAAGGTTGCTATCTTGGTGGAGTTATCTTATGAAGGGGAAGCCGAGTTTTTCTCTCCCAAACTACCGGATGTTCAAGGAAGTTTTATTAAGGTGAAATCTTTAGAATGTCTTGGACTATCAGATGTCAAGACCACAAAAATTTCTCACTTATCTATCAACAATCGGATCCTGTAGTTATGGGTTCAAGGATTTTTTGTACCAAGAAAAGGTGATAAGTATACCTTAAATAAGAGTGAAAAATATATCTTGGATTTCTTGGTAAATCTAAGGAAAATAAATTTAATGAGACACATTCTCATTACGATAGAGAATATCAAAAATGGGAATTTGAGAGATCAGATTATTATATACCCTGCCTTACTTTCCATACTGATAGTTTGGTGTTTTGAATCATTCAAGATCCTCTGCGGTTCCATGCCAAGGAATTGTAAAGTTATGCTTGTAAGTGATGACACTTTTAAAAGAATGAATATGGGATTTTCTAAGGAGTCAAGAGAACTTTGTGATCTGCCAAATTTTGGTTTGGATCCTGCTGAGGCTAAGGCCTTGAAAGAATCAACATCTGATGAGATTGAGAAGCAATCCAAAGAGAAGAAACATAAGAAGAAAATGTCTCGGGCCAAGATTGTGCAATATCTCTTGAAGGCTACTGAAGTAGCATCCGAGAATATTCCGGTGCCACAATATTTCTTAACAGAGCTTTTACCTGAGACTCCAGGGAAGAATTTCTTCACTCTGGGAAGAGATAAAGAAAAACTTGTTGAAGAAGTGGAAGAAGTGGAAGAGCTGGAAGAATAAGAAGAAGAAGAAGAAGCAAGTGGTAACACATATGATCTTATAAAGAAAGTCGAAGATTATCAAGACAAGGGAACCCCGTCTAAAAATTTTTCACTCTAGACTTCTCAAGTCAGATCCTCCAGGCTTGTCACTCCAGATAAGGATGAAGAGAATGATGAAAAGAAGGGTGAAGAGAAAGGTGAAGAACAAGTTGATAAATAGTCTGAAGAAGAAAGTCTAAATTATGATTCCATTTATCCTGAGGATGCTGAGGCTAGAAATCAGAAAGAAGAGGTAGATGAAGATAGAGTTATGCAGCTTTTTGACAGCGAGCATGAATCCCCTAGTGAGGAAGATGTTCCGAGAATTGATAAGGGTAAAAAAGTGTTTGTTGATTCTCCAAGAAAATATATAGTGAAGAAGAAAAAAGTTGAAGTAACTTCAAAGAGGAATGTTGATGAGCTAAAAAAAATAAGCATCACCAAGTAAATTCTAGGACTCTGAATCATCTTCACTTGATCATGATTTTGTTGAATAGTCCTTAAAGAAGCTTATCGGGTCCATTCCGACTTTTTCAAGCATAGATTCTAGATGCCAGATGCTTCAACATTCTCTTAATCAGAAATAGGATTTGGTTTCCATGGTGATGGACAAGTGTTTCAAGATAGAATCAGAGTTCAAAACTTTCCTCATAGGCTAAGAAGCTCATAGAAAGTCATGTAATAAGATATCCAGCTAGTCAAAGAGGTCTGTACAAGAAATTAGTGCGTTTGATCAGTTTCAAGAAGATGTCAAGGAAGCTTTTGATATCGATGATATCAAAATAAAGGATCTTACAAACAGCTTTAATGAAAAGATAAATCTAGAATAAAATACTCAGATTTAAGAGGTTAAAGACTTGAATGAGAAGTTTAACTCTGTAGCTCAAAGCTGGAAGAGGGAAAGAGATCTCCAGATTGAGTTTGAAGAGAATCTTGTGAAGCAAGAGGAGTTACTGAAAGCTCAAGCATAAGTTCTTAATTCTGAGGAAGAGAGAATCAAATCTCTAGAAAATAAAGATGAGGAAGATCACAAGGAATTAAAAAATTTGAAGACTATAGTCAAGAATATGATACCCAAGGAAAAAGAAGAAAAATAGATTCAAATATGATATTTTGTTGTATCTATTTTTTCCTTGTACAAATTCTTCCAATTATAATGAAATTGTGGTTGCTCGTTTTTGTTTGGTTGTTTGTACTAATATTTCAGGTACCATTTTTTTCCATTCCCTCAAACTCTTTTTGAAAATCACAAAGGGGGAGAAGGAAAAATAATTCTAAAGGGGAGAAGGAAAAATATTTATAAGTATAGAATAAATATACCTAAGTAAGGGGGATTTTATCTAAGGGGAGTTTTTCATTACGAAGATTTCTACATTCATATGAAAACTCTCATTCCGGAAATCTAGAATATGATCCTTAGTGTTCCAAATCCTAAGGGGGAGTTAGTCGTATTCATCTTTACCAATGAAAAAAGGGAGATAAGTTTTATTTTCAAATTCTAGAAAAATATTTTTTAAGTCCTTTTATTCTTTTTCATAAGGTTTTTTGTACTTTCCAAAAAGGGGGAGATTGTTGAGTCAATAAGGTTTTCCTTATGACTTTTTCATTCCTTCATACTTGGAGGAGATTGTTAAGATAATAAGGTTTCCTTATGACTTGACCATTCCTTCTTTTTTTGAAAATCGCAAACACCTTATCTTAAGGAAAATCTCATTTTCCCTGTGTTTTACTTCTTTAAGGAAAATTTCTTTCCCCAAGGAAATTTACCATTACCTAGATTTCATTTTTCATACCAATATTTTTCCTAAGTGTAAAATTTGGTTTGTAACTGAAAACCTCAGAATCTTATAATTACCTAGATATGAAGCATTCTGTTTTAGAATCTGAATTCTCAAAATTCTGGTTTCGAACTCTTCTGAGTTCTAATTCTAAATTCTAAATCAGAATTCTGGTTACAAACTTCTCTGAGTTCTAACTTTTAATTATGAATATGAATTATGGATACGAACTTCTCTGAGTTCTGACTTTGAATTCGGATTACGAATTCTGGATACGAACTCTTCTTAGTTCTGACTCTAAATTCTAAATTAGAATTCTGGTTACGAACATTTCTAAGTTCAGACTCCAAGTTCTCTGAATAAAATACTTAGAACTCTTATGAGTTCTGACTCCGAATTCTCATGAACTCTGAATCCAAACTTTGTAAGTTCAGGTTCCAAATTCTTGTGAATACAGATTCCGAATTTCCATGAAATTCAGACTCCATAATTCTATAGAATTCAGGTTTTTAATTCCTAGAAAAATAGAATATGAATATCCTTGTATTATAGACTCTGAATTCATTTTGGATTAGATTCTAAACTTTCATTTTATTACATTCCGAATATCATATTTTGGTTATTCTTACACTTGTTTAGTTATAAAACAATTTCTTTCTTTCAGTTACTCACTAACTATTGTTTGAGTGACACATGTATAGTTCCCTCTGAAATTCAAGGAAAAATATGACCGTTGGAGGAGAGATCCAACTGTTGAAGTCGTGACTATAAATAAAATCTCATTTGAAAGAGCTCATGATGGTTCTATGACTCTAGAGACCACATGCTATTGAAGTGATTTCTATAGAGAGACTTTCATTACTTTGTGCATACTGAACTACTGGTTTAGCTTTTCTTCATGCGACTCCAATTTTTGTTTTGTACAATCGAGGGCTTCTGGGGATAGGAAGACAGAGGTGCCGACTACCTTGAAGTTGAGGGATTCCTTACTGAGGAAGATAGAGGTGACGACTACCTGATAGTTGAGGACTTGTGGGGATAGCAAGATAGAATCCGATCATTGTATCGAGGGCTTACCCTAGTGTGGGTATGATAGACTTTCTTGAAAGTATAAATCAAGCGACCTTTATCCAATGTTGTTGGATACCCTACTCTTTGGGTTAAAAGATTTATTACTTATTACTTGTTTTGTTACAAGTTTTACGATGTGTTTGTATTGATGAGGAAAGTATAACTATCTTATACTTCCTTATACTTATACTCTGATCTTATATAATTATATACACTTTAAGGTAGAATATTAGTTATTGAAAACTTTTGTTAAGTTTCATTTCCAGAATCACTTTTCCGGAATCAAGCATGTTATTAGAGCCTAGAGTTTTTGGGAATTATCTTGTTTATCCTTGCTAAAAAAAACCATCTTTAAAAGTTCCAAAGGAATTTTTAGAAGTACAATTCACCCCCCCCCCCTCTTGTATTTGAGCATCTTATCTTTACATATTCGATCCTACATTCAGTATTATAGAGTATATCATACTCACATACCATCTCAAAACTTTCGTACTATGAAATAAAAGGAGTGCAAAGGGTCGAGAGGAAATTCTAGAAAGTCTATGTGGGACAAGGCTAAACCACTCCATATATATAGGAATGGGGGAGTCCTTTCATATTTTAAAGATATAATAGATCATATTGAAAAATGTAATCTTATAAGGTAGTTGTGATTATATCCTTGGATTTTTTTTAAAAACATATTCTAAACTCTTAATGTTTTATAAAAGAAAAACAACTTTATCAGAGTAAAAAAATGGCCATCTACAGAAACATTTATATTTGTAACAAATAAAGGTTTGAAAAAATTTAAGAATATATAAAAAAACATTGAAAAATAATATTAATGAACAATTACCAAAACTAAAGTATTATAAGAATACCACTAATACTAAAAAGTTACTTTAGATATAAAAGTTTTATTGAGTATCCTATTTTTATTGGTTATTGTAACTAAAATTGAATTTGATATATTTTATATCAAAATTATTGTCTTGAATAAAATTTTAATAGATTTTGACTCTGAAATACTTTAGTAAAAATTTGATTGTGAATTTTTATAAAATTTTATTCTAAAAAACATTTAAAGATACTAAAAATAAAATTTTTAAGAACTAACAATTTTAAGAAACAAATTTAGAATACAAAAAATATGTACTCCCCCTTTGAAATGTTTATCATTAATATAAGGATACTAGTAAACATGAAGTAGATATGAATGATAATTTGATATAGACCTTTCCTAACTTCTTTTTAATATATTCAAATCTATCGAAACTAAGTGGTTTAGTAAAACTATCTTAAATTTGTTCTTTCATTTTGAAAAATGAAATTGTGTCTTTTATATATTTTCTTTGATCATTACTGATGTTTTTGGGTTTTACTTAAAATAATGGAACTTGAGTTATTATAAAATATTTTATTTTTACTAAAACTCATTACATAGTTAGTGAGCATGTGTTTCATCCACCACACTTGAGCACAAAGACTTCTAGCTACCACATATTCAGCTTCAGTAGTAGAAAGTGCTATTGAGTATTGTTTCTTTGAAAACTAAGAAACTAAGGCTTGTCCTATGAAATGAAAAATTCTAGAAGTTCTTTTCTTTTCTATTATACATCAACAAATGTTACCATATAAAAATCCTTTTAACTCAAAATAATTTACACAAGATTAAAATATTCTTTAATCCATAGTTTCCTTAAGATAAAAAAATATTTTTACATCTTCAAGATAGTAGCCTTTTAGATTTTCTTGAATTATTTCACAAAATAATATTGAAACAATTAAATCCAGAAAACTATAAGTTCATTAAATTTAACATAAAATCATTCCTATAAATATCTTTAAATCAAATGGTTTCCCATATTCATTAATTTCTAATGTATTTGAGGTTTTGATCGGAGTACTAACACTTTTTAGACAGTAATATTTTAATTTACTAAGAAGATGTTTTAGATACTTATATTGATATATTAAATCCTATTGGTTTTTGTGAAATTTGAAGATATATAATATAAGTATGTTCCCCATAATTATCATTTCAAACTCAAACATCCAAAGATCCACAAATAAATATGTTAATAATTTTTGAGTTGAACCAAATATAATGTCATCAACATAAATTTGAACAATGATTATGTTTTTTAAATTATCTTTTATATAAATTATTTGATCTGTATGTCCCTCAAAAAAGTTTATTTGTAACAAAAATCTAGTCATTAAATCATACTAGGCTCTTGAAGGATTCATTGAGTCTAAAAAGTTCCTTAGTAAGTTGAAAAATTGGTTATGGATGTTTTTTTCAAAACCAAGGGATTGTTCTACATTAAATTCCTCATATACATATCCATTAATAAATACAAAATTCACACCCGATTGAACTAGTTTTATATTTAATAATGTTTTATAGGCTTGAATTATACGAATAGCTCTAAGTCTAGGTACCAAGTGACAATATTATTCATAGTCTATGACTTATTTTTCATTATATCCCTTAGAAATAATTGTATATTTATATTCAAGTATTATTATATTTTCATCACATTTATTATAAAAAATTCATTTTTCTCCATTTACAAATGTATATTTAGGTCTTCCAAACAAAGTCTAAATTTTATTCCTCTATAATTCATTTATTTTATATTGCATGTCTTTATAAAATCCTCATCAACTAAAGACTCATCAGAAGTATTAGGTTTTAATTGATATAAAAATAAAAAATATTTAATTTCACTTCTCAAAGAACATATAGTTATAACTAATTGATCATTATCACCAATGATATTATCACAAGGACGTTTCCTAAGAAACATCTGATTTATTATATTTATAAAAATCTCTCATTCAATAACACGTTGAAATTATTATTGAGGTATGAATTAGGAAACATATTATTTATTTTTTATTTCATGATTAATACTTTCCAAAAAAGTTTGAAAATCAGGTTTAGAAATAAAATCTAAAGATATAGGTTGTGGTCGTTTGAAAACAAAAGGATTAGTTTCACCAAACATTACATGTAATATTTCCCCACCCATGCATTTAATTTTTTTAAGAACCCAATATTCCTTACTAGTTTTATAATAACCTAATTATATCAATTCATCTGACTGTGATGAAATTTTATATAAGTTATCTTTAGTATTCATAATGAGTACTTTTCATCAGAAAAATCTGAAGTAAGTTATTTTTTGTTACCATCTGATCCACAACTCATAAGGAGATTTTCTAATAAAAGGTCTATTTAAAACATGATTTATAAAATAATAGGTTGCACTAACTAATTTGTCCTAAAACAATTAAGTTACTAAGTATTCACTCAGCGTGGTTCTAGTAATCTCATTAATAATTCTATTTCTTCTTTCAACTACACCATTTATTGGGGAGTTCTAGGTGCCTAAAACATTTCTATAATACATTTTTTACTAAAACAAATCTCAAAATCAGAATTTAAAAACTATAAACCATTATCACTATGAGTAGTGTTCAAAGAGATATTTTTTTCATTTTTAACTCAGACTAAATATGTTTTAAAGAAAAAATAAATTATCTAGACTACTTTATTATAAAATATATCCAAGTGTATCTAATGTAATAATCTACTAAAACATATAAACAATATTTGCCACTAATACTTCTAGTTTATATAGGATTCAACAAGTCTATATGCACTAACTATAATGAATTAAAAGTTGAGACATCCCAAATTGAGTTAAAACATGAGTTCTATTTCTTACCAAATTGATAAGCATCACAGGCCTTGTAGGTATCAAATAAAACTTCTAGTTGATCCTTAACTATTCATTTCTTAAATAACATAGCTATTGTTCTAATGTAATAGTTTCCTAATCCTCTACCTTGTAACCAAGTTTTTTCTTCTATTACACTTAATTAAGGTAGATCTTGGACCCTAAGTTCTTCTATGTTTAATGTGTAGATATCATGATGTCTATTAGTAGAAAGAATAAACACATATTTAGAACTACTAATATTATATTTATCAGTCCTAAAGTTCAAAAGATAACCCTAATCACATAAATTACTTATTTTAATAAGGATTTTCTTAAACCCTACAACAAATAAAACATTTGAAATTAAATCATTGATAATAAAAACAATGTTACCTATATCTATAATTTATCATTAATCATTATCTCCAAAAGTGACATTACCACCTTTCATATTTATAATATTATTAATAAATATTTTGTTTCCAGTTATTTTTTTGGATGAACCACTATCCATGTAATAAATATTTTTTTGTTGGTACATTCTTTATTTTCCAGAAAATAAAAACACTATAATTTCGGAACCCTCACATTCTAGAGTCTAGTATTATCAAAAAGTAATAATTTAGGAATACATATTTTTTCAAATATACAATATTGAGAAAATGTCAATTATTTTTAAAAATAATCTTTATGAAATCCTAAACATTAAAATTTGTTTAAGGAAAAATTGTTCATCAATTCATGCCACATGGATAGTTAGTGAAAAATGGATCACTTTTTTAGAACAAAGTAGTTATTATTAAAAAAATATTATTAGTAAAAACTATTCTAGGAATGCCTCTATGGGTTCTAATCTATTTATATATTTTATCATTGTTTTCATTAATAGTGGTAAACACAGGCATAATATTCTCCATACTAGAGATTTCAGAATTTAAATTTAAAACTAAATTTTTTCCCATGGTATAATTTTTATTCGAACTATGTTTTAAAATATCATTTATTAAACTAGTTTTCTCAAAATTATATTTTTTCAAGATATTTTGAAAAATTATCTTTCCCAACATTATATTTTTCTAATTCTTTATAAAGATATGACATCTCAGTAGTATGAATAGTAATTCGTGAATTTTCATTCAAAATTTTTGTTCGAGAATGTTCATGTTTTTTAATAATTTTACAATTTTCACTTTCCAAAAGATTTAAAAATCTTAAAACCTATTCAAAACATGGTAAATTGTTTTTTTTTCATCAGATGTATAAGATTCTTCATCAGAAGATATTAAATTTTAATCATTATTACTATTAGGGTTGTTTGAATTTAAATTAATAGTTTTCAATGAATCAGTTGTTAAATTGTATAAGAAGAAATTGTTATCCATCAAAATTTCATCATAGAATGATATATTATTTTTATCATCACATACATTTCTAATGAATTTTTTGATGAACTATCTTCACCACTAGTGCTCCAAGTATCCAAAGATTTTAGAATTTTCTTATTCTTGTGCTTGTAGTACTTATTATAATTTATTTTAGAATTATTATCCTTATTATCATTTCTTTTAAACTTAGGTCAGTCTAGTCTTATATGTATAGTAATAGATAACTCATTAATAATCATTTTTTCACTTTTATCCATGTCACTTTTCTAATACATGTATTAGAACTCATTATTTACCACTATCACATTCATTATTGTCACATGATTAGAAAAATGATTCCTATATTTTTTTGATAAAAAACTATATGAATCAACAACAACTTTCTTCTTTATAGAAGACTTCAATAAATTCTCAACAGATTGAACATTATTATGAATATTTGATTTAGTTTTAAAATAATCTCTTCCATTATATTTTTCATTTTCTATACACCTCTTTTCAATCTTCCATTATACTATATATGGTTTCCAATCTAATTATCTAGATTAAAAATAGTAATCCTTATTTTTTATCCCGAGTATTTTTTTAGATTCCCATACTTTTGGTATGATATTTATAATTTTAAAAAATAAATCCCATCATCATGATCTTCTCTCCAAGGGATTGTAATCTATTTACTATAGTCATAAACCTATGGTATATTTTGCAACTAATTGTACAAGTAAAAAATAAAAATATTTATAATCAGAACAAAGCATAGATCTTCTATTTTCAATGACTTTAGATGTTATGAAATGATTTACCTCTCACTTATTATATTCAATTTGAGGATTCACAATATTCTATCTGATTATAAATTTTTCTAGTCATAGAACAAAATAAATTATACTTTACTCTATAATTCAACTACTTTTACAAATTTTCATGATAAGTAAACAAAGCATATTACTTCTTAGGAATCTTACTATTTCCAGTTAACAAATCAAATTTTTCAACACCGGTATTAATAACAAACACTTTCATCATGTATGTATGATATTCATAATCATTACCATTAAATATTGGTGGTCTTCTGGGTTTTAAATTTTTGAGTGTACCAACATTTAAACCTGATAACATATGGAAATAGAAACAATTCCTACAATTCACGTGTTAATGTAATAATAGTTTATAAATAACTATAGGAACTTGTAGTATATAACAATATTAAAGACTCAAAAAGTATAGATGTAGAACCTACTCTGATACTAATTTATGGATTGAAATATTTTAAAATTTCAACAAGTGGGGGTTAATTATAGATTAAAAAATCAAACTAACACAAAACCTGAAACTAATTTTGTTTGAAAAAACAAACTCAGAAATAATCTAATGATTACAGTATTAATATCAGATCCAAATGTAGTCTGATATATTAGTGATTTTATTTGAGCTTATAGATAGTTCGATAAAATGATTATTAAAAATATTGTAAAAAAAATTCTAATGTAAATGCACAGTGGAAAAGCAAATTAGTAGAAATAAGTAATATGAAATCATATAGAAATTTTTGAATAAATTATAAGCTTTATAAAAGTAATTATACTCTTTAACCTTAAGAGTTATCGAATTCATAAATCCATACTTAATATAACCACATTTTTTTACCCAAAATGTAAATGTCATTCTTTCCACACCAAGAATTCCATCGATATAAATATTGGAATAACTATTTCTTGCAAAAACTCAAGAGGCCCTCGATACTATGATTTGTGTCATCTCTTTATCCTTGTCCCTAAAATCCTATAACCTATTGGATCAGAATCATAAGTATTTCTATTCTAAAAATTCCTTAATCTAATCCTTGATCAGATAGATAAATACAAAATCAAAATTTCTTATGGAATTTACAATCCACACATAGATTCCTAAGAGATAAAACTATCTAAAATTTACAAATCGTAAGAATGAAATGTTCAGGTAGGGAAAAACTCATAAGTATTGAGTTACAAAAGCCTCAAATCGTATCTCCTAGACTGTACTCCTATTTATATGCATTCCACCAATGGTCATATTTTTATGAATCTGAGAGTTGGTTAAAATGGCCTTGGATGGTCTTTACTTGAAAACTCAGCCAAACTTTTCCATCCTATGTTGTTTAGTATCACCATTACAGTGGTGTAATAAATTTCGTCTCATATAAATAATTCCAAAACATTGATTATAAACATTACATAGTCTGATGATCTATATTATTGTTCAATATAATGAACTGAACTATGGTCATTCTGATGGATCTGAACTATGGTCACTCTGATGGATATGACTTTGGTCAGTCTGTTGAAAAAAACACTTAATCAAACCAATGGATAGAAGACCATCTAGTTTGATAGAACATACTCTAAGTTAGTCTGATGGATTTAATTAAGGAATAATGTTTATATCTATTTATATTAGAACTAAATATTCATTCGATAAAAAAGATATTTTCAACAAAAACATTCTCAAACACTTTGGATACAAGAAATTAGTAAAATAATATTCCAATAATGTGTTTTGTATTTTTAAAACTAAGGAATGAGAAAGAAGAAAGTATAAACTTTTGACTCAACTGCTACTGGGATTAATAATTATCTTTCTCTTTTTTATAGATAGGGCTTGGTCATTTCTCATAAGTGGTTCATAGAGTAGAGGTTTTGTAGGATGACCCAATTGATCATCATAGGATAAATCTGACTATTCAGTATGAGTTATCTCAAAATAAGTTGTGTGATTCCCAAAGTAAAATTCTAGAAATTATAAATGGATAATTTCTAATTTTGAAGAGAAACATTGTCTTGAAGATCATTATATTTCATTCTGTTTGATTCAGGGTGGTACTGATCTCTAGGTTCTACTAGAAATTAGTCAAATGTGAGGTAAAGAATGTTAGTGGTGGATGTTTTATCTTGGATAGTGAAAGGAGTAATATGTTTCTTTGGATACATTCCAAAAGTATGATTTTTCATAGTTCTTGTTATTGAGTATAAAGGAATAAAAGAGGTTGGAGTTCTTCTCTATTTAGTAAGGGAGTATAAGCATGCAGGTGATAAGGATTAGTTTATGAGCATCTTATGTTTCTCTTTGGATCTATTTCTAAACAAGGGGTTTAGGTTATGAATTCTTGAGGAGGTGTTGCATTTGATGCTTAGATATATAGTCACTCCATTTACACTTCCAATGTACATTAATGTTAAAAAGAAATAGTAATTAATTGATCAACACACATGCATGGATGAGTTCCCTGATAAAGAGGTCAATAGAGATTCCCAAGATGTAGATATTTAGGTGGTGGAAAATGGATGTTAGTAAAGTCATGATTATGATCAATAGAGATTCTATTATAATTGTATGCTTCACATTTTTATGGGGAATGTGGTTCTCTGCAATTTACTAAGTCTCTCAAATGGTGTTTTTTTGCAAAGGTTTTGGTCAATATATGTCTTTATAACTGGCCACATAGGGAGGTAAGATGTGTGTGGGAGGTTCAACCCCTTTAAATCCATAAAGGCTACATCAATAGTTTTCATTAAGGATATATCAACAAAAATTATCACTGGTTATTTTTTAGCATTTATGTTAATAGGTTTATATTCCATTGAAGGTAGATAGAGCTGGTATAGGTCAGCCTTATGATGGCCCTCATCCTTAAGGAACCAAACTAGAGAATTCTTAGGGAGGCCAAGAGTAATGAAGTAGGGGATCTGGATATAGATAGATGTATGTTATGTAGGTTTCAAGTCAAAAGGGACCAAATTTTATTCAAGGTATTATCATTTTATCATCCACCTCAATTTCAACCTTGTTTGATTCTAGAGATCGTCACTCTTTGGTTTCACTGACATTGATCTGTGTGCTTGGACTGGATGTGGAGAGGTTTCTAGTACCTTTGGTTATTTCCCTACTAGATGGAGTGCGGACTTGTTTTTTATGTGTTTCAGGGATATATAGTGATGATGGGGTAGCATCTGTCTTGGGGGGGGGGGAATCTTATTATTGTAGATATAGCCATATGATATCATCCATTGTATGGATTTATTTTATTCTATATATGTAATTAAATATTTTTTTGGTTAAATGTAGAGTTTTATAATGTAGGAGTTATTTGTGTGGTTCGCATTGGTTAGTGGGGTTATTTGATGGGTAGTGGGAATAAGAATACTCTATTTTTCTAGTTAGTATATTTATCCATTTAAGACCAGGTGGTGTAGGTTCCTAGAGTCATGTAGAAGTTTTATAAGTCTTTTTGGATGAGGATGTGGAACAAACACTTACCGTGATGTTGATTTTGGGATACAATTACAATAAGTTTCGTATCTGTTTCTGATAGAACATTATATAATGGGACCCATAGATATGAGGGAATTAAGTTTATAAAGAAGTGTTTTATTAAAGTGGGTCTTCATCCATCATATTATATCTCCATGGGGTACTCTAGTGTTTTTTAATAATGAAGATCATACTCTATGGTAGTGCATGGACTACCTATGGTTGAACCAAGTGAAATCCAAGAAATATTAACCTCTTTCAAATATAGATAGTTTGTTCGACATGTTGAAATGATCCATTTGGGTTTCAAAGGTCCATCTATGGTCTGTATATCACCAAATGAGGATGAAGGAGGAGGATATCTTGAATACTTACTTATGGTGATAGTATAGACACTTTGAGATCATAGTCATGTCATTAGTAGTCACAAACACTCCAAAAATGTTCATTGGGATCATGAAATCAATGTTCCATGAGTTCCATCACTAGTTCATAGACATATTCATTAATGATATCTTTATACTCTGGAAGTTTGGGTGAGATAATGTTGAGTACATTAGATCTATCCTATATGTTATATGAATCCATCATCTTTATGGGAAACTATCCAAGTTCCATTTTTGGACATGAAAGGATCACTTTCTTAGAAATATATTATTTCATAAAGGTGTAGTTTTATATCTTTCAACGATCAAATTAGTTGTTTATTGTGTGAAACATAAGAATGTTCCATAGGTTCATAGCTTCCTTGGTTTTATGGGATATTATTATATGTTTCTGTTTGAACTCTATAATATTTAATCCCTATTAACAGACTTTTCCAAGAAGGATATTGCTTCCTTCTGGATAGATCAGTGTTATCTAGAGTTCAAAAACATGAAGGAGAGGTTTATCAAATCCCCAGTGCTTCAATTTCTTAATGGGGGGTAATGTTCAGGGAATATTGTGACAGTTCCTATACGGGATTGGTATGCATATTGTTGTATCAAAGGGTTATGGTCTTCTATGGGTCTAAGAAGTTACATCCTCATGAGAATAAATTTTCCACCCATGATGTATAATTTGTGGAAGTAGTGTTTTCCTTGAATTTATGGTGACATTATATTATTCGTGAGTGATTTTTGGTCTTCACAGACCAAGATAATATGAGGTATACTTTCACTCATAAGGATCAAAATATATTTTAGCAGAGATTGATGGAGTTTCTCTATGATTAGGATTTTGACATCTCATACACCACATGAATAAAGAATGTGGAAAATTACATGCTGAGTAGAATCTCCATGGAGAATTTTGAAGAGTTTGGAAATGTTTTTAGCTATAAAAAATTGATGTGGAGTAGAGATATAGACTAAAAAAGAGTGGTGGATACTGAGGAATGGTTGATTTCATGAAATGTGGGGACCTGATGATGCTTGGATAGATGTGTGGGAGCTAGTTTCTCTGCACTTTATCATAGAGGATGCAGATCTTAGAGGATTTTAATGCTAGATGACAGTAAAATATTAATTTTTTAGGAAGGTAGTGGAGTCTCAGTTAGAAGGCTCATCGGTGGAGGTGATTCAATACTAAGTTATCCATGGTGATTCCACTGAGGGGTGGTCAGAAGATAATCAAAAATAGAAGTTGTTTCTGGGTACGTTATTCATTCCACTAACTATAACATCCATTCTTTTCTTATATAACTATTAAATTATTTTAATGATAAAAATAATAATAATTATACAAACAAGTATATAAAGGATTAGTTTCATGGAAAAATTAAGATCATACATCACTTTTACATAATGAAACATTAAAATTTATATAAGGTATTATTCTTTAACCTTCTAAAATATCACATTCTCCTTAGTACATGTAATAAACTAAGGATATATATAAAAAAGTTCTAATATAAAATCCAAATAATAGGATGTAAAAGGAACATGAATCAATATAACATGGGTGAGAATAATTTTCATCATCATAATATCATAATCATAGGATCATCATAAACATCATGAGAGAACCATGTGATAAAGGCCTAGAATATGGAAATGCATAAAAATGAAACATATTTTCATAGTCATCAAATACCACACATAGTTGTGAATAAAGCTGGTATCATGTTCATAGTTAACATATGTGCATAATCATAACAACATCATTGTGAAAAAAATCCATAATCATTTTCATAAATATTACACATTATCTAAGGAGATACATCACATTAACCAATGAATGTAAGGGATATATAATTTCAGGCCCACCCATCACATCATAACATTTACATAATCTTGTATGCCACATAAAACATATAACAATCGTATTCATGAAATAAATCATAGAATAGAAAATTTTTCATAAGGATTTCATCAATCATTATTCCATGAATAAACATCGGGTTCCCAAATGAAAAATGGAAAAATATATTTTGTATAAGAGTCGTCATTCTTGAGTGAAGAAGAAATAACTCAAGATGTGTCAAGATGTGTTTTTCAAAGAATAGATTACTGGGATAATATTTGTATTAGCCATATAATCAAGTTGGAAATGTAGTGACCCAACCCTAGAAAACTCGGAGCTAGTGTCTACTACTATTACATTAGCACAATTACAAGGAATCAAATATTAAAGGACTAAGAGTTTAGTATTATTTGTAAACAAAATACATACATTATCCTTGTATTATAAATTAATACAAAAATTACAACATAATTCATTTCATTCATTATAAATAAATAGCTTAGAGGAGAACACTATTCACTCTAGTAAATACTTGTATGTATTTTATAGAATTATTTATCCATTCTTGAGGAAAGAAATATAATATGGGCGTGCACAAATTCTTAGTAAGAAAAAAATATAGTGGAAGAAATAAAGAATAAATGAGAATAGTCAATATAGAAAGGTAAATGTTGAACACACATTCTGTGTAATCCATAAACTTAATGAAAGTTCATAAAAATGTGCCAAGGTAATAACTTGAAACACATTGCATCCTAATAACTAGATAAGTCAAAATAAATGTGGTAAGGTAAGAACCTGAAACACATTCCATACAAGTAACATGATAAGTAAAAATGAATATGGAAATGTAAGAAACTAAAACACAATCCATCTGAATAACAAAAATGAAATGTTTCCATAGGTATGTCGATGTAAAATCTCGTGGATGAATAATAACTGAAACTAATATGAGGTAAATTCATGATTATTGGATGCCATGTTTCTTGGGTACATGGTACCATTACCATAAAGACCTTTTAGAAGATGATTTACAACATATCGAGTAAAAACCCATCTAATATGGCTAGCCAAATGACTCATCCCATGAGACTACTGATGCATTGAGGGGATATCTATAACTGATCCCCATGCATGTTGTACTAGTCTAAAACATTTCTCATATATTGAATAATCTATTTAACAATGTGCCTTATCAAGTATTCCTATGGAGTAAAAGATACATATTTACCCATATTTACCAAAATAATCAAATAATATTAAAAGTACACATTGTATAATTATGATAGATGATTTAAAAATGAAGATATTCATGATAAATGATAAGGTAAATAGGGGAAATTAAATGTTCAATGTTCATAGGAAATTGAATATTTCAAGGGGACAAAAGGAATCAAGTAAGTGAATGTAAATAATATACATGGCCAAATAAATCACAAACCATATAGATGAATATTAATGATGGTATCAATACAAGATACCCCAAGTGTAGTAAAATAATTGTAATGTCTCGGGTTTTCTATGTATTATTTTTAAATATTATGTGGAATTATTTTGAGACAAGACCATTCAACGGCATGAGATTCCGAGGCCCGGAGTAACCAAAATAAATTTTTGAATTATTTTAAACTTTAAACAGCGTGCACAAGCGGTTTTCCTAAAAAAGTGAAATAACATTTGAATGGGTGCTCAGATTAGAAATCTGACGGCACTGTTGCACTCAGATCAGCGACTTTATCTTAGGTGGGACCTAATGTCAACCAGCATGGGTCAGCTATGATAGTTAGTTTTTGGACGTTTTAATGGAAATAAAATAAACTAATAATTTATTTTATTTAAAATTTTCCTTTTTTCCTAGTGACCTAATCCCTCCCTTTTAAATACATTCTTATGGAATGTTCGTAGTGTTATCCTCATAACCTTGTGAATTGATAGAGAGCCTCTTGAAGCCTTGGAGGACTTTTTATGGACTCCGACAAACGACGACGCATGGATTGTTGCTCATCGAGTTCGAATATCGACTGATAATCGATCTCCCTCTTCATCGATGACAGAGGTAGGAGTCATTATTCCGATTCCTCTTTTCCCCGTTCTCAGATTAGACAATGAACGTAGATCAACCCACAAATAGGGTGATCTTCGGATCATGAATTCTTATGGGAGTGTGTCACTTTCCTTTTCTTTTGTAGTTTTTGTTTCGGTAATTGATTATATGATAATTCTTGAATTTTTCATTTTGATTCTCCTTTTAAACCAATTAAAGGGAGAGGATCGACTTCATGACGAATGACGATGTAGGTGAATTCCTTCTTTGTTTATTATTTTCTTCCTCCCTTTTTAACCCCAAGTTCTTCATGTTCATCGCAAGGTTATGAACAATGGATTTTTACACATCTATTTCTCAACACAACAATCTCAAATTGGAGATCTAAAATCATGAAAACTTAGTGGAAGTTTGATGGTGATGGCGTTAGATGAATTGACGCAGTTCGGGAGTTCTCATTCTTCGAGCGTTCTTCGTGTGGGTGGATCAATAGATCAGAGCTCTACCTGTGGCATGATGAAGGAGGTTCATGATTCTAGAAGTTTCCATAACACACGGCATGTATCCCGAACAACACATCGTGTAGGGTTGGCTAAGTGGTGGCTAGGGTTTTGTGGTGTATGAAGCAATGACATTGCGTGTTATCCAAAGAACATGGCATGTGGGTACTTACACGGGACTCAGCGTGTATCCAGGGGATACCTAGACATGGGTTGGAGTACACAACCATGTAATCCACCACATGGCTAGACCAGGCCGACTGCATGGGTTACCCCGTGTACCGGTCACATAGGTTATGACACATGGGTAGAATCCATGTATGGTCACATGGCCACCATACACAGAGTCCTCCCTGGATAGAGGAATACGGCGTGTCACTCTCTAAAATGCCATGTAAACCTTCTTCTATACAACCAGCCTTACGACACGAGCCATTGTACACGAGCAGTGCCTGGGGTCAGAAGACATGGCATGTGACACTTCTACACATTGTGTACTTCTCAGTACATGGCTTGATCTTCTGGTCCACCATATCTTGTACATGTTTCGTTTGGGTTAATTCCCCTTTTTCTCATTCCCATGAAGGTTAGGTATCATTTCCTTTTTCAAGAGTATGATCCCTTCAGCAGGACTTTCTGGGATAGAGTCGGTTATCCCTCCTAGAGGCCTAGAGTGAGATCTGCTATCCATTCTTGACCCTAGGTAGAGTTAGGTATCGACGTCTCTATTCCCATAGGGCGCCGATCCTCTACCTAGAAGGTGAATCAGAATGATTCATGGTATCCACCAAGGCCCTAGAAGTGATCGTTGTCTGTGTATCATGATCTTTCCCCAGTCAGAAGTTTGTTCTCTCGGAATGACAATATCTATCTCTTGTGACTTTTCCCGATAGACATTACTTCTCATACGGATGTCATCAGATCCATTAGACTCATGGAGTGAGTTCTCCTAGATGAGTGCTTCATGGAATCTTCTAACTGAATCCCTAGTGGTGGTATGCGGTCGTGTGACTTGTGTCGAGTCCACCGGTCTAGGTTTTGAGTATATTTGGATTTTTTTCTCCTATTATATGTTCAATAGACATATATTGTGTAGAGATGAATGTACCTTTCCTATGTATTTCTTTGTGGTTTTCAGGGTCCTCTATTGAGTATTGTTATACTCACCCCTTCATGGTCTTTTCCCACATGTGTCATGTCTTGTGCAGACGAGTAGCCTTTTGATAGAGTCTAGGGAGGACCAGGACAGGACCAAGCTTTCTGAGTTCCCTATAGTCTGAGGTGTTCCTATAGCTACGAGCAGCAGTCCCAGTACCTCTTTGTGTTTGCAGGTTGGAAATTGTAGTTTTCAGACTTTGGTTTTCTTTTGGTGGGCTTGTATTCTGGCTCAGTTTACATTCATTACTTTACTTCTTGTCATCCTCTATTGGTTAAGTTTAGATGTATGCAGGCATTTTGTTCCTCATTGGTTTTTTTTCATTTCATCATTTGTGGGCTTGGAGATGTGTGTGTGTGTGTTTTTTTGTGTACAGGTACTTAGGCAATGCCTCCCATGTTAGTATTAGGCCTACTCAGTACTAGTCACCAGCCCCTGGCCTATTGGAGGTAGGCTTGGGGAGTCGCAGCGAGGTGTGGGCCCCACTGGGATGGGTCATGACAATAATGGTTTGTTGTCATAGATGGATTGAAATAATATAAAAATAACTTTTTAAAACATTCATGATGAAAATATCCTTTTGTTTTGAAAAAACATTTTGAAAAACCATTTCATTGAAAATCACTTTTGAAAATATTTTCTTTTAAAAGTATCCTTTCAAACATGAAAAGTAATCTTCAAATAAAATATGGTGGGTAATTCTGTACAAGTTTTACGAGGTAAAAAAGAACATTTTTTGCACGGTTAGAGGATAAAAACTTCCTTGTACAAAAAGTGATAAGAAGATTCCTTTGAAAACATTTATAAAAGACAAAAAGGGATAAAAAAATTTTACCAAATAATTTTAAAAATATTTTAATAAAACAAGTATTTAAAAGAAAATAGTTTCCCTAACTAAAGACAGAAACAAAGTCGAGCTTTCTTAGAAACATTTCCTAAAACATTTTTAGTAACAATGAGTGGGAAAATTGTTCAAATACTTGAAAAATGTCATGAATTAATAGAGGATTGGAAAACTAAAGTTATTGTTTAATAATGGTAATATAATTTCCTTCAATGTAAATAACATTGAAATATCATTAAAGTTATTATGGAGGAAAATAATATTTAAACATTCCAAAGTGTCTCATACCACTTTGAGAAATTTTAAATCATAAACCTCATGAACGAATAATCTTAAATTAAAGTATTAAATGCCATTAGGATATATGAATTCATTATATAATATATAAAAATGGGTAGAAGATACACAACACAAAATATTTTACTGTTGAACATGAAATTTATCTCATGGATGTAAAAATATAGACGAGAATCCCTTACCATGTGTTTCTATTCGAGGGAACATCCTTTATAATAAAATTATGTTAATTTTTACATTATTGATAATATTTTTCATGATTACCATTAATTTTATTTCACTTTTTATGATGTTGAATACAACTACTTAAACAATTAAATTTACATTGGGTGTTTTGACTAAATGTGCTTTATGTGTCAAAAACAACTTTGGTAGATCATCTATCACACTACTACAAAAACGGGCAAGGGAAGCATCACCTTATATCAACACTAAGAAAAAACTGCTGATAAATAAACCCTTTATCAGTGCTAAAATTTTAGCACTGATACAGGGGTTATTTATCAGAACTTTTCTAGTGATGATAAAGAGTCCCTCTATCAGGGCTAGAAAAGCACTGATAAATAATCCCTTTATCAGCGCTAAAATGTTAGCGCTGATACAGGAAGGATTTATCAGCACTTTTGTAGCACTGATAAAGGTAGTCTTTATTAGTGCTTTGTTAGCACTGATAAAACCGTAGCCATTTTTTTATAAATCCGGTCACACAGTTCCCTCGTTTCATCTTGACCTAAAGCTCTCGCGGTACTGGAACCATGTGACTCCCCTCCGCTGCCCGCTGAGCTTCACATTGCCGGACCTCCGCCACCCTCGATCTTCTCGTTTCCAGACCTCCACCACCCGCTAAGCTTTGTGTTACCGTACCTCTTCCTCCCTTGAGCTTCACTTTTCCAGACCTCCACCGCCCGCTGAACTTCGCGTTGCTAGACCTCCGCCGCCCTCGAGCTTCGTGTTGCCGGTCCTCCGCCACCCGCTGATCTTCGCGTGCCGGACCTCCGCCACCCTTTGAGCTTTGCTTTGCATAGTCTGAAAAATCTATGAACCCCCTTATAGTGGATTATCATAGGATGAATGGTTTATTTGGACCAATGACTTGATTTTCCCTAATAATGATCCAACCGTGAACACCACCCCAAAACCACCAAAATTTCTCAAGCAATACTCAACTAAGGAATAATTTTGGTAGTTGGTACATGGGAGACCTTATATTTGTGAGTAATAAAATTTGTTATACTCTAGTTAGACTTGAGGTGATCACTTGAGTCTATTTTTGATGTCCCCAAGAGGCCACATTTATATTGATTTTCTGGTCACATAACCAGGTGGTGTTCCGTAAGTGAGTCAATTTCCATTAGAACCTATAGGTCATATATAATCCTATGTTTCTCCAATTAAAATTAGTTTCTTCACCATAATTATTTTAATGGATGATTTTGTGATTATGAGTTACTCCCATTGATTACCTTTATTATTTACTTTTTCTACAGTTTATTTTTTATCTAACCTTGATTATTTATTTTTTCTTTTATCATTACTCCATTATTCTAGGATTTTTTATTAGTATAGTTTTTTTACTTTAAATCAAAATGTGGAATCTTTAGGGAATTTTTGACATGGGTTGATTTTCATTAAAATTGATTTCTTAATATGTGTGTTTTTATTTTTATAAAAGTGGATTAAGTTAGGAAAACATAATTCCTTGTGAATTTTTTCATTTATAAAAAATAAAATATATATTTTAAAAAATGGTTGTCTACAATTTTTTGTTTTTTTAATATATTTAATGCAATTTTTTAATAGATAGAGTGCATCCTTGAGTGAGAGAAAAACTTTTTTTTCATTGATGGAAGTGTTGAGGTAGTTCAATGAGTGAGTTGAGCCATTGATATATAAGTTTTTAATATCTTGATATCCCATGATATTAAATGGGAATCAATCCTTATTTAGTTCTTCAACATGGTGCGGTAAGTGTCACGAACCAACCCAGGTCGACCCTGAACTGGTCACCCGAGCCGGTCTGTGACATGACCCGAGAGGCATTCCCAATCCTCCCGGGCTGGCGACAAGTGCTAGGGCATCAACAAAGGTTGTGGGAACGATTTCACCCAGATAAATAAATAAAGCAGTAGAAAAAAAACAGAGCAGCGCAGAATAAATAAACTAAGTAAAAAGACTAACAAGAAACAAAAGAAAATAAGACTAACCAAAAGTGATAACCACTATCTCTGTGTGACCTCCCGGGGTCACTCCCCAACTCATGACGAAATGTCGCCCAAGGAAAACGCACCCAAGTTATATTCTGCACAGCCACTAAAAACAGAAAAGAACTATAGGTGTGAGTATTAAAACTCAGTAGGCTATCCCGATATCTATTCCCAATGCACCACCTTTAAAATAAAAGAAACACCATTTCAAGTTTGAAGTACAATTTATAAAAGTAAGTTTTCTACATGTTACTCAAGAACAAAGTACGAGTCATTGCCCTTATTCATTTCTCAAAAACCCAAGTCAAATCCTTTAGTGAGACATTAGCATTTTCAAAGGGAAATTGGTGTTTACATTTTCAAATTTGTACAAAGAGGATTAAATACTTTCATTTGAAAACCATTTTTATTTTGAAACCAAGTCAAAACCAGTTTACCACTTTCCAAGAAAACCAATGCACAGAGTAAGCACGCAACAAGGGAAATGTATAAATACATACAAGTGCATTTGGTTTAAGCATAAAAATACTTTTAATAATTTTTCTCACCTACTATACTTATTCACTTATCATTTAAAATCAGGTTGGAAATCCATTCATTCTTACCTTTCTTTATTTGAACACATTTCACTTGGGTTTTAATCACATCTCTCATCCTTTTTATAAATCATTATTATCATTCGTTTCATGTTGAACGCCATGTCAAGAACCCCAATTCTCATTTGGTGTAGATTTCCATGTCTAACACCCTGAATCATAATTGGTGTAGATCACCATGTCTAACACCTAGATAATTATTCGGTGTAGATCGCCATGTCTAACACCCTATATCACAAGATTGGATAACCATTGGGGAGGAGCGCCATGTCCAAACCCAACTTTTAAATCGGTCTAGAACGCCATTTCTAGGACCCAAAATCTCATTCATTTATTGCCATTTCATCAAAACATTTTTATCATTTTCCTTAAAGTGCCAAACAGGCATTAAACACATTTCAAAATCACCATTTTAAAAAGAACCAAAATGCTTGTTTGTGCTTCAGAAGAAATCCTTTATCATTAAAACCAAAACCACATTTCAAATTCCATGAATTATGTTTAAAAGACAAACTGGCATTCTTTCAATACTAGTTGTCCGTTCGTCAGGAAAATTTTTCAAGTGTTTGGTATAAAATAAACGGCTCTTTTTACACCAAATAATAATTTAAAAATTAATTGTCTTATATTATCTCACATTTATTAAAATTAATAAAATATTTAATTTGAACAATTAATGTGCATAGACAGAAGGAAATAATGTAACTTAAACTTTAAAAAGTAGTGCAAAGGGGAACCTACCTCAAGACCAAGGCATGACGAAGGCGCAAGCTCGGAAACTAGGCGCGACGACGGAGCTCATTCGGAAACAGGCGTTGTAACACCCCGAAGTTTTCAAACCTTATAAATGACAATTGGGTGTTTTTTCCATTGAAGTTTTCTCTTTAAATCAATCGGAATGTAAAAGATAATAACACATAACTTTTTATTTAAGAACTCAACACCGAAGTGTCTTACAACATACTGAGATTACATGGAAAGCTCACTAACCATAAATTCCAAATAAAAACCCTAGTATGATCACCGGAAGTCTACTCAGGATAAAAACAAGCCCGACTTCGTAGTGTGGATCACTAATCCATCATAAGCATTAGGATGGCCAATGCCATGGCGGCCGTGCTGAGTACCAGTGCAATGTAGAGAACCATCCTTAGCTGAAAAACCGACTTCAAAATATGAATACCAAGACTTCATATTTATAAAGGTTCCACATAGCCATTGCAATTTTACCGTTGTTGTATTTTCAAAATTACTGTTGGAAATTAAATCTGAAGGCCTTAGGGGTCTTGCTAAATACAATCATAATAATTAAGACTCTTTTCTTTTAAATAATTATTAATGAATCTTTTTGATTTATGGTCTAAGTTATAATGAAACAACATAAATATATATATAAACACATTGTTTTTTATATATATATTTTCATATTGGCATAATTATATTAAGTTACCATACTTTATAAAATTATGTTTTTATTCAACGTAAAATGAAAATTTATTATTTTGAAATTTTGGGTTAAATAATCATTTTGTTTTAATAACATATAGATATTAACATAAAGATGTAAATTAAGACAAATGACAACAAATAAAGGATAAGTGATATTAAAGTATATAATTTGATAAATTAAATAAATAGAGGGAAATGATAATATAACTTATGTTTTAGGTAGGGGTTAATAGTTTAGCATCTAGGTGTATTAAAACCTTTGACTTAAATATAATAATACTAGTTTTATAATAAGGTTATATTAATAATAATGATTTTATAATAAGATTGATAAATGAATAAAATAAAGATGAAATATATATATATATATATATATATATATATATATTATGTTAAAACGTTAAAAACGAAGCCGGTTTCTTTTTAAAACACCGCAGCAATCTGGAGTCGTCCGATCTGGCGCTCTCAATCACGGTCGTCTGT
This sequence comes from Viscum album, assembly GCA_963277665.1. Classification (NCBI taxonomy): domain Eukaryota; kingdom Viridiplantae; phylum Streptophyta; class Magnoliopsida; order Santalales; family Viscaceae; genus Viscum; species Viscum album. The sequence continues at coordinate 530,918,218 of OY728139.1, read as the reverse complement.
GGTTTTTAATGTCACCTTGTGTTTGAGCCGTCTGATCATCTCCGCTGTAATCCTGGCCGTTCCTTTTTTTCGGTTTCTCTTCTTCCCCGCGTCCCGTATCTCCTTCTTCCACGCGCCCGCAGTACCAGTATAGGCAGCGCTTTCATCTTCTTAGGCCGGCGAGTGGACCCATTTTCACTCCTCATTTCCATGAGTTTGGCACCGTCTATTAAATGCTCAGCCTTGGATACCCATTCCACGTCTCCACGAAGGTTTCTCCATTTTTTTTTAAACATCGGTTTTCACCGAGGAGAGGAAGCTTGCTTTGGGTTCCTTGGATCTCCGACCACCGGTCCGACCTCGACTGCTTCATCTTATCCTCCGCTCCGAACAAGTAAGGGAAATCCGTTGTTTGTTCTGCTCTTCTCCAGTTCGACGAACCAATTTTATTTATGGTCTATGTATGTATATGTTTATATAAACACATATATATGTATGCAAGGCCGTAAAGAACTTCATTGTACCTGTTTTCACTCTTCCTGTTTTGTGAGTTGAACGAAGGTAAGGGTTCCTGTCTTGTTTGATTTAAGTTTTGGTGAACCTACATGTTTATATACACTTTATGTATATATGTATATATATACCTATATATATATAAGGTCATAAGAGCTATTTTACCCCTGTCTTTCCCTTCCTACATGGAGAATCGAACAGGAGCAAGTGAAAGCTCTTGGGTCTCAGTTTCACACACTTATATACCCTTGTTTTATATGTATATATGTATATACATATAGATATATATGTATATATGTATATACATATAGATATATATGTATATATATATAAGGTAATACATGCAGGTATTTACCTTCTTTTATATATGTAAATGACCGTTGTTTTATTTTTCCCTTTGGAAAATGGAGATTTCATGTAATTTTATGAACATGAAAAATCATGAAAGTATATGAAGCATATAGATATATATGTACATGTGTTTATATAAGGTGTATATGTACATCTATGTGCAAATATGAGGACGAACTTATTTATTTGCTTTAAAATTTACCACAAAATAACATGAAGATTTTTTTAAAAAAAATTATATCTACCCTTTAAGACTATTACTTCAAGAACAATACCCAAAACTAGTTATATACATGTTTATATGTACTACGGGGTTAAGGATTAGTTTTACATCAAAATGATTCCTCCAACTGGAAATCTCATTTATCTGCGTTTTGACAATTCATGCACTTTTTGTAAAAAAAAAAAGTGTGGCGTGAACCCCTTAAGCATTTGTATGTGGCCAGGTGAATGTGTATTCATAAGTTTAGTTTCCGAAACCTTGTTTCAATTAATTAATATCAGGACTTGGTTTATGTCTTTGACACATGTAAGTTTCTAATAATTTTATTGGATGTTAAGCCAACACGTATGTTGCACCAGTGGACCGGCTTAACCTGCAAAGTTTTGTACCCTCAATGAAATTTATACTTGTAAAGAACGAGTTTCTGCATGTTTTAAAGAGATGAACTATGAATTTATGGGTTTTATTCAATGAACATGATGTAATTTTACATGACAATCCATTATGTTCAGTGTTCCAATTATTTTTGCATGTACAAGAGTAATTTGATTTAAATTATTTACATCACTACTTAATCTGAAGCCAAAAACCTAGTTCTTTTTACATTTACGATATGATCCCTCTCAAGTCATGAATATGTATATAAAAAGGGGTTTTGATTATGAATGTATGAATGAAACCCTATGAAAGAAAGACCATGTCAAGATATGTTTTGGACTTAATTGTTTATGGATGGGTGAGCCCGGAATTATATAGCGCTCCAATGCATTGGGTAAAGTAAGAGTCTCATGAGACGTTATGTGTGACGGTCTTGGCGGTTAGCCTTGTCTTGTGCTATTATGTGTGACGGTCTTGGCGGTTAGCCTTGGCTTGTGCTTTTATGTGCGACGGTCTTGGCAGTTATCCTTGGCTTGTGCTACCATGGGAAACGGGATTGGCAGTTTGCCTTGACCCGTACTAAGTTATGTTTTAAGATCATGACACAAGGTCCTGACAAGTCTAGGAATTATACATCCCCTCTTCATGTAATGATAAATGGTCAACCAGGGGTTAGTCCAACTAATAAGACATCACCTAGTTGAAAATTACCATGACTATGAGAATGAAATCATGAGATAAGAATTTTAATTCATGTGGTAAGTTGTTATAAGACCTTTATGTGCCCATGAATCATGTTATGAATATTTTTCCCTGCTTACTCACAGATTTTTAGAACTGAAGTAATCTTGGTTGTAAATTATGCATCTTTTATTCTTCATGTGTTTGCGCTCTCTGATTATGTTTAATTTAAAGTTTATTGCAAGTTCGTACTTCTTTTCTGTGCAAGAGGTTTTCAAAAATGTAAGATTTACATGTTCTAAGAAAAGATAATGATTTGTTTTGTTTTAGTGAAGTGATATATTAAAAATGACTGCTTTGAGAAAGAGTTTTCTTAAAAAAAAATTAAAACCCCTTACTGGGCATATTCGCTCACCCTACGTTTTGTTTTAAATTTTTCAGGCATGGTTTGTACTAATGAAGTTTATCAAAAGTAGCTGGTTTCCCAGAATCCTGAGCCTCGCGATCTTCTGTAGTAATGGGACATGATATATTATTTGTAAATGTTGTAATAAAATGCTGGTATATCATGTCTCATGAGGCACATGGGGATCGGGGTCTCTACAGGTGTGACGACGGCGCTCACTCGGAAACACGTGCGATGACGGCGCTCACTTGGAAATAGGAGCGATGATGGAGCTCACTCGGAAACAGGCGCGACGATGACGCAACCTTAGAAACAAAGTGCGGCGATGACGCTCACTCAGAAACGCCCCGCGCGGGTCCTAGAACGTCAATCCGACCCAAATAAAAATTAATTAATAAAAACTCTAATCAACCCAAGGAATATATATATGTATATCAAATATAAATATCAAACATGCATAAAATAAAATGGGTATACCAATGGGGGGTTGCGAGTCGGGGCAACGCCGGCAGGGGGAAGTGCAGATGGGAAGGGTTTACGACCAGTCAGAGGGCACGCGACGTGTCAGAAGGCACGCGACCGGAGGGTACTAGTCGATCAGAGTTGTGTGGTGGCTGAAAAGAGGTCCCTCCAGTCAGAGATGACGATCGAAGGATGCGGGGCAGCCCGAGGCGGACAGCGGGCTGGCGAGGATAGAAAAGGAGGGTTGCGGTGACCGGAAGGGGAGTTGGATAGCGGAGCGAATGGGGGGTGTGATACCGGTACAGGGCGGTCATGCCAGAGGGGTCGCACCGGTCAACAGAGGGTGCACCGGCAAGAGGCTCGCGTGGGGTGTGGAGGCAGTGGTCGGACAAGGCAGGGACGGTGTGCGCAGGGGTGTGGCGGCTGGAAACGCAGCTGGGAGGGTGGTGTAGCACTAGAGAAGCGCAGGGCAGGAGGAGCGTAAGGTGAGGCGGACGGGAGCCGGGGTGCCGGGAAGCTGCGGTGAAAAGAGACGCTACAAGGGGGAAGTGTTGCGTCAATGTACCAGGAGGAAAGCAGGGAGGTGCTGGTGGATAGGTGTTGGCGGAGGGATGCACGCGTGGGCTGGCCGGGTAACGGATAGAGGAGGGAGCAGGGGCCTACGCGGGTGAGGTCAGGACTCACAGGGGTCGGACGGGGTGCTATTGCAGGAGGCCAGACAGGAGGGAGTTGGGATCAGGCTGGATGCGCTGGCTGGAGGAGAGAAGTTGGGCTAAGGCACCAGCCGTGTAGTGGAGGGCAAAGAGGTGTTGCGGGTGAGCCGCACAGGGAAAGGGGAGACGTGGCGCTGGAGCAGGAGGCTTAGTAGGGAGGGCGCAGATTTGGCGGAAGGTGCAGCGCTAGGGCTGTCTCCTGGCTGGGACGCGGTCGAGGTAGAAAGGGAGAGCTGGAGCTGGGCGCTGCTGCAGGTGGGTGAGGTGCGGCTCAGCAGGGGGGCACCGGAGCGGGGCGCTGCAGCAGGTCAAAGGCGCAACATGAGGGGCGGAGGACTCGGGCAGAGGTGTTGGACGACGGGAGGTCGTGCAGTAGGTGAGGTCGGCGCCGCAGGAGGGTGGAGCTGGACAAGGGAGACCCGGGGGAAGACCTCGGGTGTGGCGTGTGCAGAAATAGGGAGCAGCACCGCGTGGAAAGAAAGAAAAAAAAAAGAGAGAAGGAGAAGAAAGTAGGGAAAAAAGATAGAATAAAATAAAAAAATAAAGTAAATGAATAATAATAATAATATTATTATTATTATTATTATAAATTATTGTTATCATTATTATTAAACATTTTATAAAATTATTTTCAATTTAATTTATTCTTTTAATTTTTATCATTTATCTAAACAATTGGCCAACCGCGCACTCACCGGGTCCGAACACATGACCGCAGCTAGTGGTGAGGTGACCGTGCACCCATCCGGACCAAATGCACAGTGACTGCTAGTAGTGCGGTGACTGCGCACTAGCCTAAAACCCACCTAAAATGTCAACACTTCAAAGAAAATTCAAACTTTGACCCAACGTAACTCTTCCCAATGTCGCAGGACTGATAAACGAATAAAAAAAATAAGCGCGTCTGTGGTCGGGGTGTGACAATTCTCCCCACCACAGACACTTTCTTCCCCCAGAAAGTCACCAAGCCAACGGTTGACACAACTTGAGTTCATTCCTAGAAAAAATAATGGAGAACCGAGAGCTTTGGGGCAACCATTCACAACAAACCTCACACCTGACCAATTCAAGAAAAACCACCGCCCGAGATTGAGGGGAGAACGTGAGGGGGTTCTCCCCACCACAAGAATTCACTAATCCAAAACTCTTGAAACCCGAACAAGCCACCCCCTGTGGGGGGAAACACGGGAACTCCCAAACCAAACTCATTAATTTTCCCCACATATACCGAACAACAAACCTAAGACTTGACAAAAATCTTTTTATGGAACAATCCAACAACTTGGGGATGAGAAATTAACTCAATACCTCCTATAAATTTCACGAAATGAACACCTCCCTATCGAACACATCTAGGACCAACTCAAAATAAGAACAGGTCCATTTATTCACGGGCCCACACCATTCAGAGAGACCAAACAACTTAAGAACCACACTGAGAGCAGATAAGACTGCTTGGATTGTGGGGGAATAACCTCATCACGCCACCATAACAAGGATGAGCTTACGTCAGCGATGGGAATAGAACAAGGAAATTTTGGATATTTCCATTCCAAAGTTGAAAACATTATCCGGAATGAGGTTCCACACACCCTCGGAAACTTCTAACTATACGCGAGCTTCACCCTAAGACCTGTGGCTGGGGCCCTGATAGCTGAAGCATCTCCTGCCTCATAGTCAGGCATTTTCATCTTCTGGTCTCTAATTCCTTCCGTTCGATGATTCAAACAACCACAATGGTCCTACATTTTCAAAGGGATGCAACATGACGACTTAGAATGTCCATACATGCCATACTGGTGGCATATAAGAAAGCGGTCCGACGAACTAGGAGCTGGTGGCGACGAGGATGGTTTCCTGGAGACAGGTTCCACCGACCCGCACTCCTTGCTAGGTGGGGAACCTTCATGGAAGTCTACCACAGCTAATCACACCCAAAACTCTAACGAAGATGAGACATTTCATCTTTATTAGTCCAAAACTGAACCCTCAAATAACTCTAGGGTGGTACAAACCTTAACTACCCTGGGAGTTCTCAACAACCCGAAGTCACACTATCTTTCACAACAATACAACTACCTCTAACAGACTTCAACTACCTTGATAAGCAAGCAACACACAAAAGGAACTGAGAACTGAGCATAACTCATTAACAAATTTTGGAGGATTTCTGGGTGGCATACTTATGACAACACAAGAAACACCATCGAAACCAGCATCAAGCCAAAACTCAATCAAAGAAACAACACAAGCCAAGGACAATGGGATCATAAGCCAAACATATACTACATAATGAGAAATCACTTTTCCAAAACCGTTATTTCTTTGCAATTTTAAAAACTCACCTATGGAACCTTATGAACCGTCGCATGTGCGTTTATTCAATCCACCTCACATCACCTGCGAACAAGTGACCCCACGCACTTCTATACATACCCACACACATGTGACCCTCAATAAGGAGTTCCAAGGTTTAAACACTTCTTTTCCTTACCAAATCCAATCACATAACAAGTTTTTCCAAACCGATAAACCTTGTCTTTAAAAACCCACTTTAGTAATTTCAAAAACAATTTGGAAGAAACATCTTTCCATTTAAAAACCAATTTCACTTTTAACGCACACTCAAATCAACCGAAATTTAAACAAAACAAAAACTGTAATAACCAACTGGAATGAGGAACTAGTGCATATTTCTGACCTAGCAACATGGTGGTGAGTCAAGCCCCAAGTAAGGCATATCACTAAAAGGACCTTAAACAGGGCACTCAGACTCCACATGGGTCACCACCCCATGTGAGGCTTCCAAGTGAACTAATTCTCCCCCATTGTCATTCCTCAATCCAAAACAACCAAAGAAAAAAGACTCAAATCTCGAACTAACCCTGGTGACTTCGGTCTCGCCACGAGCGGTGGTGATCAGGCACCGACCCATAACCTACCTCTTGAGCCCCGACAGCCCAAATATCCATCTACCAGACATCACAAATAAAAAAGATCACTCTGAAAAGTGAGGCCCGCTAAGGGTGACCTCCTCTGATACCATTTTGTCACGAACCAACCCGGGTCGACCCTGAATTGGTCACCCGAGCTGGTCCGTGACATGACCCAAGAGGCATTCTCAATCCTCCCAGGCTGGCGACAAGCTCCAGGGCATCAATAGAGGTTGTGGGAACAATTTCGCCCAGATAAATAAATAAAAAGCAGAAAAAAACAGAGCAGCACAGATTAAATAAACTAATTAAAAAGACTAACAAGAAACAAAAGAAAATAAGACTAACCAAAAGTGACAACCACTATCTCTGTGTGACCTCCCGGGGTCACTCCCCAACTCAGGACCAAACGTCACCCAAGGTGAACGCACCCAAGTTGTATCCTGCACAGACACTAAAAACAGAAAAGATCTATAGGCGTGATTATTAAAACTCAGTAGGATAGCCCAATATCTATTCACAATGCACCACCTTTAAAATAAAAGAAACACCATTTCAAGTTTGAACTACATTTTATAAAATTAAGGTTTTCTACATGTTACTCAAAAACAAAGTATGAGTCATTGCCCTTATTCATTTCTCAAAAACCCAAGTCAAATCCTTTAGTGAGACATTAGCATTTTCAAAGGGAAAGTGGTGTTTACATTTTCAAATTTGTACAAAGAGGATTAAATACTTTCATTTGAAAGCCATTTTTATTTTGAAACCAAGTCAAAACCAGTTTACCACTTTCCAAGAAAAGCAATGCACAAAGTAAGCCACAACAAGGGCAATGTAGAAATACAAACAAGTACATTTGGTTCAAGCATAAAAATACTTTTAATCATTTTTCTCACTTACTCTACTTATTCACTTATCATTTCAACTCAGGTTTGAAATCCATTCATTCTTACCTTTCTTTATTTGATCACATTTCACTTTGGTTTTAATCACATATCTCATCCTTTTTATAAATCATTATTGTCATTCGTTTGGTGTTGAAAGCCATGTCAAGCACCCCAATTCTCATTTGGTGTAGATCACCATGTCTAAAAACCTGAATCATATTTGGTGTAGATCTCCATGTCTAACACCTAGATAATTATTCGGTGTAGATCGCCATGTCTAACACCCTATATCACAGGCTTGGATAACCATTGGGGAGGAGCGCCATGTCCAAACCCAACTTTTAAATCGGTCTAGAACACCATTTCTAGGACCCAAAATCTCATTCATTTATTGCCATTTCATCAAAACATTTTTATCATTTTCCTTAAAGTTCCAAACAGGAATTAAACACATTTCAAAATCACCATTTTAAAAAGAACCAAAATTCTTGTTCATGCTTCATAAGAAATCCTTTATCATTAAATCCAAAACCACATTTCAAATTCCATGAATTATGTTTAAAATCCAAACTAGAATTATTTCAATACTGGGTGTCCGTTCGCCAGGAAAATGTTTCAAGTGTTCGGTATAAAATAAACGACTCTTTTTACACCAAATAATCATTTCAAAATTAATTGTGTTATATTATCTCACACTTATTAAAATTAATAAAATATTTAATTTGAACAATTAATGGGAGTAGAAAGTAGTAAATAATGTAACTTAAACTTTAAAAAGCAGTGAAAGGGGGAACCTACCTCAAGACCAAGGCGTGATGACGGCGCAAGCTCGGAAACCAGGCATGACGACGGCGCTCATTCGGAAACAGGCGTGACGACGGCGCTCACTCGGAAATAGGCACGACAACGGCGCTCCATCGTAAACAGGCGCGATGACATAACTCACTTGTAAATAGGCACGATGATGACGCAACCTCAAAAACAAAGTGCGACGATGATGCTCACTCAGAAACACCGCGTGTGGGTCCTAGAACGTCAAGTCGACCCAAATAAAAATTAATTGATAAAAAATCTAATCAAACCAAGGCATATATATATGTATATAAAATATAAATATCAAACAGGAATAAAATAAAATGGGTATACCAACGGGGGGTTGCAAGTTGGGGCAACGCTGACAGGGGGAAGTGCGATTGGGAAGGGTTTGCGACCAGTCGGAGGGCATGCGACGGGTCGGAAAGCATGCGATAGGAGGGTACCAGTCGGTCGGAGTTGTGTGGTGACTGAGAAGAGGTCCCTCCAGTCAGAGACGACGGTCGAAGGATGCGGGGCAGCCCGAGGCGGACAGTGGGCTGGCGAGGATAGAAAAGGAGGGTTGCGGTGACCGGAAGGGGAGGCGGATAGTGGAGAGAATAGGGGGTGGGATACCAATACAGGGAGGTCGCGCTGAAGGGGTCGTGCCGGTCAATAGAGGGAGCACCGGCAAGAGGCTCGCGTGGGGTGTGGCGGCAGCGGTCGGACAAGGCAGGGACGGGGTGTGTAGGGGTGCGGCGGCTGGAAACGCAGTTGGGAGGGTGGTGTAGCACTAGAGCAGTGCAGGGCAGGAGGAGCGCAAGGTGAGGCGGACGGGAGCCGGGGCGCCTGGCAGCTACAGTGAAAAGCGACGCTACAAGGGGGAAGTGTTGCGCTGATGTAGCAGGAGGCAAGCAGGTAGGTGCTGGTGGATTGGTGTTGGCGGAGGGCTGCACGCGCGGGCTGGCCGGGTAACGGACATAGGAGGGAGCAGGGGCCTGCGCGGGTGAGGTCAGGACTCACAGGGGTCGGACGCGGTGCTATTACAGTAGGCCGGACAGGAGGGAGTTGGGATCGGGTTGGCTGCGCTGGCTGGAAGAGAGAAGCTGGGCCGGCCATGCAGTGGAGGGAAAAGAGGTGTTGCGGGTGAGTCGCACGGGGAAAGGGGAGACGTGGCGCTGGCAGGGCGCTTGGAGAAGGCGGCTTAGTAGGGAGGGCGCCGGATCTGATGGAGGGTGTAGCGCTGGGGCTGTCTCCTGGCTGGGACGCGGGCGAGGCAGGAAGGGCGAGCCAGAGCTGGGCGCTGTTGCAGGTGGGTGAGGTGCGGCTCAGTAGGGGGTGCCGGAGCGGGGCGCTGCATTAGGTAGAAGGCACAGCATGAGGGGCGAAGGACTCGGGTAGAGGTGCTGGACTACGGGAGGCCGTGCGGGAGGTGAGGTCGGCACCGCAGGAGGGTGGAGCTGGACAAGGGAGACCCGGGGGAAGACCTCGGGTGTGGCGTGTGAAGAAACAGGGAACTGCACCGCGTGGAAAGAAAGAAAAAAAAAGACGGAAGGAGAAGAAAGTAGGGTAAAAAGATATAATAAAATAAAAAATAAAGTAAATGAATAATAATAATAATAATATTATTATTATTATTATTATTATTAAAAAAAATAATAACAATATTATAAATTATTGTTATCATTATTATTAAACATTTTATAAAATTCTTTTCAATTTAATTTATTGTTTTAATTTTTATCATTTATCTAAACATTTGGTCAACCGCACACTCACCGGGTCCGAACGCATGACCGCTGCTAGTGGTGTGGTGACCGCGCACCCATCCGGACTGAATGCGCAATGACCGCTAGCAGTGTGGTGACTGCGCACTAGCCTAAAACCCACCGAAAACGTTAACACTTCGAAGAAAATTCAAACTTGGACCCAATGTAACTCTGCCCAATGTTTCGGGACTGAGAAAAGAATAAAAAAATAAGCGCCTCTGTGATCAGGGTGTGACAGTAAGTGATCGACATCAGAAAAAGGGAGCCCTCTCGGTTGAAGGATAAATTCATTTCAAAGTTTTATATCATACAATAGGGACATGAACCATGTTTTCTAACTTCATGCAATGAGAACTTTGGACACACATTTTAATATCTTGTGATTTGGATTATGATAATGTATTTTAAGGTTGAATTTATTTTAACAAAATCTCACACGGTTTCATATCATGCAACTAGAACATATAGTGAGGGTGAGGTGAATTTTCCATCCATAGAGTCCCTACACCATGTGAAATATGGGTAGAAGATGAAAAAGGTTTAATTTCGTTATTCATGGACCAAAGGGGGTGTGTCCTAGAATTTTTGTCGTGTCATGTAAGAATAACGACCTAATGTGAGAAGGGGATTGTGGAGGCTCAACACCACACGAAACAACATATAACTAGTATGTTGGATTTTTAGTTCAAATCCATATATCTCAGACTAAAGTGATGGTTTATTCATCTAAAATATCTCTTGAGAAACCTAGTATTGGTGGAAATATTGATATGCTCATCATCAATGGAGATCAATGAGTTTACACTATCAGAGTGAAGTTTATGAAAAATTTAAGGTCTTTCACACTTGGTTTCCAGTTTCACTAGATTCCTCCTAGGTATCATCGATTCCCTTAGATCCAACACCATGTCACCATAAAGTAAGGAATGAAGGATATCCTTTTTCTTTAAGGACAACACCACCCGATTCTGATGCATTTCTAGGTCATCCAATGCTTGAACCCTATTTTCGTCGAGGGGTTCCACCCTTATTTCCTTCATGATATCTAAGTGACTTTTTCTGGAAGTGCACTTGTATGGCATGATTCCCAGACCACCAAGCTTTCATTACCCATCCATCCCCTTCCCCTTTGGATCCTCATCTCCCACTCATATGAAGCTTACCAACCAGAAGGGATTATGAACATGTTCAAAATCAAGGGACCTCAATGGAAGATCATCCTCCCACTTCAGTAAGTATACTAGCTCTAGATCGAATGTCAGATCCCTATCCTAAACATCATTATTATCTTCATATGTAATGCTCATGTTCTTAGTGTCCATGTTAAATCGGACTTCCTCACTATAGAAATCAAAAATCATTATGTAATTGTTCTTGTTGTCAAATAACACAAAAACCCCTATAATAATCATAGAATTCTCCTGGAAGATTAAGTTTCATGGATTTCTACACTCTGACCCCTCCAATATAAACAAATGGGTATTTTGGCACAATAAATATGTTTTTCAGACTGTTCAAGATTGCAATCAATTCATCACTACCACGGTGTCCAACAGTGACACCTCCTTCCTTATGACTTTTGTTTTTGGAAGCTATGACCCTCTTCAAAGGGAATCTCTATAGAGTGAACAAAATACCTTCGATCCTGGCCACCATCCATTTTTTGTCGGGGGTGAATTTAATGTCATTTCCATCCCAAAGTAAAGGAAAGGTAGAAGCACATCTAGAGGAGGGCCATCATGGAGTTTGTTCAATTCATTTTTGGGAAGGGCCTCATTGATCTCAGCTTCTCAGGTGATAGTTTCACCTGGTACAACAACTACAGGGGCCATCACCGCCTGTGGTGTCTATTTGATAGGGGTCTATCCAACATGAAAGCCACTAACCTATTCTCAAATACCATGTTTTTTCATCTTTCTTGAGGTATTTTGATTCACTACCCCCTTTTGGTTTCCATTTCTTCTTGTCATGATCATCTGGAACGATTTCACTTCCACCAGCAGTGGGTTAACATCCTTGGGTACCAGGATATGATTTGTGAAATATAGAATGAACCCTTGTATGAGTATTGGGCCACCTTCAACCTCAGTGATCTGACCTCTAACCCCAATAGGTGCGTGTTCGCCCCTTCCTCCTTAGGAACCTTCACCACATGGGACTACTGTCGCATATGGGCTCCTTCAGAGTATTATGATAGATGGAATGATACCTTGGGTTTATTAGATTATTAACACCAGTTTGAGATTTATGTGTGACTATATACTTATTATATTTTCATATTATTTCTTACACACCACCACTTGAGTCGAGTAACCTGATTGAAATCCATATTGGTACTTTGGTTCTGATGTGGATATGGTTTTTTATGTGTTTGTGACATGTGTATGTATGGAAATATGGGTATTTAGGTATAATGATACTGAATGTAGGGTAGAGACCTAGGAGTGGTAGATGTATCATTCTTGATTATTCTTGTGTTTGGTCTGGGGTGATTTGAGGAAACTATAATGAATCTAAATTAATTATATTTAATGAAAATGAATAAATACTAATGGTTATGCTCTATTAATCTCTATTTTTATAAGGAATTGGTTCTCTTATACTATATTTGGATTTCTTGTTTTTTGTACTTGAACCATAAATACTAATATTTGAGATTCAAATAGGATGAATATGAATAAATATTGGAAGGATTTTAATCATTTGACAAGAGTGTACGAGAACGGATTGAAAGAGTTCATCAAGTTTGGAAAGGATCACACAAAGGATCCTTCTCAAATCCTTTTTCCGTGTTTAACTTGTTGTTATTCTAGACTACTTACTCTAGAGGAGTTGGAGGAACATCTGATATGTCATGGAATAGATCGGAGTTATAAATGTTGGAATAAACATATAGAAAAAGAGAATGTAGCTATTGGCTGGGATAAAACTATGTTTTATGGATCATCAGATATGAATACAAATATGGATAATGAAGAAGACCATATGGAGGATGTGATTACAGATGTCAATGATGATGAAGATCGTATTGAGGAAATGACAAAGACAATGGAAGATGAACTCCGTGATTGCCCAAAATTGCTTGAGAAGTTAAAGAGTTTTGCAAAGACACCATTGTATGTTGGTTGCACTAAGTATACAACATTGTCATCTTTATAGAAGTTGTATAAATTGAAAGCAGGCAATGGATGGAGTGATGTCAGTTTTACGGAACTACTTGCTCTCTTGAATGACATGCTCCTGGAAGATAATGAGCTCCCAAGCCGGACATATGAAGCTAGATGAATGCTATGCTCGATGGGTATGATTTCTGAAAGAATACATGCCTACCCAAAAGACTTTATGTTGTTTCTCAAGGAGAAAAAATCACTTACAGAATTCCCAAAGTGTAGTGTTTCTCGATACAAGAAAGATAAATCCAATCCTACAAAAGTTGTATGGTACTTTCCAATCATTCCAAGGTTTAGGCGTCTATATGGAAGTTAAGAAAATGCAAGACAATTGTCGTGGAATGTAGATAAAAGAAATAAAGATGGGAAATTACGTCATCTGGCCGACTCTCCTCAATGGAAGAAAATTGATCATGAGTATCCTGAATTTGGAAAAGAGCTGAGAAACCTTCATCTTGCATTATCTATAGATGGATTGAATCCTTTTGGTTTTCAAACCATCACTCATAGTACATGTCCTATTATGTTTGTAAATTATAAATTGCCACCTTGGTTATGCATGAAGCAGAAATTCATCATGTTATCTATGCTTATATTAGGACCAAAACAACCAGGTAACGATATTGATGTTTATTTGTCTCCTTTGATTGAGAATTTAAAGTTATTGTGGGATTCAGCTGTTATGTTGTATGATGCTTATAAAAGTGAATAATTCACATTGAGAGGGATGTTATATGGGACAATAAATGATTTCCCTTCTTATGGAAATTTTTCAGGCTATAGCATTAAAGGAACTCAAGGGTGTCCCGTGTGTGAAGAAGATACAGAATCAATTAGGTTGAAACATTCATCGAAATATTTTTTTCTAGGACATTATAGATTTCTACCTTGTCAGCATAAGTACCAATCTTGGACGACATCATTAAATGGAAGTTCAGAACAACACGCAACACCATCTCCACTAATAGGTGATCAGCTATTTGAGAAAGTAAAAGATCTGAACACTGTTTTTGGTAAACCATTTTCGAAAAACATTAGGAAAATCGGTTGGAAAAAGAGATCAGTTTTTTTTTTGAATTACCATACTGGAATTGTTTGTATGTCAGACATTTTCTTGATGTGATGCATGTGGAAAAAAAATTTATGTGACAGTGTTATCGGAATGTTGCTAAATTCCCCTGGAAAAACAAAATATGGAATTAAGGCAAGGTTGTACATGGTTGACATGGGAATATGAGAAGGGTTGGCTCCCATGAAGGGTGAAAATCTAATGTTTCTTCCTCCAACTACTTATACTCTTTCTAGGGAGGAGAGATATCAGTTTTGCAACTTCATTAATGATGTAAAGGTTACAGAGCGGTATTCATCAAATATCAAGAACATTGTTTCAATGAATGATTTTAAGTTAAAAGGTATGAAATCAAATTATTTCCATGTTTTGATGCAAGATCTAATTCCTATAGCTTTACGTTTCATTTTTTCCAAGAATGTTCATCATATGTTAACCAAAATTTGTTTCTTTTTCAAAGCTATATGTAGAAAAGTTTTAGACCCGGTGAAATTTACAGGTATGGAAAAAGAAATTGTCATCATATTATGTGAATTAGAAATTTTCTTCCCGCCAACATTCTTTGATATGATGGTTCATTTGATGATTCAATTGGTGAAGGAGATTCGACTTTGTGGTCTGGTGCATTATAGTTGGATGTATCCTATTGAATGGTATATGAAGATTTTTAAAGGATATGTCAAAAATCAAAGTCGGACAGAGGGTTGTATAGTGAAGTGATATATTGTTGAGGAAGCCATTGAATTTTTTTACGAATACCTATCTGATGTGGAAAGCATTGGTCTCCTAAAAACTCATCGGATTGGAAGCATTGAGGGTGAGAGAATTTCTGGAAGAGAAGTTGTGACAATCAGTATTACAGATCGGGAGCAGGCCCATATTTATGTTTTACATAACAGTTGGGAGGTTGCTCCATATATTGAAAGTCACAAAGAAATTCTTAGGTAGTTGAATCCATCAAGGGCTGAAAAATGGTTATCAAATACACATAATCACCAGTTTATAGTATGGTTTTAGGACTATATTTTTAAGCAGTTGGATGAAAATATGAATTCAATTTCAGAATGACTTCGATGGATAGTCGTTGGACCAAGTGTGTATGTATTATCTTAAATTGGTTATGTAATTAATGGTTATACATTCTATACAGATGAACATGATGACGATAGTACCATACAAAAAAGTGGAGTAACATTAGTGGCTGAAGTGATGCATGTTTCTAGTAGTAAGGACAGAAATCCAATTTATGCAAATATGTCATACTTTGGCATTATCAAACTAATATGGGAGTTGGATTATACGACATTCCAATTGCCGATTTTTCAATGCAAATGGGTTGACAATAATAGTGGTGTTAAAATAGATGAATGGTTATTTTTGAAAGTGGATTTTAGTAATGAAGGGTACAAAGACGAATAGTTTAAAATGTCATCACAAGCAGTACAAGTTTTCTGTGTTCCAGATCTCGCAAACCGAAAATGGTTGATTGTTCTGTTATCGTCCAAAACTACTGAAGGTTCCCATTAAAATTCATTTAAGGACGATCCTTTCGGTGGTATGTCATAATCATTTCAGAGTGGTCCCAATGTAGATGATGTTTTGTATGTTATAGGAGACCACAATGAAGGGATTTGGATAATCGATAGAGGTGTCAAATCCCTTTAACCTTTGAAAAAAAGAAATAGAGTTCAATAAATAGGTTATATTTTGTTTGTAATATAGATATTGTTATCTCATATTATTATCTTATCATTACTGAATTTATGTAATCTATATTAACTATTCAACCACTTTTGTAGATAATGAATTCTGCACATTCTGGTGCTCCTAACCTTGAGGCTGAACAAGTCTCTTAAGTTGTTGTTGTTGCGGCTGATTCTGCTCCTATTGCTCCTATAGCTGATGTTGCTCCTGTTTCTGCTCCTGTTGCAGCTCCTGTGGCTCTTGCTGCTCCTCCTACTGCGGCTCCTGCTACTCCTGCTACTCCTGTTGTGGCTTCTGATACTCCTACTGTTGCGGCTCCTGCTGCTCCTAGTGTTGAGGTCCCACAACCACCAGCACATGCCATTGATACCATTTCAGATGAACATATATATGATGTTGATATCGATGAAATGGTCGGGAATGAAGGACCGACATCGCAGAAAACACAGGTGCGTCGTAGTTTGATGGTGTTAGCCAAAGTTCTTAAGGAGAAAAGCAAAGGCATCAAATTTGAAGTCGGATGGAATGCACGAGGCCAACATGTGAATCCCAACAAGGCTATGTTTAGCAGCTACCTTGGAGTTTTCACTCAGCAATGCATGCCGATTGACATAGATTCATGGCACCATGTTGTGTCGGGGATGAAGGATGTGATCTAGGAAGAAATTATGATAACATTATGAATTTATTTCTTTAATTTACTAGAAAATAAAATAATGAAACAATGTCTTACTCTTCTCCATCTCTTGAAGAGTATGTTTATTGTAGACTATTCACATAAGGATTATGTACTAAGTCTTGTAGGAAGGATTCATCGAGGTTTTCACACCATTTTAACAAGATGTCACCTGAAATATTCCAAAGGTAAAATAAACTTGCACCCACCCATTGTCTACGCTCACCTGATATCCCAAGAAGAATGGGATGCATTTATTGGCCGCTGTGGGGATGATAATTTTAAGGTACATTGTGGGTGATAATACGTTGTTTGAGGATACCTGTATTCATCACTTTGATTGTCAATGTTTCATTTATGAAACAGAAACTCTGTACTGAAAATAAGGAACGTGCATCAAAACCAACATACCCCTATTGTAAAGCAAGGATGGGGTACACTTTATTAGAAAAGAAAATGGTACGTATTTTAAATTTATAGTAATATTGTTAGGTGCCAATAAACAACATCATAATTATCTTTATATGTTTATATGTAGATTGATGAGTCTAAAACCAAATACACTTCCATCCCATGTCATGTGCTATGAAAGGAGGCACGTGTGAATAAGGAAGGGAAGTTAGTAGATGAGAACACACAAAAAGTGTGGGAAATATGTTTAAGTATGAAATTATGATAAAAAGATTTATTTTAAATTGGTATTACCTAAAAATAATTAGTTATTTTCCTATATTTGACAGTCACAGGAATTAGCTACTCCTCTAACGGATACAGACCTATTATCGACAGCTTTGAAGTAGACTTAAAAATACGGTCGTGTTAGAGGTGCGGGGTTTGGGGTGACACCCCGAGTATATTTTTAGAAGAAGAAAAAAACGGATGATACAGATGAAAAATTGGAACAAATGAGCCAAAAAAATAGCAATCCTTGAAGAACGATTTCAATGGCAGGGAGAGTTGCTAGAAACTTTTATGGGTGGGAAGCAAAGGGAAGACACAACTCAGGAACAACCAGTGCGTGAACGTCCTACCCCACCCCCACCAGCTTTGAGGTGAGCCATTCCCCTCAAAGAACTGTCTTAGCCATGGTAATCAATATTCTAAAAATTGTTCCCATGAAATGAAAATCATACAAGCACTGATAATTTTTTTGTACTGCTCTTCTACAGGGTGATAATGATTGTGATTTATATCTGTCAACACCCACCTATCACCTTGTAGAGAGGGCTACAGTATTCAATATCCCAGATGCCACGCTGCATAATAGACCACTTACGAAAGATCATCTGAAAGTGACGATTACTATAGCTCATGATCCAAATGCAGAGCTACCTATTCCACTTGATGAAGATGATATTCATACGGTCAAAAAGGCTATTGGGACATTCATTGCATGGCTGTCACAACTTGTAAGAGTACATGAAGAAAAATAGGTATTTTTTTTCAAGCTAAACCTTTAACAATTAATGAGAAAAGGGTCTGAACCAATGATTGTTGTTATAGACGGATAAAGGGAAGGGGGTGACAAACGTCGGCTCAAAACCATCTAAAGGATCGACCAACCGATCCTAAGGAGCTACTAAAAGAACAATAACATGACCTATTCTCTATCCACATTTACTAGCATTGAAGACTCGTGTGGATACGAAGCTAAAAAATGGTAATAGTCATATAGTGGTTTTTGAGGAGAATATATACGGAGAGGAAAGTAAAGATTTCATTTTTGTTGAAAATGTAAATGAGATCCTTGAAAAGGGTTGGCTATGCATCACAGTTGTAAATGTATATATGAGGTATGTTTCCATGAATTGATATTCTAAAAGATGATCTAATGTGCAAATTATGACTAAATGCATTTTATATTGTTGAAAAAAGCATTTATGAAAAACAGTTGAAGGAATTTTCCCATGAGCCAAGATTTGGACTTGTTAGTCCTCATAACACATCAGCATACCTAACAAAATTAGATCCATCAAAAAGGGATGCGATAGTGAACATCTTGCTGAAAACATTTGAAAGCAAGATAACAGATGACAGACTCTTCCTAATACCAACCATGCAGGGGTAAAACTCTATGATTAAAGAATATAAATTATATTTTCACTTCTTTTATTACTTATTCCTTTTTGTGTTTTTAGGAAACATTGGCTGCTAATTTCGGTGAACTTGGATACTCCAAAGATTTAGTTTCTGGATTCAAAGCAAGGATATCCATCAAACCGACCACACATGATGGAGTTTGTGAATCTGTAAGACACTACATCTTACATTTTAGGTCTAAACATCAAGTAATATAATTTATATTATCTTTCACTGAGGATTCTATTATGATAGGGAAATGTATCATTATCATCTAAAAATGAATGAGGATAGGGGCTAAGCATAAGGAGGCGAGCAAGTACTACGTATGGACAAATATCAGGGTATATATAATAAAATTTCACTATCCAAACACATCTCAACACTAGTTACTTATTCTCCTAATGATCAATTTTTTTGTAGTGTCCAAAACAAACAAACTATAATGATTGCAGTTATTATGTTTGTAAATTTATGAAAGAGATCATTTTTCATCAACAAACTAGCATCCCTAAAGAGGTATTTTCAAAAACAGCTACTAGTTCATTTAATTTATTTATTAATTCTTTATTTTTATATTTTGCAGTACTACTCTAACTGCTGAAAGTCCTCATACTCACAATATGATATAGATGTGTTTAGAAATGAGTGGGCCGCATACCTAATGGTAGATTGTACAAAAATGCAATGAAGATCTGACTTGGGGACATGTACAATTGGTGGTCATTTTTGGGAGGGGTTAAGGGGATCAAAAGATGAAACATTGTTGTATGTAAATGTTTGTAGGAAAATTGTAATTGTTATTAAATAAAACATCCTTTATCTAATGATTAATTTTTCCATTTTAACAGATGATATGCACCAACAACATGCAAGAATGTTGAACCACTCAAAGGGTCTCTATTTTGTTTAAAATGGACACAATTGTAAGTGAAAACAACAACTGACTTACATAAATTCAACCAAACGCATTTGGATTGTGTTAATAATTTAGGAGAATGATCCACGGGACCTTTGTGACATGTACGAGTCATCCCTGCCTCAATCTGAGGCATAGTGTGGCCACTATCACTCAAAAGGTCTCTCTTTTGTTTAAAATGGAAACAATTTTAATTGAAAACAACAACTGACCTATGAAAATCTGACCAAACACATTTGGATTTCCTTGATATTTTATAATAACGATCCATGGTTCCTTTTTGATGTGTATGAGTCAACCCCACCTCAATCTGAGGCACAGCGTGGCCGGTATCAATCAAAGGGTCTCTATTTTGTTTAAAATGGACAGAATTTTAAGTGAAAACAACAACTGACCTACGGATATCCAACCAAACGCATTCTAATTGTGTTGGTACTTTGGTAGAATGATCCAAGGGTCCTTGGTGACATGTAATAGTCAACCTCGCCACAATCCTAGGCATTTTTTGGCTGGTATCACTCAAAGGGACTCTATTTTTTAAAATGGACACAATTTTAAGTGAAAACAACAACTGACCTACAAAAATCTTACCAAACGCATTCAGATTGTGTTGATCCTTTAGTAGAAAGATACAAGGGTTATTTTGACATGTAGTAGTAAACCCCGCCTCAATCTGAGGCACATTGTGACCAATATCACTCAAAGGGTCTCTCTTTTGTTTAAAATGGACATAATTTTAATTGAAAACAACAACTAACCTATGAAAATCTCTCCAAAAGCATTCGGATTGCCTTAATATTTTATAATAATGATCCAAGGGTCCTTGGTGATCTGTATGAGTCAACCCTTCCTCAATCTGAGGCACAGTGTGGCTGATACCACTCAAAGGGTCTCTATTTTGTTTAAAATGGACACAATTTTAAGTGAAAACAACAACTGACTTATGGAAATTCTACCAAACGCATTCGTATTGTGTTGATCCTTTAGGAGAATGATCCATGGGTCATTTGGGATGTGTAAGAGTCATCCTCGCCTCAATATGAGGCACGGTGTGGCCACTATCACTCAAAAGGTCTCTCTTTTGTTTAAAATGGACACAATTTTAATTGAAAACAACAACTGACCTATGAAAATCTGACCAAACGCATTAGGATTGTGTTGATCTTTTATAAGAATGATCCATGGGTCCTTTTTGACGTGTATGATTCATCCCCGCCACAATACAGGGCACGGTGTGGCTGGTACCACTCAAAGGGTCTCTCTTTTGTTTAAAATGGACACAATTTTAAGTGAAAACAACAAATGACCTACTGAAATCCAACCAAACACATTCATATTGTGTTGATCCTTTAGTAGAATGATCCACAGGTTGTTTTTTATGTGTACGAGTCATCTCTGCCTCAATCTGAGGCACGGTGTGGCTGGTAGCACTCAAAGGGTCTCTCTTTGGTTTAAAATGGACACAATTTTAAATGAAAACAACAACTGACCTACAGAAATCTGACCAAACACATTCAGATTGTTTTGATATTTTATAAGAAAGATCCATGGGTCCTTTTTGACATGTAAAAGTCAACCCTATCTCAATCTGAGGCATAGTGTGTCCAGTACCACTCAAAGGGTCTCTCTTTTGTTTAAAATGGACACAATTTTATGTGAAAACAACAACTGACCTACGGAAATCAGACCAAACACATTAGGATTGTATTTAAACTTTAGGAGAACTATCTAAGGTTCCTTTGTGACATGTATGAGTCATCCCCACCTCAATATGAGGTAGGATTTGGCTGGTAGCACTCAAAGGGTCTCTCTTTGGTTTAAAATGGACACAATTTTAAGTGAAAACAACAACTGACCTACGGAAATCTGACCAAACGCATTTGGATTGTCTTGATATTTTATAATAATGATCCATGGGTCCTTTTTGATTTGTAAGAGTCAACCCTGCCTCAATATAAGGCATGGTGTGGCTGATAGAACTCAAAGGATCTCTCTTTGGTTTAAAATGGACATAATTTTAACTGAACACAACAACTGACCTACAGAAATCCGACCAAACACATTCGGATTGTGTTGATTCATTAGGAGAACAATCCACGGGTCCTTGGTGACATGTATGAGTCATCCCCGCCTCAATATGAGGCATGGTGTGTCTGTTATCACTCAAAGGGTCTCTCTTTGGTTTAAAATGGACACAATTTTAAGTGAAAACAACAACTAACCTACGGAAATCGGACCAAACGCATTCGAATTGTGTTTATCTTTCATAATAACAATCCATGGGTCCTTTGTGATGTGTACAAGTCAACCCCACAAACCCCTTGGACCTCCCCCCACCCCCCAGGACACCAACCCACCCACTGGACACCCCCCACCCTTCTGGACACCCCCCACCACCTGTAAAGCCCCCCCGACACCCTGGACACCAGCCCACCCCCTGGAAAGCCCCCCCCCCCCCCCGGACACCCCCATCCCCCCGGACACCCCCTACCCCCCCTTGGACAGCCACCCCAAACCCTTGAACATCCCCCAAGCCCCTAAATTATGAATTGAATTCTGTATGTACTTAATTAACTTATGAATTATGTGTTAATGGTGTACGGGTATACTTGTTGTATGGGTATACTTGGTCTAATTAGCTTATGATTTATGTGTTAATTTTGTATGGGTATACATTCTCTAATTAGCTTATTGAGATGCTGATTTTTTTTCAGGTGTACGGGTGTCCTGCTGCAGATTTTTTCGTAGCAACAGACAGGGCATTTATCAGCGCTAAAGGAGCGCTGATAAAACACGCATTTATCAGCGCTCTTTTAGTGCTGATAAAGTCCACCTTTATCAGCATTTTTTTAGCACTGATAAAGTACCCCTTTATCAGCGTTGAGTAAGCGCTGATAAAGGGTACCCCCCTTTATCAGCACTGAGCTTTACAGCGCTGATAAAGCTCGTTTTGAGCCCTGATAAAGACCGTTTTTCTAGTAGTTTCATCAAAGGGGTCATTATATAACATCTCCAAAATAATAATCATGATATTATTTTTATATTTATACATCAATTATTCTTTTAAAATAAATCATTAAATATGGTGACAAAAATTTATCAATGTTACAATCGTGGAGACGGTCGGTCATATGTACACATGAGTAATGTTCTTATTTTTCAATGATTGTTATGGAAAGAAGTTAAGTAACACCATATCTATCAATAATGAGAATTATATCATACATACCATGATATTTAATCATATATACTTATATATATAATTCTTGTGATTTAAAGGAGTCACATTGTGTCGAGGATGTGGTAGTCCATAGGTCCACGAATGATGTTATCACTATTAAAGTGTGTGAAAGGGTAATAATGAAATATATATATATAAATATATAATATATTTTGATAAATATAATTATGTCATGAATATCATATAGAGGTTTTTTGTGTCATATATTTTTAATTTAAAGCATCATTTATACCTTTCATATATAGTGTCAACAAAACAAATAGCTTCGAGGGGGCGATAGTCCATACTTCCTCAATCGATGTTATCATATTAACATAAAATGAAAAGTATTAATGGTTTTTGTAATAAAAGGATTATAGAAGTTTAAATAAATTATAAATATCATATATATCATATATAAAATAATTTTCCATCATAATGGATACCATGATTGGTGGTTAAGGAAATTTAAACAGTCATCATTTCATGAGGCAGTAGTTTGCCATACATAGAAATAGTATGTTCATTACCAGTTAACTGAAAGTGTTTTTAAGTGTAGGTTTAACTCTATGAATAAAAATATTATAAAATATTAATCATATATGTGTTTTTATACCAGAATAGAATAATAATATTTGAGGGGTTGGTGAATGTAAATAAAACTAAAAATCATAAGAAATTTTGTTACCTCCTAACCGAGTAACACCTTTTGGTTTGAACCCGAAGCTTGCTTGAATTGATTTCTGACAAATTTTAGGATTATAAGATTAGTTTAGAGATGTTTGGAATCTATATGGGAATATATATTCCAATACTAATTTGTATGAGAGGTGTGGTGAATGGGAAGAGGTGGTGGCCTTTAAAAATGGACACTAGTGGAAAAAAAACATTTAACACGTAGGAATTTTTCACATCAGTTATATATAGCCGACGTGAAAAGCTATAAAAATAGATTTATCATGTCGGTTATTGTATAACCAACATGATAAATCTAAGAGAATAAATTTTTTAGGTCGGTTATAAAATAACCGACATAAAAAATACTGATATTAGCTTTATCACATCGGTTATTTTATAACTGACGTGAAATATCGAATTTGGACTCTTTATCACATCAGTTATAAAATAACTGACGTGATAAAGCAAATCTCAGCAATTTAACACGTTTGTTATCAAAATAACCAACATGATAAAGATCCATTTATAACGTCAGTTCTTAAATAAACGACGTTATAAACATAAACAAAATATTTTATCACATCAGTTATTAAATAACCGACGTGATAAATCTTTTAAATGATTTATCGCACCTTGTATTCAGTCATTCTATTTTCTTCAATCGGGTGACTTGCAACTCATCTCTCTCACATGGAAAACCTAGAAAGTATTCTTCGAATTCTGTCCCTCCAGCGTCATTTTTTCAACATCATTCATCATATTTATTATCACCCAATCTATCAGGTCGACTCGCAACACTCAAGTAAGCCTCACATGGCTCAGTTTCAGTTTTTATTTTTCACGATG
This sequence comes from Viscum album, assembly GCA_963277665.1. Lineage (NCBI taxonomy): Eukaryota > Viridiplantae > Streptophyta > Magnoliopsida > Santalales > Viscaceae > Viscum > Viscum album. The sequence goes on along the minus strand of OY728139.1, from coordinate 530,893,770 downwards.
CCCTAAAAAAATAAATGAGATGATGTTTTTCTATCTTTGTTCTTGCTATCATGGTAAGTTTCATAGTGTTCATTTATACCATGCTAAATTCTTTTCTGTTAAAATAAACCATTGAAGTGATATCATGAAAGTTTACAATTTTTGTGTGTTTTATCATGTGTGTGTTCATGTATAGGGGGTGTACAAGGGGGTGGGGGCTATCCAAGTGGGTGGGCATGTCCAGGGGGGTTGTTCAGGGGGTGGGGGTGTCTAGGGAGTTTCCAATGAGGTGGGGTGGTGTCCAGGGGGTGTGGGGGTTGTCCAAGGGGGTTGAGGTGTCCAAGGGGGTGGGGGTGGTGTCCAGGGGGTGAGGGGGTTGTCCAAGGGGGTAGGGGGTGTCTAGGGGTGGGGTTGTGTCCATGGGGGTGAGTGGGTTGTCCATGGGGGTGGGGGTGTCCAGGGGGTGGGGGTGTCCAGGTGGGGTGGGGGCTGTCCAGAGGGGTGGGAGTTGTCCAGGGGGTGGGTGTTGTCTTGAGAGATGGGGGTTGACCAAGGGGGTGGTGGTGTCTAGGGGGTGTCCAAGGGGGTGGGGTGGTGTCCAGGTGGTGAGGGGGATGTCCAGGGGTGGGGGTGTCCAAGGGGGTCAGAGGTGGGGGGTGGTGTCCAGTGGGTGGGGGTGTCTAGGGGGTGGGGGTGGTGTCCAAGGGTGAGTGGGATGCCCAAGGGGGTAAGGGGTATACAGGGGGTGGGGGTCCTAGGGTTGGCAGTGTCCTGAGGGGTGAGGGTTGTTTAGGGGGTGGGTCAGTTTAGGGGGTGGGGTGTTCAGGGGGTGGAGTGGTGGTGTCTAGGGGGTGAGTGGGCAGTCCAAGGGGCTCGGGGGTGTCCACGAGGGTGGGGGTGTCCTGGGGGGTGGGGCTGTCTAGAGGGTTGGGGGTTGTCGAGGGGTTGGGGGGATGTCTAGAGGGGTGGGGGCTGTCCAGGGGGTGGGGGATGTCCAAGGGGGTGATGGTGTCAATTGGGTATCCAAGGGTGGGTTGGTGTCTAGGGGGTGAGGGGGCTTTCCAAGGTGGTAAGGGTGTCCAGGGGGTGGGGGTTGTCCAGGGGGTGGGGGTGTCTAGGGGGTGTCCAAGGGGGTAGGGGTGGGGGTGTGTCCTGGGGGTGAGGGTCCAGAGGGGTGGGAGTGTTGTTTAGGGGGTGGGGGTTTTCCAGGGGGTGATGGTGTCTAGGGGTGTCCAAGAGGGTGGGGGTGGTGTCCAATAGTGTAGGGGTTGGATAGCCCTATCACCCCTGGATACCACTCCCTGAACCCCTAGACACCCCCACCCCCTTGGACAACTTGTACCCCCTTGGACAACCCCCACCACCCTATGTATATCCCCTACCCCCTTGGACACCCCCATTATATATATATATATATATATATATATCCCAATGGTTTCATTGAAACCATCGGCATATTTTAACTTCGGGTAGTCTATACCAATGGTTCCTGTAGAATCATTGGTATAGAGAAATTGCAACGACCATTATTCCAATAGTGTGTGAAACCGTTGGGGTATTCTATCCCAATGGATTCAGGGGCTATCCAAATGGTTTCAAATCGTTGTGATAGGTGTAATTTTTAATAGTGAATGTATACATATTTTAAAATATATTCTTTGGATTTATTTTTTACCAAAGAGTGAATTTGGTATCCAATTACACCAAGATGTATTCTTTGTGTACCTTAAGAAGAAAGGATCCAAGATGAATTTAAAACTGTTATATCTAACCATATTTTCTTTTTAAAATCACTTTCATGCATATATTTTTCAAATACGCATAGATTTGTTTTATATTTCAAAATTGTTTTACTTTCAAATTATGATATTTTTCATATAAATATAAAATTGGATTATCTTTACAAGATGTATAATTTTAATATTTGTTATAGGTAATAGTGAGTCGAAGTAAGATTATAGAACATTGAATGATTAATGAATATGAGGAAGGTGTTGATGCCTTTTTGTAATTTTCTAAATGAAATGTTCTAAGTAGGGACATTTTTTTATGTCCATGCCTGAAATGTTTGAATATGAAGTTGAAAAGTAGTGACATAAAAGATCATATGATTTGTCATCGTTTTAATCTGAGTTACAACCCTTGGATTTGGTATGGTGCAACTAGACACAATGTCAGATCTACTGATGATGATGATGATTTGTATGATGGAAACTCTGATGGAATTGAAGAAATGATTTTTGATATTGCAGCAGAAAAAATTGAGATAGAATCGACAGTTGCGCATATATATAGTGATTCTAAAAATAATTATATCCTAGTTATATAGATTTTACAGTTTTTTGGTGATGTTAAGATTGATTAACCTGAAGGTGAAACATGGATTGAGTGACAAAATATTTACAGAGCTGATTCAATTTTTGAAAGACATTCTTCCAAAATACAATGATCTTCGAGATTCACATTATAATGCTAGGAAAATATTATGCCTGATTGGACTGGGATACAAGAAAATACATGCCTTTTTGAATGAATATGTGATATATAGGAAGGAATATGAATTTCAATCAGAGTTTCCTAAATGTGGGTCATCACGGTATAAGTTGAAAGAAAAATCACAGGCTGATGTGAAGATTACAAAGATCCATGCCAAGGTATTTTGGTATCTTCCTATAATTCATCATTTGAAATGTTTATTTGCTAATTTCCATCATGAAAAAGGGTTAAGATGGAATGATGATGAGCAGATATGTGATGGAAAAATATGAAATCTAGTTGATTGTCCACAATTGAAGAAAATTGATGAGCAGTATCCTACATTTGGAAATGAAATTAGAAATATCAGACTTGGGTTGTGCACAGATTGAATGAATCCATACCGAACCCTCAATAGCACACATAGTTCATGGCCTGTTTTATTGGTAATTTACAACGTCTCTCCTAAAGATTTTATGAAGTGTAAGTATGTCATGTTGAGTATAATGATCTCTGGCCTGAAGCAACTCGGAAATGATTTTGATGTTTTTTTGTCAACATTTATTGATGATTTGAAAAATTTATGGGAGGATGGTATTAGGGTGTATGATTCTAATAAAATGGAATATTTTCAACTGTATGTTGTTCTTATGTTCACTATAAATGACTTCCCAGCGTATGGAAATTTGTCTGGATATAGTGTTAAGGGGCATAAAGCATGTCCAATTTTCAAAAAACAGACTTCATATTGTCAATTGCATAATGGGAGGAAAACAGTATACATGGGTCATCGAATGTTTTTTCCAATGGATCACTCTTATAGAAGACTAAAAAGGTATTCAAAGGCTCCCAAGAATTTTATATAACTCAAAAACCTTTATCCCCTCATGTGAATTTTTAGAGGGTGAAAACCCCTGATGTGTCATTGGGAAAAACATATAAATCTTGTAATGATAGATATATTTGGAAGAAAAGGACAATATTTATTGGGCTACCATATGGGAGATATCATGAAGAAAAACATAATATTGATTTCATGCATGTGGTGGAGAATATCTGCGACAGTTTGATTGGAACATTGTAAGATATTAAAAGAAATACTAAAGATCGATTGAATGCAAGATTAGACTTACTATCAATGGGAATACGTTTGGATTTATCTCTCACTCCTAATGGAAGATGAACATTTTTTCCTAGGCTTGTCATACATTATCCAAGAGGGAGAAAATTAGATTTTGTTAGTTTATTCATGATGTCAAAGTGACACAAGGTTATTCTTAAAATGTAAAAACCTTTGTCTCCTTAAAGGATTTGAATTTGATAGGTATGAAATCTCATTATTTTCACATCATGATGCAATAACTTTTACTAGTTTCATTGTGTGGAATATTACCCATCCATGTCAGAAATAATATAATGAAGTTATGTTATTTTTTCAATTCAATTTTTAATAAGGTTATTGATTTGATGCTTTGAATATTTGGGAAAATGATGAAATTTCTATACTTTGTCAATTGGAAATGTATTTTCCTCTATCTTTTTTGATATTATGGTGAATTTAATAGTTCATATGGTTCGAGAAATAATTCTTTGTGGACTAGTTTATCTTTGTTGGATGTATCCTTTTGAAATGTATATGAAAATATTGAAGGGGTATGTTAAGAACATATATTAATCTAAAGCCTCCACTATTGAAAAGTATATTTATAACGAGGTTATGGAGTTTTTTATGAGCTACATTGTTGTGGAAGACCACATAGGTTTGCCTCCATCTCACCATGAATGAGTTAATAATGAGGGTGGGGGGATTCTTGGCTTGAAATTCAAATCATTATCAGCTGAACAGATGAAGAAGGTAGAATTATACATCTTGAATAACATAGCTGATGCTAAATTGTATATCACATTTCATCTTAATGAGTTGAAAAAATGTCATCCAAAGAAGAAAGAAATGTGGATTTTGAATAATCACAACAAAACATTTTTTCCATGGTTTAAAAATACATTTATCTATAGATCATATGTATCAGAGACATTAATATGGTTAGTGGGTGGTCTATGTTTAAATGTGATAACATGGTCCGAGTATGACATTAATGGCTATACATTTTATACAAAATCTCAAGACAACAAAAGTGATGTTCAGAATAGTGGTGTATTGGTGTTTGCAGAAGAAATTTATTTTTCGAGTTCTAAAAACAAAAACCCAATTTCTGTATCAAGTGCATATTATAGAGTCATTGAAGAAATATGGGAGGTTGATTAATTTAAAATAAAAGTTCATTGTTTTAACTAAAAATGGTTTGTCGGTAACAACAGTGTCAGACATGATGAATTTGGAATGACGGTGGTTAATCTGAATAGATTGTAAGACACAAAAGATTCTTTTATAATGGTAACACATGAAAAATAGATTTTTTATGTATTTAATCAATCAGATATGCAGTGGTATTTTGTTTTACAAGGGAAAAAACAATATGTTGGTGAAGATCAACTTGTTGAAGATGTTGATTTATGAGAGATCCCTACTTCCATGGAAATATTAGCAAAAAATAATGATGAGCATGTTGAAGTCATGGTTTGTGCCATAAATAATGATCATGATGAAGGAATTTTGGAAAACAATCCATTTGCACATTCCTAATTTTATAGGTATCATATATTTATTTCTTGATTACACTTACTATTTTCATAAAATGTTAGATATTGTAATTTTTTTTCTTTATTAAAATGTGTATTAAAACAAATAAGTATAAATTTTTTTTATTTTAATTTTTTTTTTAAGTTTATCATGTTTACCATTAAGTAACTTATATATCTGTGGATTTTTTTGAATGAAAATTACTTTACCATGTCTGCCATGTTTACCATAGTTTACCATAGTTTACATTTACGTAACTTTTATATTTATTGATTCTGTTGAATGAAAATTACACTACCAGGTTTACCATGTTTACCATCTTTACCATTTTTTAACATGCTTACCAAATTTACCTTGTTTACTATTACTTAAATTAGTTTAGTTTTCCATTTTTAGTTTAAATTAGTATTATAATATTTGAATTTGTATATTTGTGAACTAATGTTTTCTTTTTTAATTTTAAGGATAATGAAAGATCAATCATTTGATCTACCACATGATTCTGGAGATGAGCATCATGATCATACCTCTTGGGAGGAACATCCACATGCTTCTCTTGATGTTTCCCAATCTTCCTAATGTGCTCCCATAATGACAAAGAAGAGTTCAAGAGTTGGTAAACATGTTTGTACACGTTTACCAAAATTATCACTTGCTCGTAGCCAGGACCAGAGGATATTGGTTGACTTTGATGAGAATGATATTCCTAGAGGTCCAAATGCAAAATATTTTAAGAGTTTTATATCAACTCAGGGTAAATGAAAAGTAAGAATTTTGCATAATAATTGGAGAAGTGTTGACAAAGCAATAATATCTCAGTTGTGGGAGATTATTTTGGTACGATAGTTTTCTATTTTATGATTAATCATTAAATGTTTCTAGTATAATAGGTTTTACATGTTCTTTATCAGATGACATTTGATATTCCTGACACTAGAGGAGTTAGGAAGAAATGTTTATCGATGTCTGCTAGGAGATGGAGGGATTTAAAATCAACCCTCACATTTGATTTCATTTTTGGTCATAGGAATCACGAAAATCCATTTCATATATATCCTTTCATATATGAAGACACATAGAGGAAATTTTTTTAAAGTAGAAGAAAAGATTTAGTTTTGGTAAGGGCAATGTAAAATTTTTTATGCTTTATTTTATAAATGATATTATATATGTTTTTTTAATGATTTATTATTCTTTATTTACTGAAAACAAGGACATCTCATCAATATATCCAATCTAAAAATGTATACCCTCATATTTTATCTCGAAGAGGGTATACATTTTTGGAAGAACGAATGATGGTGAAAAAATTAAAATAACTGACAGCTGAGTCTTCAAGATCAGGAGAGATTTCCCCTCAATCCCCTCCATCTAGACATGAAATATGGAAGAGAACTCGTATGAGCAAAAAGGGACAATATCTTTCGGAAGAATCGAGAATCATAGCTGAGATGATTATAAGACATTTATTTTATTTATTTAAGTTAATTATATTATTTTTGTTATTTGAATCATTACAGAAATGTTCAATTAATCAATACAGGATTATATTGAGGAGAAAAGCTCATAGGGGGTATTTACAGCTGCTAGGAGGAAAGATATTTTATCTGTAGCATTTGGAATGCCCAAACACCATATTCGTGTATGAGGATATCTGATGGGTGTATCAGTAAGAAAATTGTTGCCACATTCTTCAAATTCTTCTATTGAGGGAGTTTATAAAAAAATAGAATCCTTAGAGGCTGAAGTTCATAATATTAATGCGACAATGGAGTAAAAGATTAGAGCATCGGTATAATCTATGTTGGCAGACATGAAAAGAAAATTTCAGATTGTAGCTCCCACTCCTCCAAATCCCCCTGCAGACCCCATTATTTATCCTCCACCTCTGCCAGTATCTCCCACTCCCCCACATTATCATGTGGACCCCATTGTTTATCCTAATCCTCCACCAAAGCTTTATACTTATTGTGAGTTGTATGTTGATGATCCCCACCATCATATAGTTGCATATGGGATGGTATATTGTATAAGATATATAGTTCATCATCAATAGTTAGAGGTAGAGCATCATAGGGTCACTGTAAGAGATATTAGAGATAGATCAGCTCAACTACCATTACCTGGAGATGAGGTGATGACAGTTGGACATAGTATCAACCACTTTTTAGTTTGGACATCCAGACTTCTGTGACTCATTACCATAGTGGTATTTATGTTATATCATTTATTTTATTTTTTATTAAAATATTAACATTTGAAAACTAATATATTTTTCTATTTATTTTTATAGGAATACTTCAATGGTAAAGAAATACTGTATAGACAGCAACAAAGACAAATGGCTATGACATCAGATACAAATTCTAGTAGTCTTCACTGATTGTCAAGATATTCAAATTTATTGGCAGATCATTATGAGTTTTCAATGAAATCTCATGTTGGTGGTCATCCAATCAATGTGGGGATTCGGAAAAATGATATCATGGATCTTGTTACTAGATATATGTTGGGCATCAATGTGGTGTAGATTTTTTTTCATATAAGTCTTAACACCTTTCCATGTGTTATATTTATTAAAAATAAATAATTATGTCTATTTTGTATTAGGTATATTTACATACATGTGGGAGAATAATTATTAGACATATCTATATAGATTCATTGACCTACAATTGATTTCCCCTGAAGGACATGCATTTTATGAGGAACAAAGAACACTTTATATTGCTGAAATATTTGAACAGAATATAATCACGCAGTGTTGGATGATGCCTTTTTGTGAGGGGTATGAAACATATATCTAGAAAAGTGTTCATTATATTTTAACATAAAAACTACTAACCATAAATTTTTATTTATATCAGTGATCATTGGATGCTAGGTATTTTTTTTCCAAGATAGAAAACACATTATTGGATATGGTCTATCCATTGCGATGTGCGGGAATGTTTTCAGAATATATTGGAAAATTAAGTTTCAATTTCTTAATAGTTTTTTATATTATAATGAATTTTAAATTTATCCCATTCATATTATTTTCTAACAGGGGATGGGTTTACTTTCAAAAAAACAAAGAAAAAGAGTTCCAAGATCAAATATGTCAAGGTAAAGGTAAATATCCATTTATAATTTATACTTTTCGATGTATTACATAAAAATGATGTTTTTAATTGGCACTCATTTGAACAAAATTTTCATGAACAACAAGGCATTGTCGAATGCGGATATTATATGTTAAGATTTATTTATGAAATAATTACAACTGGAACACTAGTGAAGTTTGACCTGGTAAGATTTCTTTATAAACTTTTTCATAATATTTCATTTGATTTATTCATTATACATGTTAACTACTATCCTTTTAATTTTTAGCTATTTTATGACCCTAAAACCTATAGTTCTCAAGAGGTCAAACACTTACAAGTGGAATGGTCAAATTATTTTACAGGTTTGATTGGATTTTATTTTGTTTGTAGTGTGAAATGTAATTTTGAATATTATAATTATAATTGTTGATTTGGTAGTTTTTTTTGTTTGATTTAGGTTTTTTTTAGTTGACATTGTATGTTTCTAATGTTATATATGTGAACATTTAATTTTTCTCCAGTTCTTCTTGTTTTGGTATAGTTCTTATGTGTTTCTAGTTTGGAATATAGTTTTGTTTTGGTCTGCTTTTGGTCCATTTTCTACTTGTTTCATTCTTTGGATGAGCATATTAATTGTTTCATGGGGGTGGGGGCTATCTAGGGGGTGGGGTGTCCAATGGGGTAGGGGGTTGTCCATGTGGGGTGGGAGGGTCCAGGGGGTGGGGGTTGTACAGGGGGTGGGGTTGTCCAGGGGTGGGGGCTATCCAAGGGGTAGGGGTGTCTAGGTGGGTGAGAGACTGTACAGTGGGTGGGAGGGTGTCCAGGGGATGGGGGGTTTCTAGGGGTGGGGGTGTCCAGGGGGTGGGAGGGGCTGTCCAGGGGGTGGGGGTGTCTAGGGGATGGGGGCTATCCAAGGGGGTCCTGGGTGTCCATGGGGTGTGGGGGGAATGTCCTGTGGGTTGGGGTGGTGTCCAGTGGGTGGGAGGGTGTCCAGGGTTAGGGGGTTTCCAAGGGTGGGGGTGTCCAGGGGTTGGGAGGGTTGTCCAGGGGGTGGGGGTGTCCAGGGGGTCAGGGTTGTCCAAGGGGGTTGGGGTGTCTAGGGTGGTGGGGGTTGTTCGGTGGGTGAAGGGGTTGTCCAGTGGGGTGGGGTGGTGGGTGGGTGTCCAGGGGGTGGGGGGTTTCCAGGGGTGGGGGTGTCTAGGGGGTGGGAATGGATTTCTTGGGGTGGAGGTGTTTATGGGGTGGGGTGGGGGCTGTCCAATAGGGTCGGGGTGTCCAGGGGTGGGGGCTATCCAGTGGGGTGGGGTGGTGTCCAGTGGGTGGGAGGGGATGTCCAGGGGGTGGGGTGTCCTGGGGGTGGGAGGGGTTGTCCAGTGGGTTGGGGTGGGGTCTAGTGGGTGGGGGGATATCCATGGGGTGGGAGGGTGTCTAGGGTGGTGGGGGATGTCCAGTGGGGTGGGGTGGTGTCCAGTGGGTGGGGGTTGTCTAGGGGGTGGGGGTGTCTAGGGGGTGGGGGTTGTCTAGTGGGTGGGATGGTTTCCAGAGGGTGGGGCTATCTAGGGGTGGGGGTGTCTTGGGGGTGGGGTGTCCAGGGGTGGGGTGGGTTGTTCAAGGGGGTAGGGGTGTCTAGGGGTGGGGGCTATCCATGGGGGTGGGCGGGTTTCTAGGGGGTGGGCAGGTGCCTAGGGGTTTAGGGGTGTCCAGGGGGTTGGGGGATATCTAGGGGGTGGGGTGTCCAGGGGGTGGGGGCTGTCCAGTGGTTTTGGTCTGGTTTTGGTCTGCTTTCTGCTTGTTTCATGTCCTCTTTGGAAACACATTGTAATAGTTGAACTGTATTATTAAATAAAATTGTTTTTTGCATTGGTTATTTTATAACTGACATAATAAATGCATGGGAATGATTTTTTATGTAGTTTATTTAAAAACTGACGTAGTATATATGTTTTTACATTGGTTATTTTTTAACCGACGTGAAAACCTGATTCGCATATTGGTTTATCACGTTAGTTATGAAAATAACCGGCGTGATAACCTTGTTTTTCATATCGGTTATTAGAAAACTGACGTGAAAAATGATTTATAGGGGTTGTTTACTATGTCGGTTATTTAATAACTGATGTAATAAACAACATATTATAGAGGTTATTTAAAAACTGATGTAATAAATCACGACTACGAACCGTTTTCCACATCAGGTTTTTAGGAACTGATGTGAAAATGGCTTCAGATTTCTATTTTTACGTCCGTTTTAAAATAACCGACATAAAGAACAATATTTATAACATCCCCTGCAATAACAACGGCCAAAAACAGACATAAAAATGTAAAATAACTGACTTAAAAAACATTTTTTGCGCTAGTGGGATGAAAATGACTCACATGGTATTTTTGAAAAAAGTTAGTTGTTCCCACATTCTTACATGAAAGGTATTAAAAACCCCAAAAAAACAAAAAATTAAGATTCATGTCCTAATTATTTCCATCCAATGGGTGTTTTACAACTATATAGGTCATTTGGTCCCTTAAATTAATGGTTTAGTCCTTTATTATGCTTAATTTCACTTTAATAATTGTAATTAATTTTAATTATTTTCATTAGTCTTTTTGGTCAAAAACAATGTTGGTATTATTAGACATTATAAATTATGAATATTCCAACTATGGAATCTATTTTTTAAAATTTAAATAATATAAGTGGCAGAAATTAATTTAAAATTCATCTCGCATGCTAGGCGACAATGCGGGGTTTTAAAGTAAAAATTTATGAAATTTTTCTATGTTTTTATAATTAATTTCAAAATTAAAATGATTCAAAAGAAATTAATTTTGTTAATAGATAAAAAAATTATTAAATTAAACTTAAAAAAATTAAATTATAATTTAACCTTATAAATAAATTAGATGAAAAAGTAATTTCTTACTAAAATTCAATTTTTTTAATAATTAATTAAAAAATGAAATATTTAAGAAAATTATAAACAATTAACCCTAACCTAATTCATATGTTTATATTTCAAATATAATTTTTTTACATATTAAATCAATTAAAGAGTCAAAATTCATATTTAAAATGTGTTCTCCATTAAAAGGCGGTAAAATTTCCTTTATAAAAATATAGGTTTTATTTCTACAATTGAGTTTATTTTTATATTATGTCTATAAAAACTATTGGATGAATATAAAAAACATTTTATTAAATATATTATATATATATTACATTAATATCACTCACTATTTGTAATTAATTTAATTTATTACATAAAATTACTTATTTAGCATAAAAATGGTTTTCTACAAAAATATTCACTTGATATTCAATTGATTATTATATTCATTTCTAATTAATATGCAACCAATTAATCCATTATACATTTTTATAAATCATTATTTTCATAACATTGTTATTACTGTTCATAACTACTAATTTAACAGCTAGTTTATATCTCATTATATTTTAATAATATATTATTATTTGATAAAACTTGGTCATGCGTGTAATTCAAGCCATCGAGGAAGGTCTCCCTTACCTTTAATGAACACTAACATTGTGTTTTAGGCATTAAATATATAGAATATATTTTAAATAGTAAATAGATTATAAAATATCTGGATGTTATAATACCTCACATGCTTGTTTTTGCATTCCATATAGGCTATCAAATACAAGGTTATTACTTTAGATTTTTGGGGCATCACATTCTCCCCAACTTATTTAAATTACATAATCACAATTTAAACTTGATGATAGTGCTAGATTTTTGGATACATCCTATGTTTGAAATCACACATTATTATAAGGGTTCATAAGTCATCCTATATAAAATAGTGAATCGAAAGTAAAAATGTCACATGAAAAACCATATAACTAGGTCTCAAATTATGATAACATCATTGGCAAGTGGATATCCATACTAGGATTAAAGGAGTAAATATTTATTGGGAGTGAATGAGGTCATAAATAATTTACAAGTGAATAATTTATTGAATGCTAAGGGCCTCAAATCCATAAATCTGCAATGATTTAAGAGAACATCGGTTCAATAGAAATTAAGGTATTATGACAAAATTTTATTTATAAGTCATTATCCTAATGTGGTCTAATTATTTTACTACCTAAGAATATAAGGAAATATTCTAACTTAATAGGTTTTAATTTAATATTAATACTCCTAAATGTTTTTTTGTTCTTCGATAAAATTCTAATTTATTCCTTTACTCTAAGAAATTAATTACCAATCATGACTTTTTATGCCGAAAGCACTAAAAGAAACTTTGAAATGATCATAATAACTATAAAAGAGTGAAAAGTATAAATATTTTCCTTTAACTATCTTCCAATTACAATATGGTTAATATATTAATATCTAATCCTAAAAATTGATATTTTTGGTCCAAAATTAACATTTTTACATCAAATTGTTAAACTAAAAACAATGAAAAATTAACCAAGAGGTTGTATAGGTCGGTGGTTGGAAAGAAAAACTTTTAGCGCATTGGTCATGGGTACAAGACCAGCGGCCTTAACAAATTTGATGTTTTTTCAACCATCTTATATTTCGTCCTTTTATAAAACCATATAAATATAATTTCAAAAATAACTATGATGGACATCCTTGAAATTTGGTTAATCAATAAATAGCCTTTTAGCGAATGTTTTCAATACAACCACAATACATAAATACTTCATCCATTTATTTTCAAATATATCTTTCCTTGGTATTATGTTTATCCATAATATAATTTCTTGGATTTCTAAATAATGACTCCTTAATTTTAAATCTAAATAAAATTTGGTTTAACCTTGATCATTCATTGTCATTGTCCATTCAAATTATTCATAATGGTTTGTAAAGAAAATCCGGGTAATCTTAAGCATATCCTCTGAGAGTGTCAAACTAGGTGTGCAGCAAGCCCTATTGTCATGTACCAGGTTACCCTGACCCATTATTGAAACACCTTGTTAGAGATATTAATATTAGCTACATTTATTCCAAAACCACATACACTTATAGTATCCATACATGTATGTATTTCTTGGAATACACACATAATCAATACCTTAACAAAATTCTATGATGTTCTCCTATGATTAACATAAAATTGTACCTTATGAATATGTTCTCTAATCTATTTTTTCCTAAATCTAGTTCCCAAGTTTTCTAATAGGCTTACTCTTATACCAACTATAGGAACCCAGCCCTAGAAATCCTAGAACCGGTGTCTGCTACTATTACATTTTCATGTTTATAAGGAATCAAATTCTAAATCACCAAGAGTTCAGTAGCATTGGTAAACTAGATATATACATGATTCTTGTATTATAAAAGAATAAAATAATTACAACATTATATTTTTTTCTTTCTAAATACATAACTTTGAGGATCACTTTATTCCATCTATTAAATCCGTTCATATCATTCATAGTATGATTCTTGGATTCCTAGTGAAATAAATATAATAAGGTTGAGAAAAAATGCTTATTAAGGGAGAAAATATGAGAATCAAGAAATAATAAATGAGAATAGTCAATATGGAAAGGTAAATAACTGAACACGCATTCCATGTAATCAATAAACAGAATGGAAGTGCATAAAAATTATAGAAATGTAATAACTAGAAACACATCCCATCAAAATAACTTAATAAGAAAAAATAAATATGGAAAGGTAAGAAACTGACAACATTCCATCTAAATAACTGAAAATTAAATGTATCCATAGAAATGTTGACTCAAAATCTCATAGTGGAAAAATAACTAAAACTAATATGTGGGAAATTCTTGATTATTGGAAATCATGTTTCCAAGGTACATGGTACCTTTTCCGTCAATACCTTTCACAAGTTGTTTTAAAAAATACTAGGTAAAACCCCATATCAGGAGGATAGCCAAATGACTAATACCATGAGACTACTGATGCATCGGTGGCTATCTATAATTGGGCCCCACCCTTTTCCTAAAAGTCAAAAACATTTCTCATATATCGAATAATTGGTTTAACAATGTGCCTTGTCAAATATTTGTATAGAGTAATAGATATGGATTTATCAATATTTATCCAAATAATCGCATAACATTCAAAGTAAACACCATAAAATAATAGTATATGATTTTACTAATTAACATATCCATGATAAATTATATGGTAAAATAGGGGAAATTCAATGTTCAATGATCATAGAAAATTGAATATTTCAAGGGGAAAAAGGAATCAAGGATGTGAATGTTAATACTATACTTGGACAAATCAATCATAAACCATCCAAAGTAAGATTAAGGGTAACAATACAACATTCCCCGAGTGTATTAAATTAATGGTTTTTTTTCATTGATTAATATAAATGATATAAAAATAACATTTAAAAATATTCTTGGGTAAAATATCCTTTTTTTAACATTTCTTTGAAAATCACTTATAAAAATATTTAATTGAAAAATTAATCTTTTAAACATGAAATAGAATATTCAATGAAATTATTGTGGATAAGTTTGTACAAGTCATATGAGGTAAAGAGAACATTAATTTTTCACGGTTAAAGGTCAGAAAAAATTACTTGTTCAGAAAGAGACAAGAATATTCCTTAGAAAACATTGGTTAAAGAAAATAATGGTAGGTTTTTTTACCAAATCATTTTTAAAAAATTTGTGAAAACCTTTTAATAAAACATGGTTTCAGAAGAAAATAGTTTCTCTGACTAAAGAGAGAAAGAAAGTAAGGTTTTCTGAAAAACATTTTTCCTAAAATATTTTGAGTACCAAAGAGTGGGAAAATAGTACTAATACTTGAAAAGGGTCATGAATTACAAGAGGATAGGAAAACTAAAAGGTTTATTGAACAGTGGTAATATAATTTCTATAAATGGAAATACCATTGAAATTTTCTTATAGTTATTTTTGAGGATAATAACCTTTAAACATTCAAAAGTGTCACATACCACTTTGACACATTTTAAATTATAAAACTCATGAAGGAATAATATTAAATGAAATTATTAATTACCATAATGATAAATTAATTCTTGATATAACATATATAAATGTGTCTTAGATACACAATAGAAAATACGTAAGTGGTCAACATGACATTTATCTCATGGATTTAAAAATTTAGATGAGAATCCCTTACTTTGTATTTCATTTTGAGAGAATTCCATTTAACTTCCTATATAATAAACTTATGTTATTTTTATTGTTTATTGATAACAGTTTTTATGTTTATTATGAAATTTATTTCTCTTTTTACAATGTTGTGTACAACTACTTAAACAATTAAATTTACATTGGGCATTTTAACCAAATTCGGTTTATATATTAAAAATAACATTGGTAGGCCAACTATCATCAATGGGGTAATTAAATAAAATCTATAGAATAATAATCATGACATAAATATTATATTTATACATCAATAATACTTTCAAAATAAATCATTAAATATGGTTATGAAAAATGAATAAATGTTACAATCATGAAGACGGCAGACTGTACGTATGCATAGAGAACATTCCCATTTTTTAATGATCCTTATGGTAAAAAGGTAAGTAACAACATATATTTAATAATTATAATTATATAATAAGTAAAATTTTATTTAATCATACACAATTACATATAATTATTTTTATGTAAAATGAATCACATCATGTTGAGGAGGCAGTAGTCCAAATGTCTACGAACAACGTTATCACTTTTTAAATGTGCCAAATGGTAATAATGAAAATTATATATGTATATATATATATATATATTATATTTAAAAAAAAAATTAATTATGTCATTAATATCATATATATTGTTTTAATGTCACATATTTTTAATTTAAACCATCCTTTATGCATTCCACATATAGTGTGAATGAATCATATCACTTCAAGGGGGTGATGGTCCATACTTCCTCAAATGATGTAATCATATTAATTTAAAATAGAAAATTATTAATTGTATGTGTAATAAAAGTATTAAATAATTGAAAATAAATAATAAATATCATATATATAATATATAAATAGATATTCTATCATAATTTACACCATGGGAGGTGGTAAAGGAAAAATGAACAATCGTCGTTTCGTGATGTAGTTGTTTGTTGCACCCAGAAACAGTATGTCTGTTACCAATTAGAAGGAAGTGTGTGTAATTATAGGTTGAAATAATAATATAAAAATATCATAGTATATTTAGGATATTTTTAATTTTTACAATCCTATAATGATAATATTTAAGGGGTTGGATAATGTAAATAAAACTAAGAATATTAAAAAAGTTTGTTACCTCTAAATAGGGTAACATCTTTTGATTTGAACCAAAAGATTTCTTGGATTGATTTCTACCCATGGTAAGTATTATAAGATGAGGGAAGGGATTTTGGGAAGTTATATAGGCAGTTGTTGGATGAACCTAAGTGGTTTTAGATATGTGAGGAATGGGGAGAGTTTTTGGCCTTTTATAAGGGAGGAAAAGGACTCAAATGGTATTTTCGAAAAGAAGTTATGTGTACCAAAATTTATACCTAAAAAGGTCTTGAAATCTAAATAAATTAAATAATATAAGGTTAATGGTCTATTAATGGCCCAAAATGGGTTTTGGATAAGTGGATAGGTCATTTGGGCCCTTAAATTAAAGGTTCAGTACTTTGTTAAGCTTAATTTTACTTTCATAATTTTAATTAATTTTAATTACATTCACTAATATTTTAAAACAATTCACATATTAGAAATTATAAATTATTATTATTTAAAATATGGAATCCATTTTACCAAGTTACAATCATATAAGTGGCAGAAATTAATTTAAAATTCATCCATTGGGCGGAATGACAATGCGGGTTTTAAAAATAAAATCATCTTAAAGTTTGCTTTGTTTTTTAATTATTTTCAAAGTTAAAATGATTAAAATGAAAAAAAAAAATTATTTGATAAAATAATTATATAATTAAACTTCCAAACCAATTAAAATTATAATTTAACCTTATAAATAAATTAGATGAAAAAGCAGCTTTTAACTGAAATTCAGTATTTTTAATAATTCATTAACAAATGAAAAGTATCAGATAAATATAAAAAATTCACCATAACATAATTATTATTTTTTGATTTAGAATATAGATTTTATTTCTTAAATATTAAATCAATTAATGAGTCAAAATTCATATTTAAAATGGTTTCACCATTAAATGGTGGTAAAATTGCCTTTATAAAAATGCGGGTTTTTATGTGTAAAATAGAGTTTGTTCTTATATTATGTCTATAAAACATAATGGATGAATATAAAAAATATTTTATTGAATATATAATACATATATTACATTGTTATCAATAAATAATTGTAATTTATTAAATCTATTAGTGTAAAAAATTATACGAAAAATAGTTTTCTATAAAAATATGCACTTTGTATTCAATTGCTTCTTATATTCATTTTTAATTAATTTAGAACCAATTAATTTATTATATATTTGTATAGACCATACATTTAATAATTTAGTTATTATTATTCATAACAACTAATTTAATACCTATTTTATATCTCACTTTATTTTACTAATATATTGTTGTTATATAAAACTTAGTCATGCGTGTAACTGAAGCAATCGAGGATGGTCTCTCTTACTTGTGACACATGCTAACTGGGTGTCATGTGAATTAAAATATATATAATCTATTTTAGATATTAAATATATTATAATGTATCTAGATATTATATTACCTCACACGCTTGGTGTTTCATGTCATACATGTTATTGAATACAAGGTTCTTACTTTGATTTTCGGGGCATCATAGGAAACATGTATATCCCCAAAAATAAAATAAAATAATAATGAGATGTTATTTAAGGATATTTAAAGGGATATTATTACTAAATATTTCAAGAAAAAAAATAACCCAAATAAAAGAAATTGGTTTCAAAAATCCCCTTACATAAATCCTGCTTTATTTTGTCTATTTTCCACTTTCTAAATAATAAACATAAGATTATTAAAAAAATTAAAAAAGTAAATTCTGTTAATTTCTTCCACTATTTATCCATTATAATTATTGGATTATATTTTATAGAACTTTTTATTAAATGATGGTTTTTTTCATATCAGTTTTTTATTAAAGTTTCCCTTTTTGTTTTGATTTCACTATTTTCATTCAAAGTCATTTATAAATAAGTATAATTAACACAATTATATAAGAATACAATTAATTACATATTTATATATTATTTATGATTCATATTTTACATCTATGAACTTGGTAATATGAATTGACCATGTAATGTATATGGATGTGGTTAATGACCTTTGACGGGACATTATCGAAATATCAGAAAATAGAATTCTGAAATTAATATATAGTTACTATGGTACATAAAGTAGGTTAAAATCATTAATATAATGCTAAATTAAAAACTAATTAATCATATAATACTTTTTTTATAATGTTGTGGCTAAAAAAATAAAGAGAAGAATAAAAAAGAGAAAAGTTAATCGAAACTTAATTAATCCCTGATGTAGCTTCTCCAGCACGACACAAAAACTCTATGGATTCTTGGAGTTAGATTACTCTATAATTACCCTAAGTATTATAAGGGTATTGAGAGGGAGGATTTGGGTATATCTTTATATTTTTAATGAGTGGGAGGAGTGATTTACCAAGGGGGAATTGGGGTTATCTATACATGGAAAGAGGGGTATTTTTACAATAAAATATTAAATAAAATAATATATCAAAGGTAAAACATGTAATAGGACTTTTTTGAAAATATAAATCACATATAAATATAATATAATGGTTTTAGTGATTTAAACCTCATATATAAATCTATTTCATCAGTGTTTTAAAAATAAAAGTGGAAAAAATAAAAATAGTTATTTTAAGGAATCAATTATGACTCTAGGTTTTGGAAAAATATTTCTAAGTTTATAAATTAAGTTTATTTTATTTTAATGACCCATTAATGAAATTAAGTATATCAAGCCTAAAAATCAAGTTCTATAAGTGATTATTTCATTTTTACATCATACATTATTTAATTTAAGATGCACCCGTTTTGTGAAAAACTATATTTTTACTATTTACCTAAAAATTAAAGTATTTAAAAATAAAAGAAACTCACCCATGTAAAATTTAAACATAATAATTTAAAAAATAATTTTAATATTATCAAAATAGATTTCTAAAATATGAAATTTAATTTTTAATATTAAAATTATGACCCTTATGAAATACTTTAAAATACAGTTCAAAAATGTCCTTATATTTTCTGTGAGATTTTTATTCATGATATTTATTTTATGGAATTATAATATTTATATTAACTTATAATACTCATGAAAAATGTTATTCATATAATAGTTTTTTTTATTTTTAATTAATATTCTAATGACCACATTATTTTCTAATGATCACATTTCCTCCTATAAATACCTCTACTTTCCTCCATTCTTTATTTATCTCAATTTCTCTCAACATTCTATATTTCAGTTGTGTTAAATTTTTATTTTTTTAATAATATTTTGTTTCTTTTATATAGTTTTGGTAGTGGCACTAGTGCAGAAAACATTATTTACGTCACCATTTTTTACGTCAGTTATATATAACTGACGTGATAATCTGTGAAACGTGGTTTTTTACGTCGGTTATTTTATAACCGACGTAACAAATGCGATGAGTAGATTTTTGATGTCGGTTATTTTAATAACCGACGTTACAAATCACGTGTGTTCATTTTTTACATCGGTTATAAATTAACCGACATAAAAAACAAAAGTTTGGGGGTTTTTTACGTCGGTTATAAAATAACCGACGTAAAAAATGCGGCTTTTGAGGCCTTTTTGATGTCGGTTATTTTATAACCGACGTAACAAAACAACCCAACGAACATTTTTTACGTCAGTTATACAATACCTGACGTAAAAAATTGTGATTTTTGATGTCGTTTTTACAACACGCAGATTTTTTTACGTCGGTTATAAAATAATCGACATAAAAAAGCTGTATCTGATACATTTATAACGTCGGTTATTATAATAACTGACGTTATAAATATAAAAAAATAGTTCATAACATCGGTTATTTCATAACCGATGTTATCAAACATTTAAAAAATTAACAAGCCCCGTGGATTGTCATTTACGATTTTTCGATCAACAGTTCGGCGGATCGTCTCTCTCACGTGGTAAACCCTAATCAACTCGTTGATCTCGCTGCATTAAACTCATTTTGCCTTCATCTTTTATCATATTTACTCTCCTCGGATCTATAATCTCAACTCGCATCACTCAAGTAATCCTTCCACGAATTTATTTCGTTCATTTTTTTCCCGGATAGTCTATATTTATGTTTTGCGATTTTTGTGTTTAAACTAGGTAAGATTCTTCGATTTTGAACCCTATTACCTCTTTTTTCCATCATCGTATTATTTATCATCCCTAGATATATTATATCGACTCGCAATATTCATGTAATCCTCAACTACTTCTATTTAGTTTGTTTTTGTTTCGCGAATGCCCAACATTGATGGTAATTTTTGTTTTCATTGACAACTAATGATCTCATTCACCTATATTACTGCATATAATGGTTATTGATTAAATGTAAGAATTCGGAAATGATATTTCATGTGTTGTTTCTGCTTATGTTTATCCTCTTTTATATGAGAATCTATTAGACATAGAATGGTTATTGATTAAATGTACAAATTCTGATGATCGTGCTGTAACGATTGGATTTACATTGTGATTTTCTCCATCTGAATTTTTATTTTAAATATGATTTGATTCTCAGGTTTACTCCATTCTCTCCAATTTTCTATCAACCATGTAGGCGCCATGGTTTTCTTTTATTCAATGGAATTTAAAACTGTTATATCTAACTATATTTTGTTTTAATAATAATATTCAAGCATATTTTTTTAAATACGCATAGATTTGTTTTATATTTAAAAATAGTTTTACATTAAAATTATGATTTTTTCATATAAACTTATATTTGTCTTATCTTAAAAATATATATGTTTTTGATATTTGTTATAGTTAATAATGAGTCGAAGTTGGATTACGGCACATCTAATGAGAAATGAATATGAGGAAGGTGTTGATGCCTTTTTGGAATTTTCTAAACGAAATGTTCCAAGTAGTGACATTTTTTTCTATCCATGCCTAAAATGTTTGAATATAAAGAAGTTGAAAAGTAGAGAGATAAAAGATCATCTGATATGTCATGGTTTTAATCCGAGTTACAGCCCTTGGATTTGGCATGGTGAAACTGGACGAAATGTCACTGATGATGATGATTCACAAGATGGTAACTCTGATGGAATTGAAGAAATGATTCGCGATATTATAAAAGAATAAATTGAGATAGAACCGACAGTTGCGCATCTATATGGTGATTCTGAAAAACCATTATATCCTGGTTGTACAGATTTTACAGTTTTGTCGGCAGTGTTAAGATTGATTAACCTGAAGGCGAAACATGGATGGAGTGATAGAAGTTTTATAGAGCTTCTATAATTGATGAAAGACATTCTTCTAAAAGATAACGATATTCCAAATTCACATTACAGGGCCAAGAAAATATTATGCCCGATGGTATTGGGATACAATAAAATACATGTCTGTCCGAATGTCTGCATTATATATAGAAAGGAATATGAATTTCTGTCAGAGTGTCCTAAATGTGGGACATCATGGTATAAGGTGAAAGAAAAATCACAGGCTGATGTAGAGATTACAAAGATCCCTTCAAAGGTATTTTGGTATCTTCCTATAATTCATCATTTCAAATGTTTATTTGCTAATTCACATGAGGCAAAAAGGTTAAGATGGCATGCTGATGAGCGGGTATGTGATGGAAAAATACGTCATCCAGTTGATTGTCCACAATGGAAGAAAATTGATGCGCAGTATTCTAAATTTGGAAATGAAATAAGAAATCTCATATTAGGGTTGTGCACAGAGGGAATGAATCCATACCAAACCCTCAGTAGCACACATAGTTCATGGCCTGTTTTATTGGTAATTTACAACCTCTCTTTCGAAGTTTGTATGAAGCGAAAATATGTCATGTTGATTATAATGATCTCTGGTCCAAAGAAACTCAGCAATGATATTGATGTTTACTTGTCACCGTTGATTGATGATTTGAAACTATTATGGGATGATGGTATTAGGGTGTATGATTCTTATAAAATGGAATATTTTAAACTGCATGTAGTGCTTCTGTTCACTATAAATGACTTCCCAGCATATGGAAATTTGTCTGAATACAGTGTTAAAGGGCATAAAGCATATCCAATTTGCGAACAACATACGTCATATTGTCAATTGCATCATGGGAGGAAAACAGTGTACATGGGTCATCGAAAGTTTTTGCCTATGGATCACCCTTATAGAAGACTAAAAAAGGCATTCAATGGCTCACAAGAATTTGATACTACTCCAAAACCTTTATCCCCGGATCTGTATTTTGTGAGGGTGAAAAACCTTGATGTGACATTGGGAAAGACACAGAAATCTGGTAATGATAGACATATTTGGAATAAAAGGTCAATATTTTTTGAGCTACCATATTGGAGGTATCATGAAGTTAAACATAATATTGATGGCATGCATGTGGAGAAGAATATATGTGATTGTTTGATTGGAACATTGTTAGATATTAAAGGAAAGACTACAGATGGGTTGAATGCAATATTAGACTTACTATCAATGGGAATACATTTGGAGTTAGCTCCCACTCCTAAATGAAGATGAACATTTCTTCCCCCGACTTTTCATACATTGTCGAAGAGGGAGAAAATTATCTTTTGTCAGTGTCTTCATGATATCAAAGTGCCTCAAGGTTATTCTTCAAATGTAAAATTTTTTGTCTCATTGAAGGACTTGAAGTTAATAGGTATGAAATCACATGATTTTCACATCATGATGCAACAAATTCTACCAGTTGCATTGCGTGGAATATTTCCCATTCGTTTCAGAAAGACTATGATGAAGTTGTGTTATTTTTTCAATTCAATTTGTAACAAGGCGATTGATGTGAATGCTTTGAACATTTTGGAAAAGGATGCAATTTTTATACTTTGTTAATTGGAAATGTATTTTCCTCCAACTTTTTTTGATATAATGGTGCATTTAATGATTCATATGGTTCGAGAAATAAAGCTTTGTGGACCTGTATATCTTCATTGGATGTATCCTTTTGAAAGGTATATAAAAATATTAAAGGGGTATGTTAAAAATCCATATCGACCTGAATCCTCCATTATTGAAAAGTATATTTCTAAGGAGGTAGCAGAGTTTTGTACGAGATACTTGGCTGCGGCGCAACACATAGGTTTGCCTCCATCTCTCCATGAACAAGTTAATAATGAGGGAAAGGGAATTCATGGTTTGAAATTCAAATCATTGTCAGCTGAACAGATGAAGAAGTTAGAATCATACATCTTGAATAACATAGCTGATGCTCAACTTTATATCACATTTCATATTAATGAGTTGAAACAATGTCATCCAAAGAAGAAAGAAATGTGGATTTTGAATGAGCACAACAAAAAAATTTCATGGATTAAAAAGACTTTGCTTGGTAGATCAGATGTATCAGAGACATTAAAATGGATAGTGGGTGGTCCGTGTTTAAATGTGATAACATGGTCCAGTTATGACATTAATGGCTATACATTTCATACAAAATTTCAGGACAACAGAAGTGCAGTTCATAATAGTGGTGTATTGGTGTTTGCAGAAGCAATACATTTTTCGAGTGCTAAGGAAAAAAATCCAATTTCTTCATCAAGTGCGTATTATGGAGTGATTGAAGACACATGGGAGGTTGATTACTTTAAAATTAAAGTTCATGTTTTTAACTATAAATGGTTTATCGGTAACAAAAGTGTCAGACACGATGAATTTGGAATGACACTTGTTAATCTGAATAGATTGGAAGACACATCTGATTCTTTTATAATGGCAACACATGCAAAACAAATTTTCTATGTAGTAGATCAATCAGATATGCAGTGGGCTGTTGTTTTACAAGGGAAAAACAATATGTTGGTGAGGATGAAGTTGATGAAGATGCTGATTTATGTGAGATCCCTACTTCCATGGAAAGATTAACAGAACATAATGATGAGCATGTTGGAGACATGGTTTGTTCCATAAGGAACGATCACGACGAAGGAATTTGGGAAAACAATCCATTTTTACATTCCTAAAATTATAGGTAACATATGTTTATTTCTTTTTTACATTTATTTTTTTCATAAATGTTAGATGTTGTAAGTTTTTTATTTATTAAAACATGTTTTAAAACAAAATAATTATAAGTTTTTGTTTTTTTTAAGTTTGTTTAGTTTACTTTATCATGTTTACCATTACATGAATTATATATCTATTATTTTTGTTCAGTGACAATTACTTTACCATGTTTACTAGGTTTAACATGTTTACCATGTTTACCATCTTTACCATCTTTACCATCTTTACCATTTTTTAACATGATTACCATATTACCAATGTTTACTATTACATAACTTAGTACACTTTTCTATTTTCTGATTACAGTAGTATTAAAATATTTGAATTTGTATATTTTTTAACTAATGTTTGTTTTTTTATTTGAAGGATAATGACAGATCATTCAGTTTATCAACCACAAGATTTTGGAGATGATCATATTGGTCATACCTCTGGGGAGGAACATTCACATGCTCCTATTACGACAAAGAGTTCAAAGGTTGGTAAACGTGGGTGCACACGTTTACCAAAATTATCAGTTTCCCATACGCAGGATCAGAGGATAGTCATTGAGTTTGATGATGATGATATTCCTAGAGGTCCAAATGCAAAAGATTTTAAGAGTTTTGTAGCAACTCAGGCTAAGAGAAAAGTAAGCATTCTATATGATGACTGGAGAAGTGTGGATAAAGCGATAATCTCTCAGTTATGGGAGAAGATTTTGGTAAGATCTTTTTCTATTGTTTGAATATTCTTTAAATGTTTCTAGTATATATAATATGTTTAACCTCTTCTTTATCAGATGACATTTGATATTCCTGACACTGGAGGAGTCAGGAAGAAATGCTTATCATTGGCTTCCAGGAGATGGAGGGATTTCAAATCAACCCTCTCATCTGATTTCATTTATGGTCATAGGAGTCATGACAATCCATGTCGTATATATCCTTTCATAGATGAAGACACATGGAGATAGTTTTTTGAAAGTATAAGAAAAGAGTCATTTTTGGTAAGGGCAGTGTAAACTTTTATAATATTTCTTATATAAATGATCTTATTAATGTTTTGTTAATGATTTATTATTCTTAATTTACAGTAAACAAGGAAAGCTCAGCAGGAGATCCAATCAAGAAATTTATACCCTCATAGTTTATCTCGGGGAGGGTATGCATTATTACAAGAACAATTGATGGCGGAAAAATTTCAACAACTAAGAGCTGAGTCTTCAAGCTCTAGAGAGGTGGCCCCTCCATCCCCTCCATCTAGACATGAAAATGGAAGAGAGCTCGGAAGGGCAAAAAAGGGCAATATCTTTCGGATGAATCAAGAATCGTAGCTGAGAGGATTGTAAGATATATATTTTATTTATTTAAGTTAACCATTTTCTTCATATAATTTCAATCATTACAGAAATGTTCAATTAATTAATACAGGACTCTCTTGAGGATCAGAGTTTACAGGGGACATTTACAGCTACTGGGAGGGAAGATATTTTATCTGTAGCATTGGGAAGGCCCAAACATCCTGGTCGTGTAAGAGGATATCTGGCAGGTGTATCGGTAAGAAAAGTGTTTCCATGTTCTTCAACTTCAAACGTTGAGGGGGTTTATAAAAAAAATAGAATCCTTGGAGGCTGAAGTTCATAATATTAATGCGACGATGGAGGACAGGATTAGAGCGTCGGTGTAGTCTATGTTTGCAGACATGCAAAGACAATTTCAGACTACAACTCCCACTCCTCCACCTCCCCCTACAGACCCCATTATTTATCCTCCACCTTCGCCAGTAGCTCCCACTCCCCCACCTCAGCCTGCTGACCCCATTTTTTATCCTACTCCTCTGCCACAGCTTCCTACTTATTGCGAGTCATATGTAGATGATTCTCAACATCATATAGTAGCATATGGGTTGGTATATTTTATAGGAGATACAGTTCATCATCAACAATTAGAGGTAGAGAATCAGAGGGTCACTATACAGGATTTTATAGATAGATCCGCTCGGGTATCATTACCTACAGATGAGGTGGCGACAGTTGGACATAGTATCGGCCATTTTTTAATTTGGCCATCCAGAATTCTTCGACTCATTACCATAGAGGTATGAATGTTATATCTTTTATTTTATTTTTTTTATTAAAGTTGTTTTATCATTTGAAAACTAATATATTTTTCAATTTATTTTTATAGGAATACTTCAAAGGTAAATAAATACTATATAGACAACAACAAAGACAAATGGCTATGACATCAGATACAGATTCTAGTAGTCTTAACAGATTGTCAAGATATTCAAATTTTTTGGCGGTTCATTATGAGTTTCCAATGGAAGCTCATGTTTGTGGATGTGAAATAAATGTAAAGATTATGAAAACTGATATCATGGATCTTGTTACTGGACATAAGTTGGGCATCAACATGGTGAAAAAATTTTCCATGTAAGTCTTAACACCTTTTCTATGCATTATATTTATTAAAAATGTATACTTATGTCTGTTTTGTATTAGGTATCTTTATAAAATTTGTGAGAGGAATGAGATGGCAGATGTATATGGATTCATGGACCCGCAATTGATTTCCCCTGAAGCATGTGCATTGGATGAGGAACAAATAATGCTTTATATTGCTGAAAGACTTGAAAAGAATATAGTCACACAATGTTGGATGATGCCTTTTTGTGAGAGGTATGAAACACATCTCTCTCAAAGAGTTAATTATCTTTTAACATAAAAAACCACTAACATTAAATTTCCTTTTATCAGTGATCATTGGATGTTAGGGGTTTTTTTCCCAAGGGAGAAAGCACTTTATTGGATATGCTCTGTCCATGATGATGTGCGGGAAAGTTTTAAGAATATATTGGAAAAGTAAGTTTCAATTTATCAATAGTTCTATATATTATAATGAATTTTAAATTTACCCCATTATTATTATTTTCTAACATGGCACGGGCCTACTTTTGAAAAAACACAAAGAAAAGGAATGCAAATATCAAATATGTAAATGCGAAGGTAAATATCCATTTATAATTTTTGATTTTTGATTTATTACATTAAAATAATATATTGAATTTACACTCATTCAAACAGAATTTTCATGAACAACAAGGTGTCATCGAATGTGGATATTATATGTTAAGATTTATGTATGAAATAATAACAACTGGGACAGTTGTGAATTTTGACCTGGTAAGATTTCCTATTAAACTTTTCCATAATATTTCAATTTGATTTACTCATTATACACGTTAACTACTATCCTTTTCATTTGTATCTTTTTGATGACCCACAACCATATAATGTTGAAGACATCAAACACTTACAAGTGGAGTGGTCAAATTATTTTACAGGTTGGATTAACTTTTAGTTGTTTGTAATGTAAAATGTAATTTTGAATATTGTCATTGTAATTGTGTATTTGGTAGTCGTTTAGGTTGGATATAGATTTTTTTGAAGTTGACAGTGTAAGTTTTGAATGTTATATATGTGAATGTTTAATTTTTCTCTACTTCTTGTTTTGGTCTACTTATGATGGTTTTTCTGGTATGGATTCTGGTCTAGGGGGAGGGGTTTCAAGGGTGTGGGGGTGTTCAGTGGGGTTGGGGGTGTCCAGGGGTCTGGGAGGGCTGTTCAGTGGGGTGGGGGTATACATGAGGGTGGGGGGTTGTCGAGGGGTGTTTGGGGCTGTCTAGGGGGTGGGGGCATTCCAGGGGTGTTGTGGGGGATCCAATGGGGTAGGGGAGGGTTGTCCAGGGTGTGGGGGGTATACAAGAGGGTGGGGGGGTTGTCCTGGGGTGTTTGGAGCTGTCCAGGGGGTCGGGGGCAGTCCAGGGGTGTGGTGGGGGCTATCAAGTGGGGTGAGGGGGTGTTGTTCAGGAGGGTGGGTGGTTGTAGAGGGGTGTTTGGGGCTGTCCAGGGGGTCAGGGGGCAGTCTAGGGGTGGGGTGGGGGCTCCAATGGGGTGGGGGCTGTCAAGTGGGGTGAGGGGTGAGGGGGTGTTGTTTAGGAGGGTGGGGTAGTCCAGGGGTGTGGTGGGGGGATCCAATGGGGTGGGGGAGGGCTGTCCAGGGTGTGGGGGGTATACATGAGGGTGGGGGGGTTGTCCCGGGGTGTTTGGAGCTGGCCAGGGGGTCGGGGGGCAGTACAGGGGTGTGGTGGGGGCTGTCAAGTGGGGTGAGGGGGTGAGGGGGTGCTGTTCAGGAGGGTGGGGGGTTGTCGAGGGGTGTTTAGGGCTGTCCAGGGGGTCGGGGGGTAGTCCAGGGGTGTGGTGGGGGCTGTCAAGTGGGGTGAGGGGGTGAGGGGGTGTTGTTCAGGAGGGCGGGGGGTTGTCGAGGGGTATTTGGGGATATCCAGGGGGTCGGGGGCATTCTAGGGGTGTGGTGGGGGCTCCAATGGGGTGGGGGAGGGCTGTACAGGGGGTATACATGAGGGTGGGGGCTATCAAGTGGGGTAAGTTTTATATGTTATCAATGTAAATGCTTAAATTTGCTTTAGTTCATTTTTTGATCTCCTTCTGTTTTTGTGGTGCGAATTATTGATTTGGTTTCTGGTTGATTTTGGCGGAGAGCAGAGGACTGCAGTCGATTTTTAAAAAAAAATTGTCTTCCACATCGGTTATTTTATAACCGACGTGATAAAGAAATAGAGAAGGGTTTATCACGTCGGTTTTTTCATAACCGACGTGATAAACACCTGTGGCATGGTTTATCACATCGGTTATGTAATAACCGACGTGATAAAGGACCTGGGAAATGATTTATCACGTCGGTTATTGATTACCCAACCTGATAAACCCACCCCCGAACTGGTTTAGCATGTCAGTTATTGAATAACTGACGTGATAAACCATCGCCCAGGAGTTTATCACGTCGGTTATTCAATAACCAGCGTGATAAACTCCCCCGCACGGGTTTATAACGTCAGTTATTGTATAATCGAAGTGATAAATCCCCCCCCCCCCGGTTTATCACGGCGGTTATATAATAACCGACGTTATAAACCCCACCCAACCCCCCCCCCCCGGGTTTTTTCACGTCGGATATTAATTAACCGACGTGATAAACACTGCGATGTTATGTTTGTTACGTCGGTTTTTAAATAACAGACATAAAAAACTTTATTTATAACGTTGTCCGTATTAACGTCGGCTAAAAACCGATGTAAAAAATGAAAAATAACCGATGTAAATAACATTTTCTACACTAGTGTGGGGATATTATTCTTATATATTTTGTTAGTCCATACTTTCCCTATCACGAACCAAGCTGGGTCGCCATCCGACCCGGCGCCCGACTCGGCGCCCGACCCGGTCTGTGACAAAACCCAAAGGGCATTCCTGATCCTCATGGGCTGGAATAAGTGCCAGGGTATCAAAACATTACATGGGAACGATTTACCCGAAATAAAAGATAGAAAAAAAAACTAATAAGATAAACAAACTAAAACTGGAACCAAACAACCAAACATGCCTTTAAACCCTAAACAGGTTCAAAGTCAATATGTGACAAAACCCGAAGGGCGTTCCCGATCCCCATGGGCTGGAATAAGTGCCCGGGTATCAAACCATTACATGGGAAAGATTTACCTGAAATAAAAGATAGAAAAACAACTAATAAGATAAACAAACTGAAACTGGAACCAAACAACCAAACACGCCTTTAAACCATAAACAGGTTCAAAGTCTACAATTCAACTAAAAACCCAAAGTGCAAAACAACAAATATAGAGAACTAAAACTCCAATACCATCCTCCAAGTGACACGAGAATCCTCATTCCCAAGATACCAACATGAACCTCCACACGAAGACTGAATGTATCCAGAACCACAATCACTAAGCACGATGCCTCAACCTGGAATACACAAAGAACAAGGTCTACACACACCCAAATTTGTATGTATGGTGTGATCCAAGAGCCTCGTAGGATACCACCCAATAAAAGGTTCCATGTCACAGTATCAAAAAGATAATTTAACAAGCTCATTTAAAACCATACTTTTAAAACACTTTTAAGGAAAACATTTAAAAGCTAAGAATGAAAAGAAAAGAACACTGAAAGAAAAACCATTTCACAATTACTACTTTAATAATGGAAGAGGAAATTTATAAAGAACATGCACATACTCAAGTGGTCCTCTTGTATGCTGACCGAAGGCACCACATCATGAATTGTAGAGCACCGCGGGTAAATCCCCTAAGGTTTATCTAGCTCCATTGGGACCCTAGAACCTCATGTCTCGGTGAAAGGTGTCTTAGAAACCATGACCCTTAGAAAACGTGGCTTAGAAGACCACGACCCTCAGAAAACGTGGCTTAGAAGACCATGACCCTCAGAATTCATATGTTTAGTTATTGTTTCAATCATCAATCCAGCTAAGTGAAATAGGGACGATACCACTCTGGATCCCTAGCACACTAGTTCTAGTCCTCCCACCTAGATACCTAGGGTTTTCCCTTGTGCTCAGTCAAGTTTCACATACACATAGTATATTTCTTCCTCATATAATAGAACAAACAATACATTACATAGAAAGGTCACCATTTGCATACCCAGACAACAATTCAAAAACTCACGCACACCAGAATACCTTTCCAAAATATATTTGTCGTTACCTGATCATTTCGCAAATCCCCATTTGGGAACACTCAAATAAGAACATAAACAATTCACACAACTTAGAAAACATTATTTAAATAACACAAGAAGGGACGACACAAATAAACATACACAATTACAAATAGGAGAGTCATACAAACCACTTGCTTAATAAATTGTTCTTAAAACTAGTTTTGCACCAAATACACAATTAACTAAACCATTTTCACCACTTATAAAACACCACCAAGCGACGCAAAGTGGGTTTACACCAAAAACATCTCAATTTATAAAAACATTCCACTTTAAATACAAATGTGTTTTCAAATTTTCTCAAATACTACTTTCGCGCCATCTCAATAAATCAATAAACCATTTGAACTATTTGTTAAATCATTTCAACATAAAGAAACAAAACTTTACACCAAAAACCATTTTATCCCATATGGAGACGTCACTTTAAAACCAAATAATCAAGGTAACAATATCAAGACATGTTTTACATTCTTCAATAGTTTGCAATATAATTTCAAGTGTGCACAACAAGACCACGCACCCAAAATGACTCATTTTCCTTTGAGAACCCCCATTTAGACATACACACACCTCAAAGAATTTGAAGACACATTTCACACCTACTAAATAACCCCAAAAACCTTTCCACCCATGTTTCGCATCTCAAATTCCTCTTAAAAAACAATTTTTCAATTTATAAAATATCACACGTGCATACGTAAGGCCTCGCATTAAAACACAAAAAATTTAGATGCCAGAACCATTTTAAAAGAAATTTCAAATCTCAACCCTTTAAAAAACCTCATTCTCACCCTTAGAACATACTCAAAGTTCATAATGAAAATTAGCACGTCAAAATAGTTTATCTTATTTAAAAAACTCAATTTAATCACACTCGCACCTCAAGTGTTCTTGAAAACACAATTTTCACACCTTAAACAATTAGCTAAAACACGTCTAAAAAATTCAACTACACACCTCGCATAAAATAAATAGGCATTTATGATGAAAAAATTCAGTTTCATCAAATATGAAAATCAAAACATATCAAAAATAAAATTTTCACTACGCAATTTTACCATTAGACATCATTAAAATTTAATTAAGCAGCTAGTGAAATCTTCTAAAGATGTTATGGCATTGAACCACCTACCTCAACGTAGGAAAACCCCAAATTCAAAGTGAAACTCCAATCGTACACCAAGATCACCTCAAACAACTTCAAATAAACCCTAAAATAGAGGACCAAACCAAAGTTATCAATATCGGACCTCAAAAACTCAAAAATACCAAACTGAAACCCTAAGGTTCGTGCAAGGGATTACCTAGAGGGATCGCACCCACAAGGAGGAGGGTACACATTCGTGGAGGGGAGAGGGGGATGTCAGCGGTCTGTGCCAGAGGGCCGATCGGTGTAGGAGGTGTGCGCAGGGATTCGGGCGGCTGTGTGAGCCGGATGGCCGGGAGTAGGGGTGTGGCGTCGAGTCTTCGGGGGAGGTTGTGTGACAGCACGAGCTGGGGAAGCCGGCGGACAACGCGGGTGAGGGAACCGGCGGGCGGCGCGGCGAGTAGGCCGGCAGGGGGTTGTGGCGTGATCCAAGAGGAGAGGGGGGTGGTTTCGATAGGAAGAAGAAAAGCGGGAAAAAACGGGGAAGGGAGTGCTGGGAGCAACGCCAAGAAGAGGAAAAAAATAATGAAAAATAATAATAATAAAAAACAAACCTAATAAAAACTAAAACAAAAACAAAAACCAATTATTATAATAATAATAATAATATTATTATTATTATTATTATTATTATCATTAAAGAAAAAATTATTAATTTTTTTATCACTTCTTATTTTATTCGATTTTTATTTTAACAATAATTTTATTTTATTTCTTTATTACTAATTTATTTTATTTTATTAGTTGACCAACGATCAGGGCGTGCGGGAGGTCGTGCAATGACCAAGGCCAAGTCACACAGCGTCGACTGTGCCCTGCCCGTGCGTCGGACACTGCCACGCCTAAAATATTCATTTATCATCAGAAAGTAAAAAAAATTAATATGGCTCATCCCGCACTTCGACAAAGATTTTCAAAAGAGAATAATAATAATAATAATAAATAAAAATTGTTTTAGAAATACAGGTGTGAAAATTCTCCCCACCATAGCGCTTTCCGTCCCCGAAAAGCCACAACTAAGATAGAAGTCCAAAGTAGAAAACAACACCCCCTTAAAGTTCAAAGAGGATTCCCACCAAAAAGAAAGTGAAGAGAGGCAAATGCATCATCCCCAGAGAAAGTGAGTCAAAGACAACTTAAATAAACTCGTAAAAAGACATTTTAATATGTGTCGCCCGCCCCAAAGAGCTAGAACACCTCTAGTTAACTGGTCAAGGAAAGGAACTCTCGTACCCACGGAAACCAACTTCACAAACTGAAACATCAAAAGCACCATTGGATGAAGACCACACCATTTGGCTAGAATGAACAAAAAAGGTCAAACCACATCCAAGGAACACTCGTATCACTTATCACCAAGTCATCTTTAGAAACATAACCAAAAGATCAGCATGGGGAAGCCCGAGGGGCTCCCCACCATTAAGAACCTACCAATGCCCAAGGTGAGACTGGAGGACCGAAATGGGGATGTCCGAGCGGACTCCCCGCCATTAAAGAAAAGTCCAATGCCGATTCATTCCAGAGACATTCGTGTGGTACCCAACATGGGTCTCCCCACCATTAGAACTAAAAGAAGATATAGAACATTGAAAATTTCCCGATGGTGACCAAACACCCCACCATAAGGGGCGGGGAGGGAGGGGCCCGACCACTGGGCGTCAAAACCACGACCTAAGACCAACAAGCATCTCCATGTCCCTAGATGAGTACTATTCAAATCTAAGACTGATTTACCTAAAATACCCCATAAGGATGACTAAAAGTGATTACACCCAGTGGGATTCAACCCCCAGGACTTTAAGTTACGAGATGACCAAACCTCCTCATGGTAATGGGAAATCCCATGCACCCAAACAGGTCATTCAGAACAGAACAGCTATAGGAAATGATTTAAACTGCTTCCACCTCAAACACCAATGAAAGAAATAAGTTCGGGGTCCCATACACTCCTAGGGTTCTTGACCACGTGTCAGCTTCACTCCAAGGCCTATGGCTGGAGCCCTGATGTTTGAAGCATCTCCTACCTTGCAGTCAGGTATCGAAGACTCCCGAACAAAGCTTCTCCTTTTGGTGTAACACGCAACCACACTGCAACCAAGACAACACCAGTAAACACAACACATTACGACATCCAACTGATCATACACGGAACATTCACCAACACAAGAACTGAAATGGTGCATGTACATCACCCTTTATCACACTGAATGAGAACACGACACCAAAAATCATCACCTAAACATGACCATTGCTATTAAGAAAAACATTATACGGAGAAGGAATTCAAACTGAGTCTTAAAAAACATGTGATTCCTGCAATCGACCGTAGAATTCCCACGTAGCTAGGTCTGCCACACTAGTGGCCTAACACGGCCTTTTTCTTAAACAAAACCAATGAAGGACCAAAGGTCATTTAAAATAACAGCTCGCACTAACAACTCTAGGTTGCTTCCACCTTTTCACTTCGAAGAGAACTCACACTAAATGTGGTCACCAAACATGACCCTTGCAGCCGATGAAAACAATACAACCCAATCAAGATATCGGTAAGCACTGATAACTATGAATCGCCTTCACCCTTCCCCACTAGAATTTCTTTCACCACTTCCACAGAAAACCATCAAATGAAACGATGTCAAACTTCATACCCGATGACTCAGACAACTCAATGAAACCAAAACTTTGTTCAACTCCCCTCGCATATGTCACCCCACTGTGAGAGGATCTGTCTAGTTGTAAAAAGGAGAGGTGGGTTCGATTCTAGAATTCAAGAAGAGAGTCCTATGATCAACTGGAGGGCTGGAAAACGGTGAATTTCCCGTCACCACACTTCAATCGTATGTTAATGCTTTATGGGGGGCGTACACTAGTCAATAAAGAAAACCATGGACCCAACCAAACTGGTCCAATGGTCGAGACATACCACAAGAAAACACTAAACGTGCAGGGAAAACCACTACAAGGGCTCCCCGATGTACTTTTCAAAATAATTCACTAACTACACTCTTGCATACCAACTTACAAATAAGAATTCAAACTCAGGACACAAATCAGTCAGGAGAGATCCTCGGCTCAAAATTCCTCACATCTAACATTTCCAAAACACAAGGAAACACCACACAAACACCGATTATTAACATCCCAAATTCTTATTTAACAAAACTTTTTTAAAATAAGTAAATATGGTGGGTTGCATAAACACTAATGGTGTCCCATGGTCCTCGCACATGCATGTTCTCGTGCCACACCGTCACCCACCTCATGTCCATCCAGGCACTCATCCAGTCATGCCATTAACCATTTCTCTTCCCATAAACATTTATGTATGTGGTTTCCCATGAGAACACCAAGAATCAAAACCAAACCTTTCCATTTTTTTCAAAACCAAAACATTCAACCCACACTTTTCAAACCTTGTACACCATTTTCTTTTTAAAGCGCTTCATTTCAAAACATTTTCCAAGACCAAATCATTTTTACTTAAAAACCAAATTTCCACAATTTCAAAACAAAGTAACGTGGAATGGTGCAAAAGAAAACTAGTGTCAGTGGGAGAATGGAACATATGGTTAGCGGTCATACGCCAATCACGCCACCACCACAGAGGATATTCTAGGACAGCGTTCCCGGCTCCACATGGCTTTCTAGACCCTGCGAGCTCACTAGGACCACTGAACCCACTCCCTTTTCATTTCCTCTAGATAAGATTAACCACACGGATCAATGTTAATAGAAAAACCTCAACTTTCTTTGGTAACTCGAGTCCTGCCATGAGGTGTGCTGGCCAGGCACCTTGCTCGCAGCCATGACGTCAAGTCCCGAGAACCTTAACTCCAACCCATCGTGACTCTATCCCAAAAGAACATGACCCAAGAGGACAAAATCCTCTGATACCATTTTGTCACGAACCAAGTCGGGTCTCCATCCGACCCAGCACCCTACCCAGTCAGTAACAAAACCCAAAGGGCGTTCTTGATCCCCACAGGCTGGAATAAGTGCCTAGGTATTGAAACATTACATGGGAACAATTTGCCTGAAATAAAAGATAGAAAAACAACTAATAAGATAAAAAAATTGAAACTAGAACCAAACAACCAAACACGCCTTTAAACTATAAACAGGTTCAAAGTCGGTCCATGAGAAAACCCGAAGGGCATTCCCGATCCCCACGGGCTGGCATAAGTGCCCGGGTATCGAAACATTACATGGGAACGATTTACCCAAAATAAAAGATAGAAAAACAACTAATAAGTTAAACATACTGAAACTGGAACCAAACAACCAAACACGCCTTTAAACCATAAACAGGTTCAAATTTTATAATTCAACTAAAAACCCAAAGTGCACAACAACAAAGATAGAGAACTAAAACTCCAATACCAACCTCCAAGTGACATAAGAAGCTGCATTCCCAAGCTACTAACATGAACCTGCACACGAAGACCGAATGTATCCAGAACCACCATCACTAAGCACGATGCCTCATCCTGGAATACACAAAGAACAAGGTCTACATACACCCAAAGGTGTGTGTAGGGTGTGAGCCAAGAGTCATGTAGGATACCACCCAATAAAATGTTCCATGTCACAGCATCAAAAAGATAATTTAACAAGATCATATAAAACCATACTTTTAAAACGCTTTTAAGGAAAACATTAAAAAGCTAAGAATGAAAAGAAAAGAACACAGAAGGAAAAGCCATTTCACAATTACTACTTTAATAATGGAAGAGAAAAATTATAAAGAACATTCACATACTCAAGTGGTCCTCTTTTATTCTGATAGAAGGCACCACATCATGAATAGTAGAGCATCGCGGGTAAATCCCCTAAGGTTTATCTAGCTCAAGTGGGACCCTAGAACCTCGTGTCTCGGTGAAATGTGGCTTAGAAACCATGAACCTCAGAAAACATATCTTAGAAGACTGTGAACATCAGAAAACGTGGCTTAGAAGACCACGACCCTCAGAATTCATATGTTTAGTTAGTGTTGCAATCGTCAATCTAGCTAAGTGAAATAGGGACGATACCACTCCGGATCACTAGTGCACTAGTTCTAGTCCTCCCACCTAGATACACGGGGTTTTCCCTTGTGCTCAGTCAAGTTTCACATACACATAGTATAGTGCTTCCTCATATAATGGACCAAACAAGACATTACACAGAAAGGTCATCATTTTCATACCGAGACAACAATTCAAAAACTCACGCACACCAGAATACCTTTCAAAAATATATTTGTCGTTACCTAATCATTTCGAAAATCCCCATTTGTCAACACTCAAAGAAGAACAAAAACAATTCACACAACTTAGAAAACATTATTTAAATAACACAAGAAGGCCCGACACAACTAAACACACCCAATTACAAATAGGAGAGTCTTACAAACCACTTGCTTAATAAATTGTCCTTAAAACTAGTTTTGCACCAAATACACAATTAACTAAACCATTTTCACCACTTATAAAACACCACCAAGCGATGCAAAGTGGGTTTATACAAAAAACATCTCAATTTATAAAAACATGCCACTTTAAATACAAACGCGTATTCAATTTTTCGCAAATACTACTTTCTCACCATCTCAATAAATCAATAAACCATTTGAACTATTTGTTAAATCATTTCAACATAAACTAAGAAAACTTTACACCAAAAACCACTTTATCGCATATGGAGACGTCACTTTAAAACCAAATACTAAAAGTAACAATATCAAAACATGTTTTACATTCTTCAACAGTTTTCAATTTAATTTCAAGTGTGCACAACTAGACCACGCACCCAAAATGACTCATTTTCCTTTTAGAACCCCCATTTAGACATACACACACCTCAACGAATTGGAAAACACATTTTGCACCTATCAGATAACCCCCAAAACCATTCCACCCATGTTTTGCATCTCAAACGCCGCTTAAATAAACAATTGTTCGATTTATAAAATATCACACGTGCATACATAAGGCCTCACATTAAAACACACAAATTTTAGATTCCAGAACCATTTTAAAAGCAATTTCACATCTCAAACCTTCCAAAAACCTCATTCCCACCCTTAGAACATACACAAAGTTCATAATAAAAATCAACACGTCAAAATAGTTTATCTTATTTAAAAAAATCAATTTAATCACACCTACACCTCAAGTGTTCTTGAAAACACAATTTTCACAACTTTAACAATTAGCTAAAACACGTCTACAAATTTCAACTACACACCACGCATAAAATACATAGGCATTTACAAAGAAAAAATTCAGTTTCATCAAATATGAAAATCGAAACATATCCAAAATAAAATTTTTACTACGCAATTTTATCATTAGAACACATTAAAATTTAATTAAGCAGCTAGTGAAATCGTCTAAAGATGCTATGGCATGGAACCACCAACCTCAACATCGGAAAACCCCAAATTCAATGTGAAACTCCAATCGCACACCAACCGCACCTCAAAAAACTTCAAATAAACCCTAAAATAGAGGACCAAACCAAAGTTATTAATATCAGACCTCAAACACTCAAAAATACCAAACCAAAACCCTAAGGTTCATGTAAGGGATTACCTGGAGGGATTGCACCCACAAGGAGGAGGGCGGCAGGTTCGTGGTGGGGAGAGGGGGACATCGGCGGTCTATGCCGGAGGGCCGATCGGTGCAGGAGGTGCGCGCAGGGGTCCGGGTGGCAGTGCGAGCCGGTTGGCCGGGAGAAGGGATGCGGCGTCGGTTCTTCGGGGGAGGTCGTGTGACGGCACGAGCCGGGGAAGCCGACGGACTGTGTGGGAGAGGGAACCGGCGGGCGGCACAGCGAGCAGCCCGGTAGGGGGTTGCGGCGCGATCCAGGAGGAGAGGGGGAGGTTTCTATAGGAAGAAGAAAAGAGGGAAAAAATGGGGAAGGGAGTGTTGGGCGCAATGCCAAGAAGAGGAAAAAAATAATGAAAGAAAATAGTAAAAAAAATAAAAATAAACCTAATAAAAATTAAATCATAAATAAAAACCAATTATATTATTATTATTATTATTATTATTATCATCATCATTAAAGAAAAATTTATTAATTTTTTATCACTTCTTATTTATTCTAATTTTATTTTAATAATCATTTAATTTTATTTCTTTATTACTAATTTATTTTATTTAATTAGTTTACCAACGATCAGGGCGTGCGGGAGGTCGTGCAATGACCTAGGCCAAGTCGCGCAGCGTCGACCATGCCCTACCCGTGTGTCTGACACTGTCATGCCTAAAATATTCATTTATCAGCAGAAATTAAAAAAAATTAATCGGTCTCATCCCGCACTTCGAAAAAGATTTTCAAAAGTGAATAAAAATAATAAGAATAATAAATAAAATTTGTTTTAGAAATCCGGGTGTGACATTCCCAATTTTTCTTTTATATTTTATATTTTTTGCCCAATTATATGTTTCAAATTTTAATTGGATTCATTGAATATTAATGTAATAAATTAATGTTTGTTAATTTAGGTGTATAATAATATATAGTATATTATAACACTCATTTATTTAAAGATACGAATTGAATTTATAAATTCCAGGTTGTTACATTCTTCCCCCTTAAAACTTTAATACCTAAAATTTCAACTCATATTCTACATTGAGAATACGGGTGGGTACATGTGTTTCATTTTTCTCTATGGTTACCATGTTTCTACTTAATACTTATGATTCCTTCATATCACTTTTACTAGTTATGTCGTCTCATTTCATATAACTTTGTCTCTATTGTCCAAGGTCTTCAATAGATTCTCCTTGAATGGGTGGTCATTGTCTATTTATACCACCTTTGGATTCAATACATGTAAGGGGCCCAGTATGTAATTCATCAAGAGAGATACATGGAAAACATCATGAACTTTAGCCATATTTGGTGCATGTTCATGTTAATAGGCCCCTATTCTGATGCGATCAAGGATATCAAGGAGGCCATATGAACCTAGGGGTAATCTTCCCTCTCTTTCCAAATGAAATGACTCGCTTCTATAGTGATATTTGAAGGAAATCAGTATCTCTGTCATCAAACAATAAGTACCTTCAATGGTTTTCAGCATAGCTCTTTTTCCAACTCATAGCACTATTTATATGATATTGGTTGACTTAAACCATATCTTTCTTCTCTTATAGAAGTTCAAGTCCAAGTAGATTTCATTCACCAACTTCATCCCAATGAATTGCAGTTTAACATCACTTCTCATACAAAGGTTCATATAGAGCCATCTTAAAACTCGAGTGGAGGCTATTTTTATATGAGAACTCAACCAATGGGAGATATTGATCCCAACCCCCTTTTAATTCCATTAAGTGGGAACTTAGCATGTCCCTAATAATATGAATAGTTATTTCTCATTTTCCATACAATTTTTGGATGATAGGTTGTACTGAAATTCAATTAAGTAATAAAATCATGTTGATGAATTCTCTTGATGATAGAGTTAAATCTTAGAAAATGATCAGGGACAGTTGAACATGAAGCCCCAAACAACCTCACTAAATCATTCACATATATCTTGGAAGGTTGATCAAGTGAAAAAAATTCCCAAATAGTGATAAAGTGGGATGTCTTGGTGAGTCGATCCACCATCACCCATATTGAACTGTTTCCTTTCGATGTATTTAGAAGACCAAATACAAAGTCCATGGTGACGTTCTCCCATTTCCACCAAGGTATAGGAAATGGTTTCATCATACCTTTGGACTTATGTCTCTCTTATTTAACTTGTTAACATACCAACATCTTAAGATATACTCTTCCATCTCCTTCTTCATGTTGTCTCACCATAAGTACTCTAAAATATTATGATACATTGTGGTACTTCTGGATAAATAGAGAAAGGTGAGATATTTGCATTATCTAATAGCCCATTCCTTATATTAGGTGATTAAGGCACGCATAGCCTCATTCCAAATATAATAACACAATATTAATCAATGTGGAACTCATGTATCTTCCTTTCCTTTATTTCTTTCACCTTCTTCTGTATCTCTATGTCATCCCTTTGTGCCTCCTTAAAATTATCTTGGATAAATGGTTGGGAAATAATTTGGGAAAGGTAGGATGTATTTCCTTCCATTATGATTTCTATATCCATCATTTGTATATCCATGAATATGGGGTCTTTCTCAATATGAATCATGGATAAAGTTGGACCTTCTTTCATTATAAGGGAATCATCTACCTTGTTCTCCTTTCTTGAATTGTTGTGGATTGAGAAATTATAGCCATTGATTAGTTCTGACCATCTTATTTGACACATATTGAGCTAATTATTTGTGAATATATACATTATACTCTTATAATCAGTATATATGTCACACTTCTCACCATATATGTATTGTCTCTAGATTTTCATGTAAAAGATTATATCTTCTATCTTCAGATCATGCATCGGGTATTTTTTTGATAAATCATCATCTATCGTGAAAAATAAGCTATCACATTATCATTCTGCATGAGTGAAAAAACCCAATCCTTACTTTGATGCATCACTATATATCACAAAGCCTTCTCTACTTGCTAGAAATGTCAGTGCAGGTGCAGTGATTAGCCTCTTCTTGAGTTCCTTAGTGCTTTCCTCCCATTCTTCCATCTAGATATATTTTATCCCTTTTTATGCTAACATAGTTATTGGACTAGAAAATTATGATAAATTCCTCAAAAAACATTAGTAGTACCCATATAATCCATGAAAACTATGAATTTCTATGATACTAGTGGGTCTTGTCCATTCCTCAATTTCCTTTTTCTGGGAAGTGTCCATATATATTCCCTCACTTGTGATCTCATGCCCTAGAAATATGACATTCTAAATCCAAAATTCACACTTGCGAAAATTAGCATATATTTTATCCTTCTTAATTTTTATAGAAAAATCCTTAGTGATCTTCATGTTCCACTTTTTTCATGGATTAAATGAGAATATCATCAACAAAGACATCCACAAATTTTTTGAGGTAGTCATTAAAGAAAATATAAATAAAATCCATTAAGAGTTATAAGGAATCATTATGTTTAAAGGTAATCAATATGAAATTTTAGTGAACATGCCTTGTATGGATGGTTGTCTTCAGAATATCTTCCTTCGTCTCATTTAATTGATGATATCCAAAACAATGATCCACCTTTGAGAAAAAAACTCCTCAAATATGATCGAATTATTCATCAATACTTGGTATAGGATACTTGTTCTATGTGGTGATATTTTTGAGATCTTGACAAAAGATAAATAGCCACAATGATCTAACCTACTAAATGAAAAAGTGCAGTAGCACACCCCAAGGTGGTGAACTAGGACATATGAACCCTTTATCCAAATGATCTTGCAGCTTCTTCTTTAACACCATTAGTTTGATCTGGGATATCTTGTATGAGAAATTAGTGATAGGATTGGATCTAGTTATGAGCACTATTGATACCTCTACCTCATGATCTAGGGGAACTCTAGGTAACAATTTGGTAAATGCATCAGTGTATTCCCTAATAATGGTAATTTCTTCTAGGTTGATACCTTCATATGACACAATAATTTGGATAAGTTTTGCTTCTCCAAAAAATATCAATACCCATCCCATTGATTGATTTTCAAAATAATATTTGTGGTCTCCCTTACTTTTGTAGATGATCATCGGATGGTTTAGAATATAAAAATAGATTTCCTATTCCTGACAGTTTATGTGTTCTCTATATAATGATATACAATCCATTCCTAGTATAGTGTTGAATCCCTCCAAGGGAAGGATTATGAGATTCTATGGAATAATCTTCCCATATACACTAATAGTAGATGATTTACGCACTTGTATTGTAATGATTTCACCCCCAGGTGGTTTAATAGATATATTTATTTCAAGGTATTGGGGATTCAATTAAATAGTTCTAAAAAAAATCAAGATATAAATGAATGTGTAGAACTAGAATCAAATAACTTTTTGTATTTATTGATTTAATAGGAAGTGTACCTTGTACTGCTTCATTTTCATGCTTCACTTCAATTCAAGTGATGGAATAATATTTCACTATA
Organism: Viscum album; assembly: GCA_963277665.1. Classification (NCBI taxonomy): domain Eukaryota; kingdom Viridiplantae; phylum Streptophyta; class Magnoliopsida; order Santalales; family Viscaceae; genus Viscum; species Viscum album. The sequence goes on along the minus strand of OY728139.1, from coordinate 530,850,549 downwards.
TACTTTGCCTTTCATTGATTTTTATACTGATTACCTTCATTGACCCAAGGTTTATTGCACTGGATTTTGTAGTTTTATTACTCTCTACTATTGAAGCATTGAACCATGGGTGGTGCATTGGGAGGTTCCTTCCATTCCTCCATTATGTTGGTTGGATTCTTTATGTAGATTTGGCATCCATGATCTTAGTGGCCTCCTATCTCATAATCTAATCATTTCCTTATCCCTTTGATTAAATTCCCATCATGTTTCTTCCCATATTTTTGACATTTGGGAAGTTGGATCCTCTATCCTCCTTTTTCATTTGACCCACCAGCTTAAAACTCCATTCATATGTTTTTATCTCTATATCCATGGGATCATTCTCTAAATTTCATATCTATTTTAATAGCACATTGATCTAATTATTAATAACTCTCAAAGTATCATATATCTAGAGTCTTTCAAAGGTGGGGTTTTAAACCACTAAACAATCTATTAAATGTTTTATGATTGTTTATAAGAAAACCTGAGGTGTATCTTTCAATCCTTTTAATATTTTCCTTGTAATTCATGAAAGATTATACATCCTTTTTTCAGATCTACTATTTCTATATCTACCTTTTTCAAAAGAGTTTAATGGAAATACTTGTTAACAAATATTTTATTAAATTCATTCCACTCTATTTATTCCATTTCATCTTTTATCTTCATGTTCTTTATAACTTCCCTCCATTGAACGGGCTATTCATATAAATGACAGATTGGTAGAGTTAGATTCTCCTTCTTAGAATAATGGATCATAGAAAAGATCATCTCCCTTGAGTTAACCCATTTTTATATGATTATTATATCAAAATTTCCACTAAACGTCGGTGGTCATTGACACATAAATGACTCAATGTCTAGTTTATCCTTCTTGGGCGAAGAAGAATGTTCCACATGGTTCGGGTTATTATTCTTATCCTAATAGAACTGGGTAATAATCAATGAAAAGTTTTGAAATCCACCTCCTATGGCATTGGAGATATTATTCAAGTATTCATTGTATTATCCCATACAAGAATTTTTTTACTAGTTTCTCTTTATTCCAACCATTTTCTAAAATAGAAAATGTTTGAACGTAATTCAAAAAATCATTAATAAATAATTTATTCATTTGTATAATTACCTTTAAAGGCATATCTTATGGGATCCCTATGTTAATACTTTTCTAAAATGATTATTCTAGGATGTTTTACTTAATCATAAACTTATACATATTATTTTCAATCTTGTTTTCCAAATCCTAATTCCAAAATTAATTAAAACATACATCTGAAACCAACTATGGTGGCCCTTCCTTTTCTTACATAACTATTACAACATTTTAAAGATAACCAACATAGTAGTTATATATAAAAGAATTGAAAGGTTTAGTGTCTTGGGAAAATTAGAATCATACATCACTTTTATATAATGAAACGTAAACACTTATTTAAGGACTTCCTATTAAACCTTCTAAACATTCACATTACACTTAGAACATATAATCACCTAAGTATATACAGCTAAGAAATGGGTGAGCTAAAAGCCCAGTAAGAGGATGTAAAAGGGACGTGAATAAGTAAAACATGGGTGATCATAATAATAATAATCATGATATCGTAATCATTGGATCATTATCAACAACATGAGGGAAACATGATATATGTTCATGGAATGTGTAAATTCATAAAATTGAAACATCATGTCAAAGTTGTCAAATATCACATATAGTTATGACCAATGCTAGCATTGAGTTCATGAATAAAAAATGTGCATAATCATAACATCATAATTGTGAACAAAGATAGCATCAGGTTCAATCATATTACACATTATCTCTTGAGATACATCACATTACCCAATGAATTATATGGAGATATAATTCATGTCACATCCATCACATCATACAATTTTCATAATTATTCATACCACATAGAAAATATAACAATTATAGTCATTAAATAATCCATGGAAATTAATTGGTTTCATAAGGATTTCATAAATCAATATTAAATTAAAAACAAGGTGTTCCAAAATAAAAAAGGTAAAACATATTTTCTATAATAATAATTTTTCCTGAGTGAATAAGGAATAACTCAAAAGGAGTCAAGATGTATTTTAGAAAGAAGATTTGTTTTAAAACCTTTCTATTTGTCATAAAATCAAGTTAGAAACATATATATCCCTGAAAATAAAATTTAATAACAATGAGATGATATTTAAGGAAAATTAGTGGAATATTCATACCAAATATATTGTGAAAGAGTGATAACCCAAAGAAAATAAGTAGGGTTTGAGAATCCCCTTACCTTAAATCTCTCTCTATTTTGTCACTTTTCGGCTTTCGGAATAATAAAAATAAAAATATTAAAACATATTTATAGAAGTTATTATAATTATTTCATAATATTTTATAACACTGTTTGTTAAAGGTGAATTGTTTTGATATCATGTTTTCATTAAATTTCCCTGTTTTGTTTTGATTTCACTATTTTCATTCAAATCCATTTATACAAAAGTATAATTAACTATAAAATCTTAGAATAAATTTAATTAAATATTTATATATTATTTATAATTACTATTTTCCATCCATTATGGTGGTTATAATAATTGACTTTGAAATGTCTCTGTAGGTGGTTAGCCGACCTTTGATTGGGACATTGGCGAAAGAGAATAAAATAGAATTTTGACATTTATATATAGTAACTATGAAACTTATAGTAGGTTAAAATCATTAATATAATTTTAAAATATTTACTAATTAATCATATAAGGTTTTTTTAGAATGAGGTGGAAAAAACTAAAGAGAATAACAAAAAATAGAAAAGTTAATCGAAACTTACTTAATCCTTAGTGTATCTTCTCTTGAACAACACATAATATCCATTTATGCTAGGAGTTAGATTATTTTAGAATGTACCTAATTATTCTAAGGGGATTTAGAGTGAGGATTTTAGAAGCTCTAGGGATTTTAAAGGAGTGGGAGGAGTGATTTTCCAAGGTGAGGGAGTGAGTTTATTTATACCTGGGAGAGAAGTATTTTTAGTATAAAATATTTTATAAAATATAAAATATAAAACATGTAATATTGACTTTTTGGCGATCTAAAACATATTTTAATATAATTTAATGGTTTTAAGACTTTAAATACCCTTTATAATTCTAATTCATTGGTTTATTAAAAAGGAAAGTGCAGAGAAATAAGAATAGTTATTTTTAAGAATCACATTTGACTTTAGGTTTTAGAAAATGATTTTTTTGTTAGGAAATTAATTTTATTGTATTTTAAAGACCCATATACGAAATTAAATATATCATGGACGAAAATAAAGTTATAAATGTTATTATTCCATTGTTATATAATGAATGTTGTAATTTAAGATACACTTGCTTTGCAAAAAAACTGTATTTTACTTATTCAATTGAAAATTGAATTATTTTAGAAAATTACCAAAAAAAATAAACTTTAGAAAATTTAGTCATCCATATTTCAAAAATTATATTCATTTTATCAAAATAAATTTCTAAAATATGTAATTTTAATTTTGAATATCAAATTTATGACTTGTATGAAATAGTTTAAAACTATGTTTAAAATTGTGCTTATATTTTATTTGAGTTTTTAATGATTACATTTATTTTTTTGAATTAAAATATTAATATCCGCTGATATTACTCTTGATAAATATTTTTTTAATCATAATTTATTGTCTATAGATCAAATTATTGTTCTAATAGTTACATTACTTTTCCAACAATAAATACCTCTACTATCCTTTATTAATTGTTCAACTCAATTACTCTTAGGATCATATATTTCCATTTTCTATAATTTTGATGGGTTTACTAATATTTTAATTCTTTTCTATATTGTTCCCAGCTGGGGAAGTGATTCAAGAGGGTTGGGGAAATCTATATTTTAAAATTTTATCTTTTACAATTTTATATTTTTTGTCCAACTATAATGTTTGGAATTTTAAACGTTTTCATTGAAAATTAATGTAATACAATTTTGTTTTCTTTTTTATTTTTGTATATAATACCATATATTTTATTATAACACTCATTTATTTCAAGAGACAAATTCCATTTATAAATTAGGGGTTGTTACACTAGCCATGTGTTAGGGGGCTCTCTATGAGTTACATAGCTCACCCTTAAATGTATATCTAGGTTTTTCAATGATGTATCTTATCTTGATGAGATAGAATTGTTGGATTTGGATAAATAAGCTAGTGGCATAGATTATGGAATGATATTTTGTATTACAATAGTTAATGGTGGAGAATCATTTTCCTAGAGGGTTTTTTAACTCATTAGAACTTATTAGAGTGGAAGTGAGAGGGTGTCTTAATAGATTTTATCATTGTGTTACCTTGATCCCAAAAATGATATGATGTATTCTGGGTGACCGTGGACTGAATGATAAATTCATCCTATTTTCTATCATTTTCAGAGTTTATTTTCATGTATGTTTGGAAAGGTTGTATATGGACTAGGTGGTCAGGCTCTATGGTGTACAAAGGACCATCATATCTAATCGGGGTCCTCAACATACCTTGTTGTTAATGAAGGGTATTTTAGAATGATTTTTTGAACCCAAATATGAATTAGAACTTTTTTTCATCATCATAGAGATGGAAAGATGGAGAAGACCGTCCCAACATTAGAGGGTATGTTGTCATAATGTGTGATAAACTTTTTTATATTATAATTGAAGAACCACCACAAAAATAATGACTTTTTCCAACATGGACATTTCTGTTGGTAAAATTTCATTTTATGTTGGTAAAACATTTTACCAACACATATATCTCTGTCACTAAACTGTCAGTAAAAACTCGATCACTAATGGTTTTTGAAATAGATAAAATAGTTCTATAACAATTATAATAATACCAACAGATAATATATATGTTGGTTAAAGTGTTTAGAAATAGATTATTATGACAAATTTTTTTGTTGGTAATAATATTATCAACATATAATATCTATTTATAAATTACATTTGAATAAAAAATAGAAATTTATTGGTATTAAAATATCATAATATATTTTATAATTTATCATATATAATTCATCTATTAAATAATTACACAGATCACAATTTACAAGAATTTTCAAACATGAAGAAAAATTATTTATAATATAATGAAATCTAATAAAAAAGAATCAATACAAAAACACTGGACAATCCAACCAACAAGACCCCCCCCCCACACACACACAAAATACCACCCATCCCTACCCCACTAGTGAACCAGCTCTAGCTATACCATGACCTTTAGCATATCTGAAACCTCATGTAGCAGCGTTCAGTGCACCAGAAACATGAAGTAGCACCCTTCAACTCAATGATCTCCACCACACGAGCCAGCTCCATTGAGAAACAAATAGAGAGACATCCAATACCATCGACGAAGTCCACATATTCAATTCAACCACTTAGCCTTTGCATGACCACAATGGCGGTGGTCACCTTTTGGAGGCCACATTGGCAGCATCAAGTAGGTCAACCCCAATTTTAGAAATAGGTGGTGGATTCATTCCCACATGAATTGACAAGTCCCTATATTGCACTTCTGGATAGAACTGGTATATCCCCAATATCACACTAGCAATAAGAAAAATATCACAATGGATAAACATGTTTAACAACAACAGAGCACATCAAACAATAAAAAATTGAATATTTGTGTCATACATGTTTCAAAATCAAACTAATCCAAAAAGGTTTAAAATTTTAAATAAAGGCAATAAAACTGAATGCATGGCTTCTAGTGGGATAAATAGTTTGGTTACACAAGCCTCATCATGGATTATGACTAACTATTTAATATAAGTAACCTTTTTTTCCAAAAATTTATGTTCCAACCAAGAATTGTTTCAGCATCCACTCAAAAAACAAGATTTATGTAGCTGCGTGCTGCATTTCAAACTTGGAAATACGAGTCAGCAGGGGTGCTATATGTAAATACTAGTGAACATAAGGCAGCTCGGATAACAAAATCTGAAGTAGTGATAAATGATTCATGAAGTTAAATGGTGGGTTATTCAACTGCTGTAATAGTCAATATACCAAGAAAATTTATTTTCAGAGAATCCAGAGAATTATAATTGATACAAAGTAATTGTGTTGGTTCAAGTGAATATCATCTCACAAGGGAAGAATTTAGAATAAACATGCTTATGGATAAATATTGTAATGAATTTGTTTTACAATTATCGAAGTCATAAAGATCCAAAATTATATGAATTGGTGTTGAATTATAAAATGAAATGGGAAGACTAAAAAGATTCCATATTCTAGATTTCACACGCAGGCCAGGTTTTCATTCTAGGAACATGCCAAGCCATGTCTGCAAAGTAGAACACTAAGAAATCCAGATGAAAAATAAGTGAGAGGATAGATTTTACAAATAACACTTCACATTGTATTTATACCAAATAATAATATGAACAGGTCTAAAAATATTCCCTATTCCCTACAATTTAAGTATACATTCTAAACTATTGCACATTTCAGTATTCCAGTTGTTCTCTATAGTAGGGAAATTGATTAATTAGGAGAAAGAGAAGTGACTGTGCCTTTTTTTCATGGATGGATTTTTTCCTCTACCTGCAAGTTGAAAAATTAATGTCAATATTGATTCATCAAACAAATAAATTGTCCAGATATAGGTTTTGCAAGTATCTTCATGTGGGCAGGACATCTAGCCTCTCCTTTGTGACCACATACCACCCCTTCAGAAGATGGAAATGTTGTATCACAATCCTTGACAAACCGTTTAGGCCAGGCCTTCTATGCTCACACTATCCATACAAGAAAATTTTCAGATTTCACAGATTCTGTATTCCACACACAATACATAGATTCTAGATTTCAAAAATAGTTTGAAAACCACCTGGCAACTACTTAGATTGCACACACATATGAAGAATAAAATTCCCAAAAGAATGAGATGTCGATATATTATTAGTAAGAACACTAAAACAGATTCTATATTTAAAACCATGGAATTATAAAGAGGTGAGGGGAATTAAGATGTTAGTGAGAACACTAGAAAAACAATGAGGCATCAATGTATTACCTTAAACACGTCGTCCTGACTGCTCCACACACTCCCTAACAAACTGTGAATGAAGCAACACCATCCAACACTTCATGATACACATTATCAAGGCATCAATGGAATACTACATGTCCTTGTCAACATCTTTGATAGCAATCTTCTTTTCATCCACAAGAGGTAGAGGAATCTGTAAGTAAAAACACAAGAAAAAATGTAATAATTCTTGTATTATTATCACCAGGCACATTGAAAATAGGTTTAATAAAACCATCAATTTTTACCATGTCAATACATTTATCCTTCTCTTTTTTTTGGTAAATTTGGAATTGAATTCAATGTGATCTAACCCTATTGATTTTTCCGACAAGCCCATCCAAAATCTTCGTTCGAGATAGCAATATGATCCTAGTTTTCAAACAATAGAGGATAGGGTTATTCTACTAGATTTCTATCTTAGCATGTCCAGCATATGGTTTCTATAGTAGTGGATTTGAACACAGACTACTACACCATCATCTCTTCAGTTGCAATAGACCACCCCTCAATAATTGAAGCGGCACATATCCCAACATTGATCACAAGAAGCACCAGTCTGCTTTAGACATGAACCATCAAGAGTTACTTCTGATCAGACAAACACAACAATTAGAAAATAGATTTCATTTAAATGCATTATATAAAAATTAAAATGTATGCTATAAAAATATCATCAACCACAACGACATGATTATATGACTAGTGAAAATAAGCACCTCCGTGAGTCTTTACTTGATCACAGTTTCTAATGTCTTTAAAAAAAATTTAATCTGCAGTTTAATTGGTTTGTTCGATTCAATTGATAAAAACTCATTATTTTTGTTCCAACATAATTTGTTCAAGGCCTTTCCTAGAGCTTCTCGCCTCCCCCAACCTCCAGATTCATGATAAAAACTCATGATTCTAATAGAAATCGAATGGACCCAGTTGATTTTTCTTTTCTGTCTTATGTTTTCCTATCGATATATGATCTCTTCTAACCAGTGGAAACAACCAACATATTATTTTCTAACAAGAGACCACAAAAACCAGAAGATTATCCATCTAGTGACCAACCAATGACCACGTCCATCCATCTACCAACCAATGACATATAAAAATAACCAGTAATCACAAAAAAAATGAATATAAGCTGAAAAAATTATAAGTGACCACAAAAAATTAAAATAATAAAGCATGATATAAAAATAACAAGAATTTTATCTAGCCTGTTACAACAAACCATGGATAATGACCCTAAATTCAATTAAGATTAACGCATAACTCAAAATTCTATACTCTAGTGACACTAAATTAAATTCCATAATCTACTAATGTTTCTTTCAATTTATAATGACACTATATCCCATTAAGAATGAAACAAAATTCAATAGCTGAAAACCCATTTAGTGCAAAGAAACACCACAAACATTAAGGGTAGAGTTAGAAATAAAGTCTTGAAGGAAAATTTAAAATTATATGAATATAACTAGAAACTTATTGTCTCCAGACAAATGGAATGATTTAAAACTAAATACACATGTTTATGTTAATGGATTTCTAGATGATGATACTTTTGATAAGGTTGTGGAGGAATTTTCCAAGTGCGGGATAACAAAGTAGGACTCTAAAAAAAACTCCACGAGAGGATCTATGTCAACGAGGAAGCAAGAAGAAAAAGGGTGATGCACTTGTTAGATATTTGAACGGACCTTCAGTTGGTTGGGATATAGAGATATTGGATGGAACACCACTTTGACTAGGTTGCAATACCCCCATGTATATGACCCATGACAAATTTGAGAAAAAAGGTGAGTAATTCGTAGCAAACCAGAGGACATGAGTGAAAAAGAAACCTGGTTGAAGAGAAGATGCTTGGATGGGGATGATGTGATGATTCCATCAGTCAATTCCTACAACAGTTATCCTTCACCATATACTTACTACTACTGAAATGAGATATGAAGTGAATCTGTGCTCAGAATTTTAAGTAGACGCTGAAGAGGAATGGGCGAAGCTTGTCCCAGTTGACTCCATCAAGGTTTGTGAGAATCATATATAGGGTGTTTTCCTAGTGAATTAAATGATTGGAAAGATTCATAAGTGAATAGAGAGCGATGGTTCGGTAGGAGGTATGTTGATGCGAGTATGGTTGATGGTAGTATCAGCTAAAAGATTGTACATGACCTAGATCCTGACGCTTCCCAGCTAGAGAAATTCAGCACCAAACAACAATCAACAAACATGGCCAAACCGTGGCTAAAATGATCAGATAATGTACTACCTTAAAATAGATTATTCACTACCCTAAAATGCCTATAACTCATTCAACAAATGTGGCTAAAAAGAATAGATAATGGACTATCCTAAAATGAATAGATTATGCATGACCCTAAAACAAACAAATTATGAATTACCCATTAACAGATTATGCACTACCCTAAAACGCCTTCAATTCCATGCATTATTATTGAAGAAAAATCATTGATTCAGAAAAAAGAAACCAAGCAAACAAAAGGTGGAGACGGCCGATGAGAAACTTGAACATGAATTGATCCTCAAAAAACAGTCAGAATCAATCGGCCTTGTGCCTAAAAGTGAATCCCGCAGTGAGCCTGGCATGCCCTCTAGTTGGCTGTCACAGCACTGTCTAGAAATTTCCATATACAACAACTATTTTTGAGTGAATGAACACGGTGGTAATGGTGAAGTAACCTTGAAACTTCGCATCCATGAAGGAGTTCAGAGACCAGATGAGGCGCTTCAGCTTTTGCCTCCGTTTCTTCAACTCAAGGGGAGGATGTCTCAAATCAATATCATTGGAAAGAGGCATGATTCCGGGGAAAAGAACAACACAATCCCTTGATCTGAAACCTCTGAGACAGTGGAGAAGACGAGATACAACGAAACCCTAAAATGACTTCAACAAATGTGGCTAAAACGAACCTCAATTGAAACTCACAAACCCTAACCATCTAGAATCAACAAATTTAACACCCAAAATTGGTTTAGGGTTCAAATGGGCCACGCACATCGTAAGGAAGATAACGAAAATCACAGTGAAAAGATAAGAAGAGAGTATAGGAGAAGGATTGATAACCTAGGGAGACCGTGAGGGAAATCGGATGGAAAGACAGCCTGATTGCATGCTCAGAGGCAGAGGGAGGTGTGCGGTCGTCGGGGATCCTCCTGGCTATGGCGTGTGACACAAACAGAAAAGTTATGAGGTAGGGGAAAAGTTTGGGAGGAAAAGTAAGGGAAAATTTTTTTACACCCCTCACACACCATTTATCGGTAAAAAATTAAATTAATCAGGTTTGTGGGTGATAATAAAAACTATAACTGTGATGTGATGATTGTGGTTGGAGATTTCTAATTTAAGGATGATTCATGTTATTGGTATAATTTAAAATATATATATCCTGATATATAATAAATTTATATATAATATATATATAATGAAAAAGGTTTTAATTTTATATATATTCTGAATAAAAAAATACTATAAACATATAATGAAATTATATATAAGTGAATTTCTTTTTTTAGTTTTTACTAGAGTACATTTGATCATATTCAAGTTTTCAAAAAATATAATCATTTATTATATGTTTTATATCATATATATATATATTATATCATAAGAATAATTTTTCAACAAAAACTTATTTTCATATGATTTCATTAAAATACTTTTAATTTATAATATTTGCTAAAAATAATGTATACATATCAAAATGTCATTATTGATATGATAAAGAAATATATTTAACTATTGGTAAAAGACTTTTTGGTGTTAAATGATCAATATCAATAGATATAAGTGTTGGTAAAAATAAGTGTTGGTACATAAAATCAATACCAATAGAATTTAATATCTGTTGGAATTGCTCATTTTTACCAATAGATATATTATCTGTCAATAAATATCTGTTGGTATAAGCCATTTTTTTGTAGTGAACATACCCTTGGTTGAGTTTTCCTACAACAATATCTACCATTCATCCCTTAATATAGTTCAATTTGAGTTGTTATATGGATAAAACTATTGATCTTAATTGTTCTACAATGTGTTTGGGGGTCATCTTTCCTTGGTCCATATGTGGTGTAGAATACGATAGAAAAGATCCAAATGGCATGATAGTGGATGAAGGCAACTCGGGACTGCCAGAAGGCCTAATATAATTATAGGTGAAGACCACTAGAGTTTTTGGTTAAAGACCATGTGCTCTTAAGGGTATCCCCTTGATATGGGCAGGGTAGGTTTATTAAAGGGTCTAAACACTATCAAAGTTTTATCAACCCATTATATGTTTTTGAGTATGTTATTGAGGTAGTTTATCAGTTGGAACATCCACCAAAAGTGGAAATAATCCACAATATTTTCCATATACCCTTAATTCAATAGTTTCTTCATGACAACTGATGAATAAAACCAAGCATAATAAACATAAACATTACATAATTTTATATGAATATTTAATAAATAATATAATTATACACTCCCATGGACTATAATGGTTTAGTGTATTTGGATACTAGATACATAATCAACGGATTTCATAAAATATCTTTAACATATCCCACAAGGTTCTTCTCTAATAATACCCTTATTCAACATTTCATGCTTAGTAACCTTCATCATGACCTATGGGAAAAGGAAACCTAAAAAATACTGGGATTATATGGTCATTAAAGGTAAACATATAATATATCAATCAATGATCATAATTGAGAATATACATAAGGGTATGGGAACATGGTCATTACTTAAGAAATTTGTACCCAATTAGTCATAGATCTTTAATAGTTAATCATGGAATAAGGTTTTATAAAGAAAAATAAAAAATTCATAAGATTGTATAATCATCAACAATAAATCATGATCTATGAGAGCATATCATAATCATAATATTTAATTTTGAGGAATACACACAATCATATAAAATCATTTTCTTCATCAAGGATAACTTCCAAAACTATCATAGTAAATTCATTTCACTCCTCAGTTAATCACTTCCTTAGTCAAGGGTCAATACCAAGACAATCATAGTAGACGTAGACCATTAATAAACTATATTCACTCCCCATTCCAGTATGTATTATCTCATGAGATATCATTCTTTACCCAAATCATTGTATGGATTTATAATTCTCGTACCACCCATTACATATTGAATACCATACATATGTGTGCCAAAATACCATAAAACATTAATCACATCATCATAGCGTAACCTGTGAAAAATAAATGTGTTTTATAAACATCACATCATCATAGCGTAACCTGTGAAAAATAAATGTGTTTTATAAACATCACATCATCACATAAATATAAGACTTCTAGATAATGGAAGTGGATTGTATGATAAGAATGTTAATTATCTAATCATATCTTAATTAACCAATGAGAATGAAATAAGTTTCATGTAATCATCCTAAGATCATCATCACATATATCATCTAAAAAATTCTAGGGAACAATAATATCATATATCCAATGAAACATTAAAATTATTAATTTTTTTGACATGGTTGAAAAATACCTTGAGAGTAACATTCAAACATTTCAATGAAAACATGAAAAAATGTCCCTTTCTTTTGAAAACATTTATATAAAAATTCTCAGAATATTGAGAAAATTATTTTATTTAAAAATATATAAGGAAACATGTAATTTATGATTCAAATAAAATAATGGTCATGATGGAGGGAAAATCTTTTCATGTCATATACGTCAAAGGAGAAACTTCTTTTCAAACTTTTTTTAATAAAATTCAATATAATGTGTTGTCTAGATAAAGTTTCCATAAAAATATTACATTTAAACCTTTGTAAATAAATTAAAATTTAATTAAAATTATCTTCTAAAAAAATCAAATATTTGTGAAATATTCAATAAATAAATTTCAATGAGCATGGATATTGAATAAAAAGTTCATTAACCAAAGAGGAAATAATATCGAATTTTATTTAAACTATTTTAATGATCATTTTCATTACCAAATAGTGGAAAATGGTTTTAAATAATGAAAAAATATATGAATAATTATAGTATAAGAAAATATATGGGGTGAAAAGGATAATATCCATACAATTTAACTCAATGTAAATTTAGCATAAATAATCATGAAAAGAAATGAGATTGTAACATAAATCCTTACTAATTTATTATCTTTTGAATCATAACCCATTTGATAAAATAAATTGAATTCTATAATTAAATATAATTATTTAATAATGATTCATGATATAATATGTCAACAAGGTAGTATTAACACCTTATAAAATAATATAGGTTCATGACATAACATATGTCCCAAAAAAACTATTTGAGATAAAAAACCATTATAGTTTTTGTAATCTATGAATAAAAATGTAATGAAAGATATAAAAATATATGGAATTGAAATTAACTTATAATTATCATAAAAATAATCATAAAATAAATACATTTTGATTATATACACCACTCAAAATTAACAAGTGGTGAATATGGTATATATAACTCATAAAAATAAATATGAGACAAGAATCCCCAACCTCAAGTAACTTATCTCATAGTATGGGTTCAAAGTTCATTTATAATAAATATATATTTATTATAAATCTATTTTAGAACCATATTAAAACATATCATACCATATGTTTTTTACTAATGACATTTTATCAACGGTTTATAAACAATTCTTCATAAAAATCATTTTTCCTGGGGATAACTATTTTGTTTTTCATATATGTTTCAAATAATAATTTCTAGTACATGTAAAATTGATCGTTGTTTCATAAACCTCAAAATTTTATTCATTGTATAAGTATAATATTTAATTATTATATACACTTTTATAACCATTCAAAAAATGTGGTAATGAAAAATGAATTACATCACTTGATTAAGATAGTAATATGTATATACACATGAGTGATGTTTCCACTTTCCGATGTATGTAATGAAATAAAGGTAAAAACATTAAAATATTTAGAGTCACTATTATAATGAAAATATCAAATATTTTTGTACATTTCTCCTTATTACTAAGTGGAGGTGGTAGTCCACACGTACACATGAGCGGTACCTTTATTTCCCATTTTATTGAAAGGAGGTGAAAAATGGTCATACCATAATCATAATAAAATATCATTATATTTATGATATAGTTCTCATCATGTTCAATTTGATATAATATATTTATTGGTTTAAATGAAAAAATTAAATATGAAAGAGTCGGGTAAAATGATTACCTGTTCTTTGAGAGATATCCTTTTTCTTAAACCATAATAATTATTAATATAGTATTAGGGGAATAAAAAAGCTCTAGGATTAATTAAAATAATATATTAAGGTATTAGGGTATGGTTTTGCTGATCTATAATTCTCAAAAAATTTGAATAAAAGAGAAAAAGAGGTTCCCTTTTATAAGATATGAAAAGAATATAGTTTGAATTATTTAAATGATTTAAATATTATATATATCATATTCAAGTATAGTGAAAAATTGACATAATTTATAAGTTATGAAAATATAATGTCTAACAACCTTCAGTTAATAATATTTATACTAGTTTAAGTTTCATTTTAAACCTTATTTTTTATTTGACCCCTTACTAACCCTTTTTAACCTTAACCGTGGAAACACATTTTTTAGAATTAAGGGTCATAAATTTAACTCTAAGGTGAAAGTAGATCGAAATGGTTTGTGGATGAAGTTTTACACCATTTAAAATCTCAATTAACTACTTTCAATATTTTTATTATTTATAATTCATTCAATAAAATAGTGTTTATCATTAAAGTCATTTTTGATCAATTCGTTTGATTTGACTTCAAAGACATATATAAAGAAATTTAATTCAAATATAAACACATTTAACATCATCAATACTTTATAATAAACTATTACATTAATGTAATAAAATAAATAATCCAAAAAATATTTTTTTTATTTTTTAAAAAGTCATTGACTTTGTTTTTTCTAGTACATGCACAAGAAATTTATCAACATTAGGTAAGTGTTTAAGGTAATTAATTAATCAAAATAATTCAATAAAAAATTTGTATCATAAAAATATATTATTTATGTTAAAAATAATCTTTTATATTCATTCATTAATTCTTTTTGTCTCTATGATAATATATAATACAAATATATATATATCCAGAAAGTGATATTTTTATTTTTCCTTTCAAACAATAATATAAATATTATAATTAATGGAAACTAGAAATGAATTTCCATATTTTTTTATTTTTTATGGATTAAGTATAAATAAATCATCCAATATGATAAATTCATGATTAGGGTAATTTTCAGGCCTTATTTCGTAGTTTGAAACTCTTTTTAACATTTTACACTTACTATAGTGAAAAATATTTACCATGGTTACTAATAATAATGGATAATAATAAAGATAAATACTCACCTCATTTTATCCTCATAATTCAAAATTTGAAATTAATTTTTTATTATTAAATTTCAGTAATTTCAATATATCAATTTTAATATAAATGTGTAACATGCAATGAAGAATTGTATTTTTGAAAATTGGGTTTTCAAGAATTAAAATGAACCTATACCAAAAAAAATATATTATTGATTCTTATATAATTATTTATATTATGTTAAATATAATGAATATTATTTTAATTTAAAACTAAAACCAAAATATAATAGCGTTTTTAAATCAAAAAATTTTAATAAAAGGATGAGTGTTTTACAAAAATTAGTATTTTCTATATTCATAATAAAATAAATATTTTGAGACACAAATCCCAAAAATTAAACCAATTATAATATTTAAATTATAATGTAATAATTATATTCACCCCCATGAGTAAAATTACTAATTTTTTTAGAAATTACTTATAATGTTTTCACAAAATTTAAAAAAAATTAATAAAACATATTTTCAATGTTTGAAATGAGTTTTGAAAAATTGAGTTAATGTTTATTATGAATTAATAAAAAAATTATTAAATAATAACTTTATACAATTTTATTTCTAATGTGTTTATTCCTTTTCATACCTCTAATTTAACGGCTATGTTATAATGGTCACATTTAGATAGTAATATTTTATAGTTTATCATGGTTCTCTTAATGTTTTGTGTTGTGTGTTAGGATAAATATTGGACATAGAATTATTTTAAACAACATTTTTGGGGTTTTATAACTACCATTCCATTGAATATATATATTTTTATAATGGGGAAAATAAAACATCCCCAGAGTGATTGGTTGAGATCATTGATCATTAAGAGAATGTGTTGTGTGGATATTTTATTCCTCTGATTCGTGTGTTATGGAGGAATAGTGGTTTGGAAGATATTACATTGGATTTTGAATCAATGATTCATGATTATTACTATATTTGTTTCCAAAACCTTTTTTTGTATATTTTTTTACATGGTTGAAGAAATTCTTAAATTTTTTTATTGGTTTATGAAATATTATTGTTTCCATTAATACTTTTTTTGGTTGGTTGTTTTGTATTAGGTTGTGATGATACTCTTATGGGGTATCTCACATGATATTCATTTATATGTCCCCCTTTCTCCTTCTTTTTTGATGTTTTTTTATTCTCAATGATGGTAATCATTAGTTATGTATCTAATATAATGGTTTAGACATTTATAGTCTATTCCTTTGTGAGTTTTGTCTTATAGAGAAGTGAAAAGATGGTATGGGGAGAATTTCGTAAAGTTGGGATAATTTTTTATGCTTATCAAGAATATTTTACAAGTATCTATTGACTATGGTGAAGTGGAGGCTTATGTGTCATGGTTTCGTTCTTGGAGAGTATGGCTCTGGCGATGATAGATTTGGTAGCTCTTCTAATTTTAGAATAGCTACGTCGTGGATGTGAGATATGGTTTAGAAACCTAGATAGGTTAGTTATGGGCTTACTAATGATCTGAGGTGTGTTTTGGTGTGTCTTTACATTACATTGTAAAGGGTTTGGATATGTTCCTCTTATAGTGGTGTCTATTAGTTTGAAATGTGTGAGAATAAACTATGGAGTTTTGATGTCTCTAGATATTTTGGGGTGGCTACAGCAAGCTGTATGGGCTACATCATAGCATACCCCTACAATGCAAGGTCTATCCATGATCTATGATTCAGAT
The DNA here is from genome assembly GCA_963277665.1 of Viscum album. NCBI lineage: Eukaryota > Viridiplantae > Streptophyta > Magnoliopsida > Santalales > Viscaceae > Viscum > Viscum album. The sequence continues at coordinate 530,833,329 of OY728139.1, read as the reverse complement.
CCCATCGGCCATTTGGGTTGAGGTTGGTAGTGGAATGGCCATCTATGTTGCACCAAAATTTTAGATGAAAACCAAATTATTATGGTGTTTCCCGGGATTCTTAATCATGGTCATTTAATTAATTTCTAGGTATAAATTAATGAGACCCTTAATATATAATCATTAATTATACTTCTCTCTTGACTTATAGTATACATAGGTATGGTTTTAGGCCTTTACCACCCTTTTAGTGCCTTTGATTCCTTGCTTCAAGGGTTTGATTATTCATAATCCTATGTGAGTTACCTACTATTACTTCCCTATTTTCCTTCTCATTCTGGACCTAGAGGAAGCTATGGATCTAGAAAATATTTCTTTTCTAGATGTTATTACTACATATTGATGCGATAAATTATGCTCTAGTTTTCCAACACCATCTTAGTGTGGTTCCGATCTTGTGGGCATCTATTTTTCATCTCATTCTTGCGCAACAAATCTGAGAGATTCCTTTGAGGTAAGGGTCCTTATTCTATCATTTTTATTAGTGAAACTATTATCATATTATGTTTTTCCTTTTGGTGGATAATGTAGATTTAATTAACAAGATTATGAATTGTATTAATTAAAATTGAACTAGATGCATGTACTCACATGTCTTTTCTTTCTATTTTTATTTTTCTTATGAAATTATACCCACTTCTATTTATACTATAAATAAAAGTAATTATTAATCCATGTGTGTGTTTTAGCTACTGGTAATTTGTGAACATTTTTTGTAATTGATTACTAAAACCCACGTCTCATAAAATTTTAAGCACTTACAAATGGATAATAAACCATATGTGTGTGAATCTGTGAAATTGTGTAAAAATATGCATGTTAAAATTGATGAAATGTAGTGGAATCCCAATAGAAACTAAGCTAGTGGAAACTATGGAGGTTTAAATCTATTTTTATGCGTGTTTGTGAAATTTTAATGTTCTTTTTGGTCTTATTGGGATTATATTTTTTGACGGAAGTGATTGGGTTGAGTGTGTAATATGTGGAGGAAATGGGGTTGCGGTTTTTTGGCATGGGATATGTTACAAGAGAGTTATGGTGGTTAGTAAATGGTTGTTGTTTTCTAATGGTTGAGCTACTGAGATAAAAATTGATTGGAATATGTTTTTTTTACAAGATATGGATGGGATGTTATGTTGTGGAAAGTGAATTAGTTTCCTAGTGGCAATGGGATGAGGTTTTTAAAGATAAAGTTAGATGGAACTAGGGGTGAGATGAAATTTATTATGTCGTGTTTTAATATGGAATTGAATAGTAATAAATGGTTTGTAACAAAATAGAAAATGATACCTATGGATTTTATTGTGAGTGTGTTGCCATTAAAATGTGGAATTTTACAATATTACAATAAAATTAGTAGAACCTATTTAATAACTTGTGAATCTGAAAATTGGATGACTTGTAAATGAAAGAGTAATTGTGGGTTATGAGGGTGATTAGTTCTAGTAGTGAACTGACTTTTATTGGTAGTATAAGTTTATGACATATTTCATTAGATAAAATGTTGTTTGGTGATATATTCTAGTGTCATTTTATATCAATCCTTTGGCTATATATTTTATGATATCTATTCTCCTTGTATTTTCATATTGCTTTAATATGTATTCCACCTATGTTGAGTACTATGTACTGACACCCAAAAGTTTTGTGGGGTGTTATCCCTAATAGTCAGGTTGGTGAGGTAGGGGATGGATTTTCACCCCTCTTCCTTATTCTACCTTTGGTAATAATATAATGAAATGGTATAGTTGGTGATTGAGTGTATCCCTTTATGGTTGAATATTTGGTGGTAATTCAAGATAACAAGATAATGATATGTAGTGGGGGTGATGCATGGTGGGTAGAGGGAAAACCATTGATTTCTTTCATGTTCATGATACCTCACTTGTCTTCTTATGAGTTTGTGGTTGGATGTGTTATGGTACATATAACGATTTCATAGTGTCTAGTGAAATGTCAATAATGACTGATGCCCATTACAGGATATTGGGCCTATGGGAGGTTGCAGTAAGTAGGTTACGACCCAACCCATGATATAAATGGCTTGATTTGTGATTACTAGTATATATGGAAGTGATGGGAGCACAAGATGTGTGAAGTTGGAGCATGAGAGCAGTAACTCAATGGGGAAGTGGATGTGGGTGACTTTATTTATTTTATCCTAATATTACTTTACTACCTTGGAAGTATTATTTGTAAATCATTCCTTGTTGAGGTTAAGATGGTTATCTAGCCTATTTATGTGTATGTTAGTTCTATTTTTTCACTCCTGTATCATTATTATCTAGTCACATTTTAATGAGAATAATTTGGTATAATCCTACTATGTATTCATGTTATACTCACCCAACATATATATAAACTATTTTTATGTTTCCATGAGTGTTACGTAGACTAATATTAGCATTACTGGATTAGAGGTTGGAGTCATTGTGGAGTTGATTCCTAAATAATTTCTTTTGGACATTTACTTTAGATGATATTTTATCTTCATTTATTGACAAGCATTGTCAGATTAATTGGTTTATTTTATATTATATGATAGAATTTTGTGTTGGTTTTTTATCTTATCTTTTTATCTTGTTTATCAATTATTGAGGGAAATTCTTCCAATGTGACTGCTTTATATAGCTGTAGTGTGATTCACCTACCTGGATCCTACTTGAGGTGGGACTCGAGGGTAACTCATTCTCTTCACCACCATAATAGGAGGTGTAATATTGGATGGGGTAATGAAAATCCATACTATCACATATTATGTATAAAAAAGTCACAAAATATATTATTCACTTGTTTGGTTCTGACACTTGAATGATAGGACATGAAAAATTTTATAGATCATCCAGTACACACAATGTACTTCACTCTACGCAACATGCGATCCTCATCAGTAGTTTGTTTTGTACTAGATGGATTTATTCCCAAAATACATATATATATATATTTCAATATAACAGTGTTATATTAATATATCATATAGTATGACATATAGAAAACATTTCATGTATTGGTTTGGGCATATCATTTGACACAATATGGGGATATCATATTTCCATTATCTTATAATATCATAGTGTAAAACATAATCATAGAATAATGTTTTGATTCATATTATATGATAACAATAACATACATGGATTAACAAGGCCATCAAACATTAATATTTAATGTTCAAGAACTTCACAAATTGTTATCATTTTTATTTGTGTTTCAAAAGATGAAACACATGGGAGAGTTAGCTAGGCTAAAAGGTTTCAAGGAGTTGTAACAAAAATTTCATTTACTCATATGTTATGAATGTATAAGTCAAAGTATAGACATTGGGGGTATTTTACCTAAGGAAAATAAAAGGCCATTTATCCCATTGAGATATTGTTTGGAATGTGTTTAAACATCACGTTGTTTCTTTTTATTACTCTCTTCTTCATCATTCCTCTACCACCCTATAGACATGAATATATTGGAATAAAGGATGGTCCTGTCCAAATTTTTGGGTGATTCTAATCATCTTATAGATTAACAATAGAGGGAGGAAATAAATGGTTTCTCTTAATTTATCTTCTTCAAACCACTGGGATTAAAGATAGTAGTGGTATCTAACAATGGTTAATGATATACATTCAATATTTTTTTGCAATAACCAAAAGTTTTAAAAATAAATTTATCTTTTCAAATGAAAAGAATGAATTATTAGTAATGTAGTTATATAAAATAATGCACTAATTTAGAAATTTTGGACTGTTATAGCATGTCATACTTAAAAGATCATTATGAATCATAACTGTTGATAAAATATGCACTGTATAGTGATAGTTAAGATTAGTATATATAAAAATATATATATTAATGGTTTATGATAAAGTTAAATTTACATAGATGGAAGAAGTGATGACCTTGGACAGTAGGATTGTACCCTATGAAGCCCATTTATCGGAGCTTCCAAGGGAGATGGCATCACTGGGCTTTTCCCCTAAACCTACCAAATTAGAGATTCAATAACGAAAGCATAAGATAAACCACTTTTTGGGGAATTTAAAGTTTATCAGGATCACAGCCCATACCATGCTCGCCAATCCAACCCAAGAAAGTGTCACCATCACACATCTTACCCTTAGGGTGTAAGTTGGTGTAATAATAAGTTATATATCAAGAATCTAACAATATGAATTTATATATAATATTTTTAATAAAATAATTATTATGTTTATCAATTTTATTAATGAGTTTGATTAAAATTAGATTTTTTATGAAGAAATAAAATTGAATTCTTTTTTAGAAATATATATAATTTAAATTAAGACACCCTTTCAGGATAAATTCACGCATTTTGGAAATAAAATTTATTTAAAATATATTCTTATTTACTAATATTTATTTGAATATAAATGTTAATTTAATTTATTGAAGTCTAATATAATCTTTATAAGAGTAAAAAAAAGAGTTATAAAAAACTCTATTTTTCAATAAATTGGTATTTTTTTAAACGTGAAAATTATCATATATAGAATATTATTTTGATAAAGTAAATATTAATTTTGAAATCAACACTTTAAATTTATCTAACAATGAATTATTCATAATTTTCTGAGATAATGTAATTTTTGGGAAAAAAATAAATATGCAATAAATATAAAATATTTAATACGAAATCATAAAAGCCTTAAAGTGATTTAATAAATACTAAAAATATTATACGTGAAAAAATTATGTTTCCTCTTTAATTTTTTTATGTTATTTGATTAATTTAATAAAACCTTAATGAATCCTCAAAAAACTATATTATATATTATGGTTTTAAAATTAATTTTTTTTATCATGGCTCACTTACACATCACCAAGGATATTATTTTAATGTTTTAATTTTTAAACTTATAAAATGTTTAAATACACTTCTATTTACTCGAAACCAAGGGCACAAATCCTGGTAAGCTGAGTGTTTTTTATTATTTATCATATATTATCTAAAACCTATGTCTAGGCATTAATAAATTCTTCTCCTCTATGTTTATATGAATACCCACCGAACCCCCCATTTAACATCCCTACCAACCCTTTGATCCAAAATTTACTCTTTCTTTAACTCTTTATAGACCTCCTAAGGTGTTCCTAAGCGCTTAATATGTCTATACCAAGCCTTTAGAAGAACCCTCCCAAGGTAAGGGATCCTCTCTACCACTTTATTCAATCAATTTCCTTATATTATGACATTTTATTTCCAAAATTCCATGTTTTAAGATCTACTTACAAATCCATTTAATATCCTTATTAATTTAATTTAATCAGAGACAACCTTTAACCCTCATTAAACCCTTCCTTGAATAATTATGAACACCGGTTATATCTCCAAAATTATCCTGCAATTTTTCATGCCAAACATTTTCATAGTGAATACTCATCCACCTTTCCAATCAAGGGTATTCACATAGATGTACCTATATTTCATTGATTGTTTACTACCATGTATTTAACACACATTTCTTATTCATGGTATTAAAAGTGATTAATTAGATTCATATGTTATAAGATCTATGTGGCACACAAATTCATATACAAGATATGAATGTGATGTGTGGGCCAAGAATTATATATCCATCCAATGCATTGGGTAATTTTTTTTATCTAATAATATTACATATATCATTCATTGGTGATTATCCTTGGTGAACTATGTTTTTATTTCACAGTTTTTAGCCTTTACTTATACTTATGATGTTATGTTTTTTTGTATCCTCATGAATATATTTCCTTAATGTTATCATGTTATATCCGGCTTTAATATTCATATTTGTGATTATCACCCCATTTATGTCACCTTAAAAATTGTATTTACTAATATTTTTTACTTTAATCATTTTATTATTTGATTATTGCCTTGTTGGGCCTTATATCATGTCATTTTCTTATATACATTCCTAGGTTACCAACTATAGTTTTAGAAGAGGAAACGAATTTAATGGGATGTCATGGGATTTTTAAATATTATTAATATATGAATTCTTCACAATATTGTTCTATGTAGATAAATTAGCAAATAACTAAGGCCCCGTGATCTTTTGGTATTATATTATGTGTGTCAATATGTAATAAATCATGGAATAAGGTGAATTATAATATGGGTTTTTCTAGTTGGTATCAAAGGAAAGTATTATTATTTTTATGGATTATGATTAGAAACCCACATTGAACACATTATTGACTAGAATAAACTTTAAAACGTATCCCTAAATTTTTTTAAATTATATATTAAGTGTTTTTCAAGAATACACTTCCATGTTTGAATACTACAAGTGCATTTTTCTCTAGCATAGTTGTACCTATAAGTTATAAACTCAATAAGGGAACATTTGTTTTTGACTCAATTATCACGGAGTTCATTAAAAAGAGGCCATGATTCACTTATATTTTGAAGTTCCTAGGGATATGATTTGTAAAATTCACAATCTCTTTATGAACCATTATAAAGGGAAAAATGAATATAAAATTTTATGTTGTAAAATTTACCATTGATAACTTATATTGAAACATAGTAATTCTTGGGTTAATGAATTTCAGTCATTTATGTGTTATACCTTTATTTTTCATAGTTTCCCTTTTATGTGTTTAAAATATTAATAGTTCTCATCCCTAAATTTTTAATTATGTTAGTAAATGGATGGGAATATGAGAAACCAATTAAAAAATTAATGTGATGAGAAATGTGATGAATTCTTAAATTAGATGCCCAACATGATATAATATATTGAAATATGTATTGTGATTATTCCAAAATATAAATAAAAATCTAAAAATTAATAACTATAACATAGTTGAATTTCCAAACAGGTCAAGGAATATGTGGGAAAAGTCTCTAGAAGTTCATGTGCTAAATGTGATAATGGAATAAAACTCTTGTTTCCTACATGTAAAAAATATAGAGATAAGAACAAAGGGAAATGTCACAAAGGAACTATAATATGTTTTAGTGTTGAGAAATAAGTAATAAAGTCGCTAATTTTCATATAAAATGAATAATTATGTTAGCATGATAGAGAAAAATGCCTCGTGTTCCGAAGAGCTCGATGAACCCTAGCCTGCTGAAAACCCTTCAAAGTCCTTCGTCTTCCCCTTGATTCGATTCTCTATGGCTGGTTTAGATCCTAGTTGGGAACTCGCTGAGGTTCTTCAAAAGCAACATGTAAAGGAAAGCTCAAATCTGGAAGATTTAGACCTGGGGAACGCCCTTCTGGATTCTGGATCTAATCCTCCAATAAGTGGAGCCCCGCGAGGTATTTCCTTTCTTGAAGCTCTTAAAGGATCACATGATTCCTCTTCTACAGGTACAAAACCTCACTCGAACATTAAGCGATTGGATGATGGAGGTTTTGTTGTTGAAGCAGATCCTGAAGCGATTTCACAACTCCAAAACCTCTGTAAGTTTTCTTTAATGGGATGTGTCTCGTATGCTAAAGGAGAAAAACCCTGGTCCTTTGTTGAACTGAAACAAAGAATCTCAATTTGCTGGGGTATAACAAATTGGAAATTTATCCCTTTGGGAAAAGGTTTTTTTCATCTGCTACTTTACTCTCAGGAGGATCTTAATTGTGTTTGGAAGATAGGTAATTTAATGCTGAAGCCTAGATTTCTGAGACTTTCGGATTGGGATTTTTCTTTCAATCCGAATACACAGAGGCAAATCTGCACAAGTTTGGGTTAGGTTCCACAACTTGAATTGGTTTTTTTGGCACCCTAGGATACTTAATGACTTATCATCCTGCATTGGAACCCCTCTCAAAATTGATCAAAGGACCATTAATGCTGACTTGGGTATGTATGAAAGGGTTTTAGTGGATGTAAATCTTGAAACTAAACCTCCTAAAACTATCTCTTTTCATGCCAAAGATTACAAGACTATAATTGACCTTGAGTATGAAAACCTGCCTTCCTTTTGTGACTTCTGTAAAATTGTGGGACATTCTGTTCATGTTTGTAGAATGGTTCATAGAGCCCCCAATCATCATAATCCCTATGATTGGACTGAAGTTAGAAAAAAGAATAAGGAAAGAGTCCCCTTCCCTGATAAAACTGAACCTCCCCAAGTCAAAACAGGAAAATGGATTCCTAAATCCATGAAAGAGCCTGGGGTATCTTGGGCTGACCAGGTGGAGAAACATGATTAGGAATTAGAGGAACATGCCATCAAGGAAATACTGGAAAATGAAGATTATCAGATTAATCATAACCCTTTGATTGAGTCTCACTCCAAAGCTGACCATGAGTCTTCCCTAACCTTGGGACATGGCATTATTCCTAAAGATTCTCCTCTGGTTTCTGATTCTCAGACTTGCATTCATAAGGGTGAGTCCTCCTTAAACAGAAGTGTGGCTGGCCCATCTCTTGGAACCCAGCTCACACTCCCCCTCCCCATTACTGTTTCAGACTGTTCACCTGCATGTTTTCAAGATTCACCCACTTCTAATAAAATGGAATGCAATAGGCAAGATACCAATTCAATTCCTTGTGTTGTTCCCACTGCTCCTTTGGTTAAAAACAGACCCTGATCTCCACTTAGCTGCTCTGCTTCTCCCATTAACCAGTCTTCTTTATCTGCAGGTTGTTCTAACATTGTTTCAATGCAGACTTCTCCCCCTGTTCTAGTTGATTCCATTATTTCATCCTCCAAACCCCTTGAAACTGATTCAGTTTCAAGGTCTTTACCCAGCTTTTCTGAGTCTGTGACCCTCCATCAGGGGGTTTCTGTTTTGGTTGATGGAAATCCCCCTGCTCTGGTTGATGCCACAGTCTCATATTTGGGTCCCTTGGATACAACCCCTATTTGCAATCCTGCCTGCTTGTTGACTAATTGTGAAATATCTGATTTAAAGTTAGGAAGCAACATTGTTAAACCTGTGTCTCCCACAGGTAAAAAGGATAAAACCTGTACTTCCAACAAGAACAATTCCCCTAGTAAAACTAGAGTTCAAAGTTCTAGAAATAAAAATAAAGGGGGGTCAAACCCCAAGGGTAAATAATAATGCATATTCTCTACTGGAATTTTCAGGGGATTGTAAACCCTGACACCCTTAATGTTTTGAAATGTTTTATTATTAACCATCTGTGCAATCTTGGTTTTTCTTTCTTGGGTGATTGTAACAATGGTTATGTTGATTCTCTCTGTATTTTTTATCACTCTTCACTGCAAAATGTCAACATTTTTAGTCTCTCTGATCAAGCTCTGACGTGTGATTACTACCTGGATAACACTCACATTTTCAATACTTTTGTTTATGCCAAAAACAATTACCCAGATCAACGATCTCTTTGGAATGAGATTTCAGACATCAATGCCAAGATTCAATACCCTTGGGTCTTGGTTGGTGACTTTAATGCTAGTTTTTCACCCTCTGAAAAAATTGTTCATTCTTTCTCCTCAATCTCTTATAGATAATTCAAAGCCACCATATAAGATAATAATATTATTGATATTAACCTTATAGGTGCCCAATTTACTTTGTATAGACATCATTACAACCGGGTGGTGGCAAGTAAACTCGATAGAGCTTTCATTAATGAGCCTGCCCTTGATAAATGGAACCAAATCTTATGTGATACCCTCACTAAACTTGCTTCTGGTCATCATCCAATCTTAGTCAGCATCCCTAAAAACTTTCGGAAACTTTATTTTCCTTTCAGATTTAATTTGGCGTGGTCTTTGGACCCGGAGTGTGTTTCTCTTATCAATTCTTCCTGGACTAATATGGGTAACCACAATGACGCCTTTTCTTTCACCACTAAGTTGAAAAACCTTAAAAGCATTCATAAAAAGTGGTGCGCTTCTAAATCTACTTTAATTGATAAAGATATTCGGGATTTGGAGAAGGAGTTGACTCTCATTCAGAATAATAACAGCATATCCAGTTTCAATACTGATCCCCGGGAAGAAATCAACATCTCTACTAAATTGATCTCTCTTCTTAAATTTAAATATAACTTAAAGAAGAAAATATTCAAAACAAAATGGCTCAATAATGGTGATATAAACAACAAATTTTACAACTCTTTTCAGCGTGTTAGGAAAGCTTGTAAGCCTCTCTCTTGCCTAAGAGTTGAGGGTAAACTCATCGATTCGGAGGAACAGATTGCTAATCATGTTGTTTCCTACTTCACTGACATTTTCAACGGTCCCAACATTAACAAAGATATCCTGCCAAACATTATCCCATGCATGGTTACTTCAAAGGATAATCATTTTCTCAACAGCATCCCCCTTGATTCAGAAATTAAAGACACTGTCTTTGGTCTAAATCCAGAAAGTGCTCCAGGTCCTGATGGTTTTAACAATGGATTTTATCAAAAACACTGGGATGTCCTTCAAAACGACGTCTGTAATTTAGTTAAATCTTTCTTTGAAAAAGGGGTTCTCCCCTATGCTCTCAACTCTCAATTCCTCATGTTAATTCCTAAATTTGAAAATGCAGACGGAATTCACCTTTTCCGACCCATCGCCCTCTTAAATTCTCTCTTTAAAATTATCACTAAGATCCTTGCTAATAGGCTCTTTAATATCAGCAATAAAATTGTTTCATGGAACCAGTTTGGATTTATTAAAGGAATATCTATACAAGATTGCATTTTCTTTGCCTCAGAATCCACTAATTTATTGAATAGAAACACTAGAGGTGGAAATGTTTCTCTTAAGCTGGACATCACTAAAGCCTTTGACACGATTGACTGGACCTTCATTTTTAAAGTCCTCTCTAGTTTTGGATTTAATGATTACTTTGTTAGTAAAATGAAAAACAACTTCAACTCAGCCAATATCTCTATCCTTATTAATGGTTCTCCCAGGGGATACTTCAAATTCTCCAAAGGAGTCAGACAAGGTGACCCACTCTCTGCTATCATTTTTTCTATTGCTGAAGACTACCTTAGCAGACTGCTCTCCCTCAACGTTGAGCGAGGCAGAATCAAACCTATTATTGCTTCCAGAAATCTTCATGCTCCCTCACATCTTCTCTATATCGATGATATTATTCTCTTCCTCCAAGGAGATAAAAGAAATATCAATAATCTTAAATCCATCATTTCACACTATGAGGAGGTCTCTGGACAGTGTATTAACTGGAAAAAATCTTTTATTTACTCTGGTAAAAATTTCCCCTCTAATAGGAAAAATCTTATCACCAATGTCTTAGGGGTTAAGGAAGGAACCTTACCTTTCACTTACCTTGGTGTCCCCATCTTCTGGGGTTGTCCCAAAGCTTGTTATTTTCAACACATTGTAGATCAAATTCAAAAGCAATTTTCTTCCTGGAAAGGAAAATCCCTTTCAATGGCTGGAAGAATTTGCCTTGTCAAATCCACCATTGTCTCTAAGCTGGTTTATTCCATGATGGTCTACAAATGGCCTTTGGGCCTGATTAAATGGTTAAATACTGCTATAAGAAACTTCATCTAGAGTGGAAGTACTCTAGATAGAAAATTGGTTACGGTCTCTTGGGCCACTTGTTGTAAACCCATTGAAAACAGAGGCATTGGTATTAAGAATCTTAAAACCTTTAATGAGGCCCTTCAAGCCAAACTCACGTGGTCTCTCATACATAATAACTCTCTTTCCATGAGATTCCTCAAAACTCATTTCCTTGATAAGCTTAAATCTGGTTCTTTTAATTACACGACTTCTTCTTTCTGGCCATCGATCAAAGCTTCTTTTCACTCTATCTTGGAAAATTCTAGATGGTTTGTTAGTAAGAATTCTTCTTTAAATTTCTGGTTTGATAACTGGACTAGATCCCCCCTCATATCGGAGATGCCTAATACTTTCTCCCCTAATCCCATGAACTGCTCTATCAGGGATATGATCAATTCCTCTGGTTCTCAACTCTCGGATCCTATTAAGAAGATTGTTGATAATTATTATTTCACTTCCAATGAGGATTTTATGGTTTGAGAACCTGCTCATAATGGACTGTTGGATTCTAAAAAATATTATTACCATAATTTCCCAAATAAGGATGAAAATTTTAATTGGATTGCCAAATTCAATAAGGCCTAGATCAATCCCTCTCATCTTACACTCATGTGGCGTATTGCTCATCAAAAAATCCCAACTGAAGTTTTCCTGCAATCTTATGGCTTTTATCTTTGTTCTAAATATCGTTTGTGCAATCAACATCGAGAGGACATTAATCATCTTTTTTTATCTTGTGATACTGCTATGGCCCTTTTTCATTACATCTTTGACCTTTTTGAGTGCAGATGGCTTTTGGACAAATTTATTTTCTCACAATTGAAAAGAACGTTGGAGTTTCTGAGGTCTCCCCAAATCAAGAATCTATTTCTTACTGCTGTTGCGGAGCTTCTGCATATTCTATGGTATAGTAGAAATGATTCTTTTTTCAACAATAACTCTTTTAATATTAATGCAGGTAAAATGAGGATTCTTCTTGCTATAAAAGAGGCAGCCACAATCCAAAAAGGCTATTGTGACAATTCTATCATTGATCTTGAAACCCTTCACCGAATTGGTGTCAAAGGTAATTTTCCAAAGCCACACTACACTATTAAAGTATTCTTGCAAGAACCTCCACCTGGATGGATTAAAGTTAATGTGGAAGGAGCCTCAAAAGCAACCCTGAACTTTCGGGATGCGGAGGAATTTTCAAAGACCATCAGGATCGGATCCTCAGATGCTTCTATGGAAGCTGTGACATTGGTTCTATGCTAGAGACAAAAATTCTTGCTACCATTCATGCCATATCCTATGGAAATATTTTCAACTAGAATAATATCTGGATCGAGAGCGACTCCACTACTATTGTGCAAGCCATCTGGAAGGGTGATGCTCATCTTTCTTGGTCTCTCACCCCCCGTTGGATGGACTGCCTCACCGCACTCAATGGCCTCAACTTTATTGCCACTCATACCTATTGTGAGGCTAATATGATCGCTGATGGGCTTTCCAACATGGGTGTCTCACATGAGATCACTTGGAGGAATGACCTCCCTCCGGAGTTGACACCTTTTTTTATTAAGGACTCTAGAAAATTGCCCTCTTTCCATATCATGTAACTTGTATGCTTCTCTTTTCTTTTGAATAAATCTCTAAGTTCTGGTCTTTTGACCATAACTCACCCCCTTTAAAAAAAATGTTATCATGATAGAGGTAAATAAAGTTAATCTAATGTTCTATTAACAATTCTATTTCATAAATGTGGGGAACTTGGGAAATATACAAGACAATGATCTATTTAAAAGGGTAATATGTATGATGAGAACCCAAAATATCCAAGTCCAAGGGATTTATAAAGGTCCTATGTTATTAAAATCACCATAATTGATCATGTTGATTGAAGTGCATATAGCCTATACTCTATAGTTGTGTATGTGTTGTTGAATTTGAGTTTATTTCACACTATCATGTCTATAAATTTTTCTATTAACATAGTGTCACTACCCAAAAAAAATTTATAACATCATGGAAAACTTATATGACTAATTTATCATAATTTTAAGTTTTTGGTAATATATGTTTTGAAAATTATATCATTCTACCTATAGCTGAATTCAATGTTATCCTAGGAATGGATTGGTTTTCCTTGCATAGATACAATATAAATTTATAAGACAAGGAGTTGAACATCCATATCACAAATCACTCATTGATTCTATATAATTATATGGAGTGTGAGGGATCTCTTTTGTAATCAGCATCTCAAGCATAAATAATATTTCACTATGAACAAGAATATGTAGCTAAAATGATTTTGAAAAAGGAAATGATCATCTTTGATGGAATCCCCATTGTGAGAGAATATATGTTACTTAGAAAATGTCATGGTTTTCCACATAAACTAGAGGTTGATGTATCATTAGAACTAATATATGGATCAAGTAACATTAATGGGTCATGTTGTCTCAATAAAAGATAGATCCATGGATCCTTTGAAGACAGAGGCAATTCAAGGATGGACTAAACCAAAATCCATGATAGATATCTATAGTTTAATTGGATTATCTATATAATATCATAGATTTATGAAAATATTGTCATTATTTTAAAGACCACTAACCAAACTAACTGAGAATGTGTAAATTTCAACTGGAATGATAAATGAAAAAAGAGCATTAAATAATTAAAGAATATGTTAATCCCTGCACCTACACTCAAATTACACACCAGTGTAGAAGGATTTGTGATTTATAATGATTCATCTAAGGGTTTGGGTTGTGTACTCATGAAAGATGAAAAATTGATAGACTATTCCTCCATTTATTTAATGATTCATGAATATAACTACTAAATGCCTTATCAATAATTAGATGTAGTAACCTCTGTGATTAATATTTATAGACACTATCTCAATGGGGAGAAGTGTGACATATACATATCATAAATTCTCAATTATATATTTATAAAAAATAGCCCAATATTCACTAAAGTATGTAGTTATATCTAATAAAGGATTACGATTTCTCAATCCATTACCATCTTGGGAAGGTGAACAATGTGGAAGATTCTCTTAGTTTAAAGGATTCCACAACCCTATCTATAATGAGTATTAAAAGGGGTCCAATCTTCTTGGACATGAAAAGTGTGGAAATAGAACAAATAAAAGGATCATCATCCTACCTTTCTCAAATAAATACTTAAACCGACCATTCTATGGAGGACCAAGGAGGCCCAAAATGATGATAAGGAACTACATAAAATAGTAGAAAATATTAAAGAGTTCAACTTATATAAAGATGTTGTTATAAGGTTTGAAACGCATATATGTTTCCCATAAAAACCAGAGATGAAAAAGGAACTTATAGATGACTTGCATATATATTCCTTCTCTATTTATCCAGGAAGCAATAATATGTATAAGGATCTGATGTAAAACTTCTATTGGGATATCATGAAGTGGGAGATTTCAGAATTTTCATCTTGATGCTTAGTATGCCAATATGTCAAGGAAGTATGATGAAACAAACTCCCATATTAGTATGGAAATGGGAAAACATAACCATTGATTTCATTATAGGACTCCCCAAGACATCTAAAGTGAATAAAAAATTCTAGGTAATAGTTGATCGCCTTACAAAGTTAGTGCATTTCATTGAAATCAAGGAATATTTGTCTCTCAATGAACCCACCAATATATATATATAAAGGAGTAGTTAATACTACATGGAGTTCCACTCGCCATTGTGTCTAATTGAGATCTGAGGGTTACCTTGAGGTTATGGAGAATCAGTATGTAAATATTTGATATAGATCTAAGTATCAACACTATTTATCACCCTCATATCGATATTTAATCTAAAATATCCATTAATAATCTATAGGATGTTTTGGTATCATGTTCAATGGATTTCCAACAATATTGGGATCAGTAACTTCCCATATTATAGTTAATATATAACACCAATTACCATTCTAGTATTCAAATTGAACCTTATGAGGCTCTGTATGGGAAGAGGTGTCAGAATCTAACAAGCTGGGATGAATTTTGAGAGATGAATCTAATATGACCTAATATTATCCAAAATATGATAGATATTGTTCAATCCATTTAAAAAAATATGAAATCCACACAAATTTGATAGAAAATATATGCATACAATCATTAACGAGGCTTTTATTTTCAGGTTAGAGATAAATTTATACTTTTTATATCACCTTGGAATAAATTCAGGAGGTTTAAGAGAGAAGTGAAATCTTATTCCAATATATATTTTTCCTTTGAGGTCCTTGATAGAATTAGAGTCATGGCTTATCAACTAGCACTCCCACCTAACATATCTCAAATACATTATATGTTCAATATATCACTCGTGAGGAAGTGCATACTAGAACCCTCACATGTAATGCCTCTAGAGGTGGTGGCCCTATATAACAATATTTCATACATGGGTAATCTTTTTAAGATCATATATTGTAGAGACAATGTTATATGGAATAGAACAAATCACCTAGTCCAATTGTTATTGTGGAACCAAAAGTTTGACGAAGTAGCATGGGAACTGAAAAGGTAATGGAAAAAAATTAACCTCATCTATTTTTTTGTATGAATTGAATTATTGAGGTAGAAATTTTTATAGGTGGGAATAATATAACAAAAATAAGTTTTACGTATGAAATTCCCTTTTTAAATGAATAAATTCCTTAATAAGTAATGTAGTTATAGAAAACACTTTCACAATTTTAGTTTTTTGGATTGTATAGCATGCTAGATTTAAAATATCATTAAGCATCACAAAAATTGATAATATATTCATTATACAGTGACCATTAAGATTAGTATGTATAATAACAGTTATGATAAATTCCAATTGACATAGATGAAATAATTGATGGCATTGACTAGTAGGATCATACCATATGAAGACTATTATTCAATGCTTCGGAAGGAGATGGAATCATTGGTATTTTTCTTTTACCAAGCCCAGTCCAAGATTCAAAGACTAAATCAGGGGTGAACTCATTTATGGGAGAAGTTAAAGCTTATCTAGATCACGACCTAAAAAATGTTTTCGGGACCACCCCATGAAAGTGACACCATCACACACCTTACCCTTAAGTAATACACTAGTGTAATAATGGGTTATGTATCTATACCATAATAGTATGAATTTATATATTTTATTTTTCATAAAATAATTATTATATTCATATCTTTTATTAATGAGTATGATAAAAATTACATTTATGTATGAAGAAATCAAAATTCTATTCTTTTTTGGAAATATTTATATAGTTTAAATTATGAAACTCTTTCTGGATAAAATAAATAATTTCTTATATAAATTTAATATTAATAAAATATTATTTTTAAATAATATCTTTTTGAATATAAATGATAATATAATTTAATGAACTCTAACATAATCATTATAAGGATTAAAAAGTTATTATTATCATAAAAACTAGTATTTTTCAATAAATAGGGATTTTTTGTTTAAAAGTGTAAATTAATTTATTTAGAAAAATATTTTGGTAAAATGAATATTATTTTTCAAATCACCATGTCAAAATTATCCAAGAGTGATTTTTTCATAGCTTTTTGAGACAGTCTTATGTTTTGGTAAAAAATAAATACAACATAAATAAATGGCTAGTATTATGACAACATAAAATCCCACAAGTGATTTTATAATTATTTTAAAGAGTATCCATGAAAAAAATTCCCATTTAAAATAATATTTTTAAGTTTTTTTTGAATTATAATAACACTTAATGGATCCTCAAAAAATATATTATATTTTAATATTTTGAAATTAAATAATTATGAACCTCACTCGCCTCTAGAGTAACCTAGATATTATTTTAATTATTTTGGTTCTTATAAATATAAAATATTAAAAAAACTCATATTTTTTAGAAACCCTAGGAAAAACCATGTAATGGTTTATTTGTTTGATTATTTTATCATATATAGTCCAGAACCTATGTTTAGAAATTTATAAAGATTTATTCTATCACTTTATATAAAAACCAATTCCTAATAGAATTACTATTAACTAAACCCCATTTAAGAACATATTTACTATACATTCCCCTCTCTATATTCCTCCGAAAGTTTTCCAAACTACTTAAGGAGCTCCTCCCAATCTTTTATGAGCGCCCTCTCAAGGTATGATATCCTCTCCTCCACTTTATTCAACATATTCCTTATATTATGCCTTATTATTTCCAATTCCCCATGTTGAAAGGTTTTTTTACACATTGTTTTACTTTAATTATGATATCCAAGTAATGGTTTACAACCTTTAACTCCCATTAAACCCTTACCTGAATCATTATGTACACATTTTATACCACTAAACTTACCCAGCGATTTTCTATGCCAAAATTTTTCGTAGTGAATACCCATCCCCCATTCTAATCAAGGGTATTCACCTAGATTGACCTATAATTCATTTATTGGGTATTTAAATTTATTTTACCCACATTCCTTAATCATGGGATTAAAATTGATGAATGAAATTCTTATGTTATATGATCTATGTGGTACATAAATGCATGTACATGATATAAATGTGATGGGTGGGCATAGAATTATGTATACCTCCAATGCATTGGGTAAATTTTTTTATCTCATTATATTATATATATGGTGAATGGGATTTTATCCTCAAAACAATATGACATGATTCCATGATAGTTATCTTAAAGTTATTATTATGATATATTATTTTATGTCATTTCCACATTTCTATGTTGTCTTGATGTTATTATATTATATCATAGTTTGATATCTATGATTATGATTCTTTCCCCATTTATGTCTCTTTGATATTAATCTTGAATAACATATATTACTTTTATCATTTTATTATTTGATTATTCCCTAATTGATATTTATAGCTCATCCATTTCTCATGTATATCCCTGATTTACCCAGTGTAGTTTTAGAAGATCAATGGAAATTAAGGTTATGTTATGGGATTTTGTAATATTTTTACTATACCCATGTTTCATGTTATTATGAAATGTACATAATGTACCAATCACACTAGGCCCCATAGTCTTTTAGAATTGTATTATGTGTATCATTAAGGAATAAATCATGAAATAAGGTGTATCAAAGTATGGGTTTTCATATTGTTTTTACATTATTTCAACATTACATTGCTTGGAGATCTTGTGAATGAGGTTTCTAGTGTATTTCACTACTTTGAACAGGGTTTTCTCAATCCTTAGTAATCCATTTGTGTAAATAGAGAATCTCTATGTTTTTTTATTCTCCAAATCATGTTAGAAATGAAGAAAAATATATCTTATTAGATTTTTTATTTGATGTCATTAAAGAAATATTGAAATTACACTACAACGTGTCTTGTGGTATTTTTTATCATAAAATATTATTTGGTGACTCCGTAAAATATGTGATATCATAGAGTGATATTTTTCATAATCATTCAGTTTTTCATCTGTCATGGTGTTCGATACAGGTTTCATAGACTACTATTATGACCTTACCCTTTAATACACACATGGAATAGCAGTGGCCTAAGTGTGATGTACCAAACCTATATCCTATAGGCTAGGGGATAGTCACAAGCTCCAAGTAGGATCACTGAAATGGGAGGTCATAGAATAAAGTACAAACTCACACACCAACACATATCCTTGAAACAATGTAGGCATCTAAAAAAGTAGAGGCCTCTAGGTACTAAAAAATTAATGAAAAACCCTCCATGGTACATATAAAGAGAAACAGGGAAATAAATATTTATACGGGGAAAATAAATTCCCATCCAGTGATCTAAGGGGAAACCCAAACTGAAAAAAAATCTGTAAAAAGTAAATTCGTGGACATACCAACTCAAGATCCTAGAGTCTGACCATTGACCAATATCTATGCCACCATTTACTGTTAGGCTCCCCAGATATTATAGGACCCCGGGACACCCTGAGAGGGGAGGGGTGAATCAGGGTGACCACTTTTTCTTTTGAAGTGATGGATCTTGTTCCCACGTTGGTAGGAACTTGTTGAACATGTATGATGATTATGATTAGAAAGAAAACATTCACATGCACAGAGAAGACACGACCCTTTTTACTTGGTTCACCACTAAGGGCTACGTCCAAGGAGAATACGCCGACAGATTGTCGGTCGTACCTAAATCCACTATGCTTCACTAGCTGTAGATTACAAAGGTTCGGGTACAGTCACTCTGTCCCAGGCTCACTGCCTTTACAAAGGTTCAGGGATAGCTCACTGCTTCCCTCGGGTCACTCCCGTTGACTCCCCCTGGCTCACTGCCGTTAGTGAAGTCCCACTCAGTTTATAGACATGAAGGTCTCTTCATCATTTGCATAAGAATGCATCCTTTGTTGTATGTAGATGCTCTATTGAAGTCCGATTCTCACCAGAAGAAGAATATCACTTTTCCTTGAATGTATCGGGTAGTCTCTCGGCTTTCATGCAGCTCCAAACAGGCCGATGGGCTTCAGCAAAACCAGGCGCGCTTCACCAAGACAGTCGCGCAAGTCCCACTACGGCGCGCAAGTCCAAACAGGCGCGCACGTGTCATCAATGCACCTGCGCGACTCTTCCTTCCCCGACTACAAACTTGCGCGGTCCACTTCCTTTCTCTTCCAAACCGCCTTGGGCGCACAACCAACAACCAGCGCGCAAGCTCTACTTGCACGACAAAACTATCACCTGCGCGGCTCGACCACCTGCGTGACGAGAGCTCGAACAATCTCGAAGTCTTGAGCTCCGTGAGAAATGAGAAGGGGTGGTCCAGTATTTATAGGCAAACTGGACCCCCTGCGCGGTGGTGCGCAAGTCCCTCGACGGCGCGCAAGTCTTGTCTCCAAAACCTCTGTCGCGTAACTCACTTGCGCGGCCCAACCAATACTTGCGCGACCTTCTTTCCTTAGCCAAAATTTGATGTTCTGATCCTCAAAAACATATGGCGCGCAAGTCTTTTATCCTCTAAGAGCACGGCGCGCAAGTACCTTTGCCAAAAACACTTTACTTTATTGGCCGATTTTTAGGCCAAAAAATTTGGCAAACACTGGTAAACGGCGCCACCTTCACTACTATTTTCTGCTTGAACGGTATGATCTATTTGTTGGTACACATCCTGAACTTCCACTGAGGATTGAAAACAAACACAAACCATACGCCAAATCATGCTTTGAAGACCCTGGTTCCAACAATCTCCCCCTTTGGGTTTGTTGGCAATCAGAATAAATTCAATAGATCTCCAACCATGAGCAAACCCAAAATGCAAGAATCAACTCAGCCAACACTCTAAGTCTACGTGAGAAATGCTCGGTGTAGAAAACAAGAGAGGAAGCTTGAATTGGGTTCCAGTGTTTTGAAATTCTCCATGACGCCCGATGTTATCCTTCTTAAACTTCTCATCACAATCTTACACTTCTCATCACAGAAGAAATTCTTGCCTTGAATTTCTTGCCTCGAATTTATTCCTTTCTCCCCCATTGACAATAAAACCAAAGACCGATAAGTTGTTCAACGTTCAGCTCAAGCCATACTCCCCCTGGATAGTATCTCCCCCATAAACCTGCATCACAACCATAAGTAGAAAAAAACATTTAAAACAAACGGGGAGAGGGGATTTCCGGAGCCTCCTTATGCAGTAGGAGGTGGTTGAACACTGAGGTTCAACCGATGCTTCTCAAACATAGCCGCGGACAATGGCTTGGTCAGGATATCAGCCACTTGCTCATCAGTTCCAACATGATCCAGTCTAATAACGCCTTGTTCAACCTTTTCTTTGATAAAATGATACCGTATTTCAATATGTTTTGTACGAGAATGCTGAACCGGATTCTTCGTAAGATCAATTGCGCTTTTGTTATCATAGTAAATCACCATTGGTTGCTGCACCTTATCACCAATATCTATTAGTTGCTGCTTCATCCAAAGTAGTTGAGTGCATGCCTTTGTGGCAGAGATATACTCAGCTTCAACAGTACTAAGAGAAATACTTTCTTGTTTCTTGCTCAACCAGCCAACACATTTCTGCCCAATATAGAAAGCTCCACCACTAGTGGACTTTCTGTCTACCACATCACCAGCCCAGTCAGCATCAGAAAATACGGATAATTCACTGTCCCTGCCTGCAGCAAAAAATAACCTGAAATTATGTGTACCTTGAATGTACCTCATGATTCTTTTTACTGCTACCATATGTTCCTCTTTTGGATTACTCTGAAAGCGGGCCGCAAGGCATGTGGCAAAGACAATATCTGGCCTTGTCGCTGTCAGATATAGTAGGCTTCCAATGATCCTCCTGTACATGGTGGGATCAACAGAGTCCCCATCCTCATGCTTTCCAAGTTTAGTTCCAACTGCAATTGGAGTTGACATTGGTTTGGAGTCTTGCATATTGAACTTCTTCAGTAGCTCTCTTGCATATTTTTCCTGAGAAATGAAAGTGTATTCATTCTTTTGAATCACCTGCAGCCCCAAGAAATATGTGAGCTCCGCAATCATAGACATTTCAAATTCTGATTTCATGTGATTGGAAAATTCATCCACTAATTTCTGCCTACTGCCACCAAATATGATATCATCAATGTAGACAAGAACCACGAATTGATCTTTTGGAGAATTCTTCACATAGAGATTGTGATAAACTCCTCCTCTTTTGAATTCCAACTTCTTGAGATATGAATCCAGCCGTGAGTACCACGCCCGTGGTGCCTGCTTCAAACCATATAGAGATTTCTTCAGTTTGCAGACCTTTGTTTCATCAGTATCCAAAACAAAGCCCACTGGTTGTTCAATATAGACTTCCTCTTCGAGTACACCATTCAAGAATTCTGTCTTGACATCCATTTGATATACTTTATATCCTCTTTGGAGTGCCATGGCAAGGAAAAGCCTGATTGACTTCAGTCTAGCCACTGGAGCAAAGGTTTCTTCAACATTAATCCCTTCAATCTGGGAGTATCCTTTACATACCAGTCTTGCCTTGTTTCTGATGACACTTCCATGCTCATCAAACTTATTTTTGAAGATCCATTTGGTACCAATCACATTGTGACCTTCCGATCTCTGGACAAGATCCCATGTCTGATTCTTGTCAATCTGATCTAACTCTTCATTCATGGCTTTTACCCAGGATTCGTCCTTTGCAGCTTCTTCAAATGAGGATGGATCCACAACAGAAAGAAATGCATTTTGTGTGTTATTCCTCACCCTCCTTGTCTGTGTAGGTGCATTCATGTCTCCAATTATGTTAGATGGATCAATTTCTGCTCTTTGATTTTTCTTATGAGGTTCAGACACATTCTCACCATCCAAGATTTCTACTTCAGATTCTTCGTCTGAGTCAACATCATGATGTGACCCTTGAGTATTTTGTACACCTTCCTCTATTTCTATATTTGTATTTATTTCATGTTCACATTCATTCCCATCTTCTATTTCATCAGCATAGGTACCATTTAAAGTATTTGGAGTTTTTCCTTCAATGATCTTAACATCATTGCTTTCCACAATCCTACCCAATCATTTATTGAAACACTTGTATGCTTTGTTGTTCATTGGATACCCAAGAAAAATTCCTTCATCAGCATTGTCACCATACTTTCCTTGATTTCCTTCTTTATTCCGGATGAAACATTTGCTTCCGAAAACACGAAAGTATTTCAATGAAGGCTTCCTTCCATGCCACAATTCATATGGTGTCTTTATTTCTCCCATATAAAGCCCTATTCGATTCTGAATGTGCACTGCAGCCTCAACAGCTTCTTTCTAGTAATGGCGAGAGATACCACTCTCAATCAGCATAGTCCTAGCCATATTGTTGACCTGTCGATTCTGGCGCTCAACAACTCCATTTTGTTGCGGAGTTCTCACAACAGCTACCTCATGTTGTATTCCATGTTTTTATAAGTAATTTTCAAACTCAATGGATGTGTATTCCCCTACATTGTCAGATCGTAGGACTTTTATTGTCCGGCCTGTATCATTCTCTGCAATCCGTCGATAAGTTTTCATACAATCAAGCACTTGTCGCTTCCTGTAGATAACCATTACACAAGCCATTCTGCTATAATAATCAATGAAAAGGATGAAGTACCTTTCTCCATAGGTTCTAGAAACATTTATTGGGCCACATACGTCTGTATGAATGAGATCAAGAAGATGCGTGCCCTTTTCTTCTTTGGTCGATA
Source organism: Viscum album (assembly GCA_963277665.1). Lineage (NCBI taxonomy): Eukaryota > Viridiplantae > Streptophyta > Magnoliopsida > Santalales > Viscaceae > Viscum > Viscum album. Next base: position 530,809,661 of record OY728139.1, on the reverse strand, counting down.
TGAACTACATACCAGTTTCCCACGAATACAAGCATCACAAGACTTTTCCTGTTCATGTTTTAAAATGGGAATATCCATGACTATCTTTAACTTAGATATCTTTTCCATGTCTTGTTGGTTAATGTGCCCTAGCCTTCGATGCCATAAATTATTTTCTTCTTCAACAGACAAATATCAAGAGATCACTTTGCTGTCAACCTGATATAAATTTCCATATGTTCTACTGCCTTTCATAAGAGAATTTCCTGTTTTTCCTTTTATGGTGCAGCCTTTTTGATTGAAGGTTACTATGAGCCCTGAGTCACAGAGTTGACTTACACTCAGGAGATTGTGGCGTAGACCGTCCACGTAAAGAACCTCAGTCTTCTTCAGCTCCCCGTTGGCGAGATCAGTATTCCCGCTGCCTTTGATCTTCAAAGCACCGTCATTACCAAACCGTACTGTTCCATCAACCTTCTTTTCAATGTTCATCAAAAGGTTAGCATTTCCCGTCATATGGGAAGAACATCCACTATCAAGGATCCAGGTGCTGCTGCTTTTTGTAGCTTTGAGTGCTACTTCTGCAAGATTGGATTTCTCGATCTTCTTCTTCTCTTTCCATGAGATATTGGATTGAGCATAGGATAATGGTGGCATTTTAATACATTCTTCTACATAATCTGATTCTTCATACCCATGATCTTCTTCCAAAGGGGAAAACTGTTTGTGAGAACAACATCATCAGGAGGATGAGCACAGTCCCGTCTTTGAGTTTTGTATGAATTCCTCCTGTCATACCGCTGCCTGCAATACATAGCTTTATGGCCAAAATTAGAACAATTAAAACAGTAACCATAAAAGAAATTTCTTCTATAATATGGAGGATATGAAATCATTCTCCTTTGTTGACTTCCCAGATCTTCTCCATTCAAGTAGCTCCTTTCCTCTTCGCAATATGTCATGGTATGGCCCAGATAGCCACAGAACTGACACTTCATGTGAGGGAATGTCTTCTCACCTGAATTTTTCCTCATACCTTCATCCTTGTGAGAATAGTTGAACTGTCTATCATTTCTGAATGTTTGAGGATAATTGTCAGTTCTCCTTCTAGTTTGGATTGAGGGTTCCTTTTTCTGCACTTCAGGCAATGTTTTGACATGTTCAACCTTCGTTTTGTCTTTCTTTTGGATCTCTTTATTTCTAGCAGTTGATGTCTCAGCTTCATAGCCAATTCCACTCTTTCCCATGCAGGCGGGTCTTTGAACGCTCAAGATTTTTTCAACCCTATCTGAACCATATTTGGCTCTTGCCAGTAACTCTTCATCTAAGAATATTCTAAGAGGTATTTTTTCCCTTGATTCTTTGGAAAATGATTCAGTTTCAAGTTTACTTCTAAGAGTAACAACTTCCTCCTCAAGACCCTCAACAGTCTTGGACTTTTCTTCCAGTCTTGACGTGAGGTCATTTATGACCTTTCCCTGCTCCTCAATTCTTAGTTTTAGATCCACTACATCATCATTGCTTTCAAGGATTTTAGACTGAACTTTCACAAATTCTTCCAGATGTTCAATTTTAGTTTCAAGTTCATCAACATATTCTGATGATTCTTTGACCATTTCCTTCCACTTATTACATCTCTTACATTTACTCTCAAGCTTGGAGAAGGCATCCTTAATTTGAATCTTTGGATTACCAATAGTAGTAGTCTGATTATCTCTATCTTTATTGATTGAGGATTCTGATATTTCAGTGGTATCCATCATGGAAGCATGGTTTTTGGTTTTAAATTCTGGTTCTTCTTCGTCACAAAATTCAATATTATCATCTTCTTCTTCACAGACAAAACTCTTCCTCTGCATTTTCTTTCCAGATTTGAATTCACCCTTTTTGAAAAACCTTTTCCGAGGGTTCTCAATGTCTTCAGCTTCGCTCTCATCATCATCTAACTTTCTTTGGCACTGAGAGACAATGTGCCCAACTCTTCCACAACGGAAGCATGCAAGAGGTAGCTTACCTCTAAATTTACCTTTTCCCTTTTTCAACTTCTTGGCGATGAGGGAAATAATTTCTTTTTCTTCGTCATCTTCACCACCACTATCTTCTGAAATTTTCAGTTTGTCCATGGCTTTGAATTCCATTTCCTTGCTCACGCGAGTCGTGGCATCTTCGGGTTTGACTCTCATCTCATATGCCACTAAACTACTTAACAAATATTCCAGAGATAGTTTAGATAAATATCTTTCTTCGAGTGCTGACACCTTTGCATTGTACATGGGAGGAAGTCTTCTCAAGATTTTCTTTACGATATCAATGTCTTTGATTTCTTCTCCAAGACCTCGAATTGCTCCCACTACTTCAGTAATTCGATTAAAAAATGAGTCTGCATTTTCATTGGGGTGCATCTTTAGGTCGTCAAACCTGTTGTGTAAAACTTAAAGTTTTGCCTCCTTTATGTTGCTATCTCCTTCATAAATGTTTTCAAGTTTATCCCACATAGACTTTGCTGAAGTGCAACTCATCACCTTTAGATAGATCTGATCGGAAAGAGCTGCAGTGAGTGCATTTTGTGCTTTAGCATCAGCATCAAGAATTTTCCTGTCTGTGTCAGTCATAGCTAGGCCTGTTGGATCAGTGACTTGTATTCCTTGCACAGTAAAAAACAAAACTTCCATTCCAAGATATCTTAGATGAGATCTCATCCTATTCTTCCAGATCTAAAAATTATTTCCATCGAAGAGAGGGACTCCCCTAACATTGACTGCATTCTCCATGGCGACAAAGGACAGATTCAAATCCAATAACCTTTACCCTCTGATACCACTTGTAGGACCCCGGGACACCCTGAGAGGGGAGGGGTGAATCAGGGTGACCACTTTTTCTTTTGAAGTGATGGATATTGTTCCCACGTTGGTAGGAACTTTTTGAACCTGTATGATGATTATGATTAGAAAGAAAACATTCACATGCACAGAGAAGACATGACCCTTTTTACTTGGTTCACCACTAAGGGCTACGTCCAAGGAGCATACGCCGACAGGTTGTCGGTCGTACCTAAATCCACTATACTTCACTAGTTGTAGATTATAAAGGTTCGGGTACAGTCACTCTGTCCCAGGCTCACTACCTTTACAAAGGTTCAGGGATAGCTCACTGCTTCCCTCGGGTCACTCCCGTTGACTCCCCCTGGCTCACTGCCGTTGGTGAAGTCCCACTCAGTTTATAGACATGAAGGTCTCTTCATCATTTGCATAAGAATGCATCCTTTGTTGTATTTAGATGCTCTATTGAAGTCCGATTCTCACCAGAAGAAGAATATCACTTTTCCTCGAATGTATCGGGTAGTCTCTCGGCTTTCGTGCAGCTCCAAACAGGCTGATGGGCTTTAGCAAAACCAGGGGCGCTTCACCAAGACAGTCGTACAAGTCCCACTACGGCACGCAAGTCCAAACTGGTGCGCAAGTGTCATCAACGCACCTGCGCGACTCTTCCTTCCCCGACTACAAACTTGCGCGGTCCACTTCCTTTCTCTTCTAAACCGCCTTGGGCGCACAGCCAACAACCAGTGCGCAGGCTCTACTTGCGCGACAAAACTACCACCTGCACGGCTCGACCAACTGCGCGATGAGAGCTCGAACAATCTTGAAGTCTTGAGCTCCGTGAGAAATGAGAAGGGGTGGTCCAGTATTTATAGGCAAACTGGACCCCCTGCGCGGCGGCGCACAAGTCCCTCGACGGCGCGCAAGTCTTGTCTCCAGAACCTCTGTCGCGCAACTCACTTGCGCGACCCAACCAATACTTGCACGACCTTCTTTCCTTAGCCAAAATTTGATGTTCTGATCCTCAAAAACATATGGCGCGCAAGTCTTTTATCCTCCAAGAGCACGACGCGCAAGTACCTTTGCCAAAAACACTTTACTTTATTGGCCTATTTTTAGGCCCAAAAATTTGGCAAACACTGGTAAACGACGCCACCTTCACTACTATTTTCTGCTTGAACGGTATGATCTCTTTGTTGGTACACATCCTGAACTTCCACTGAGGATTGACAAAAAACACAAACCATACGCCAAATCATGCTTTGAAGACCCTGGTTCCAACAAATATTAGGTAAACAATAGTCACTGATAATCTATAGGTCATATAAATGAAGCTCGGAACATGGAGGAAAATCCCATACATGGGTGGGTATATACATACCTTTTAGGTAGCCCTGAAAACCAATAAGGGTGAGTGATAGAAATAAATAGTTAGATCAACCATTAGGTTTTATTTATCCCCATTATTTATTGGTTGAGTTGAATATTTATTTATATTTATTTTCCTTCATGGATTTTGGGGAATATTACTAGGTATGTATATAATAAATCTTATATGGGATTTTCCTACATGATTTGTGTCTTATGCAGACAATGTGTATATTGTTAGTGACTATAGTGGATTTGGTATCAGTGGATCTTAGAATTATGTAATGGAGAAGTCCATATTCGGTGGTCATACTCATGTATCTTTAGATAGGAACTCCCCTAATTTACATTTTACAATTTTTCAGTTTGGGTTTCCCCCTGTAACTCTATTTGGGTGTGAATGTTTTCCCTTATATTTATGTATCTCCCCATTAAACTTGATCTATATCTCAGTGGTTATTTCATGAATTTTTTACTCTTTAGAGGCATCTAGTTTTTTATATCTCTACACCATTTCATGGATCTTTTTATGGTTGTGTATAGGTACTTTAGGATAAGGCCTCTCATTTCATTGATATTCCTACTCAATGCTTATTGTTATCCCATATCCAACATGGGGTGGGATTGGGATGTCACACTCAAACTATTGTTAGCCTGGGTGGGGTTATAGTGGGCCAGGTTGTGATAGATTGGTATAAAAGAAGTTACATCCTTGGTGTTATGTTTGGAACAATTCATGTCGTGAAGTTTGATTTGGGAACATATGTAAATGGAATTTGAGAGTCTTGAGTTCATCTCTCTTACTTGGGAACCTAATAATGCTACAACGGCTAACATATCCATACACCATGACTCCAATTACCTAGTTGTATACTCTTCATGTCAATCCATTGGTTGTAAGGAAACTAGCGTTACACGTATCATATATAATTGGGTATTTTAATTATCATGTCCATCTAGATTCAAATCCTCATATATGATCCTTAATTTTGGAACATCTTAATAATTTTTAAGATATTTATATCATGACTACATCTAATATTTGAGAAAGCGTCAATAGGATGACTAACTAAGTGATGAGGCCTCATTTCAAGGACTTATTCAGGAGGGGTTTCTCCCTTTGAGGGAATAGATCAGTTCATTCTCTCAATGAACAACTTATGGATCCACCTCTCATGGTCCAAGAGGATGATTGACTGTATATTGGGAAGTTAATAGATTGTATAGGTCATGATAATTATGTGCAAAAACTTAGCATGTTACGTGAGATCTAGTGATATAGACCAATCAATTATCATGGTAATACAGGACCTAAGGCAATAAAGGATTGGATCAAGGAAGTGGATTGAGTTTTCAGCTTGTTCAAACCCCATCCGATCATATGGTTGTGCTTCCCGCTAGTCTTCTTTTGGAGCATAAAATCAGTGGTAGGGTTTCTTCATCCAAATATATGATGAGGTGACCCTATCTCGGAATAGACATGAGCATATATTCATATATGAGAACTTTCCAGTGACCTCGTGGGTAATTGAGATTTTACTATAGGTAGTGGATTAGTTTTTCCATCTTGTGATGGACCCCTCATGGTATGATAGTGGTACTAAAAGATATCCATATTTAGTGAAACATGTGGTATTTAAGGATCCCTATGTTGGAATGTGTGTTATAATGACCCCTTATTTTCCTACAGTAAAATTACATAACTTCTTTGGAATAATTATAACATTATACAAACTAACACATAAAGACTATATCAGTCTTGTGCCTTTTGAAACATGGAATCATAAACACTGGTACATAAGTGAGCTACATTATCTCCCACTAGGTTATTCTTGACTATAACCCCTCTTAGAAACATAAAATATAAAACATATCTTCATTACATGGGGAAGGAAACATAAAAATGGGTGAGCTTAGATGCTCTGTAAGGGTAAATAAGGGAGAAATGTAACCATAAATATGATCATAGTGTTATGAGAAAGTGATCATAACATTAGAATATCATACCCTAAATATCATAATATCATAAAATTTAATCATGGAAAAAATCTTAGTAGTTTATAATACATTAATCATAATTAAATAAAGAACATAATCTATGAAAGCATAACATTGGAATAAGATTTAGAATTCTGGCAGACACATAACCATATAATATTATTTCCGTAGTAGTCAAGGCATTGATTCTGAGGCCATATTAGTAGTATGGGTTCACTAAACATAACATATTTATAGTCATGGTTAACTCCCAGGGAAATATTACTAGTATGAGTTCACTCCCCATACCATCTTGGTATTCATGGTTCACTCCCATGGCCATCTTGGTAGTCAAGGTTTACTACCAAGACCATCTTAGTATATCTCATGAGATATAAATCTTTACAAAATGCGTTGGATACAGATATAGGCCCCACCCATATAATAATGAAATCATGAATACATGTACCATGAGATCATAAACATTAATCATAATATCACCCACAAAATGTAATGGGTATCATGAATATGTAATCCAATCACAACCTATGGAAAATAGATAGTTTTAATAATAATTTCATCAAAGAATAACCTGAGAAACGAAATGAGTTTCATATACATATAACCTATGAAATAGAAATTAATTTTATAAAAATATACCCCACTAAAGATAAACATATTTCATAAACAAAAACCTGTGAAAGAGAAACAAATTTCATAAACATATAACCCATGAAAGAGAAATGGATTTACAAAACATATAACTCGTGAAAGAGAAACTGGTTTCACAAGAATCATTCCTTCAAAACATAAACCATTCGACAAAGAATATGAATATAAAATTTAGATCATTACCAATAAATTCATAAGTAACACCAATTAATGTCGTCTTAGTAGGGAAATAATTTTGAAAGATATTTTAAAAACATTTCTTGGGGAATTAATCCTTTCTTCATTAATAACGCCTTTAAAAACATGAAACTTATTGATAATAGTTTTCATTAAAAATAAACATGAATACATATAAAGGAATATTGAAAACATTTTTAAAACCTTTTTCTTTTAAAACGTATAAAATAATATTGAAAACATTTTGAAACCATTTTTTCATAAAAACTTATAAAATAATATGGAAAAACTTTTGAAAACCTTTTTCTTTGAAAACATACAAAATAATATTGAAAAAAATTGAAAACCTTTTTCTTGAAAATTTATAAAATAATATTGAAAAACTTTTGAAAACCTTTTTCTTGGAAAATACATTAAAAACAAATAAATGATGTTTTGAAAATTATTTAAAACCCTTTTTAAACATAAAACGTTTTTGAAAACCATTCTCATTGAAAACTACTCTAAAAATAATAATTTCTAGAATATTAGGAATAAAAATTATTAAATATATAAATATAAAATATTTTCAAAAAAATTTCAAGTTATTGACGGTCACGATAGCGGGTAAATCTGTAAATTCCAAACATTCCTTTTACATCGTAAAAAGTTTATAAAAGTGCCTCGAACAGAAAATGACAAGAATGTTCCTTTCTAAAAACCATTTTTTTAAGGTTAAACGTGGGTAAAAATGTCTCTTATAGATAATAGTATATTATTATAATATTTTTGTAAACATATTAGAAAAAATGGTTTTAAAGGACCACAGATTTCTGACCGAAAATAGAGGTAATGTCAGGCATTCTTAAAAACACTTTATTGATCATATTACGTACCAAATAGTGGGAAAATGTTACTATTACTTATTATCAAATTAATAACTATATGGTAAGAAAACTCATTAAATTTATTGATATATGTATCAAAATATTTTATCAATTAGATCATAAACATAAACAATCTCAATAAATTGTGGGATTATTGTTATAAACTGTTACCAATTTTGTAATTTGGAATCATAAAACAATGGAAAGAATAGAAATACCTAAAGATTAACATATCATTAAAATAATTATATTCATGATATAAAATTTCAAGGCTGTATATACACCTCATGTAAAAATATACATGCATAACATAACATGTGTCTCAAAGAAGAAAAATTGAGACAAAATTACTTTACCAATTTGGTAACTTTTGAAACATAAATCCCATGAAAGGATGGCCATAAAATGAATATTTAAATACCAATAAATTCAATTATAGTAGTCATACAATGCATCCTTCTTAATTATACACACTACACAAAATAAATGAGTGGTGAATAATACATGTATCTTATAGAAATAAAAAGTGAGATGAAATTCCCTTACCATATGTCTTGACTCTATTCTTACTCATACAAACAATATGTATAATAAATATAAGTTTGTTATATATATTTTACAGAAATATATTTTTATATATAATAGAATATATGGTTTGACAATGACTTTATATTACCCTCTTATTAACAATTCCAAGTTAAGGTTTTTACTTTGGCTATTATCAGCTTTGTTTTTCGCATGTGTCTTAAACTGTTATATTTTTGGCCCTCATACTTATATAATTATTTCCAGAATGTAAACCTTGAGATAAATATCATGTATATTCATTATATATTTATTTTTAATATTCTATATAATATATAAATATGAAATGGAATACACAGTTCAAAGAGACGGTATGTCGTACGTACACATGAATATTGATTCCATTTTTATTAGAAATATAAAAAGAAATAAATTAAATGAAATTTATGAATATATATATATATATAATTAATTAAAGAACAATTAATATTTCATATATATCATATAATTTCAATAAACTCAACAATAATACATTTCATGTAGTGTGTGAAAGAATCACATCGCTTTGAGGAGGCGGTAGTCCACACTTCCCCAAATGAAATTATCATATTTAAAAAAATGGAAAGCATGAAGGTAGGATTTATATAATAAATATATAACTAAAAATAAATCGTAAATATAATATATATCATATGAAAACATAGTTTTTATCATATTTACCAAACATGAATGGTGGTATAGGTGAAACAAACAACATCATTTCATGAGGTGGTAGTTCGTCATACATAAGAACAGTAAGTTTTTTACCCATTAGATGGAAGTGTGTGTAAGTGAAGGTATAAAAATTATAATTGCAACATATAATTATATTTATTATAATGGTGTCATTATATTATCATGTAATAAAAATAATTTTGGTGGCCGAGAAAGAAAATAAAGGAAATGATCTTGAGGAATGATGTTACCTCTTCTCTACATAACTCCTTTTGGTTTGCACAAAATGGATTCCTTTGTTGGATTTATGACACAAAGGAAGCTTCAAGGAGAAAGGAAGGGATTAAAATAAGTTAATTTAGTAGATCTTGGATGAACATACAAGGTTTTATAGGTGTAAAAATTGGGGTAGGTGGTGGCCTTTATAGGAAAGGTAGGGGATATACTTGGTATTTCTAAAATCAAGTTATGTGTACCCATGTTTTTTCCTAAAAAGTTTTCCAAATAAAAAGAACTCAATAATTTATGGTTTATGGAAGAAATATTTCCATACAATGGGTATTGTAAAATTTTATAGGTAATTTAGGCCATTACTTTTAAGGTTTTTTCCCTTATTATGATTAATGTAATCTTAATCGATGTAATTAATCTAAATCACCTTCACTATTCATTTTTGTCAAAATGTAAGTTGACTATATTATACTATAAATATCATACTGATAAAAGAAATTATATCCATTTTTTGAAATTCAATTGACATAATCAGAAAAATTAAGCTTAATTATAATCTCCCAAATGCGGTGAGAAAGCTGGTTTTTAAAATGAGAATGTTCAGAAGTTCCTTAAGATTTTATGTCTAAGTTCAAAAAAAGTGATTCCACTGACCTAAGTTTTATTAATACATTTTTAATGGATATAATTTTACTTTAAAAAAATATAATATAATTTAGCTATATAAATAAATTAGATGAAAATTTTGTTTTTAATTAAAATTCAGTATTTTTAACTATTCATCAAAAAATGAAGTTTCTCAGAACAAATACGAAAAAAATCACCTTAAGATAAATTTTAATTTATCGATTCAAAAAATTAATTTTATTTTTTCAAATTAAATTTCTAAATGTTTCTAAAATTAATTTTATTATGATTCACATAGGTACATAAAAAAGGTCATTCTTTTAAGAGAACATTGTTTTAAAACATATAATGACTTTACCAAAATTATATTTTTTATCAATTTGTTTTATTTATATAAGAAATTATAAATAAATTTTAAAATTACTTATTACTATTCATATTATCAAGATTAATGTCTAGTTTTGATTAGATAATTATAACAATAAAATGATGTTTCATAGAAACTCAGTGTTGCGTGTAACGCACACCAAGTCGGTGTTGCATGTAGTGAAAACTTATCTTGTGGTATCATATAATGAAAGCATAACATGATGTATTTTACAAGGAATTGATAACATGGTTCTTTAATATAAAAAATATATATTCAATTTTGCGTGAATTAAAAAAATCAAAAAGATTAAATTAATTTGAAAAAAATCAAAAAAACTCAAGGTGTTACATTCTACCCCCTTAAATTGAATTTTACCCGCAAAATTCATCTGTTTTTTAGTGGTTTAATAATTTAAATTTACTTTAATAAAAACCCACATCATAATAATTAACACTAAAACATCCTTTAAAAAGAGAAATTTTGAACCATAATGGTAAACCAGAGTAACACATTACTGCGTTTCCATATAGGAGAACATATATGGAATGTGAAAACATGGACATTGAAGAGAAATATAGTTATCATGTTATAGATTAGAGTGATAGAGAACTTTTTTAGAAGAAATTTAATAATAAAAAATCCATAAATCTTTGGTGATCTAAGGGACTATTTCATCCATTTAAAAAGAAGGTACTAGGATAACCTTTTTCATTTTCAAGATTCCTTCCCTATAATTGAGGAATTTTCACGATAAGTTTTACTTACTTTATTTCATTCCCATTCATAAGTAAAATATCACATTTTTTCACATATTTACCAATTTAAACTTCCCCACCTTCTCCAAAAATAAAGGTGAATTTTACATTTTTGAAAAAAAGATCATGAGATCCATGATATGGAATCACATTTATCCTTAGTTACCATCAAAAAAAGGTTGTTTGAACATGATATCCAATATGAATATATCTGGATATGGTGACATAACACATTAATCTTACCGGCTTCATCTAGAGTTTAACATAAACTTCCCATAAATTGTGATTCTTATATCCCTTCTAAAAGATGAAAATTTAAAACATTATAAAGAATATAATGAAATCACCTTAAAATTGATCCTCCATATAACACAAAGTAGCTCTTGGTTGTCACATTTGAAACATGTGAATACCCTCATTGTATACTCTCTTGAAACATGGTAATAACTTGAATTACCATAAATCATCTTTGAAAACATGTATTCTTTATTATTTCAAATATTAAAAGATACATCCCTTAGATCCCAAAATGTTGTAATATTAATAAATTATCACATAAACCAATTGTAAACAAGTCCTTAATTATTTCCAAGGTAATCAATACTTTCTAATTTACTTATTAATATTCAAAATATCTCTATCCAAATAACAATATATTAACATAAGGAACAAATTAAGGTCTATCTTCCCTTAGTCAAAATATCACCATGTCATTAAATCACTACTCCATCCCATCATAATCATTAAAAATATTTATATAAATCCTTTATGAATAACAAAAAATGGAAAATACTTTTATATTTATCTATTCATATAATAAAATTCTTGAATGAAAATACAAAAAAACATTTATTTTTCCACTTTATCCGTTATCTATAAGAATGTTACCTCATCTTATTACTTAACACCTCTTTCCTATCATAATTTATCTATAGTTTCATTATCCCCTAACCCCCTAAATGGCCTAAAGTCCTTCTTTATTTATTTATTTTTGGATAATCCCCCTTTTAAGGGTTGAAGGGGAACCCTTATATAACTCATAGGCCCAAGGATTAAGGCTTTTACACTACCCAAAACATTACCTTGAAGGCCCAAGACATGACACACTTGAAACCTCCCCTCACTAGAATCTACATCATGAAGGATACTAACTCCCAAAATCGTATGGATGATCGACTAAAATTTCCCCGTACAAAGTGGAACAGTGCCTGTTCCTGATGGAAGTTTCCATACCCTCTCATTCTTCAAATCTGGTTAGCTTTGATCTGGAAGTTTCTATTTTATTTCTCTAAATCCTTATCTAGGCTAACTCCGGTGTGGTCTTCCCAAGATACTTCCTGGTCCTTTTCTATTTTCTGAAACCCCTATGGCTCAAAGTCCATTTGTGACTCAAAGTCCATTACAGCCTGAAGGCATGTGGCCCGAAGGCCCTGTGGCCCGAAGGCCTTTGGTGGCCCGAAGGCCCTAAGACCCATTAGACCAAATCGAATGACTAGTGTAGGTTTTTATAGTTCCAGAAAGTGCATACTACAATACTTCTACAGTACTCAGAAATTCACCCCTAATCGGATTTGATCTTGGGTCTCTTGGATGCCAAACAGGAGCCTCTACCACTCGGGTATAATCTTGTTGGAAAATATGGGCCGCTAACACCGACTCCCAGTAGGGGCCCGTCCAAGCCCAGGTGTTCCCCATTTTCCCCACCAAATAAATGGATTTGATTCTCCCTATGTATAATACGCATTGTGTTTGTGTCTGGCGGGACTCCAGCCTATGCCAGTTCCCATAGAGAGCGATGGGTACAACAAAACCATGGGTTGTTAACACTGACTCCCAATGGGGGGGGGGGGGGAGGGGGCAAGCCCAGGTACATGCCACATTCCCCAGCTAAGCAATGACTTTCAATGACCTTGCGCATAATACGCATAGTGTCTGTATATAGAAGGAATCAATCCTACTTCAATTCCCATGGATATTGAGGGGTACAACCAACAAGTACCAATCAGCTAACACCCCATGGAAACTATAGTTTCATCATCATTAGCAATATAACCATTAATTTCACAACCATGATGATTCATTTTTGGGGATTTACCATTTGGACATCAATTTTTATAATGAACATTCATTCCACACCTGTAGAGACCCAAATCTTGACATACATGGATGGTACATAACTTTTTCAGAATACTTAATACATAAAAAATAGACCCTCAAGGAACGTAATAGTTTAGTGTCATTTGAAACTTGGAATATAAACTTCTAATCATGTTGAAAGATCTTCAACATCTCCCATAACGATCTTCCACTTTTTGTTTCCTTACCTAAAACCTTTCTTTTAATCCTGGGGGAAAAGAAAACATAAAAAGGGTGAGCTCAAATGCTCAGTAAGGGTAAGAATGGATAAAATAAAACATACTGTATACATTTGAACTTAAAAACATGAACATAATGTTTCAACATCAAAATCTTGAGCAACGACATAAAACATGGAAGTACATAAGGCATAGATCATAATGAAACATTAATCATGATAAAATAGCATGGTAATAAAACTTGTAATTGTGGAAAAATATTAAGCACATGATATGATTTCCATATTATCCAAGGCATAGCTTCCAAGACCATCTTAGTGGACAAATTCCCTTACTGAACTGGGTTTACTTGCCGTTCCAACCCTGTATTACTGAACCAGATTTACTTTCTGTTTCATCCATGTCTATCTCATGAGATATAAATCTTTACCCAATGCATTAGAGGGAGATATAGGTCCCACCCATCTCATATTGAAATTATTCTTACGTGTGCCACAAAATAAACATACATAATTCATAATAACCCAACGAATAAAATGGGTTTCATAAAAATCATCCCATCATCACATAATCCATATAAAAGAAATGGATATTATTTCATAATAAGAAAAGTGAAACCATGTAAATCATAGAGACATTATACTTGAAACATACACATATGAAATAATATCATCTTTGATGGAAAAATGGTTTTGATAAAACACTTGAAATTAATTCTTGAGGAAAATATACTTTCTTCTTCAAAATCAATTTCTTTTCACAAAACATCATGCAATTTTAAAAGAAAGATATTTTGTTGAAAATAATCATGAAATCTTGTAGAGGAAGCTTCATGAAAATAAGGCTTTATGAAACCGTAAAAATCCGTTCACGCCGTATAATTTAAAAAAAACATTCTCCTTGTACTTTTTTCGGAAAAGTCAAAAAGTACCTCGTATGGTAAAAAAAGAAAGATTCCTTACATACCATGTAGTAAAAGTAAAAAATGGTTAAAAAGTACTTTAAAAATACATGAAACCAATTTTAGGAAACATGGACATGGATGATAACAATAACCCCAGTAAATACTTACGAATAAACAATCTCAGATAAGAACGAGATTGGAATAGTTACCCCTTACCTTAGGTCCGATATGCTTCGTACATATCCGAAACTCCTGTATAATGATTTAAATAATGTCATTTTAATTATTACAGAATAATATTCATTTTTATGATATCATATATGGTTCACTTATGACTTTATATTACCCATTATTTTGTAAATTCATGTTAAAGCAGCGTTTTGGGTAAAATCGTTTCATTTATCGTACGTGTTTCGACTTGTTGTTCTTGATATTATTACTTATATCCTGATTTAATTAATTTCATAATTTAAAACATGATTTATATATAATAAATATTCAGCATATACATATATATGATAGATTGATAAATGGAATGAAATACACCATTCATGGAGACGGTAGGTCATACGTACGCATGAACGCTGTTTTCGTTTCCTTATTGAATTGAATGGAATTAAACAGATGACATAAATATATATATACACAAATCCAGTAGCATTATTATGTCATATATTTCATTATTATTCATTATATATAGTTTATAATCATTCATTAATGGTTAACATGGAGAATGAATCTCATCGCGTCGTGGAGACGGTAGTCCGTACGTACGCACGAGCGATGATATCGTTACCATGATCGTGAAATTGTATTGAAGTGTATGTATACTATTTTAGAATCAATATCAATTTATAATAATCACATATAGTTATTCTTTACACCGTTATACCCATCCAAGTAAGGTGGTGGTGGAAAACAGATTACACCACGGCGTGGAGACGGTATTCTGTACGTACGCACGTGCGGTGATTTTGTTTTCCGTAGGATGGATAGAAGGTGGAATTGGGTTGTTTCATATTTATAATAACATATCAGTAGATGATTTATACTTATGTTATTACTTCATAATGAAACAACTAAATAATAGGAAGTAGAAGAAGAAATAAATTTGAAAGAATCGGTAACGGATATTACCGCTTCTTCGACACGCCTCTTTGAAACCTCATCTTAGGGTACTAAAATTGGTCTTTGAAGAAGAACAGGACCTATATAATATTTATAGGGAAGTTTATAAGGTAAATGGGTAGGTTTTTTCTGAGCTTGAAGGCTCAAAGTTGTGTAAATATGAGAGGGAGGAGGTGCCCTTTTATAAGGGAGGAGAGGGGCACCTTTGGAATCCTCAAAAATATTAGTTTAATATAAATTCAAAACCCACATAAAAACATCCAAAAATTACTCAATTCAAATATTAGATGAGATAGGGGTGTAATATCATCAAAAAATAAAATTTAGACATGTTTTGATCTTATTTTAAACCATATCATTTTGATTTATCCTTATTTAATCTATTTTATTTTATTTATGGTAACAACATTATAAATTTTAAATGGTTATAAATAATCACTTATGTGTTATTAATTTTCCATAATTGAATACTTTATGACATTTTAGACTATATAAATTTTAATTTATAATTTTTAAATATTTTTGTGATTTTTAAACAATTTAATAATATGTTATTTTTATAAAATAACAATAGTGTCAATTTTGACACTATTCATTTAGTTGAATTTAAATAAAATACACACAGAGGATATATTCGAACTAAAATATTTAATAGGTTCCTAACATGTCATATTCATCTATAAAATTAGTGGAGAACATTAAATAGTTCATATAATATTTATTTTACTATTTGTAAAACCATTTATTTGATACTCCTCTTAATAAAATAATTTATACAACATTTTTGTATAATTATTAAATATACTTATTTGTTGTATAAAAATTAAAAATAAAATACTAGGATGAAGATAAATCTTATATATTTCATAAGAATACTTTTAGTCGGATTTATATTCTAAAAAACCCAACTTTTAAAATGTAATATTTATTAAATTATGAAGGTGGTAACTTTGACATCATTTAAAATAAAATAATATAATTGTCATAATCACTTTTATAAGACTCCAAACGGCCATATATTAGGTCATTGGATGATTATTGTGTATATATAAACTACCAATAAGTTTTGGTCCGGTTTTTAAGCCTTTTAATGGGTATTATTATTTCAATAAAAACTATATTACTTATTTTTCACTAAATAAATAATTTCTGCATCATTAATGTATAAGCTATTAAGGTAATTAAATATCTATTAAAAATTATAAAAAAATTAACATGATAAAGAAAAATTTTTTATCTTTTCAATGAGTATTTATAACCGAATTTTTATTCTATATAAACTTATATTAAAAATACTTTAATTATTAAAGTTGAGTGAGACATATTTCACTTTCCTTTAAATAAAATAAACTAAAGGTCTTAATCACCTCCAAGTGGGTTCCAATGGATTCCATTTCAACCCAAATATGCCTTAGGATGAAATATAAGCATCAAATTATATTAAGACAAGTTTTAGGGTAATTTTATAATATTATAGTTATCCTTAATTACCCGATTTACCTTTTACTATGGTAAATAAAATTTACCGTAGTTACTATTCATAATGCCCAAAAATAAAAAGTAGCCTATTAACATAATTTGGACCCACTGATTCCAAATATGGAATATATTTTTATAAATTCAATACAAAAATTTTTCAGAAATTAATTTAAAATTAATCTCATTGTTAAGAAATCGAGTTTTAAAAGTTAAAACATTGCAAAAGATTTAAATGATTTTACCTATGAATTCAATGTAAAATAAATGATAATGACATAAATTATATTAAATGGTAGAAATATATTATATTTATACTTTAAAACCATTCAATATTATAATTTAACCATATAAATTATTACGATGAAAAAATTTGTTTTTAATTAAAATATAGCGTGTTTTTACTATTCATTAAAATATGAAAGTTATCAGAAAAATATCAAAACTTTATCTGATGTAAATTTTTATATCCTGATTAAAAATAAGAAGTTTATTTTGTAAAATTTAACTTATAAACTTGTCAAAAATTATATTTAAAATGGGTGTGCCATCAAAAGGTGGCAAAACTGTATTTTTTGAAAAATACTTATTTTACCCGAAAAAATTATTTTTTTCTCATAACATGTTCTATAAAATGTTTAAGATGAATTATAATGTCATAAAATTCAGAATGTATTTACTAATATTCATAACGTCTAGTTAATAATATTATTATAACCACCTATCGTTGTTTAGTGAAACCCGGTATTGCGTACAACACACGCTATCGAAGAAGGTTGCGATCGCGTGTAATGCAAGCCAAGTCAGGGTTGCATGTAGTGAAAGACTCCTTTGTTGTTGCATATAACAAAATCCAACCATATTTCATTTATACATTGAATATATATATATATATATACACACTCAATTTTGCGTAGAATAACTACTATCAAACAAACTTTAAATTGTGTGTAACACGATATAAGATTAGTGTTGCGTATACTGCAAGCTAATACAGTGTTGTGTATAGCGCAAGATAATCTTGGTGTAGCGTACAATGGAAGATATGAAATAAATTAAAAATAATATATCTTATAAAATCTCAGGTTGTTACATTCTACCCCCTTTAAAATGAATTTCGCCCTCGAAATTCGTCGGGGTTATAAATTGTTTACTATTCATAGAAACCCACATCGTAAAAAGGAATACGAAAACTTAATTTTAAAAATAAAGTATGAAACGTAACGATTTCCCAAATTAACTCATCATTGGGTTTCCATATAGGAGAACATATGTAAAAATATGGATATGGAAGAAAAATCTAACCATCAAGTTCTGATGGAGAGTGGTAGAGAACATGGCTATGAAAAAGACAACAATCACAAAGCCATAAATTTGTGATGTTCTAAGGTACCATCTGATTCATTGTATATAAGGACACTAGGACAACATTTTTGGTTTTCAAGATCATTTCCTTAAAGTTGAAGAATTTTAATTAGAAGAAATACTTTATTTCAGTACAATCTTACCGTTGTTCGTGCCTTGAACAATTTTCACTTCATCTCTTATAGAAATGAAGTTGAATTTGTAATTCTTGAAGTATTATCAGATCATGTGATAGAATGATGGGTCATTCCATCTGTCTCAAACAAAAGGTTAGAAAAATTTATAAGTCCATCTTATGGTGAGAGTAATCGTATATGGTTCCAAAAATGGACTTATACTTCATCTATCATAGCGCTTAATAAAATAAAACTAGTTTCTACTAACCAGGGACTTCTTGTAGGCCAGTGGTATGCAATAAAGGTCTGTCGCACTTCGGTTGTGGGTTCGATTTCCACAACTTGTCTGACACGATGGGTTGTCCCCCATCCTGCAGGTTGTCCTTTTTCTAAAACTACATAATTATAACATTCCATCAATAATATCGAAAATAGTTCAAGCCTTAAACAATACTAACTTATGTCCAACATAATCCATTTCAAATCTTTATGCTTAGCCAAAATACTTCTATCCAAGCTTATAGTATAAAGAAAACAATTACTAGAAATGTCATCTACCGAGCATGTGAATACCATCATTTATCCCCCATATATCATACAATATATCTTGTTGGTCACATTCCAAACATGTGAATACCTTAATCATGTATTCTATTGAAAAATTAATACCCATTAAACTATAGTGAAAACATGAATGCTGTCAAAAGTTAACTCTTTCCACATACCAAAATCCCAAAATTTCGATATACTCAAACCATGATATAACTTTTTCCTTATATCAGCCATGAGATCATTTCATTTTCTCTTTATCCCTTCATTATGCACATATCATCTGCTTTCCAAAAATATTTCAATCACTTTCCATGGTTACCGGTACCATAAAATTATTGAAAATCACAATAGACCAATACATAAATATTCCAATATTCCACGATACTATATACAACATTATTTTGGAATCCCATTATATAAAAACTTAATCATTCCACCACATCATTGTCATATTCAACATCGCCAGTAGTGATTGCATGTGAATTCCCTTTGTCCTTTGCCTTAAGTGGTTGCTCATGTCTATCATCATTAACCCTTGGATTATGGAATTTATTAGCATAATGCCCCATTTCCTTGCACTTGAAGCATTGAAGTGTTGGTGGAGAGTTCTCTGTAGTATTTTCTCTATTCACATCATTAGCAACCTTTTTCCCATTACTTCAACAATCAACTACTCGATGGCCTTCTTTTCCACACTTAAAACATTTTCTAGTACCTTTTAGGCAATCAACACCATGCTTCTTTCCACACTTTGAGCATAAAGAAACATTCATCTTCTTTTCACCATTGTTATGAGATTTCTCCTTGAACTCCATCTTTCGTTTCTTGTCAAAACCATGAGATGAATATGTAACACCAACTTCCATTTCTACCTTGATAGAACAAAGCACAATTTATTCATAGCTACTGAAGTCTCTTATAGTTAGTTCCCTTCGAAGACTTGGTTTTAAGACACTTAAGAATCGATTAACTTTACTTTTAGATTGTATGATAAATCCAGATGCATACCTTGCAAGCCTTATAAAATTCGCCTCGTATATACCAATAGATTCATCATCCTTTTGTTTAAGCTCAAAGAAATCCTTTTCCATATTTGTTCGAAGAATACGAGGGAAGTACTTATTGAAAAATAAGTTCTTGAACTCATCCCATTCCAGGGATTCAATTTCATCTCAGGGCATTGTATTCTTAATTAGATTCCACCACTGGTTTGCTTCACCTTCTAAACGGTAAACAACCAAAATGACTTTTTCATGCTTTGAACAGCGAAGTATGGAAAATATCTTTTCAATGGTACTGATCCATTCTTCAGCAAAAAGTGGTTCATAAGACCCACTGAAAGAATATGGACGTTGCCTCATGAAGGACTCAATAGAATATTGTTCCCTTCTATGCTCATTTGGAAGTGCAGAATGATTCATAGCTTGTGTAAGTATAGCAATAGGATTTTGCACTCCATCTCCCATTACATTTGGTTGTTCAGGAGGACAATCATTGAATTGTCTATTACATTGATCAACACGGTTCCTTCGGGTTCCATCCATCGTCTAAAACCCAAAATGAATAGCGTGAGATGAAAAAATCATGCTAGGGAAAACAACATAATAAAGGGGGAGTACCTTCAATATCTAACATCTTAGGTTTAATTCTAAGATCGTTACCATAATTCTAGGATTATAACCTATACTTATACTTAACCTTAGGGATATCCCTAGACATACCTTAGAAATATCTCTAGGGGTCTCACTAAAGTTTTCGCATCCTAGTTTCCAAAGATTAACTAAACCTTTCCTCTGATACCAACTGAAGAGACCCAAAGCTTGACATACATGGACGATACATTACTTTTGAGGAATACTTAATACATAACAAAAATAGACACTCAAGGACCGTAATAGTTTAATGTCTTTGGAAACTTGGAATATAAACTTCTAATCATGTTGAAAGATCTTCAACATCTCCCATAACGATCTTCCACTTTTTGTTTCCTTACCTAAAACCTTTCTTTTAATCCTGGGGGAAAAGAAAACATAAAAAGGGTGATCTCAAATGCTCAGTAAGGGTAAGCATGGATAAAATAAAACATACTGTATACATTTGAGCTTAAAAACATGAACATAATGTTTAAACATCAAAATCTTGAGCAACGACATAAAACATGGAAGTACATAAGACATAGATCATAATGAAACATTAATCATGATAAAATAGCATGATAATAAAACTTGTAATTGTGGAAAAACATTAAGCACATGATATGATTTACATAGTAGCCAAGGCATTGCTGCCAAGACCATCTTAGTGGACAAAGTCCCTTACTGAACTGGGTTTACTTGCCATTCCAGCCCTGTATTACTGAACCAGATTTACTTTCCGTTTAAGCCATGTCTATATCATAAGATATAAATATTTACCCAATGTATTGGAGGGAGATATAGGTCCCACCAATCTCATATTGAAATCATTCTTACGTGTGCCACAAAATAAACATACATCATTCATAATAACCCAACGAATAAAATGGGTTTGATAAACATCATCCCATCACCACATAATCCATATAAAAGAAACGAATATCATTTCATAATAAGAAAAGCGAAACCATGTAAATCATATAGACATTATACTTGAAACATACACATATGAAATAATTTCATCTTAGATGGAAAAATAGTTTTGATAAAACACTTGAAATGAATTCTTGAGGAAAATATCCTTTCTTCTTCAAAATCAATTTCTTTTCACAAAAAATCATGCAATTTTAAAAGAAAGAGATTTTTTTGAAAATAATCATGAAATCTTGTAGAGTAATCTTCATGAAAATAAGGCTTTATGAAACCGTAAATTTTTTTTCACGCCGTATAAGTTAAAAAAAACATTCTCCTTGTACTTTTGTCGAAAAAGTCAAAAAGTACCTCGTATGGTAAAAAAAAGATTCCTTACATACCATGTAGTAAAAGTCAAAAATGGTTAAAAAGGACTTTAAACATACACGAAATCATTTTTAGGAAACATGGACATGGATGATAACAATAATCCTAGTAAATACTTACGAATAAACAATCTGAGATAAGAACGAGATTGGAATAGTTATCCCTTACCTTAGGTCTGATATGCTTCATACGTATTCGAAAATCCTTTATAATGATTTAAATAATTTCATTGACTTATTACAGAATCATATTCATTGTTATTATATCA
Organism: Viscum album; assembly: GCA_963277665.1. Classification (NCBI taxonomy): domain Eukaryota; kingdom Viridiplantae; phylum Streptophyta; class Magnoliopsida; order Santalales; family Viscaceae; genus Viscum; species Viscum album. The sequence continues at coordinate 530,787,527 of OY728139.1, read as the reverse complement.
TATATGGTTCAATTATGACTTTATATTACCCGTTCTTTTGTAAATCCATGTTAAATTAGCGTTTTGGGTAAAATCATTTCATTTATCTTACGTGTTTAGACTTGTTGTTCTTGATATTATTACTTATATCCCGATTTGCTTAATTTCAGAATGTAAAACATTATTTATATATAATAAATATTAATCATATACATATATATGATAGATTGATAAATGGAATGAAATACACCGTTCATGGAGACGGTGGGCCGTACGTACGCATGAACGCTATTTTCGTTTCCTTATTGAATTGAATGGAATTAAATAGATGACATACATATATATATACATAAATAAAGTAGCATTATTATGTCATATATTTAATTATTATTCATTATATATAGTTTATAATCATTCATTAATGGTTAACATGGAGAATGAATCTCATCGCGTCGTGGAGACGGTAGTCCGTACGCACGCACGAGCGATGATATCATTACCATGATTGTGGAATTGTATTTAAGTGTATGTATACTTTTTTAGAATCAATATCACTTTACAATAATTACATATAGTTATTATTTACATCATTATACCCATCCAAGTAAGGTGGTGGTGGAAAACAGATTACACCAAGGCGTGGAGACGGTATTCCGTACGTACGCACGTGCGGTGATTTCGTTTTCCGTAGGATGGATATAAGCTGGAATAGGGTTGTTTCGTATTTATAATAACATATAAGTAGATGATTTATACTGATGTTATTACTTCATAATGAAACAACTAAATAAGAGGAAGTATAAGAAGAAATAAATTTGAAATAATCGGTAAAGGATATTACCTCTTCTTCGACACACCTCTTTGAAACCTCCTCTTAGGGTACTAAAATTGGTCTTTGAAGAAGACCAGGACCTCAAGAATATTTATAGGGAAGTTTAGAAGGGAAATGGGCATGGGTTGGCCGAGCTTGAAGGCTCAAAGTTGTGTAAAGATGAGAGGGATGAGGTGCCCTTTTATAAGGGAGGAGAGGGGCACCTTTGGAATCCTCAAAAATATTAGTTTAATATAAATTCAAAAACCACATAAAAACCACCAAAAATGAATCAATTAAAATATTATATGATATAGGGTTGTAATATCATCAACCAATCAAATTTAGACATGTTTTGATCTTATTTTAAACCTTATCAGTTTGATTTATCCTTATTTAATCTATTTAATTTTATTTGTGGTAATAACATTCTAAATTTTCAATGGTTATAAATAATAACTTATGTGTTGTTAATTTTCCATAATTTAATACTTTATGACATTTTAGACTATATAAATTTCAATTTATAATTTTTAAATATTTTTTTATTTTTAAACAATTTAATAATTTGTTATTTTTATAAAATAACAATAGTGTCAATTTTAACAATATTCATTTATTTGAATTTAAATAAAATCCACACAGAGGATATATTAGAAATAAAATATTTAATAGGTTACTAACATGTTATATTTATCTAGAAAATTATTGGAGAAAATTAAATAGTTCATATAATATTTATTTTACTATTTGTAAAACCATTTATTTGATACTCCTCTTAATAAAATAATTTCTACAACATTTTTGTATAATTATTAAATATACTTATTTGTTGCATAAAAATTAAAAATAAAATACTAGGATAAATATAAATCTTATAGTTTTAATAATAATACTTTTAGTCTGATTTATATTCTAAAACACCCAACTTTTAAAATGTAATATTTATTAAATTATGAAGGTGACAACTTTGACATCATTTAAAATAAAATAATATAAGTGTCATGATCACTTTTATAAGACTCTAAACGGTCATATATTCGGTAATTGGATGCTTATGGTGTATATATATATACTAACAATGAGTTTTGGTCAGGTTTGTGAGCCTTTTAATAGGTATTATTATTTCAATAAAAACTATATTACTTATTTTTCACTAAATAAATAATTTCTGCATCATTAATGTATAATATATTAAGGTAATTAAATATCTCTTAAAAATTATAAATAAATTACCATGATAAAGAAAAACATTTTATCTTTCAAATTATTATTTATAATCGAATTTATATTCTGTATAAACTTATATTAAAAATACTTTAATTATTAAAGTTGAGTGAGACATATTTCACTTTCCTTTAAGTAAAATAAACTAAAGGTCTTAATCACCTCCAAGTGGGTTCCAATGGATTCCATTTCGACCCAAATATGCCTTAGGACGAAATATAATTATTCAATTATATTAAGAAAAGTGTTAGGGTAATTTTATAATATTATATTTACCCTTAATTACCCGATTTACCTTTTACTATGGTAAATAAAATTTACCGTAGTTACTATTCATAATGCCCAAAAATAAAAAGTATCCTATTAACATAATTTGGACCCACTGATTCCAAATATGGAATCAATTTTTCTAAATTCAATACACAAAAGTTGCATAAATTAATTTAAAATTAATCCCGTTGTTAAGAAATCGAGTTTTAAAAGTTAAAACATTGCAAAAGATTGAAATGATTTTACCTATGAATTCAATGTAAAATAAATGATAATGACATAAATTATATTAAATGGTAAAAATATATTCTATTTATATTTTAAAACCATTCAATATTATAATTTAACCATATAAATTATTACGATGAAAAAAGTTGTTTTTAATTAAAATATAGCGTGTTTTTACTTTTCATTAAAATATGAAAGTTATCAGAAAAATATCAAAACTTTATCCAATGTAAATTTTTATATCCTGATTCAAAATAAGAAGTTTATTTTGTAAAATTTAACTTATTAACTTGTAAAAAATTATATTTAAAATGGGTGCGCCATCAAAAGGTGGCAAAACTGCATTTTTTGAAAAATACTTATTTTACCTGGAAATTTTATTTTGTTCTCATAACATGTTCTATAAAATGTGTAAGATGAATTATGATGTCATAAAATTCAAAATGTATTTACTACTATTCATAACAGCTAGTTTATAATAATATTATAACCATATATCGTTGTTTAGTGAAACCCGGTATTGCGTACAACACACGCTATCGAAGAAGTTTGTGATCGTGTGTAATGCAAGACAAGTCAGGGTTGTGTGTAGTGCAAGACTCCTTTGTTGTTTCATATAAAAAAATCCAACCATATTTCATTTATACATTGAATATATATATATACACTCAATTTTGCATTGAATAACTACTATCAAACAAACTTGAAATTGTGTGTAACACAATCTAAGATTAGTGTTGTGTATACTGCAAGCTAATACGGTGTTGCGTATAGCGCAAGATAACCTTGGTGTAACCTACAATGGAATATATTAAAGAAATTAAAAAGAATATATCATATAAAATCTCAGGTTGTTACAACACCTAAATAATTTGACCTTTTATGATGTATTAGGGAGTCCAATATTCCCATCCATTTCCTTAACTAAACCCTTCATTTTTCCTTTGTAGTTACTTTTTTTTGTGTAATTTTCCACTGTCAAAACATCTTCTTGTTCCCATAGTATATTCACATTAGTGATTCTTTCCACATTATTGAAATAAATAAAACAAAATATTATTTCCTCTATTGTCTCCATTATCTGGAATCTCAGTGAACACATTCCTTTTATTCCTTTGTGTGTCCAAGAGTTAGTTAAGGTACACATTTTCATTCATTTTCTGTGAAAACTATCTAGGCATGATCACAACATAATTCACTCTAGTGATAATACCATTTGTCTGGTCATTATAAAATTTTAGGTCACATTCAATGTTAACCTAGTTCTATATGTTTTCTTCCATCGACTAAAACCAGAAAATATTGAGTAAGAAACAATTATCATATTTGGAACCACATAATCATGAAAACCAACTTATAGGATGTCTAAAGTATGACACCTTCCTAAATATATGACACCTTAGGTTTATCCTAGGTTATTCATAGACAAATTATTTTTAAATCCTTCATAATTATTCATGGATATTCTACGAATTCCCAAATTAAATTTCCATGGAGTGTCAAAATAGGCGTGAAGGCCCATTTTCATGCATAAGACTACATCGATTCAGGCCCGATGAACCTTGTTAGAGTTATTAATCCTAGGTAAATCTATTCTAGATCCACATCCACTTGTATTATCCAGACATAGATGAATTTCTAGAAAAATACACACTTTATCCTTTACCAAGATTTCAAAATATTTTCCTATACTTTTATCATCCTTAATCTTATCCTTAGTGATGTCCCTAGACATATGTTTAGAAATATTCCTACGTATATCACTAAATTTTTCTCAACCTAATTTCCAAAGGTTTAAAAACCTTCACTGTGATGAAAATAATAGATACCCATTCTTTTAAAACATTAATAGTACAAAACTTTATCAGAATACTTAAAAATTATAAAAAATAGACACTTGAAGACCATATTAGTCTAGTTTCTTTTTATACAAGAAATCATAAACACTGGTACATAAGTGAGCTACATTGTCTCCCACTAGGATCTACTTCACTACCACCCTTCTTATAAACATAAAACATGATATATATCTTCCTAAACTTGGGAAGGAAACATAAAAAATGGGTGAGCATAGATGATTTGTAATGGTAAACAAGGGAGACATATAAGCATAAACATGAGCATAGGGGTATGAGAAGGTGATCATAACATTAGAAGATCATACCCTTAATTTCATAAGATCATAAACATGAATCATGGAATAAATCTTAGTAGTTCATAATACATAAATCAAATTGAAATAATGAACATAGTCCATGAAATCATAACATACGAATAAGACATAGAATTGAGTCAAACACATAAGAATATAATATGATTTTCATAGTAGTATATGCATTGAATCCAATGACATCTTATTAGCTTGGTTTCACAACCCATACCATTTTTATAGTCATTCACTAACATTTATATTTTAGTAGTATGAGTTCACTCCTCATACCATCATGGTTAGTCATGGTTTACTCCCATGGCTATCTTAGTGGTAAAGGTTCACTTACAATAACATCTTAGTATATATCATGAGATATAAATATTTTCCCATTTCATTGAAGGGATATATAAGTCCCAACCATCTCATAATGAAATCATATATACATGTGCCATGATATCCTAAAAATTAATCATAACATAACCCATGAAATGAAATGGGTATCATTAACATGTAATCTTATCCTAACATGTGGAAAAGAGATGGGTTTCATAATAATTTCATCAAATCATATTCCATGAAGAGAAATGCGTTTCATGCACACATAACCAGTGAAAGAGAAAAAAAATTCATAAACATATAACTTATGAAGGTGAAATAGATTTTATAAACATACAACCCATAAAAGATAAATAGATTTCATAAACATAGAACCGTCCAAAGAGAAACAGATTTCATAAACATATAACTCATGAATGATAAATGGGTGTCATAATCATCATTCCATAAAAACATAAATCATTTATGAAACCTTTGGATCATTTCCCATAATTTCATGAGTAACACCATTGAATGTCATCTTATATTGGAAATAATTTTGAAATATATTTTAAGAACATTTCTTTAGGAAAATATCATTTCTAATTTAAAAAATAATTTTAAAACATGAAACCTATTGAAAAAAAATTTCATTGAAAATAAAATTGATTATATATAAAGGATTATTAAAAACATTTCAAAAAACATTTTCTTTGAAAACATATTAAAGAATATTTAAAACATTTTGAAAACATTTTTCCATTAAAACATATAAAATATTCTTAAAAAAATTGAAAATTATTTTCCTTGAAAAAATGTAAAATAAGATTGATTTTTTTTTAAAACCTATTTCATTTAAAAAGTATAATTTTTTTTAAAGCATTTTGAAAGAATTTTTATTTTAAAATAAAATAAAAAACTTATAAATGATGTTTGGAAAGTTATTTAAAACACTTTTAAAACATAAAAAATTTTTGAAACCCATTTTAATTTAAAACCACTTTAAAAAAATGAATTTAAAGAATGTTAGGAAATAATTTTCCTTATGAAAATAACTTCTTAATATTTTTAAAAAATATTAAAGGGAAATATGTTCATGACAATAGATAAATTCATACTTGTCGAATATTCCTTTTGCACTTTAAATAGTTTATAAAAGTTCCTCAATTGAATAATGACAAGAAGATTTATTTCAAAAAAAAATTATAAGGTAAAACATGGGAATAATTATATATTAAATATTATAGGATAATAGTATAATTTTTTTAACCATTTTTGAAAACATGGTTTTGAAGGAACACATATTTTCGACCAAAAAGAGAGGTAAATTTGAACTTTCTTAAAAACACTTTATTGATCATATTATGTACCAAAGAGTTGAAAAAAGGTACCAATTAATTGATATAACATCAATAAAAATAGTTTGAAAACTCATGAAATTTCTTGAGATATGGATTATAAAATTTCATCAATGGGAGCATAATTATAAACAATCTCGATAAATGGTGAGATTGTAGCTATAAACCATTACCAACTTAGTAACATTAACTCATACCACAATGGTAACAATAACATTACATGAATATTAACATATAATGAAAGTAATTATATTAATGATATAATATTTCAAGGTTATTACATACACCTCATGGGAAAATATCAGTGTATAACATGGAATGTGTCTCAAAGAAGTGAAATTGAGAGAAAATTACATTACCAGTTTGGTAACTTTTGAAATATAACCCCAATGAAGAAAGATAAAAAACTTTTATGTAAATACCCATAAATTTAAGTATAATAATCAAATAATACATCCAATTTAATTATACACACCATAAAAAATAAATAAGTGAGGAATAATACATGTATCTTACAGAAATAAAAAGTGAGATAAAATTCTCTTACCTAATGTCCAGACTCTCTTCATACTCATACAAAACTCTAGTAAAATAAATATAAGTTTATTATAAAAATTTTATATAACCATATTATTATATCTAATACCATATACTTTTCTATTATGACATTATATAACAAACTTATTAACTATTCCAAGTTAAGGTTTATCTTCGGGTAATATCCACTTTGTTTTTTACATGTGTCTTAATTTGTTATATTTTTTGTCCCAATACTTATATCATGACTTCAAGAATGTAAAATATGATATAAATATCATTTATATTGAATATATATTTATTTATAATAGTCTTCATAATTTTGAAAAATGAAATGGAATACACCATTCATGGAGACGGTATGTCGTACATATGCATCAATATTGTTTCCTTTTTCTTTGTAATATTGAAAAAAAAAGTAAATGACATATATTTATATATATAGTATCATTATAATATCATTAATATATCATATATGTCATATACATTCAATAAAAAAAACCTTAATAAATTCCATGTAGTGTGTGAATGAATCATTTTGATTTGAGGAGGCGATAGTCCACACATCCCCAAATGAAATTATCGCATTTACACCAAATAAAAGGCATGGATTTAGTGTTTATATAATAAAAATAAAAGTATAAATAAATCATAAATATCATATATTTAATATAAATATATTTTTTCTATCATAATTCCTAATCATGATAGGTGGTAAAGGTAAAATGGACATCATCATTTCATGAGGAGATAGTTCGTCGTACACAAGAAAGGTAAGTTCATTACCCATTAGATAGAAGTATTTGTAAGTGAGGTTAGAACCATTATAATAAAAACATATAAGTAAATTTATAATACTATTTTTTATATGAATAAGGAATAAGAATAATTTAGGTGGTGGAGAATGAAAATAAAGGAAAAGAGCTTGAAGACGGATGTTACCTCTTCTTTGAGTAACTCCTTTTTGTTTTCACCAATGGGCTTACATGGTTGGATTTATACCCCAAGAGAGGCTTCAAGAAGGAATGGTGGAATGTTGGGAATTTAATTGAGCTTATATTGTCTGAACCTAATTCATTTTATAGGTGTGATGAAGGGGGAGAGTTGTTGTACTTTTATAGGGAAGGGACGGGACACACATGGATTCTTTTATAAAGAGGTGTGACCATGTTTTTACCTCAAAAAGTCATCCAAGTCCATTCAATAATAGAAGATTTATGGAAGAAATATTTCCATAAAATGGGTTTCATACAAGTTTTTAGGTAATTTGGTCCTTTGAGTTTAAGTTTTATTTCATCGTTAAGCTTAATTTTACCTTAATCGATGTAATAAATCTTAATCAATTTCAATAATCATTTTGGTAAAAAAATAACTTATTAAACTATAAATATCATACTAATCACAGTCATGTATTTCTATTTTTCATAATTCAATTCACATAGTCCTCAAAAGTAATTTTAATTCTAATCTCCCGACAAGGTGAGAAATCAGTTTTTTAAAGTGAGAATTTTCAAAAGTTCATTATGATTTTACATCAAAGTTCACCATAAAAATCCTCCAAATTTCCTAAATTGAATTAATATATTTTTAATTGATATAATTTTAATTTAAAACCAACATAAAATATAATTTTAATATATAAATACATTAGATGAAAAAGTAGTTTTTAATTAAAATTTAGTATTTTCACTATTCATCCAAAAAATGATGATTCTCAAAAAAATCCAAAAAATTCACCCTATAATAATTTTGACATTATAAATTAAAAAATTAATTTCATTTTACCTAATTCAATTTTTAATAGTTTCTAAATTTAATTTTATTATTTTTCACATAAGGACTTAAAAAAGGAAGTTCTTTAAGTAAAATATTGTTTTAAACATACAAAGACTATAACAAAAATTATATATTTCATTATAAATATGTTTTATTTATATTAAACCATTATAAGTAACATTTAAAAATTATTTATTACTATTCATACTATTAATTTTAACAACTAGGTTTGTTTAATAATTATAACAGCTAAATGATGTTTCATAGAAACTCAGTATTGCGTGTAACACACACCAAGTCGGTGTTTCATGTAGTGAAAACTTATCTCGGGGTATCATATAATGAAATAATTTCATGTTGTATCATATAATTAAATAATGTCATGGTGCATCATACAATGAAATAATAATTTTGTGCTTTCATATATCATAATCTATATTCAGTGTTGTATGAAATGAGAAATATCAAAAAGATTTAATTAATTCAAAAAACAATATTTCACAAAAAAACATTTTTGTTACATGTGTTGTGGATTCAAGCATAAAAGGAAGAGTGAAACTTCCCCCAACAAGATTAATTCTCTTATGAAATGAATTAATTTCATGTTTGTGATTCAATTCCACCCAAAGTGGACAGTTTTGAGGTGTAGTGAATGGGTTCCTTTGAATTTTATGTTTGAGGTCTTTTCTAGTCCAAAGGTATCAGAGAAAACCCTAGTTGGGAGAGACCATAGGGCAGGGTAAATTTAAATTATTTCAATGGAATATTATGACTCGAAGCCATTTCAGTGATCTGATTAATGACTTGTGAATTGTATAATTTTTCAATAGTTATTGTATACATATTCAAAACGTACTCCTTCCATTGTGAACACATAATTTGAGACCTAAAGATTTCATTGGAGCCTTTAGTTTGACCCTTATGTCCAAAACAAACCTTACTGAGGATGTGATTATGATCAAAAATCACTTCTCGTGTTGTGATTTTAACATTGTGGGTATATTTTCTCATTTGACCTCTTATTCATTGTAATGAAACCTTATAACATCATTTTGGGTATGGATTTTTTGTCTGTGGTGAATTTCTAGATAGACTATCACCTATAGATAATTTGATGCCTTTTCACTTATGATATTATATTCTCCATCATGGGATAGAGTGATCTTATAGCTAAGAAGCTAGGTCACATGAGGAGAAAGCAATGACCTATCAACTTTCAGTTGGAAAATATTTCTCTAGGTGTAGTGAGCTCTACTGGAATCTAGTTTCTAGTGGTAGTGGAGGAATATATGGATGTATTTCCCAAATATTTTATGGTACTATTGTCAAGGTGGGATATCTACTTCTGCATTGAATTGTACCACTGTTCCACCCTAATATCTTCTGCGACATATTGGATGGCCCCTATCAAGCACTGAGAGTATAGGGTATAGTTAAAATACCATCAATATAATGGTTTTATTTGACCCAATTTGTCTCCCTAAGAAGCTTTAGCGTTGTTTGTGAAAAAGGTAGATGAGATATAGAAGATTTTGGTTGACTATAATCTCATAAATTAGATTATAATAAATAATAAGTACCACTTACCAAGGATTAAATACCTTTTCTACTATTTAAAAGGTGAGAGTTCTTTTTTAATGATGGATCTTAGGTCTGGATGCCACCAGTTGAGATTACATGAGAATGATATTTTTAAAATGGAATTTTGATATCAACATAGACATTATGAGTTCTTAATGATGCCTTTTGGTGTGACTAATTCCCTCAATGTGTTTATAGACATTATGAACTATATCTTCCAACCATGCATGGATCAACACGCATTTGACTTTATTAATGAAATTCTCAAAAATCTATGTGTCTAAGGGGTATCATGAAGTGCATTTGATGAAGAACCTAGACTTACTTCTGGGGAAACAATTGTATGGTAAGATATTGAAGTTTTATTTTTTATATGGGAGGTTCAATTTCTGGGGAATTTAATCTATGTTTATGGTGTAGCTATGGATCTAGAGAATATTTATGCATTGATATATTGGGAAATTCCCTAGATCTTGTCGAAAGCATAGAGTTTTATTCATTTGGTTGGGTATTACCATAGGTTTTTTGTAGAATTTTTCCAGATAGTATCTCCTTTGACTACCTTGATATGGAAATAGAGGTTGTTTACCTGGAATAAGTAGTAACAAAGTTCCCTAGAGGAACTGAGGTTGAGGTTCACCAGTTCTCATGAACTAAGACTATCATAGGTGGGAATTGAGTAAATGGTTTTTGTAAGGACTATGGGTCTAGTGTAGGATCTTTTTTTTGTAGATGAAGTATGTGATCCATTATGGGTTGAGGAAATTGAAACCCCATGATCAAAACTAAGTGACCCATGACTTGGAGTTGGAATTAGTAGTGTTTGACATGAATACATAGAGGAATTTTCCTATGGGTATGTGTTTCATTATTTACTCAGACCACTAGAGTCTTAGGCACATATTCACTCAAATAAATCTAAATATATAAAAAAGTGTTTTTTAGAGTTCTTACTAGACTATAAATTTTGGATAGTATGTACTCTTGGGAAGGGTAGTGTCGAGATATATTCCCTTAGTATGAAATCACATTATTTCATGTTGAAGGAGGCATTAGAGGAGTTTGTCTAATTTTAGTTGAACCTAGTAGAGGGGGTTTTCAATTATCCTCATTAGATGATTGTTCTCCCACCATTTCATCAATGTGTGGAATATTCTCAATTGGGATATGTCAAATATGAGGTTCTATGTGGCAAAATATCCTTAAGGAATACACTAGATGGATTTTCCAAAAGAGGGGAGCATAATATCCTTTTCCAGGGAGGGATTGAGGTTCTACTAACATTGCACAAGGAATTGTTCATATAGTTTCATACTTACCTCTTGGTTATATATCTAGGTGTTCCAAAAATATAAAGGGATCGTCAGTGGTAGTTTTTGGTGGGCTAGAATGGGGTAGAGTGTTTCAAATTTTTTATCTTGATGCCTCATATGTTAATAAGTAAATGTTAAGAATTTGGTTCATATAGGTTTAACTCATCCTATAGAGATCTCATAATGAAAGTGGTATATAATATTTATGGATTTTTATAGTGGATTCCATGGACAGTGAGAGTTAATTTTTCTATCTAGGTGATTTTAGATTGAATTTCTAGGTTGCCATGCTTTCATTCCATTTGTGAGTAGTGTTTATTAGAGTGTTTGGAGCAGTTGTTCATGCATTATATCATGTGTCTTCATGGGGTAACCATGATTATAGTATATGAACATTATTCTTGGCTCACTTCATGATCACAGAGTGTGTTTAAAGATGTTTTTGGTACCTTGTAACGAATGAGCACAACATTTCACCCCTAGAAATATGGGCATACTGAGTTTATCATCTATGTTTTTTAGAATATGTTAAGAACCCATAGGTTGGACTCTATCTAGAACTCATAGGATCACTTACCATTAGTGGAGTTCTCTTATAATAATGGATTTCACTCAACTATTTTTATGGAACCTTTCAAGGCCCTTTATGGGAGACCCTTTAGGTCACACTTACTCTTGACTAAGATTGGTGAAACATATCACAATTGGATAAAGCTTGTGCAAGAGACAACATAAAAGGTTCTGGTCATCCATTAGTGTATGAGAATATGTTATAAACAATATAAATCTTATAAATAATGATGTTATTTACCTTTAGTATTTGGTCAGGGAGACCATGTTTTCCAAGATATTATACCCACTACAAGGCTTGTGTGGATTTGGTTGGGGAATTTAGTTATCCATGACGTTCATTGGGCTATTCTATATCCTGAGGATGTTTTGAGAGGCTTCTTAACACTCGTAACTTCCCCCATAGTTATACGATGAGCATGAAATATTTTATGGTTTGAAACTGAAGAGATACGTTTACAACTCATTACACGATATTGATTACGACGAGATGAATATCAAGGATATAGAATCATTTTTAGAGTAATCGGTAGAGATCTAGAATTGGATAAAGATGATCCACCATGGATGGACCATTCCTATGTTTAAAGGGATTAGGAAATAAGGTATAATTTAGAATATCTTCTGGGAATGTGATAGTTATATTTGGACTTAATACCCCCTCCTTTTTGTGTATCTTTTTCTTTTTAGGGAAAATTATTTTAAGGATGGGAGAATGTAATGAATATAGTTTCTATAGTTTAATACTTTTATTATTTCTAGACACATCTATGGATTTTATATCATATTTGGTACTATGTTTGGTTATCTCAAGACCCCGAAATATATTATAATTATAGGTGATATGACACCCAAACATAGTAAAAACATTGAGGAAAATTATAGAGATGAGTCTAGAAATATTCAAAGTGTCAAACTACAAAATTGAAGACTTTAAATCTACAATATCATTAGTTTAATCATCCATATTCCATAAAAATAGAGAATTGTATCACACTTATGTTATGCTTGATATCCTAATATACGATCCCCAAAGCATCGAGCAATGTTTCATATACGAAGGTTATCTATCACAAAATATCATAGATAACAGAATGGTTCATGTATTACAATATAAATTCTATAGTTAAATATGATATAAAATACAATATTCTTCTAAAATATCAATTTGGAATGGAATTATATAATTTATATTTTATTTACAAATTATTAAAAAAGGTATTTTGGGTTATTTATTTAATTTATAAAGTGTTTATAAATTAAATATTTTTAATATATTTATAATTATTTATTAAATTGTTATGAAACATTTATTAAATAAGAATCCATAATATTAATTTTTATTATTGGAATAACATTTTAAATTAAATGAAATGGATTATAATTTGATATAAATTATTTATATATAAAATATAAGTGTTATTTATAAAGTGTTTATAAACTAAAAAATAACATAAAATATAAATGGTTTTATATTTAATATTATGAATAACTTATTATATTTAATTTTAAATGTTCAAATTAAAAAGATCTGATATATTGAAATTATTTAAAACAAATCTAAATGATTTTTGATAATTGATATGATCTAGGTTAAAATAATATTAAATTAGTGAAATTTAAATCATGTAATTTTTTTACACAATATACTTTTGAAATAAAATGTTTATATTTCATTCAATATAATATATTTTTATGTAATGTTTATTATAAAACTATAATATATAGGTGTTTATATTGGAATAAGAATAATGTTTTTATATTTATTTAAATTATTGAATTTCCATAATGAATTACTAAATAATAAAGTGTTTATAATCGATTTTTTTATAAATTGTTAATAAATAGTTTATCACATGTTTGAATATATGAATTTTACATTTGTTTTCTTTATTACAAGTTTTATTAATGAATATAATTATGATATTATGATTATGTTTATTCAATATTTTAAAGTGTTTAACTACATCCATAGACTGTCTTGCATTCAGATAATGAGTTATTTACTAGGTTTGATAATCAATTTAGTTTTCTTCTACCATGAATTAAGATTATATTTTGGTAGGAGCATGGATTTAATGTTTTATTATAGTTTATAAATATTAGCTGTTATAATTTCATATAATTGAGTTCCCTCTTGAATAAAGTAACCTTTTGTAGTGGGACATTGGGTATGACTTCTCACTGCCTTATAGACTTATGCATTTTTGAAATATTGAGGGTGAGATATCTGTCAATCCCAGATTAATATTGTGGGAATTATTTATTTCATATGATTATAAGACTTTATATGAATGGTAATCATATATATTATGAATGATATTACATATAATATATAAAAATATAGTTAATTTTTACTTTGGATTTTTAATAAATGCTATGAGTTGTGTAAATGGTTACTCATCAATATAGACTTAACATATTGATTTGGTGGAAGGTATAGGATTCCAAACTAAATATTTAGAATCATGAATCCCTAATAGTGAATACCTAAGATAACATGGGGATATTTAAATCTTCTTAATATAATAAGTACCAAACTCCTTCAAAAGAAAATACTTTTCAAGGTCTTGATTATCTTACTGGGTAGCTTCATGTTAATTTTGTGTGCCCTTGGATTATATTTTGTAAGGAAATCAAGTAATAAGGTGACTAAGAATTTTTTTCCTCTTTTTTTGTTTTTATTAGGTTAGCCATATCTTCAAAAACCCTTGTAAGGATTCCAAAATAACGGTATAGAGTTTATATAAATTATGGAATGGGGAAAGATTTTTTTACTCAATTACGAAAGATTCATATATGATATGATTCACAAGATGTCTTACCAAAAAAAAATTATTGTGAGATTAAAATCAAAGTGAAATATAAATCTCGGCTCACTTATTTATATGATGAAATTATTTAATGGGTTAAACATTTTAGTTGGATCTATTTTAATAATAGTTATTTTTTAATGTATGTAAAACATGAAACTTATTTGAAAAAATTTAGATGTGAAGATAAATATAATAATTATAATATGACATGAATTTGATATCAATTATTTTAAGTATATTCTTAATTAAATAAATATATTTGACTTGGGAAAACATTAAGAATCATTCTTGAGAAAGAGAAAATAATCCTATTTTGTTAAATTGAATCATTGAAAAGTAACCACATGTTGAAGTGTTACAAAAAATGAATCTTAATGTTTATAAGAAGAATATAACAATTCACCTTAGGATTCAAACTAATTAGATGAAAAATGAAATAAGGAACATTAGGCTATAATAATTTACTCAATATGATTTCAAATGTAAATGACATGGAAAGTCTAAAGGTTTTATTTACGCTTTGATATAGTTATGAATTTCAGCATGTATTTGTAATTGGAAAAGTGACAACAATTTGAATGGTTTCAACAAAAATTACCCTATTTCCTAAAAGTGTTGATGATAAAGGGATTGTATATGTGATGATCAAGTTCTTGTTTTATGTTTATAATAAAATTGGATAAAGGTTTCTACTTGAAAAGGATATTGGATTTGTCAAATAATTAACCTCGATCATTTAAACCAATAGGTGGTGATAGGAAGGTGTGGTATATTTCAATTGGATGAAAATGTATAAATTAAATTAATGGGTTAGTAAAAATTCATGGAAATTCCACATATGGATTTAGTGTTAATAAAAAACTTACTTTCTTTCAAAGGGTATATGATACCAAATTTATATTTCCAAAAAAATATACATGAGTTCAAAATCATTGAAAAGTTAAAACTCATAATTTTAAATTAAATTGTGAAGTAAAGGGTATCTAAATCATGGTTGTGAATTCAATGTAATATGTTAATATCAGATGGATTTTCAAAAAGGATGTGTATTCAAATATTTTTCATATCATATGATAACAGAAGTTGTTTATTAATAAACAACTATAATGAAAAATATGAGAAGATTGTATTAACACATGTGGTTTATGATTCCTAGTGTTCTATACCATAAATAAAAATAATATGAATATAAAAAAAATTCCATGATAAACTAGTTTATCCATATATTTGTTAAATTATGATAGTTTTAATCCCACCACTAATCGATGATATATTTTAAGTAATAAAATATTATTTTCAGAAAAAAACCTAAAAATACATATAATACCATATAAGATATAGATAAAATATATTATATGTAAAATATTCACACTCTATAAAATAACTGTTATTTTCTAAAAAAAAAGTGTTTTTCTATCTTACCATGAAAATATAAAAAGTATATAGTTTCTAAGAGTCTGATAGGATATTTTTTTGGCATGGTTAATTTTATTGTTTAATGTTTAAAACAATTATGAAGTCCACATTCAAATTAAATGCTAGATAATATCCTAAAATATTTAATGTATGTCTGTATTGATATATGTAAATATTTTAATTTAGTTACTATAACAAAATTAATTTCATATTATATCCAAAAGTAGTTTTTTAAATATTGGTAATGAAAAATGTAAAGAGTTGTATATTTTACCAGAATTATCCTAAGAAAAATGATAGATGGAAAGTATATGAAGATGAAAAATAATATAACATAAGAAATTAACAATGAAAAAATAGATGTTGTAGAGTAGAGAAGTTTGAATATTTTGTTCAAAGATTTGAAAAATATGAATATGATTCCTAAGTCTCACAATTATCCAAAGTTTCACTCTTTATATATGTTTCTTACTAAATATCTAGTTGTAAAGGTTATATCATATGGTCACATGATTATGTGGTTGGGATTATATATAAATTTAATGAATTTAACAAATCATTAAAAGTTTAGAAAACCTAAGTCATGTCTGGTGGAATAATATATTGGATATGATTAGATAGATGGTAATGTGTGGTTTTTTTAGTGTTCTCAAAATAGTTTAATAGTATAAATTTTTTCCTTTTATACAAAATGTACACTCTTCTTTATAATTGTTTCATGTTGGCTACAAATATATTTTATGAAGTTGAATTATAATTAACCTATCAAATTATGAATTTGAGTTATCCATAACCGATATTCTTCATTGATTATTATAGGTTTTGAAAAATTATTACTGTTAGCATGGGTTGGATTTCTTATAAAGATACATATTATTCTCAAAAATGAACAAAAATAGTATTTTTTGTTGGATAATCCACCAATTATACCACATGGAGTGACATAAACAATGAATTTAGTATACTAGGGGTGTATGTTTCATACTGGTATTTCCCTATGCCGAAGATCAGAAGGATACCTAACATAAAAAACCTTCACACATTGATACCTTTTTTATATAATACTTGAGGATTAGCTAATCAAGGTTGGTTGGGTATTTTTTATCATGTCATCTGTTTGAGGATTATCCAAGATGGGGGTTTTCATCTTATATAAATAGTTTGACATATTGGACCTCAATTGAGACTGAATAAAGAAGTATATAGCCATACATAGTTAAGACATATGATGTGCTTATATAATTGGGTGAGGTTCTTATGATGTGTAAAAAAGATATTCCCTAGATATTATATACATATTATACATTTAGACTATATCATAGAAGAATACATATATGTCACATGGAATGACATGGATTAAACTAAAACATATCATATGCTTTTAATTTAGAGTATCATAAGGCCTGATATAATGATGTTTCTCCACTACCTTAATGGAATATATTACAGTATGATATGCATATTTCATAAGATTTTTGATGTGTATTAATTTAATTATTTGATTAATTTAGGGGGAAAATGTTAAATATCAGTTGTTATCTTCTCTTCCAATCTAAATCTGGTTATTACATCCATTTTTTTGGAGAATTGTAGTGGATTAAGGTTACAAGAATTATAACTAAATTCATTTACTTATTTTGTTATGAAATATATGATTAAGTGCATGGGATTCAGGTATAATCCCCAAAATACTACTTAAAGTATTCTTGGCCTTGAGTATTTTTATATTCATTCCTTAAGAAATTTTTCATATGATACTCTATCTCTCTCTTGAAGCTCTCCATTCCTCATTATTCCATTAAAAATTAGGATACTAACATATCATGGAAATAAGGGGTATTATACCCAAAATATTTTGGTGTTTAATTCATCATGTAAATACACCTAGGAGGTAGGATTACATTAAAAATTTATGGTAATCTTTATCAAGAATAGACCAAGGACAATAATAGTAGTGATCTCTAATGTAAGGTAAATATTTTTCATTTATAGTATAAATGGTTTTGTATTCAATGCATGGTGTTATTTTCATTTTTGGTTTCTAAGGAATTTCTATTATGTTGATTATGTTTTAATAATTCCTAGAAACCCAACATTGGTATCAAATCTATGCCATAAATTTTTATTTAGCAAATCATGCTAAAAATGAAGAAAATCAATATCATTTTTAACATTGTATTACCTATGATAAAATATGATCATCATTTTGTATTGTAGATTGTATTATGATATGTTATATTGTAATCTATGATATGGTCATGATATAAGATATATGATATCATAAAAAACAAACTAGTACATTTTCATCAATTCCAACATATAGTAGAATATGATATGGGATATTGTGTATTATGATGGAACTGATATACATTACAAAAACAAAGCATCATATCACCCATAAAATATATTTGATATCATAATACAAGATTTTTGGGTCATCCAAAATTGGTTTTATCTTAAATGGACTACATATCATAATATTTCATTGAAAATGAACATCATGTTAATGATATGCATGCATCTTGGTATATCAAAGGTCACACACCATCTATTGAAATTTATGAAATATAGTTCCCCCATATTCTATCTTACGATATGATATAAAAGAAAAAAATTCTTAAATTTTTATTATTAATTCAATTATATAATTTATAAATTATTTATAAAATATAAAAAAATCTTTAAGATATTTATTTAATTTGAAAAAAAAATATTTTTTAATTAATTATAAAATATTTATAATTAAGTAACTAAATGTTTATAACCCATTAATTAATTAAATAAATATTATATAATATTAAATATAGTTTGAATTATATGTCAGAGCATAGAATTTGGATACAAAATGTTTATATAGAAGTTACAAGTTGAGTTTATAAGGTGTTTATAAACTGAAAAATAAGAGAAAATTATTAGATTTTATATTTGAGATTTCTAATTTTTCATAACATTAAATTTGAAATGATATATTTTAAATTTCATATTTTTATATTATTTAATACATATTAAAATTATTTTTGATAATTAATTTAATAATTATTCAAATAATGATTACACATATGAAATTTAGACTATGTAAGCTATTTATATAAAAGGATTGGAATATAAAATGTATATTTTCATTTAACATCACATATTTAAAATAAATTCCATATAAAATGGATTAAATGAAGAGTTCAAATTAGAAATAATTAATATATTTTTTTTATTTAATTATATAATGTCCAAAGTTCATGTATAATTTATAAAAGATTTATAATTACTTTATTTATGAATTTTTCATAAATAGTTTATTTCATGTTTAAATATATAAAAATTTTATTTATTTTTTTATTCCATAATTATTCATGGATAAAATATTTTTTGAGAAAAGTGAGCACATATGATCTGAAATTAAGATAAAGACAAGTTATAGGAGTTTTAAGGAGGGTATTTTACATTTATCCCTTTCAAATATAAGCAGTATATCACTAGGAAGAGTATTAGAATAGTGTAATACCTCATCAGTCACACCTTTGTTGGCAAGAACATCAATGAGTTAGTTGGATTCAAGATAAAGGTGCATGAAAAGGTAGTTCATGTCAGAGAACACATCGAAACAGTTTTCCCATTCCACTGTTAGCTTCCATGAAATATGAACCACACACATCTAGATAGATTGCATAATGGTGGTGGAGTCGCACTCAAACCATATGTTCTTCTAGTTTCATTTCCATTCATAGAAAACAGCCCTAATAAATCCAGTCATTTCATCCTTGAGAGAATTGACATGACCACAAGGGCCATAGAGAGAATCAACCACATTTCCATTATGATCTCTAAAAATGATTGAATACATGCATATATGTTAAGGTAATGACATGAGATAAGATGGAAATATACTAAATACCCTTTACAAAAATATTGTGTATTAGATTATTTCTAAATAAAACATGTATCAAAACATCAATAATTCAATTAGGTAGGTTCTACAAAACTAGGGTTCCAAAATACTATCTTATGTAAGGAATGGTAGAAATGGATAACCCTAGGAGTTGGGTAACCAAATAATATTGTGATATTTGGGTTATAAATAGTTGGGTAACCCTTATAAATAATACCGTATGAATGGTGCTGAGTTTATTCATATGAAAGTTTTAAAAAATAATTATTCACTCAACCATCAAAGAGTCATATATTATAATACTGGTATGATAGAATTCATAAACTCTTAACTATTTATAGTAATTCAAAAAAAACTATTTTTATAAGGAAATTAGGATATTGTCCCACTAATATATATTTTGGATTTAAAAGGGGTCATAATTTTTGTGGGAGAACATTTAAATAAAATTCCTTATAAAATGATTTTAAAACATGCTACTTATTTAATAAAATTTTCTATCACTGATATAAATTTAATCTTTATTATCCAATGTTACTTTGAGATAAATATTTGAAACTAAAAGAAAAATTGATGAAACTTTATAGATTGGTATATAAATTTAAGAATATTTCTCAAATATTAAGAAAAATTATTTGTACTAGATAAACCAATTTCTAAATAAACACCTTCTAAATAACTTATTCAAGAGTATAATAATGTTTATTTAAAACATGAAAGGGGTTCAATTGTTATATCAATATTTATTCTTGTCTCTAACAAGCCTAAACTCCAAAAGTAACATTGATCCATAGATGTTTATGGGATTATTGATATTCTAAATATGTTATATCTAGAGTAAGAAAGAAATGAAAGATATGATGTTTCTAAAAAAACTCTTCTGGTGTAAGATGAAACCAGGTTCCAATATCACAACTCATGTACTCAATTTTATTGGGTATGTTAATGACTTGGATATATTGGGATTATCTTTTGATCATGAAATGTATACTGAATTGATTCAATAATATTTACTTAAATGTTTATGGTAGTTCATTATAAATTATAAAGTTGGATAAATCAGGAAAAGTTTACCAAGCTACTAAATATGTTGAGGAAAGCTAATAAGGGAATGGGAGTTCGATACTCAAGTCTTATACAATAGTTAAAGGTGGTAATTTTATAAACCAAAAGAAGAAAAATATATTGAAATGTTAAATAATTAGTCCTACAATAAAATTCAATGTCTATGAAACTGAATGGTGGAGTTAAGATAATAGGTGAATGTTTTAATTGTAAAAAACATGTCCACTAGAAAACGAATTGTACAGAGAACCTGAATGTCTTAAATAAACATAGTTTAGATTCAAGGACAGTTATGATGTTATAAGAATAAATTATTTGGTTTTTAAAGTGTATCTGATACCATCTATGTGTTTTTTAATCATTGTAAATATATGATATTTTTTAACTGTGGAAGGATTGATTGATGAATATTAAAGTATACATAAAATTCATGAAATAAAGAGTTGCTACATTATGAAGTAGGATGTGTTGGATAACATTAAATATTTGATATATCATAATAAATATTGTTATTTTAATCTTATTTTTCAATAATGTGATAAGAGGCATTACTATAATACAAAGTGTTTCTATCAATAAAAATGATGATTATTTTTAATACAGATTATTTTGAAGGATTAAATTCTAAAATATGTCTAAAATGTAAAAAGGATAAAATAATATTATCAAGAATAAATGATTTTTTTCCTTTGTGATTATTAAAATATGAGGAATTAAGATTATTCCACCCATTAGTGGCTTATTTTAATGACTAAAATCTTCTTTTTGGTTCATATATCAAAACACATAAAATTCCATTTATAATATATTTGTGCTAATAATTTGTTTTTTATAAATTAACACTTAAGGAAATAATATATATTTCTAATCCCAAAGTATTTTTGGTATATTGGAATGACATTCTATATATAATATTATGTTTAAGAGGCTAGTGGTGTTTGTTTGAACTTTTAAAAGATAAATATTAAAAAATAACGGATTCTTATAGTTAAAATATAATGTGAAGATCACTTAATATCCAAAAAATGTTAG
The DNA here is from genome assembly GCA_963277665.1 of Viscum album. Lineage (NCBI taxonomy): Eukaryota > Viridiplantae > Streptophyta > Magnoliopsida > Santalales > Viscaceae > Viscum > Viscum album. Next base: position 530,765,198 of record OY728139.1, on the reverse strand, counting down.
GGTAAATTAGTAAATATAAATGTAAAGAGTTGAATTTAGTGACTATAATAAAGTGAAAATAATTTATATTCTAAAGGAGTTTGGGATGTTTTACTAAATAATAATGTAAGAGTTATATATTCTAACCAAATTTTCTCAAGAAAGTGTTTGATGAAAAGGTTCCCTGAATTATGATGGAGATGAAAAAAACATATAAAGAGTTCTAAACAAACAATTTTAGTTACTATCATCTTGATATTTTATGTTGTGAAGTTAATAAATTTATGTATTATATTAAAAATATTTGAGCATTAGGAATATGATTCCCAAGTCTCACTATTATTAGAACTATAGTACTTCTTAGATTTTGCTCAATAAAAAAGTATTGTGATATGGTTTTATCAGTTTTTCACATAGATATGTGATAGTAATTACATATAGATGCAATAGGTTTGACAAAACTATAATATTGTAATAAAAATAAGGTTGATATGGTAGTCAATCATATGGGATATGATTATATGGGTTCTTATGTATGGTTTTTTAGTGTTTTAAAAGGTGTTTAAGAATATTAAATCTATCAAGATTATAAAAAATAATAATTCACAATTTCATTATTTCACATTTTCTCTATACATTGCATAAAGAAAATGATAATTGAGCACTCAACGCATGACATTGTGTTATCCATAACCAATGATCACAATGGGTTATTATAGGTTGTGATAAAATGTTATAGTTAGTTTGAATAGGATTTCATATAGGGATGAAAAAAATTACTCATGAGGGAAAAATAGATTTTTTTGTATTAGATGATCCCCCAAGTATACTATATAGATTGTAATACACTACATCATTTTTATACATTGGGTTTTTTTCTCATATTGGGATATCCCTATACCTGAGGTTGAAAAGATACCTAGCATGATAACACCTATAAATTGATACCTTTCTTACACAAGTCTCAAGGAATATCTAATTAGGGAGTGGTTGGTTTTTTATCATATCATATGTTAGAAGATATCCAAGGTGGGATTTTCCCTCTCATATGATGAGTATGACATCTTGTGAAGTGTCATAGACCCACACTCTAATGTCTAGTGCTAAAACACATTATCTAAACCCTGGATTCAATAAAAGGTGATATGGATTAAATAAAACAAATATATTTTTCCATAATTCATATATTACACTTCATAATATTTACATAATTACACTACCCAAAGGTTTAGTGTATTTGGGGATTAGCTATATAGAAATATTATTATGATCATTTCTCAATAACCACATTGTACTAGATCCCATTTTAGATAGCTCTTAGTTTATACTCATCTTTATAACCTAGGGAATAGAAAACATAATAAATGAGTGAGCACAAATGCTTAGTATGGTAAAGACTTATCTCTATTTCATCAACAATTAGATCGTTAGAATATGATAAACATGAGCACGAAGAAAATATTTTATTAAAAAGAACATGGAACAATAATATTTTTCTATAAGTTATGATATATGTACATTTAATCAAAAAATGACCAGAAATATACCATGGCATGATATTTAAGAAACAAAAGATAATAATCGTGGGCAATAAAATATAACCTCATCCTATCATATAGAAATATGTCATAAAAGTGAGTATTGGAAAACATAACATTGTGAACATAGCAACCTGTATTTATGTCCATACACAACATCATTATCTCATGTGATATAAAACTATAACCAATAAATTAGATGGATTTAATGAACCCAACTCATATCATAGATTTAACAAAACCAAATTTCTTATCAGATTTAATGGAACAAACCCATCTATTATATTTAACGAACCCAACTCAATCAGGAATTTATAAAACCCAACCAATCATATAATAATCACCCATACATGTGTCTACAACATGAAATAAATAATTTATCATATGATAAATAACCTAGGAATGAAAATGGTTTTCATAAAATTTTAAAATGTTATCACATAAAATGACCGTAAGAATTAGATCGGTGGATATCAAATGTTCAATCACTAAGAAAATGAGTATTTCATAAGGGCCGCTAGAGGGTGATTCAATAAATATAAATTCATATGATATATATCATTTATAGGTTGAGTGTAAAATAGAAATAAAATCAAAAATCAAGGATTTCATAAAACAATAGTAACATTATTGAAAAACAAAGAATTCATGAGTCCCTTCCGAAAATCACTATAAAAAAGTGACACGAAAACCTTTTTTAAAAAACCACTTTTAAAGAAATAATAATAATAAAACCTAAAAAAATACATAGTGTTTCTCAAGAGTAAATGTGGTGTAGAGTATAAAATATATGACCGTGAAAGAAAATAATTTAAATATTTTAAAAATTCTTTATTGAAACCCACATCATAAAAATGATAATTAAAATTTACTTTGAAAAGAGGTAAAGAGAAATAAGAATAACACATGGGAAATATATGTGTGGGTTTAAAAATCAAAAATGGTATATTTTTTTGAAATAAATAATATGTACAATTAATAGAAACAACTATCAAATAGGATAAGGATTATTTATAACAAAGTGTATTTTTATAAAGAATAATATTTATCAATGAAGAATAATTGAGGTAACAACCCCTTAAAAATAATTTCATGAGAAATAAATTTAAATTCCTATAAATATGAGATTATTTAAAATATTATCCATCCATAAGATATATTTTACCCAACTATTAATAAAAAATCAAGAATAATGATTATAAGTCAATGAATTAAAACTGAGTTTAGAAAAACAATAATGGTTTTGGAAACATTTTCATAGAATGACCATAAAATAGGTAAATTTTAATGGAACTTTAAATACCATGAATTTGAAAATAATTGTTATAGAATATTTCAAAGATGTAGTATATACACCCTAAAATTAAAACAGGTGAAAATTTTAAGCATGTCTCGAAGCAGGTAAATTGAGATGAAAACCCTTACAGCTTTTGTAGAATTTTAATTGAAAGAATGTGAAAGAAAAATAATGAAATGGAACATTAAATACCATGAATATAAATAAAATCATGATATAATATGATAAATAGTTAGTGTATACACCATATAAAAGAAAACAGATGCATAATATGAAAATGTCACAAATATGTAACTTTTGAGACAAAAAAACCATAACCTTAACTCATGAATTCCATGAATATGATTTTTACTCCTATATAATAAACATTACCATATTAATAACAAATTTTATAAAATTATTCATATCTATTCTCTTGTATAATCTTCTATTATAATCATTTATTATAGATTTTTTAATTAGTTATAGTTTATTTTCAACATCGAATGTTATAAATTTTTATTCTTTCGAGTATGATTTAAAATGTAGTTAACTATTCCAAATTCATTCATAAAAACATAATCATTATAATATTATATAATTTATGATTCATGAATTTAGTTTTTTTTAAGAACGTCTCAGGTAATTTACCAATTTCAATGGATTTTTTAGTAATGGTCATTGATTCTTATCATCCAAAAAATGATATGAAATAAGATGTAATATGATTATTATAATCATATTTTACCATAAAGTTATTTTTTAAACCATCCATGATGGTGGTGATCAAAAAATGAATCATGTTATCTATAGAGGTGGTAGCCAGCATGTAACAAAAATGATGATTTCATTTTCTAATGAGTGATATTATTAATAGAATGACACATTTATCTTTACAGAAAATTAATTATTTCATAAACATCATATTTATTTAATTATTTCATTCTTATAACCATCCATGTAGGTTGCTGAGGAAAAATGAAATATGTTGTTTTTTGGAGTCGGTAGTTCACATGTACACACAAATAAAATTTTCATTTTATATAGAATAGTAGAAAGGTATAAAATGTGTTATCATTTTATAATATTAAAAATGTTATAAAAATTATAATTATTCATTTAATATCCTTTTATAACCATAAAAGTAAAGTATATATGAATATTAAATATGTCGGTTCATGGAGGTGGTAATTGTTATGTAAGAACGAACGACATTTGCATTTTTCTAAGGGGGGAGGGTAGATAATGGATATACCATTAATATAATAACATTATAGTAAAATAATTCATAACTAATTATATAATAATTAGTGTAATATATTTGGAATAAAAATATAGTGAAGAAAAAAGGTTAAAAACTTATTAGTACTCATGTTGAGAATTTGAACCCTTTCTTATAGAACCTCTTGGAAATAGGGGATTTTTGGATTTTTTTTTTCGATCAATGGGATTCAAAATATTATATAGGTCTATAGGGGAATTAAATTTATTATAGTTCCAAGAGGAATTAAAATTTTTAGAGTATATGTAACATTTTGGTTGAAGTCTCCTTTTATAAATGGGGGTAGTGACATTTTTATAATATTATAAAAGGACACATCACTATTAAAGGAATGTGAGACTAAAATTTTAAAATTATGGATTAATTATGATGATTTATTATATAGAAAACCTTTTACAAAAAAATTAAAAAATAATTTTTGATGAATTTTTATATTTTTCTCTATAGTTTTAACATTTTTCAAAACATACATTTTCCACAATAATTTTTTATTAACCTTAGTAACATATTTTTAAGTCTAAAATAATTAATAATATTATATAATATCAAAATTATTAATCTATATTTTTTTTTATAATATTAAATTTAGGAAATTTATAAAAATAAATTTTAAAATAATAAATGTATAATGTAACACCCCAATTTCTAAAGTAAGAATGTCGTATTGATAGCAAGTTTGACACGCAACAACATGTGTAGATGGTAATATAATATCTAGATACTTTAAAATAGATTTACTATATTAAAATAATTTATTCTATGATACAACTTTCAATGTACGTGATACAAAATTATCTTTTGTTACACGCAAAAAAGACTTTCTCCGATAACATCTATTACACGCAAAACCAAGTTCTATCGAATATTATTAATATTATAATTTAATATAATATTATATAAACTATCCATTTAATTGGATTTTATTATTAGTACTAAATAACTTATGAAAATATATGGTTTAATTCATTGGTCCCCAATTAATTAGAAAGGAAAATAAAAATCAAATAAATATAAATGAATTATTTTTTTATATAAAACTATTTTTATGATCACAATGGTATTTTATGATAATAAATTAACATAATAAATATTATTGAATTATATTAATTATATATTAAATATAATATTATTCATATTAATATAATATATTTTATAGGCATGATATAAGTATCGGTCCAATTTTACACATAAAAAACTATATTTTTATAAAGGCAATTTTTTCACCTTTTAATGGAGCACCTATTTTAAAAATAAATTATGGTTATATAATGAATTAAATTTTTAAGAATAAAATTCATTTTCCTAATATTAATATAAAAATTTACTTTGGGTAAATGTTTTTTATTTTTATGTGAAGTTTCATTTTTTGATGAATAGTGAAAAATACAGAATTTTAATTAAAAACTGTGTTTTCATCTAAGTTATTTATAAGGTTAAATTGTATTATTTATTGTTATTTATTTTAATTATATAAATTTTAAATATATTAACGTAATTTATGTCATTTAAATTAATTTCACAATGAAATTGGATATAAAAATATTTCAATCTTTTGAACATGTTTACTTTAAAACCTGCTTTCTTATCCCTTATGAAGGATTAAATTTAAATTAATTTCTCTCATATCATTGATTGGAATTTGAAAATATATATTACATACTTATAATACAAATAATTTATAATTTATATTATTTTAAAATTATTTTTTTACCAAGACTATTAGTGTATACTATTAAAATTAATTACAATGATTAAGGTAAAATAAAGATTAACAAGGGACTAAACCTTAAACTTAAGGGAAAAATGACTTATAAACATGTCCAAAGACATATTTTATGGACATGTTTAGACCATATAATTTCTTGGATATAATATTGTTCATTATTAAATCAAATTGAACAGGAAAGAATGTGGATGGAATTCCCTCTTTCAAATATTTACAAGAATTCCACTCCTCCTTCACTATATAAAGGCACACACCCCTCCCTTATATTCACACCTATAAAGAAATTTGTCTCATATTAACCTAGACCAAATAGAAACCAAATTACCTACAATAATAATAGAAGTTTCACTCTTGAAATAAATAAATCCTGGTAATTATTTTGGTATAAGCCAAAAGGAGTTACCCGAATAAGAGGTAACGTTCTTCAATGATCACTTTTGTTTCATTTCTCTATCCAACCCTTATATTATTCATATATATTTTTTATGTAATAACCTAATTATAATTAAATACTTATATGTTTTTTTCTAAGGATAATTCTTACATCTACACAAACTTATATCAAATGTATATGCAATCATCGTTCATGTGTATGACTAACTACAGCCTCGCGAACCAATGTCATTTGGTCTTCCATTGACAACTTCAAGTTTAGTAATAATGATGAATTTATAGTTTTTATATGATATATATTATATTTATAATGTATTAATGCTTATTTTTTGTTTATATAATAGATACCTTCCTGTTTTTTATTTTTTTGGGAACACGATAACATCGTTTGTGGATGTGTAGACTACCGCAACCTCAAAGCAATGTGATTCATTAATTGTTTATATGGAATGTATTAAGGATGGGTTTAATAAAAATGCATCATATATATATTATAAATATGATACTATAATTATAATATACATATATATATAACTTACATTTTAAATATGAAAATGAAATGGAAGTAGCGTTCATGCATACGTACAACCAAACATCTCCATGAAGGGTGCATTTCATTTCCTATCACCAAACAATATGGATTACAATAAATACATATATAATAAATATTTATAATATTTACATCACCTTTTACATAATTTATATTATTAATTCATTATTTACTTAAGAATAATAAAAATAACAAGTCAATTTAATCTCAAAAAACATGACAATTAAGAGCTGAAATGAAGAAAATAATGAAAGATTGTTAACAAATTGGTAATAAGATACTATAAGAATATCATTTATGATATTATAAATATGATTATGGTTATTTAATAAGTTAATAACATGCTTAAAATTATTATAAATTATGTTAAAGGATGTTCACCAAAAAGGAAATGCAAGGTAAGAGATTCTTGTCTCACTTTAACTTTCGTGATACATACATCGTATTCACCAGTTATTTATTTAGTTTTGTGTATATAATTACCCTATTTTATTTTATATCATGAATATATTCATCTTTATTTTATTTAATGTTTCATTTTTATTTATTTATTTCATTTCTCTTATTATTCAAAACATACCAAGTGGTAAGGGATTTTATCTCAATTTACATTCCATTGAGATGTGATTGTTATTATGCATATAATTTCATTTATATGGGGTATATACTGCTGTTATACATGTAATATCATGAATAATTAATTATTAATAGTATTTTAAGTTTCAATTTTAATTATTTCATTAATGGGATTTTAACTAAAAGTTACCACGTCGTAAATAATTTCATAATTGGATTTCTTTTCATTGTATTGTATTACATTATCATTATCATTAATATTATAAGATTACGTGTGTAATAAATTTTTTATATCTATTGTTTTATTTACACTTTTTTATGTGGATTTAATATTTATACACATAATCTATTCACTAATTTATTCTCACTTCAACATTATGGTGTTTTTAAGGGTTTACATCACTATCTCATTTTATTAGGGATTACTGACAATTGAATTTCCATTAATGGAAATTAATTTATAATGTTTAAATAAAACCTTTAATTTTATTATCCTATAGTAATTCTTGATATTTTTAAGTAATTTTACTATTTTCGTACTATTTTTTACACAACATGTTTTATAAAACGTTTTTAAGAAAGACCAATTTCATTTATCTCTTTGGTCAGAAATCTATTTTCACTCAAAACCATGTTTTATAAAAATAATTTCAAAATTGTTTTTATCCTTTAAAAAAATTATGAAAGAAATTTTTACCCCATTTTCCTTTAACAAATGTTTTAAAAATAATATTCTTGGATCTTTCTGAAAAATTAAATTTTCTAACCTTTTTACTGTGCAAAAGGAATATTATTTTTTCCTTGTATGTATTATACATAATTACCCACTGTAATTTATTTGAATGATACATTTTAATTTTCAAATATATTTTAAAATTTAATATTTTTAAAAGCGATTTTAAAATAAATTGGGTTTTCAAAAAGTTTTTTCAAAATGAAATGTATATTTTCCTCAGAAATGTTTTAAAGATTATTTATGGTATTTCTATTCATCAATGAAAACAACCCTTTATTCTTACTCCACATGGGATATTTTTTATTGATACCATATTTATTCTTCCTTTAGATGGTATATAATTTCATTGAATAGGCATAGTATTGAAATTCAATTCCTTGATTCTTTTTTTATTTCCCTTGAAATATTTACTTTCCTATAGTTATTAGATGTTAAATTTCCTATAAATATCCATATAATTTCTCATATATATGAATATTTTATAAATTGTATGCCATCTTTTTATATACGGTGCTTACATTGAAAGTAACTTGAATTACTAGAGAAATATTGACAAATCAATATCTTTTACTCAATATGGATGTTTGATGATAAGGTACATTGCTTATAAATTTAATCAATTATTTGATATATGATTAATTCTTTGGACATGCACTAATTGGGTTGTGGACCGGTTAATGTAAGCCCCTCGATTCATTGGTGCTCTCATGGGATGAATCAGTTGGATAGAATTTGATATGAGGGGTTTTAAATAGAATTTTTTAATCCGTCTAAAGAAAATATCTTTGTTATAAATGTATCGTGTTCCTATGAAACATGAAGTCCAATAATTAAGAATTTCCATCATTCAGATTTTTTATTATTATCCATGATATTTTCACTATGAAAAAATTAATAGATTCATTTCATTCTCAATTTATTGAATAAATGGAATGTGCATTCATTTATTTAGCTTTTCACATTGATTATTCCTTTTCCAGTTATTTACATGTAATGCGTGTTTAGTTATTTACCTTTCTCTATTGTTTTCACACACCCAATCAGTTTATTGATTATATGTAATGTGTGTTTAGTTATTTAACTTATCATATTGATTATCCTCATTAAATAATTATTATTTCTAATATACTTTTCCCTTTATAATAATTTGAGGTCACCCTTATTTTTTCATTTCCTCAGGAATCCAAGAACTCTTCTAAGAAAGATATAAAAGGATATTCTAAGTGGGAATAAAGTCTTCCTTGAATGAAAAATAATATTTTGTAATTAGTGTATTCATTTTTAATAAAATACTCATGTATGTATGTAGTTTAACAAGACCAATAAACTAATAAGTACTTTAGGATTTGACTCCTTATAATCATGCCAATGTAATTATATTAGACACTAGCACCAGACTTCAGACATCAGACCGCTATAGTTAGTATCGAAGGAAGATTATTAGAAACCATGGGAAGTATATTTATAAAAACATAGATTACAGAAAAAACACTAAGGTATAATTTAAGGATACGTATAGAAGAATATTCTAATGTTTCAGTTAGATGGATATTATTTGATTTTCCTAGAAATGCATCCATGTCTAGATACAATAAGTGTATGTGGTTCATGAATAGATGTACCTAGGGGTATTAGCTCTGAAAAGAGAACATTAGTATTGAATCAAGTGTAACCTAGTACATTAAAATGGGCCTTAATACACACATGGATTCACACTCAAAAGGGATATTCTTAGGATAATTCAAATTTTCTTTACAAACCATTATGAAGGATTTGAGTAGATAATGACAATAAATGGCCTATTTTAAACTAGAGGTTTCTAAAATTAAAAATAATGGTTCAAGATTTAGACATACAAAAAATTATTATATGGTTTTATACACTATGATAAATTTTTATCACATTATGTTTTTTTTGTTTTATTCAATGGCTTAAACCTAAAGAAATCATGTTTACATTGAACATGAAGGACAAGGTGGCTGAAATATGAAACCTAATGGGATTTTGAAATTAGTAAAATATATTTTTTCCTGAATAATAATTTTTTCAAAATATGATTAACAAAATATATCTTAACCAACACTTTAACTAGCCAAAAAATAGATAGATGTATTTTTCTAAGAAATCAAACGGTGGAGACCATAGAGAAAATAAGGCTTTATTTCCATCATGAAAGAAATGTGGAAGGAGACACCTAGGAAACTGTCTCATTAGAACTGGAAAATTCTTTATGTGTGGTAAATAAGGACATAAAGCTCTAAAATTACAAGGAAAATAAAGATTATGAACAAAGGGAATAATTCTTATCCTAATGATCCATTTATAGTTCATTACATTAAATGTGGGTAACTCAAGTATTACTCGATTCAATTCCCTCTTTTAAAGGATAAACTCTAGGGACCTGGGTGGAAATAAATGGATGAAGTATTTAGGTATTGGGGTTGTATTGAGATCCTTATAAAAAAATGATTTTTAATGATTAAATTTCAATAATGTTCATCATATTTATGTTGGAATCAATAATAACATGGTATTAGAAAAATTCAAAACTATAAGGTGGAGGGACTTGAACCTATGACCAAAGGATGATAAGATTTTTGTGCCTACCAATGACCCACATGATGTCTTAGTTATTGAATCATTTATTTAAGCTAAAAATTTGAAAAATAAATATTAATGATGGACTAGTAGTATAACTTTTTAGGCTTGGAGATAAATGTATTAATAATATTGGTTCTAAAAACTATTTAGATAAAGAAATTACTTTTCACACTTTCGTGTATCTTATGTTATATTAAAAGTGAATTTTAGTGCTTCAAGTATAAAATATTCATTCTTGGGTATTAATTTCTTGGAGTAAAGGGATATATTAATCCATTTTATGTCATTGGAATCAATTTCACATTAAAATTAGATATAAAAACATTTCAAACATTTGAACATTTTTAAATTAAAAACTCATCTTCTCATCCCATCTATGGGATTAAATTTAAATTAATTTATGAATATAATATGATTTTAATTTTAAAAAATGGATAACATATTGGGAATAAGAATTATTTATAATTTTAAGTAATTTAAACTTATTTTTTGACCAAAAATATTAGTGAATGTAGTTAAAAATAATTATAGTTGTTAAGGTAAAATTTAGCTTAATAATGGACTAAACCTTAAACATAAGGGCCAAAATTACCTATAAAAATATTCAAAACCCATTGGATAGAAATATTTATATGATAACCTCTATATTATATAATGTTTTCATTATCTCAACAACTTTACAAGGAAAAAAATTTGGCTGGAATTCCACTCTCAAATATTTACAAGAACTCCACTCCTCCTCTACTCTTAAAAAGAACTCATCCCTCCCACTTATTCACACTTATCAAGCCATTTTAATCATCCAAACCCTTAACAATTAAGATTCAAACTACATTAACCTCATCCAATAATCCTAACTTTGGGTATAAATCCAAAAAAGGAAGTCTTTTGGTATAAACCAAAAAGAGTTACCCGAATAAGAGGTAAGGTCCTGCAATGATCACTTTTATTTAATTTATTTACCCACCCCTTCAGTTATTGTTATATATTTATTATATAATAACTTCTATATCCTAAATATAATGATATTTTTTTATTATAATTTTATTACCTAAACCTACACACACTTCCATCAAATGGGATATGCAATCATCGTTCATGTGTATGGCGGACTACCACATTCTGAACAATTGTTGTTTGTTATTCCATTGAAACCTTCAAAATTTTTTGTTCTAGGTGAAGTGGAAGTGTGTGATGGGTGGATACCAACTTTATTTTTTCCATAATTTATGATCAATCTTAGATCTATACAACGATGAAATATGTGATCCACAGAATTGAGTCAAAGAAATATAGAATAAAGAATTTCACCGAAACTAAGAAATATGATCATCACATATTATTTATATTTAATTAAATTAAATAAAGGATCATAATTATTGGAATTATTTATTCATTGATGAATTTGGTGACAGATCTGCGATCCACCATCGCTTCATTGTAAAAACCAAGTGCATATTTCCACTAGTGACAATCCACATGTGTTCCTCAAATCTACAGACATCGTTGAAGGAATATATAGTTTCTAGAATGGAAAATCCTTATAGTTGAATCATCCACATTTTATCACATTTAGAAATAATTCCAAAAAATTCTCTTTGATTTGGTAGAGGGGATTTCTCTCTGTTCTTGGGAGCGTTCTTGGAGAAGGGATCTCTTTAGGCTTGATATGGTACTCCAAATCCATTTTTCACAACCAAGACAAATGAATTGGATTAATGAGAAAATAACACAAATAGTTTTATATATTTCTATGGTTAAAATAAAATAATTTCATAGGTTCCCTTAATTAATTATTTAATCCTAGTGAAACACCATGTCAAATAATAACAGTAATTTCATTATTTCTGGACATGTACTTAACTTTCGAGTTATAATTAAATATTATTTTATAAAATAACATACAATATTTATTATTTCTCATTAGAACTAAAACCTTAGTCCTCCATTCCTCCATAATATTTATCAGACCTTGAAAATGACTATTTATTTATTAAATAAATATCACTACATTATTCTCCAATAAAAAAATAAATATTATCTTAACTAAATAGAAAATATTTATTTATATGCAATCAAGAACACATGAATAAATATTAAAAAATATATGTGAATAATATTGTTTTCAACCCATTAAATAATAAATAATAATATATATTATTTAACTGAGATTCTGGATACACTTAGTGTGTGATCCTCTAGGACTTTTTCTCAATGTAATTTGGTGAAGCAGCCTAAATTCCAAGGATAGAATCTAGAAACATGTCATGGAACTCATAGAGAAATAAGTTAATACCAAAATGACATGTCACCTTATATGGACACTTACTTTTTAATATAATCCCTTTTTCATAATATCTCAAATTTAGCAAGTTAAATGCTTGTGCCATCAACATATATGCTCGGTTATCTCTTTATTTGACTTTCTAGGAATAGAACTTGCCTATAGAATACCTTTTTTATGGTTTTATTTATGATATATCATTTCCATTAAAGGTCCTAAGATTTTAACTTTTTTTAAATAATATAAGGGATAAATCCTTTCTCATATTATTCATTAATGCAATATTACTCACGACACGCCCAATTTATCCTACCTCACCACGGACATTTGTCATCATGGTTTTTGATAATACATCAAATTACATGAATCATAATATTCATTAATAATAATCTTAAAGTCTAAGGACTAATATACATGACCACAGATAGAAACATCCAATGATACATACAAATGTGGATTTCCTATTGGTGGGTCTAGTTCTCATAATGTCCTACTAGATATTACCAAGGGCGTACACTATGAAAAGATTCCTCAAAGTCCTATGAGTCTCCATCCCGGATAGCCTGTGTAATTTTTTCCCTCAAATGATATCATTTAGCTATATAATATATATTCAAAATAGTGTTGTAGCACTTATGGGTTCTCATCATAGTGGATAACTGATACGACCTTTTGATGTGATAGATACTCTTCAAACATTATCACATACTCTATCACACATAAGAAGAATCGTGATGTGATAATTTGTTTATTAATATTGAAAATAATGAATATATATTTATCATAATGTAAAAAATAATTTGGTTCTAGGGAACCAACTCCAACATACTCCCACTTTACATAGACCCAACTGCTAATGACCTTCATTATTCTAGCTCTCACATGATACTCATGCTTCTAATGAGACATGACTTTAGTCAATGGGTCCTCTACATTATCTTCTGTGGGTACTCTTATCACTAAAACATCACCCATCTGGTAGAAATATCTCAAGAGGTGATACTTCTGGTGTATATTCATTGTCTATCTGTGTGACCTTTTATCTTCTATAAAAACCGTCGTTGCAATATTATCACAATACAATGTGATATGGTCTTTACTACTAGGTACCACATCAATATTATGTACAAAGTTCTAAATACAAATGGATTCCTTGGATGCATCAAAATCTGCTATATACTCAGAATTCATTATATAATCAGTACCAACTGGATGATTTGAACTCTTATAGTAAAAAAATCCTTCTTTGAGACAGAAAATATATCCTGATTGTGACTTCAGATCATTCTGATCTATCTAAAAAACTAGCATCAGTTTAACCTTTGATGACAAGTTCCTCGTATCCTCTATTCACCAAGAACATAACCTTTGTTCTTCTTAGATACATAAGGATAACCTAACCGTAATCTAATGTTGTTCTCATGGATCTTCTTGATATCATCCTATCATAATAAATTCATAGGAAATATCAATTCTAATATATTATAGTTAATGAATGACTGATCATTTCTCCTAAGTGTATGGTTTCCTACTCATTATATATTTCTCATGTTGTGTCTGAGGATTCATTTTCTTAGAAATACATAAACCATGTGACATAGGAAATAATCACCTCTTTGATTGTTCTATACTAAATATATTTAGTATCGGGTCAATATATGTACTTTGACTTACTCCCATCAACCTCTTGGATATATAACGAATGATATTGATCCCTAGAATATAGTTTGTTTCACCTAAGTCCTTTATGGAGAAACACATGTTTAAATAGTCCTTAACAAATTTTAAGATTGGTATGTAGTTTCTAATAAGTATTATGTCATCAATATATACTACTAGGATAATAAATAAATTCTCACCAAACCTCTTATAAACACATGTCTCACATTCATTCTTAATGAAACCAAATTATTTTATGGATTCATCAAATCGAATGTTCCATGACCTAGATTCTTATTTCAATCCATAAATGGATCACTAAACTTGAAAATACTTTTGGCATCACCTGGAGTCACAAACCCATCTAGTTGTGTCATATATACATCTTCCTTAAGGTTCCCATTAAAGAATGTAGTTTTTACATCCACTTACAAATCTCATATCCATGGTAAGCTTATTTGGAAAATAAAGTTATAATGGATTTACACATGGAAACTGGTGAAAAGGATTCATAAAATTCAATTCCATGATGTTTTTTAAACCCTTTAAACACTGACCTTGTTTTATAAGTACTTAATTTTCCTACCTTGTCTAGTTTCCTCTTGAATACCTATTTGCTTCCAACAGGATTTACATCAACTGGTTCATCGACCCAAACCCAATTTTTTTTTTGATATATGGAATCCATTTCAGAATTCAAGGATTCTTTCCATCTTGTAGATTTTGATCTCTATATTTCCTCCTTGTAGGAAATAGGTTCACCATTTTCAACCAAAAATGAATCACCATATTCAGTGACTATAAAACTATATCTCTATTTTTCTCTTACCTCTCTTACACTCCTTTGTAGTACTTGTGTTTCAGGAACATATTATTCCATGGGGACCTATAAAATCTTTTCTTGTACTAACTCTTGTGTATCTTGAGAATTAAATTAATCTAATTCAATCTTTCTACCACTCTTCTTTTTGACTATGTGACCCCTCTAAAGAAAAAATTCTTGTATGGAGACATTCATTTTCTTGTCTGAGGGGTTGTTTAGGTAGTATCCCTTTGTTTTCTTAGGATACCCTATAAAGATACACTTAGTGCCCTGGGGTTCTAGTTTTTATCATGATAAGGACTTAACAAATGCCTTACAACCCCATACACATGTATGAGACAAAATGGGTTTCTTTCCACCCCATTGGTCGAAGGGAATTCCATTTTTTTCTTTATTTGGTAATTGGTTTAATTTGTATGTCATAGTTTATAATTCATATCCTCAAAAGGATAATGGAAGATCTGCGTGACTCATCATTAACCATACCATTTCTAAAAAGGTATGGTTACTCCTTTCACTAACACCTTTCCACTGTGGTGTATAAGGTGGATTTAGTAGAGATATAATCCGAAAATCCCATATAATGTTGATGAACTCTTAGTTAATATACTCACCACCATGATCTGATCGAATCTTCTTTATCATCTTACCAAGATAAATATTTACATCATTCTTAAATTCCATGAATTTATCAATGTAATTAGAATTCTACCTCATTAAGTATATATATCCATATATACTCAAGTCAACAGTAAAAGTAATGAAATAAGAATACCCACCTCTAGATTCTACTATAAATGGTCTACACACATCAATGTGTACTAATCCTAGAATTGTTTTAGACCTTTAACCCTATCCACTAAATAGTGGTTTGGTCATTTTTTCTTCCAAACGAGCGTGACATATATCATGTAATTTTAGCTTAGAATAGTCTAAATAACCATCTTGAAAAAATCCAAACACTTTTTTTACATGACCAAGATGGAATTCCACAACTTGGTTTACATGAGTTGTGTGAACATGATTCGTTATTGATTTCTAACACTTTATTTTCATAATTTAATACACAAAGACCATTATTTAAATGTGACTTACAATGAAATATGTTGTCCTTAAAAAAGAAATAAATTTTATTTGAAAATTTTAAAATAAGTCAATTTGTATCTAATCATGACATAGAAATTATGTTCACGGTAACTGTATGTACATAATAACACTATTTTAAAACAAAAATCATTCTGGTTGGAAATGAAAGTTGGTAGTCACCAATGTTCAGAACTGCCAGCCTCAGACCATTTCCATCTCATAGATCCACCTCTCCTCTATAAATAATCTATAATATACTTGGTTCCTTCATTCGGATATAGATATGAGAACCAGAAGCTTAATCTAATACCCAATGTGTAGAATTGAAAATATTGCACTTGATAATGAATGATCCTTTAGCTTTCCACAGATTTTGGGTGCAGTTCCTCTTCTAGTATCCTACATTTCCACAAGAAAAACATACTGCCTCTTTTTCCTTATCTTGTCTTTGGATCTTCCCCTTCATTGATGGTTGGTTCTCATGATATTTAGACTTTTTATAGGTCTTGGGAACCTTTTCATTGTTCTTCCTTTTCTTATTCACCATAAGGACCTTGGGATTATCACACCCCATGTACATATCCAATTACAGAAACAAGTTAATAATTTCCAAAAGACTCTTTTTATTATTTCTCATATTATAATTCATAATAAATCTAGACATGGTCTGGGGTTGTGATGAAAGTATGAGATCTATACACAACTCATGAGGGAATTTAATACCTAATATGTCTAGGTGTTCAATGTAGCTGATAAGCTTAACTACATGAGGCCCAACTGGAACAGACTCTCTAAGCTTAGTTATGAACAAAGCATTAGAGATCTCGTACCTCTATTGTCTCTCCTTCTCTTGATAGATATCCCGAAGGTGTTATATCATGTTATAGGAATCCATATCCTCATGTTGATTTTAAATCTTATTAGACATGGATGATAGAGTGAAGTAATAAAGATATGTAGCATCATTAAAATTTTTCTCATAGAGAGATAGTTCTTCCTCACTAGCCTCATTTCCTAATGCAACTGGTAAACGTTCTTCCAACCCATAAAAATTACCTTCATGGAGAATGATTACATGTAGGTGCCTTTTCCACTCTTGGAAATTTTTGCTGGTATAAGGTTTTCCATCTCAAGTATGGATCATAATGAAATTTTTTATTTCATTTTATTATTGTTTCTAAAAAATAAGATAACCATAATTTTAGTACTTTATCTAAAAATATTTGGACAAATACATATTATATTTATTAGTATCCCACTATTTTATCGAAACCTAATAGTCTTCACCATTGGATTTAGAATATCTTTTTTCTTGGATATTATTGTGGAGATGATCCATATTCCCCTTATCATTACCCCAACTTTGGTAGTTCAAGCCACTCAAATGGTTTTGGTTAGGCATTCCAAATTCCAACTATACTAACTCGGAGTTCCTTGATATATTGAGTGGACTCCCCAATACTAAAATTATTAATTTAGATTTCCTCCAAATTTTCCTCTTAGTTACACCAAGTCCTATTTTGGAAGTCAATTCTTTATGTCAAATAAGTTAAGTCAACCAAAAACCTAAAGTTTTAATTCCATGATAATTGAAATCACCCCAACATTGGATGGTCAACCATGAATTAGATAATATTAATGCATAACCTGGTTTATTTTAGTTCTATGTTCTATTCTTGTTAATTCATTGATTATGTGATCATGAAAATACATCTATAATGACATAACCATGCAATTGAATGAAATAAACTATAGTGGTATTATCATGAGCTCTTACTAGTGGTTAGTTTATCTAGTAGTTGATAAAATAACTATTGACCTTTGGTAAAAATACCTTGAACCAATTAAGGTTCATGTTATATCTTTCCACTTATCCACATATGTATATCCTTGGATTGGTTTCATCTCAGATCCAAACTTGTATCACCTCCACCATCTTGTGATCTCCATTCATTACATATTCCTTTTACTCACATGCAGTTTGGGGGAAAATGGGTTTAAATAAAAGAAATCATGGGCACAGAGACCCTACATAATGAAAGGAGAGAAGGCATGCAATCCAAAAATTTCATTTAATACTAAATTAAATTAAACGGATTCACATACAAAAGGTCTGGTCTATCTCATGATCATCCACATGAATGCAACAAATTACGCATTTAATAAAACTAGAATTAAATTATTAATCATTCTTATTTAAGATAAAACGTGCACAAATCGATTAATTATTATCTTTAATTATTCAATATTGTTATCTTAATTGTCATCTGAATTTCTTTGATATTCTCATCCATTGTAATTTTAAAAAAATTAAATAATATCATTTAAATTTAACTGTGTACATAAATATACCTTGGGGGTAACATAGTGAATACCCATCCAATTCTACCCAACTTTTATTACACTCATATACTATATTACTCTTGTGACATATGGCATACATGACTTATCACATACTTTCACAACATGTATTTCATGGATAATTACATGAATCGCATGATTTCCATTCACGTGTTGTGATTAAATGCACAGAGAGTGAAAACTTGTAAAATAACTAATACATGATATGAAGATTAGAACATTACATAGATATTAATTAAATATATAAATATTTATGTATTTTAAATCCTATCACATGGTGTGTCCTATATTTATGACCACACACAAGTACATATCTCAAGGATTACATAGTAAAATAAATAAATTATAAATCTTCATAACTTAGTATAAGTACAAGGCATGTACATCTGATCTACATGGTGTGTACACCTCTCATTGTCTATCTGAGACACACACCTAGGGAATCAGTGTGTAATCTATGCCTCAAAAAAGTTGCAGTATAGTGTGTGTCCAATGAATCATATTTTGTGTGAACTATGAGTTACATGGTCACCAATCAGGTAGGATATTTATGGAATACACATCCCATCTATGACTCAAAGGGACTACACACCATGTACTTAGGCTACATGGTGTGTAGTTCGGTTAACTATGTGCCATTAAATTCTGGTCAACATGTGGCGTGTGTAATTAATACAATAATCAATGCATAATCTTGAATTTATTTTCCAAACCAATTTTGATGTATTGAATGTGACTACATGGTGTGTAACATCGATTACATAGTGTGTAGTCTGGTGTTGTCCTACCATAAACATCATCACCTCCAAATGAGTTTTTCTATTTTATTTTAATCATAAAATTAAACTTCTCTATTATATCTATAAGAAATTAAGGGGGAAGAAATAGATATCTCAATTCGAATTAAAATAATGATTAAACATCAATTGAAAAAACTAAATTAAAATAAATAAATCACCAATTATTTTAAATAATTATAAATAATTATGTGACCGCTCTGATACCCCTTGTTGGTTTTGGATGTAGTAGAATCATGAGAGGGGTGAGGCACTACTTTAATTTTTTCTATAATAGATGATCAATCTAAGTTCTATACCATAATGAATGTTGTGATCCACAGAATTGAGTCAATGAAATAAATAATGAGTAATTTCTCCAAAAAAGAGAAAGGGGAAAATAACATATTATTTATAATTAATTTAGTTAAATAAAGAATTTCCTTTTTGGAATTATTTCTTCATTGATGAATCCATTGACAGATCTATGGTCCACCGTCGTTTAGTTGTAGAAACCAAGTGTAGATTTCTTCTAGTGGTGATCCACACATGTTCCTCGAATCTCTAGATGTCTCTGAAGGAATCTATGGGTTCTAGAATATTATATAATTTTACTTATTTCATCCACCTTTGATCACTTCATAAACCTCTTTTAAAGCATTCTCCTTGATCTGGTGGAGGGGATTTTTCAACATTCTTGAGAGCACTCATGGATAAGGGATCTTTCTAGGCATGAGAGGATTCTCTAAATCTGTTCTGCACAACCAAGGAAAATGAATTGGATTAATGAGAAAATAACATAAATAGGTTTATATAACTAGGGTTAATATGAAATAATTGCACAATTTCCCTTAATTATTTATTTAATCCTATTGAAACCCCATTTGAAATAATAATAATAATATCATTATTTCTCAACATGCACTTAACTTGGGAATTATAATTATTTATTATTAAATGAAATAATATTACTTATTTACTATTTCTCATTGGACCAAATTTTTTTTTCCTCCATTCCCCCATAATATTTATTAAACCTTGAATAATAACTATTTATTTATTAAATAAATATCACTTCGTTATTCTCTAATAAATAAATAAATATTATATTTACTAAATATAAAATAAATATTTATATGTGATCAATCATACATAAATAATTATGAAACCACGTACAAGAATAATATTTATTCAACCTATTAAATAATATATATTAATATATACTATTGATATGAGATTTTGGATAAAATTTGCATTTGACACTCTAGGCCTCTTTCTTAGTGCCATTAGGCCAAGTAGCATAAAGTCCATGATTAGAATCTAGAAACATGTCAAGGAACCCATATAGAAAGAAGTTAATTTCACAACAACATGTCACCTCATTTGGATGCTTACTATGTAATATAATTTTTTTATCACAAAATCTCAAATCAAGCAGGTTGCATGCCAGTGCCATCAATCTATACGCTCGACTGTCTCTTTCATCGAATTTCTTGAAATAGAACTTAAATAAATAGCACCATGGCCATGGAATTATTTAAGATGTATCATTTCCATCAAAGGTCATGAGATATTAAATTCCATTAAAAAATAGATGGTATAAATCATTTATCACATTATTCATTGATACAATAATACTCATGATGCACCCAATATATCCTATCTTGCCGCAAACATCTGTCATCATGGTTTTCATCAATACAGCAAAGTACTCGACTCATAATATTCAATAATAATAATCATAATGTCTAAGGACCAATACACACATTCGCGGATAGGAACATCCAATGACACATAATAATGTTTATTTCCTACTATTGGGACTCGTTCTCATAATATCTTATTGGATATTTCTAAGGGAGTACACCACGAGAAGGTTCCTCAAAGTCCTACGAGTCTCCAACCCTGATATTCTATATAATATTTGTCCCTCAAATGATATCATCCGTCTAAAGAACATATATTCTATAATAGTGTAACAACATTTATGGGTTCTCATCATAAGGGGGAACTGCTATAACCAT
This sequence comes from Viscum album, assembly GCA_963277665.1. NCBI lineage: Eukaryota > Viridiplantae > Streptophyta > Magnoliopsida > Santalales > Viscaceae > Viscum > Viscum album. The sequence continues at coordinate 530,743,528 of OY728139.1, read as the reverse complement.
TTAGTGTGACTGCTACTCTTATGACATTATCACATGCTATGTCACACAGAAGAACAATCATGATGTGATAAGTAGTCTATTAATATTTGTAACAATGAATACATGTTTATCGTAAAGTACAAATAAATTGGTTCTAGGGCACCAACTCTAACAATATATTGGGAATAATGATATATTTATAGGTTTTATATTATATATATGTGTGTGTGTGTGTGTTTTTATGATACTTTTAAATATTTATTTATTCTTCTCTAATTTTTATATAAAACACACTTTCTTTTGTCCCATTTTTTGGGAACATGATAACATCTTTTTTGTATATGTGGACTACCACCTCTTCAAAGCGATGTGATTCATTCACACTTTACATGGAATGTATTAAGGATGGTTTTAATAAAAATATGTGATATATATAACATAATTATTATACAATAATGATAATATACACACATATATATATATACAACTTAATTTCTAGATATGAAAAGGAATTGTAAATGACATTCATGCGTACGTACGGTATACCGTCCTAATCAACAATGCTTTTCATTTCCTATCTATAAACTTTATAGATTACTCTAAAAACATATATTCTTTATATATATAATATTAATATCCTTTATTACATCCTATAGATAATGTGATCATTATCAGCATAAGAAGAAAAAAATTCAAAGCATACTCGAAAAACTTGACAATTAACACCTGAAACAATGAAAATATTGAATGTTTGTTAACAAATGGGTAATAATATAATATAATAATATAATATATGACATTATAAATATGTTTATCATTAAAGTATAAGTTTATAAAATCATTAAAACCATTATACGTGAGCTTCAAGGATGTTCACCAAAAAGGAAATTCAAGGAAAGGGATTCTTGTATCACTTTTACTTTCGTGAGGTATACACCATATTCACCACTTATTTCTCTTGTGTGATGTATATACCTCCCCTATTGTATTTTATATCATGATTATATTTATATTCATGTTATTTATAGTTTTAATTGATTTAATTTCTTTCATGGGGCTTGTGATTCAAAATATACCAAGTGGTAATGGATTTCATCTCACTTTACATTCCATTAAGACTTAATTATTATTATGCACATAATTTATTTCATATGGTGTATATAATTCAATTTTACATGTAATATCCTGAATAATTCATTCTTCATGGAAATTTAGGTCTCAATTTGAGTTATTTCATTAAGGGTATTTCAATTAAAAGTTATAAAGTTGTAAATAATTTCATAACCTGATTATTTTTCATTTGGTTATATTACTTTCTAGTTGTAATTAATATTCTAAGATTATATTTGTAATCACTTTTTACCCTATATTATTTTATTTAATGAAAGTTATTTGTATTTAAAATTTATACACATAATCTAGTCATTGATTTATTCTCATTTCAATGCTATGGTCTTTTCAAGGGGGTACATCACAATCTCATTTTATTCGGGGTTATTTATGCTTGAATTTCCAATAAAGGAAATTATTTGATCACTGTTAAATAAACAATATAATTTTATTATCCTCTAGCTATTCATGATCTTTTCAAGTTATAGTACCATTTTCCTACTCTTTTGTACTCAAAATGATTTAGGAAATGTTTTTAAGAAAACCCAAATGCATTTTTCTCTTTGATCAGAAAACCGTTTTCTCTCAAAACCATGTTTTACAAAAAAAATATAAAATGTTTTTAAACTTTTAATAATTGTTTATTAGATAATGTTTTACCCATTTTTTCTTTTAAAAATGTTTTCAAAGGGTTCTTCCTACCTCTTTCTGGATATGATACTTTTCTATCCTTTTTATAGTGCAAAAAGAATGATCTTTTTACATAGTATGGCATGTATGAAATTACCCACAATCATTTATTTGAATCATCCTTTGAATTTTTAAAATATATTTTTGAAAGGTATTTTAAAATAAAATGTATTTTAAAGATAAATTCAAAATGAAAATTATATTTTCCACAAGAATGTTTTAAAGATATATTTATGTTATTTGTATTCATCAATGACAACAACCATTTATCCCTACTCCCTTTGGGGTGTCTTTTATTGTGTACATAATTCTTCTTCTTCTTGATGGTTTATAATTTATTTGACCAAGGATATTATTGACATTCACTACCCTGATTCTTTTTTTATTCCCCTTTAAATATTAAATTTTCTAGGTTAGTTATACATTACATTTCCCCTAAATATCCATATCATTAATCATGGATATGACTATTGTCTTAATCATATGCTATTTTTTTAAATAAGGTATTTACTTTTAAAGTTATTTGAATTAATGGTGAAATATTGAGAAATATTTATATTTTAATCATCATGTATATTTAATGATAAAACATGTTTTTTATTAATTAAATTTATTATTTGATATATGAGGAACGCATTGGATATTCACTACATAGGTTGGGAACTGGTTAATGTAATCCGCCCAATACATTAGTAGTCTCATGGGATGAATCAGTTGGATAGCCACAACTATGTGGGTTTCTACATGGTATGTTTTAAACCTTCTTGAGGATAGATATTTATGGTAAAGGTATCATGTTCCTGGGAAACATGATGTACAATAATTAAGAATTTCCTTCATTTAGATTCGGTTATTATTATCCATGATATTTTCACCATGAAAAATCAATCAAAGAATTTTATTCTCAGTTTATTGATTAAATGGAATGTGTGTTCAGTTATTTACATTTAAATATTGTTTACGTACTCCCTCTCCTTTTATTTATTATATGTCATGTGTGTTCTATTATTTACCTTTCCATATTGGATCATTGAATCACTATTGTTTCTACTATACTTAACCCTTACTGAGTATTTCATCTCACCCTTGGTTTTTTTCTTTATCAAAAAAATCTAATAAGTATACTGGAAATTTTATGCAAGGATATGATAAGTGGGAATAAATTTATCCCTAAAATAAAAGGATTATATTATAATTATTTTTCATTACTAATACAAGGATCATGTATGTACCTTGTTTACCAAGACTACTAAATTGATATGTCCTTCGGAATTTGATTCTTTGTAATCATTCCAATTTAATAGTAGTAAACACCGTCTTCGGGCTTCTAGGGTCTGGTCACTACATATAACAAATAAAAAATAATTTTAGATAACAATATTACCTCAATTTAAAAAAAATAAAATATAGGTTTGTAAATTAAACATTATATTTTTAAATGAATAATTTTATATATAAAATAATAAATTTTCCAAGTAAAAGGTTTCATAAATTTTTATTTATTATTATACCATAATGATTTAATAAAAGTCATTGTATTGATAGAAACAATATTTTGCATTATTCACTTAAAAATAAACCCTTTTAGAAAATAATAATGCTTCAACCAAAAATAATATTGTCATGATGAACCCAAAAATTATGTTGATTTTATAAAATTAAATTTATAAAATTATAGAATTTATATTTGAAACAGAATCATGAAATATGATAAAAAACTATTTTAGTTGCAAAATGAATTTGTTAAATATTAATTATTCTTATTATTATATTCGACCAATTTATAATTAAATTATTCATAATAATTGTTAATATATATATTATATTTCATAATTTTATAACCATGATATATTTAGCTTCTTAGAATAAGAATTCATAGCACATAAAAAATCTAATTTTATAAAAAATACATATTTGATCATAAAGAGATCTTATTATGTGATCAGTTATACTAATTGAATGTCCTAAATTAATTAGTACTAAAATTTACATATGTTTTTCTTTATAAATATATTCCATAAACATTTAAATCTATTTATACCATCCAATTGAACATCTAATTTAGAATGGTTATATTTATCTTAATGAAATGTATCATGGTTCATTTTGGTTCATTATTGAATGTGAAATAATAAATTTAACCAATATTTATTTAAGAAGAAATATATAATAGTATGATTGGGTGTAACATCTAGTCTATAAATAGCGATAGACTATAGAAATTTATGGCCATACTTAGAAGATATATATGTTTTATTTAGCTACTTTCATGAGGTAAATTTTATGTTCTCATATGGATAAATGAATAACATGTGATGTATTCATTTACTTATCCATTATATGCGTATAGAATCAAGAACACATGAGTTGGATATATGGGATTAACATACAACATGTACCATAACTACTTAAAGTATTGGTAAAAGGTATCATATGAAAATGTATTCTTTTATATTATATAGTTGGTGGAAAAATATATAGATATACATATGTTAGAGGAAGACCACTCCAGATCCCTATATAGATTAATTTTCACTGATTATTTCCTAGAGGATGCTCTTTGGATACAATAATTAATTTGGAAATTTATATTTTTTTCAAGGCTACAAAGTTCTATGGTGTCACACTATATGGTTGACTGAATGGGGGTCAAATTTTATAAAAGTCAAATAGATTTTAAAAAAAAAAGGTTTTATCCAAAAGATGTTTTGGATGGTTATTCACAAATAATTTCATATAATGTGATACATGGAAAATTTATTGATATATTTTCAAAATAGTTATGAAGTTATCAAAAAAAAAAATTCGATATGGTTTCAAAAAAAAATATGATATAATATAACATGAAATGGTACAAATTCTATATATATTTATTATAAGTTATAGATTACAGGGGAAATGTCCTCAATATTATTTTCATGTGATGAATTTTTATTATATTATAGAATATTATATATGTATATATGTCACATGGTATGACTTGGATGTAGCAAAAACATGTAATATAATATTAGTTTAGAATATAATATGTTAATAGATAATTAGATCATTTAACTACTTTGAAGGAATATCATAGGGTATGATATGGCCACGTTTTAAGATTTATAATAAATATTTTTTATTTTATGATTCATTTGGAAACTGAATGTTAAATTTTGTAATTCATATTATCATCCATAATGTCTATCATTATTAAATGCAATGTATGGTAGAATTTAAATATATAGAGGTTACAATAATTTTAATTGAATATGTTTACTTATAAGTTTATGATATCTATGTTTAAATACATAGGTGTTAATTTCCTTTTTTAATTTCACTTCCTCTATGACCCAACGGAAGCACTACACACCTAAAAAATTCCTCCCCAAACACCAAAGGTTTTAGAATACTTGTGAGGATTTGCATATAGAAATAATAGATACTATGAGATTAGGTGGAGTAAACCATCAATCATAGTCAAATTAAAAAGGATACATCCATCAACTAGTTATGATTCATATCCCATTCCCAAACGAACTCTGAAAAATATCTTTTAGCTCAACCATATATAAAATCAGGACTTGTTCCCATAATTGGGTTACGAAACATGTAGCCTTTTTAGGTACCAAAGTGCTTGACTAGGGTCTAAGTACAACTCAATTAGTTACCACCAATGACATCCCAAAAATTTCTAATAAAATTAAATTCCTGGTTGATATGATATTATTGTAATTTAAACAATAATACTACAAAACATACCTCCATGTTGAGTGCTCCACCCAAAACATAGATGACCATACCTTCTATGGATAATACCAAAATAGGATATTATATCAATGGTATATTCATGTGTCATGGATAAATTTTATATAATTCCCTATAAGATAATCCAAATGAATAATTATCATATTCAAAACCTATTGAGTTGAATGATCCATCACTTATCTAACACCAATGGTGGGAGATACATTTATTGATGAACAAGGAATATATTCTCTCATGTGGATAATGAATTTCCATTATCCATTATCATGTTAATTACACACCATTGTTTAACAACTTGGGTGGATGAGGAACCACCAATACATCTCCACTTTATAAATAATATATTGTTATTATCACTCTCAAGGGAGAGAAATACAGAAATCAGAAGTTAATGTGGATGACGTACCACAGATACAACATCTATAGGTGGATGATATACTACTAGTATCTCATCAAAAGGGGTCAATACAAAAACATAAAAAAAATTAGGTGGATATAATAACACCAAATCAAATCCATATATAGAAAATGATCAACCATGAAGGCTCTCATATGAGGATGATTCTCCACAAATATAAACTCCCAAGTTGATGATATACCACTAACACAAAATCCCAAATTGGAAGATATGCCACCATTTCATTGGCCTCAAGGTAAATGATGGATCATAGTCCCTATTTAATGGGAAGATATACCGCAACAAGGAAAGGTTGGATAAGAAACCACTACAAAAAATATTCATCAAGAAGAAAATTTTTTCATTTAAAATCTATATAAATTTCTTATTAATATCAAACATATAAAAAGTTTTATACTTAATAAATTTACCCATTTCAAAGTCACATGCCTAGTCACACTCACCCCTAGCCTGTCACTGTATCAATCCATTCCTCATCAAGGTAGAGTCTATAAAACTCTAATTAGTTTTTAGGATGTAATCCCAATATAAATAACCCATTATAGATTTAAATACATGTGTACAGACCAAATATCACATGTATAATTTTCATTGGTGACTAATAGTGACAACAGACACCTTGAAGGGCCCACTCATGACCTATTGAGTTGCAATCGCACCACAGAAAATTAGGAAAAACAATTCGGTTTAATTTTTGGGAATATAAAACAAACTTGAATTTATCGTATTTTATAAGACATGTTCTACACATGTAAAATCACATGATAATGTAAGGTAACATCTACTAATAACTATTAGGGTTCCTCTATTTGGAAATTACTAGTTAATTCAACCTCAATAGATGGAATTGATGTATATGGAAAAAATGAACTGGAATTTGGAATAACCGTTAATTCTTGGATAAAAAATAATATTAATTATGAAACAACATAATAGGATACATAGAATTCATGTTGATGACCTCATTCTATAAATGGGGTATGTATTCAAAATGAATGAAATTATTCTAACCATTAATGAAGAAGAATGAGGTAGGGGTTGAGGGAGGTAAGGATACTACTCTGTGAACAAATGAGAGAATATATCATTTTAAATAAATTTAAAACAATTAATTAATTGATTGTAAAATTAAGAAAAAACAAGTAAAAGCCCACTGTGTACCCTCTATCCAACTATTGAGTACGTAGTGGGCACTAGGTACCCATCCAAGGGTCACTAGCTTCCTGGTGACCCACCTAGAGGCACTTCATCCACAACCTCACAAACATGGTACCTAGTACCGGTTCATCAGGTATTCAGTGGAATCTTTCAAAATACATACGTCCATGAAATCGAATTGTTTCCTTGAAATGGGTCCTTGGAAACCCCTCCAATACCCATGATTACTCATAATATACGATTTTTTTATGGAAATTATATTAATATCATACATTTTTTGAGATAATTTGTGGTAAAACTTATCTACCACATAGAAGCTCTCAATTGAGTTTCACCACCTAGTGTCATTAATACTCATCAATGAAAATATATTTCTATAACACCCACATATCAAACTCTCACACCCATGTCTCCTCATATATATATATTAGTACTACCACTATACCCATACCAAAGGGGTTTTCCTCCCACAAATTTTCTTTTCACTCCATTCAAAAATAGGAATCAGTCTCTCTATGAAATATTTATCCAGCTCCTACTTAACCTTGTCGTTGTTGATCACATGAGAAGGTTCATAATGTAATATTATAAGATATGGTACATAGAATACATCACCTATAAAATTATATCTCTAGTAAATAACTAAAAAACATTCCATTGTACTGCTCCGCTCAAAAAACTTGAATATCACAATAAACATGTGTACCAGCTTCCCCTACCTTTAAATATGCCCACGCACATAATAGATGATAAACTTATAAGAATACCAAATCTCCCACCTAAATTTTTATTATATAACTTCTTTGGTCGACATATGATTGCTACCTAAACTAAATAGTCAACTAGCACTTCTCAACCAGCCAAATGTTCTCTAACAACTCATACAAGAGACTTGGACTGATAACTGACATACTGACCTTCGACCCACACAAAGGTGATTTTCACTATCTTATATATATATTTTTAATAGGATCTATCTAAATTAATTCCTATCAATTATTATTGTATGAAACTCTATATAAATAATATAAATCTCCCAAGGTCCATTAAAATAATGGACTATTCCAGTATCATGTCCTTAAAAACTCAAATGGTTTTCTATGACTATCCATCAATATGAAGACTATAGGTAGTACTCCAATAAACCTATACATCTAGAACATTTTATATCCCTTTTAACAAGTGCACTGAAAAATGGGAATCTCAATCAAAAATGATTCTCTTCATCAAACCATGAAGCCATAATATATCCTAAACATATATCTATCCAAAATTATTGATGTAATTGGTCTATCAAATCGGTAATAATGGTGAAATATTCATTGAATGGTCCATTTTGGGTCATGTTTCATCACTATCATGATATTACCTCAGTAATCGTATCACAAAATCAATAATTATATCATCCCACTTCCGCTCAAAAATGGGTTAATATTGAAAAATACATATGTTTCTCTGATCCTTGAACAATAACTACTAACTTATAAAGCATCTCAAAATGAACCTTTGTATGTACCTCTTAAACCTTGGTACCCAATACTATGTATGAATTTATTGGCACATATTGGTAATCCTTGAGTGAATAACCCATTTCAATGAATTTTAATCCCACATTGTATCCTCACAAATTCTCATAGGAACTACAAATTTACCTAGAGTTTAAATAACCTCATAAAAATATTGGGAAGAATTTGGTGGTGGAACCCCACCATATATATTATCCATCATCACTAAAAAAATGAATTTAGATAATTAACCCTCATTTACCCTCTCAAGGAGTGAGTATCCAATACTCAAGGATGTTTGTGTCTATTATCCTTGATACTCCTAAATGTCAAGGAATATATTAGAGAAGAGGCTTGTTAGCTTCCAATATCTACTATCTATGTGTACCACATGCACCTTATTCTTCATAATCAGTGTAATATCCATGTAATTTCCCTTTATATGGGTATATACCACCTCAAAATCTGTAACGTCCCTGTCTCGGATGTCACTTGAAACGGTGCCCTGAGCCCGGTTGGTCACATGGCCTCAAGCTCATCTCCCAAAAATCTAGAGGCTTCTTACTAGTAGCAAGGGCCTATGTGAGTCAATGGAGAGACTATGACCTCAATACTAGATTATCATAGATAAATCAAACATACAGTAAATAGAAGAAACAAAATCACCAGTCAACTACTGAAAGTAAGAAAAACAAGAATACATATCAATAACCAGAATTATTATATATTCAATAATGATGTAGGTGGTATAAGTATCTAGGATGCAGCCAGAATAGTACATGGAAATAAAATACAATACAAGTATCCCAAAAAGATCAAAATAACAAAAATGTATCCCAGCATCTAAAGCCTCACCTTGGTCTTATGCTCCTCTACTCCAAAGCTGCAATCAACAACCTGTACTAGGGAGCTTTCCCCTATCATCACTTGCAACCCTATAATATGTTTGGGTCCTGAAGGAGGCCCAAACAGGGTGTGAGATAAACATCCTAGTAGGAAACCACCCAGGTCTATACCGTTCTAATAGAAATTCTACAAAGGTTCAAGAAAGTTTAAACAACTGGTATGTAAGTGTGTTTTCCCATGGCATAAGTCTACTATAACAAGTAAAAATAAACAGCCCTCAAGGCTACCTAAAAAGGAGAGTCATCTCATAAAAAGGCAGCTATAACAAATAACAAGCAAGTCACATGGCCACACCATACATCCATCTATATCAAGATGTCCACCACCACACTGTATAGAGAAGTTAGGTAATCCAACGGCCATGCCGTATAGTGAATTGAGACCACAAGGTCCAAATCCAAGTTTTCATCTGTCCAATGCATCCAAGTAATTAATTATATACAATGGAGGGCCAGATACAAGGAGCATGTCCAAGGCATCCCCCCAAGTCCCATGGTTATCCCTAGTGGAAACTCAGTTAGGCACTGGTTAGGGTCCAATGAGTAAGTCAAAAGCAAGTCCTATGTGAGCCCATGTAAGCCAGATCCATGGGGTAGCAAGGCCCAAGGCATCCCACGGAATCAAGACCCAAGGGGAAAAGTCAACCCAAGGTTCCACTACTGCATTCCAGATCCAAGGATAGTAGTCCAAGGAATATATCAAACCATTCAATGAAGAATTCAAGAATTAAAATTCAACATTCATAACCATGTGATAGTACCCACTCACATCAATGAGCACGAGCACTGAGTATACCCACTCACAAAAACCATTTACCATTCACAATTTATATGGGCCTACACTCCCATATAATCCATTTAACATGCCATCATTCATTCCATATAGGAATACCAACCCATGTCATCCATTTAACTTTTCAAGCTATCAAAATAGTTAAGTCATAACATGATATTCATTGATCAAGGAATCACTACATCTCCTAAATTAGATACTGAGCTATCAAGTCATCAAAGGGATTCCTCTAAATAGTAATCCAAAATCAAATACCCCTTCAGTGGTTTAAAAGGCATAAAAAATATATTCCCTTAAGGCTCACCCCTTGGGTGACCTCGAAATGAGCAATGGGTGCCAACACACCTAAACAGAACCTGTGGTCAACCTCACTAGTCCAACTGCAGCTACTAAAAGCAACTAGTTCAAAATCGAGACCTCCAAAAAATTCTAACAGATGGTGTAATGTTCTAACTCCCAAAAAAACACCAAGAAATGACAAAATAAAGTATAGACTAGCTACCTCACCAAGGTAGTAGACAACTCGTCCAGTATCGAGCCTTAATTCATCTTGGTTTGGGATAAATCTAAAGAACAAACAAAGAATGGAATATTAGGTCATATAAGACTAAATCCAAATAGCATAGTGGTTGTTCCAAATAATCAAGAATGACTAAAAAGGAATTGAGGTCTTACCGTTGGAGATGTGATGAGACGATCGTTAAACAAAACAGAGGTTGGACGGAAGAACTAACTCCAAGCCAGTGTTTAAGCATCAAAGGGAGAAATCCATGGAGGGGTTGATTTGTGTAAGAGAAGAAACCGAATTTGGTTTTAAAAAGAAAATAATAATTTAATTTAAAATTTGAAAAAAAATCACAAAGCATGGTCCCACGGTTTACCCGCACTGTTTACCAAACCATGTGGAAACCATGTGTGACTCACTCCCTAGGAGGGGCGCATCACATGGTTAACTCGCACTATTTGACTAACCATGAGAAAACTATGTAGAAGTGTTATGCCAAGAAACCTTCACTTTTCAGATGCCTTGCATGGTTTAGACTAACCGTATGCAGGTCATGCGCAAACCATGCGCCATGTCATTTTCAGCGCGAAACTTTGTTCCGGCCTTCGAACAAGCCTCAGACACCTCCAAAACACCCTTGATTAAGTTAAGAATTCACATAATGCCATTACAAGGCATTTAAACTGAAAATAAAATGAACAGTACCTCATACAAAAACCCAGGTTTTTACAATCTTCCCCCTTTATAGCAATTCGTCCCCAAATTGTCTCTGAAGGGTGGTCGAGATTTATCTGAGAAAAACTCCATCCACTGAGGATATAGGTCAGCCTCCCTCTCCCATGACTCATCCTGTAAATAGTTTTGCTACCATAGCTCCCGTATGAGAGGAACTAACCATCCTTGAAGATCCTTTGTGCTACTGTCAAAGATACGAATCAGATTATCCTCAAAGGATGCATCAACTTGAGTCTCAACCTACTTGGGTTGAAAAATGTGAGACGTTTCTGAGTGATAATGGAATATCTTAGATACATGGAAGACTTCGTGCATGGATTGGTAACTCTGAGTTAACTACAAATGATAGGCAACTAACCCCACTCTCTCCAGAATCTCAAACAGCCCGACATATCTCATTGAATGTTTACCTTCTCTCATGATCTTCCTATGTACCAACCACAGTGAAACATGCAATAAAACCTAATCCCCAACCTCAAAATCAAGAGGTCATCTCTAGTGATCGACGTATGATTTTTGATGAGACTGTGCAGTATCCATCATCTTCTAAATCAACTGGACTATCTCATAAGTCTCTTTCATGAGACGTGGTCCTAGTAAAGCTGCATCTCTTGCCTCTAACCAACATAGGGAAGAACGGCATAGCCTACCATATAAAGCCTCATAAGGTGTCATCTATATCGTCTCCTGATAACAATTATTGTAGGTGTACTCAACCAGGGGAATGTGTCTATCCCAAGAGCCCCCAAAATCTAGAACGCATGCTTGAAACACGTACTCTAGCACCTGTATCGTACACTCTAACTGCCCATCAGTCTGAGGGTGGTATGTAGTTCTCATAAGCACCCATATACCCAAAACCCTCTGAAAAATCTACTAGAAATGAGATGTAAAGTGAGATTTCATATCTGAAATGATAGTGTGCAGGACCCCATGAAGTCGCACCACCTCTTGGATGTACAACATTCCATGATCATTAACACTGAAGATATCTTTGATCTGCAAGAAATGTGCAACCTTCGTAAGCCTATCGATGAAAACCCACACATCATCTTTACCTAGAGGTGAAAACAGAAATCTCATCACAAAATCCATTGAGACATCATCCCATTTCCACTTTGGTATAGGTAATTGTTGTAAAATACCAGCTGGTCGCTAATGTTCCACCTTCACCTATTGACAAGTGGAAAACCAAGTAACAATACTAGCTACCTCTCTCTTCATTCCCGGCCACCAGTACTAACATCGCAAGTCAAGATACATCTTGGTAACCCCAGGATGCACTACCCAAGATGAATCATGAAACTCACACATCATCTCCCCGCGTATATCCATTGGAACCCAGACACATCCATGGATACATAAGATATCATCATCGCCTACCGTCCAACCAAGAGAAGGGTCATCACCTGCCACACCTTCCCATATAACTAGGACTTATGAATCTGATAGATGTATCATCCTAACTCTTTCCAATGGGGTATAGGTAATAGCTAAGTATAAAAGAAAAGTTTTCCCCTATCTATCGGGCACCTCTAAATGCATCTCAGAGAACAATGTCATAAGCTTCCACTTGCTACTGGCCTGTTGCAATGCCTATATCTGATTCCTCCTACTCAGTACATCAACCAATACATTTCCCTTGCCAAGCATGTAGGCAAGCTCGAAGTCAAAGGACTATAGGTACTCCAACAACCTTCTCTACCTCAAATTCATATCATGCTACGTAAAGATATACTTGAGGCTTTTGTGGTCTGTGTACACCACAAAACACTCTCCCAATAAATTGAGCCTCCAACAGTGAAACGTATGAACAACTGTAGCTAACTTGAGATCTTGTGTAGTTTAGTTCCTCTCGTGAGGCTTCAGCTACCATGACCCATACGCCATGACTCAATATCCCTACATCAGCACTTCCCCCAACCCAATACCTAAAGCATCATAGTAAATAATATAACTTTGGCCCTACTACAGCAGTACCAGGACTGGTGCTGATGTAAACCTCCCTTTCATATCCTGAAAGGTTTTATCACAAGATTTTGACCACAAAAACTTCACACCCTTCTTAGAAAAGATCATCAAAGATGCTACTAAACATATGAAGTCCTGTATAAAATGAATATAGTAGTCATCTAGCCCCAAGAAGCTTCATATGTCAAAAACGTTCTTGGATTTTTCCCAAGAAACTACAGCTCTCACCTTCTTTGGGTCCACTAACACTCCTTTTCTGAGATAATGTGACCCAAGAAGTGTATCTGATCCATCCAAAAGTGGAACTTTGCGAGCTTAGCATATAATTGACGCTCTCTTAGTATATTCAAAATGATCTCAAGATTGTTGGCATGTTCGTGTCGATTGAAATAATACAAAAAGATATCATCTAAGAAAACAACCACAAAAGAATCAAAGTAAGGATGGAACACTTGGTTCATTAGCGCCATGATAACCCCTAGAATGTTCGTTAGACCGAATGACATAACCAAATACTCGTATAACCCATACCTACTACAAAAGTTTGTACGAGGTATTTCTGTAGGTCGAACACGTACCTGGTGATATACTGACCTCAATCAGATCTTTGAGAACACTCAATCTCCTCGAAGCTAGTCAAAAAGTTCATCTATTTGTGGCAAGGGATGTCGGTTTTTAACTATCATCTATTTCAGTTTCAGATATTCCATGCATATTCTAAGTGTTTCATCTACCTTTTTCACAAAAAGGATCGACGAACCCCATGGAGAAGTACTGGGTCTGATAAACCCCTTTGCATCCAAATCTTCTAGCAGCCTATTAAGCTCCTGAAACTTCATCGTAGCCATCCTATAAGGAGGAATGTATACCAGCACATCTCCTAGAACTAGCTATAGGGATAACTCCACCTCTCTTTCAAGATTTAAACTAGAAAACTCATCGGGAATTATGTACTTGAAGCGCTCAACCACTGGAGAAAAGTCTACCTAACCCACTCCCTGATCATCCAAAACAGACTAACAATATGGGTTGTCATCCTGCCCAAACCATGATGCTTGGGTCCAAATATTCTTTCCTTGACATCCCATTTACCCTTGTGAATAAACACCGCACCCTCTGGTGTTGTGAAAGTAACCCTTCTGAGATAGCAGTCAACGTACCCTCGATAAGCTATGAGCTAGTCCATTTCGAGAATGATGTCAAACCCTATCATCTTGAGGACATAAAGATCGTTAATGAATTGAAAGCCTTCAACCTCAAGGGTAAACTCCATATAGTGGTGAACATCACCAGTTTTAACTCCCAATGGTGTGAATAGCATCAAAACACCCTCAGAAAGAAAAAACAAAAGCCCAAGGCTTTTACCACTCATGCAGAGATAAAACTGTGAGAGGTACCTATATCGAAAAGAGAAGATGAAATAGTAGAAGATAATAAGATCGTACCTATCACCATAGATGGTTCGAGATCCTACTCCTATTGGGTATGTTTCACTACATAATTATGGCCCATACCACGTTCTTGTGACCCTCCTGGGCTACCCTAAGATGATCTTCTCAGCTGTCTCTGAGAACTCAGTGATTAACTACCATGACCACAACCACTACTGCCCTGGTCTGATCGGACTGCACTGCTTTAGCTCCTAGCTTTACATAGAGATGAATACCCTACTCCTAAACCCGATGTTGAAGCTGACCACCTAACACTCATAGCTGGAGGGAAATTCCTACAAAAACATTGCATGTGACCCATCCTGCTCCAAGCTCAGCACTCGACTGGGTTACAGTCACACTGATTTTTCATATGGCCTCGCCTATCACACTGATGTAAAAACACCAAGCTGCCTATGAAGACATCATAAATAGCACTCACATTGAGGGAAGCCTCGAAATGGAGCTTCATGCCTAAATACATAGATCCACTTGGGTGAGAAATAACACTCCCAAGTTTTGTACCCCCATCTTCTCTCAGGTTCTTCTCTATAATCAGCACATGATTCACAATATTAGTGATAGACGAAAACCTAAACATGTTGACCTGAGATCTGATGGAATGCCTGAGACCTTCCTTGAATTGCATGTCCCTCAATAGATCATCAGTAAGATACATCAGTGCAAAATGTTGTAACTCTGTAAAGTGTGCAGAATATTCCATAATCATCATCGCAACCTGCACCAGATTCCAAAAATCACTAACCCGCTCTACTCACAAGGCCGAAGGGTAAAAGTAGTCATAGAAGCGGGTTTAGAATTCATTCCAACCCATATCCCACATCCCATCATCCTTGTTCAAAATGTCGCACCAGTGCTTTGCCTCTCCACATAGCATATAAGTCGCGAGATTGACCCTCCGCTCTGGAGGCGTCCCTAGATGATCAAAATTTTATAAAGTGCTCTCTATCCATAGATCTGCATCATGTGGTACCCTATTCCATGAAAATGTAGGAGTATGCTGCTACTAGAACACCTATGTCAGCTCAACCATAGTCAAGGCTGGATGTGGTGATCCCAGGAAAGTCTGCATATAGTGAATGAAACCCTTGTCGAACTGTGCCTCAGCACCTGTGTCTGGAACCGCCTCAGGTTCTGTATCTGGCACTATATGAGGATCAAGTGGTAGCCCGTGGCCCACCATCTCCGAAGTATGGTCATCGACTCCATCGCGGAGTACCACTGGAGATCGTCATGGTGGCATGTCTCTATAATGCCAAACATAGGCCTCAACAAAGAATAACATCAAATCACAAAGCTCACAAGCATAGGATAGGTCAAACCCTTTTAGAAACCAAGTCAAACCCACATCATTATCCTTAAGCCAGGACTATATAAGGAACATCCAACGAACCACTAGAAATTATGTCTCTCACCTACTCAAAATTCAGGTCTAGGTTAATTCTATATTTTCTAGTTCAGGTTTCCATTTCCATTCGAGTTCAAATTTAGTTACCCATGAAATTCACCAAGGGTTTACCAATTCCCAAATCCATGAGGGACAATAACACCTCAGGAACCCAAAACATGGCTCCCATTCAAACCATACTTATAATAAGTTCATTTAACATTTACATTTCACTCGTACGTCATTTCCAAATTCATAAGGGATCATACTCCTTATGTATTGAAAGATGACATCACACCTTTATATGCTACACCAAACTAACAAAATAGCAGGCATAGCTATCACATCAACTATCACAACAACATGCAATATCAAATGCATCCAATATGGCATGGCATAATGCATGGCATGTGATTCTAACATGTTTCTATATGATGCATGAT
The DNA here is from genome assembly GCA_963277665.1 of Viscum album. Taxonomy (NCBI): domain Eukaryota; kingdom Viridiplantae; phylum Streptophyta; class Magnoliopsida; order Santalales; family Viscaceae; genus Viscum; species Viscum album. The sequence continues at coordinate 530,726,731 of OY728139.1, read as the reverse complement.
ATGGAACACTCTCATCTCCTTGGGTTGAAACTAAAATAGAACAAAAAATTGTATCAATTTTAATATAATAAATAAAGTGTTTCACATAATGGTGAAATCAAATCAACTATAATAGTCAAAATCCAAAAAATCATAATTCAATTTGAGGTAATTTGGTTTTCCCTATACATGGGGTAACTACTCATGGGCATAGTTTATTACCAAATTCCATTTAATTCCTATCACTTTCTAATGTCACAAAACAATATGTCAAACCATAACAAATACTCTGATAACACTTTGTAAATTCACAGACCCGAATTCCACTCGAAACGGTTCCCCGAGCCCGGTTGGTCACATGGCCTCAAGTGAATCTCCCAAAACGCCAGAAGCTACCGACTATTAGCGAGGGCCTATGTGAGTCAGTGGGGAGACTATGCTCTCATTACCAGAGTATCAAAGTGGAATTAAAACATATAGTAAATAGCAGAAGAAAAATAACCATTCAACTAAATAAAGGCAAACATAAATACATATCAATAACAAGAAGTATCTCATATACAAAAATGATGCAGGTGGTAAAAGTATCTAGAAAGCTTCCAGAATGATACATAGAAATACAATACAATACAAGTCTCCCAAAAAGAAAAAAAATACCAAAAAGGTATCCCAGCATCGCAAGCCTCAGCTTGGTCCTGTGCTCCTCTACTCCAAATCCACAATCAACACCATGTACTATAGAACTTTCCCCTATCATCACCTACAAACATATAATCAGTTTAGGTCCCCAAGGAGGCCCAAACAGTGTGTGAGATAAAGATCTCAGTAGGCAACCACCCAGTTCTATATAGTTCTAACAGTAATTATACAAAGGTGCTATGAAGTGTAAACAACAGGAAAGTAGGTGTGTATTCCCATGGCATAAGTCTACTATAACAAGTAAAACCAAACATTTATCTAGTTTACCTACAAAAGAGAGCCATCTCTTAAAAAGGAAACTATAAGAAATAACAATCAAGTCATATGGCCACACCGTACATCCATCTGTATCAACCAATCCATATCCACGCTGTATAGATAAGTCAAGTAATCCCACGACTGCGTCATATAGTGAAGTGTAGATAGAAAGGGATGGATCCAAGGTGTCAATAGACAAAGGTGTCCAATTAATTAATTCTAGGCCACAGAGGGCCGGATCCAAGGAGCATGTCCAAGGAATCCCATCGAGTCCCATGGGAATCGTTGGTGTAAACTCGGTTAGGCACCAGTTGGGGTCCTAGGAGCAAGTCAAAATCAAGTACTACGCAAGCCTAAGAAATTTGAATCCACAGGGTAGCAAGGCCCGAGGCATCCCACAGAATCAAGACCCAAGGGGTAGAGTCAACCCAAGTTGTCCACTACTATGTTCTATATCCAAGGAGATCAGTCCAAGTCATCTATCAAACTATGCAATCAAGCATTCAAGCATTCAAATTCAACATTCATAACCATGTGAGCATACCCAATCACATCAACAAGCACAATCCATGAGTATACCAACTCATGAAAACCATTTAACATTCATTGTTTCACATATGATCCATTTAACATGCCATTGTCATTCCATATAGGTATACCCACCAATATCATCCATTTAACCTGCCAAGCTATCAAAACTATTAAGTCATAACATGATATTTATTAATCAAGGAGGCAATACATCTCCTAAACAAGCTACTTAAGCTATCATGTCATCTATGGGATTCATCTACCTAGGAAATTACAAGAACACACCGCTTGGGTGGTTTAAATAGGCATAAAATAGCTATTCCATTACATTTCACCCCTCAGGTGACCTCAAAACGAGAAATGGGTGCCAACACACTTAAACGAAACCTATGGTCAACCTCACTAGGTCAAACTGCAACTACTAAAAGCTACTCTCACAAAACCCAGACCTCGCTGGAAAGTCCGTAGGATGGATTAATGGCTGAACTCCCGAAAAAAACCAAGAAAAGTTAAAAGAAATTATAGACTGCCTACCTTGCCTCGATAGTTGACAGATCATCCAACATCGAGACTTGATTCATCCTAGTTTGGGAGAAATTTTAAGAACGGATTAAGAACGGAATATTAGGGAATATGATCGTAAATACAAGTAGTGCAGTCGTTGTTCTAAAGAATCAAGAACGACTAAAAAGGAATTTAGGACATACTATTGCGGATCTGACGAGACGATCGATGATCAAAATAGAGGTTAGACGAAAGAATTAACTCAAAGCCTATGATTAGGTGCCAATGGGAGAACTCCACAGAGAGTCTATTATGCGTAGGAGAAGAAACACAATTTGGGTTTAAAAAGAAAAAATGATTTTAATTTAAATTTTTTTAAAAAAAATCACACAGAAGGGTTTCACGGTTTACCCACACATTTTCCCAAACCATACGTACCTCACTACCTAGGAGGGGCGCCTCACATGGTTACCCCACACGGTTTGACTAACCGTGCTCAAAATGTGTGGAAGTTCTCTTCCAAAAAACATGCACTTTTCATACCTATTGCATGATTTAGACTAACCGTGCACTGGTCGTGCACGAATCATGCCCCAGGTTATTTTCATCCCAAGACTTGGTTCCGGCCACCGAAAAAACCCTAGACACATCCAAAAAACTTATTATCAAGTTAGGAATTCACATAAGGCCATAACAAAGCATTTAAACCAAAAACAAAAAGGAATAGTACCTCATAAAAAACTCGGGTTCTTACAAAATCAAAAAACAAAAGGTACTCAACCAATCTCCTCTAACAAAGGTTCAATTCCTTAAGATAAAAGATATACCATAGGATCTTGTTGTCAATATATAAATTAATTCTAATCCATAAGGTAGTTACCCCAATATCAAAGTATCTTCACCATATCATCCAACTCTAAATCAAGAATTGGGTAGCTTGGATTATAAGGCCTCAACTTCCTAGACCCATAAGTGACTATCCACTCGTCCTACAACAGAACTAACCCAAGACTGACTTTTGAAGTGTCACAATACAAGGTTTACTCCATATTTGGATATGGTAAGGTAAGTATTAGTGTGTATTTAACCCTCCTTTTTATCTCTTAAAAGGACCACTCCTAACATTTTGACCACATGTACATCATCAAATTCTTGGTTAGGGTTGTCATCAATGATGAATATTGGGAGAAGTCATAGAAAACCTCTTTTCATTTTCTTCAATGCCTAAGAAACTACGAATCTCACATACATTCTTAGGCTACTTCCATGAAACCAAGTCCTCAACCTTCTCTATGTCCACTAATATTCCCACTTCAAATATCAGATTTCCCAAGAAGCACACCTCAAAAATCAAGAACTGAGGCTTTGAGAGTTTGATATATGGTTGATAATATCCCAGTATAATCATAACGATCTATAAATTGTGAGGGAGATCCTCTCTCTATGGGGAGTACACTAGAATATATTTAATGATTATGACCACAAATGAATCGAAATAACTATAGACCATCCTATTTATTATGGCCATAAACAATACTAGTGTGTTTTAAACAAAAAAACATCACAAGATAATTATATTTGTTAAGGATTATCCTAAAATTAGTAAGTGATATATCATAAGGCCTCACCCTCAAGTGGAAATATTATTCCAACGGGGACAACCATTAGAAAGGATCATCGACAGAGAGAAAAGGAGCTGAAGAAGTAGAATCGTCGGAGACGATGCCACCTTCGATGAAAGCGACCGCCGGGGAGGAGCTTCAAAGCGAATATAATCATACAGGACGCCAGGGAAAGGGCCGACGCTCCAGGGCTGCGTCCGGAAGATGATGTTATTCCATTCCGATAGCAGCACAGGCGACACCTTCACGTTGAAGAGATGGTAAATCCCATGGATCCCGTGCCGCGCGATCGTATTGTCCTTCCCGATCACCCCGCTGGAGAACAGCGGCGGATCCTTCCCTGCATCGTTCACACAAACCTGCAAATCAGTGGCGTGCATAGAGGTGAGCACCAATCTCAGAGTGTAATTCGTAGATCGGGTAACGTTATCCAGCACGAACCTGACCCGCCATGTGGTTCATCGATACGACCGGTTCCCAGCCTTCTTGGTGTTGGGGCGCAGCGGAGGTGCGTGGTACCTCAAACACTCAGAATGGAGTAAAAACAGAGAAACACAAGATTTTAACATGGTTCGGCCGTCCAGACTACATCCACGGGAGAAACACTGCCGCTTCTCTATTCCCTTCTCTCCGGATAATCACGGAGGATTACAGCACACAGAATCACAAAAACACCACTACACACACCTCCTATTTATAAAGAAACCAGATTCTGCAATGTCAAGGGTTGGTGCATCAACCCTTGAAAATTCTCCCACCAGCTGCTGTCCATATTGGCAGCTTCAACAATGGCTGCTACCCACCTTGACCACCTGTTGTTGTTGGCTGCCAACCGAAGTAACCTGCACCAGGTTTGTTGCCGTCCAAGGAAATCTGTTGCCGATAGGATGGACTTCCTCTGCAAAACTCCCTCCGCCAATCACTCCCCATATTGGGAGTGGTCCCTACAAATCTCCCCCTCACGACCAATTTGGGGTAGAAGCTTGACCTGCAGTCTCCTTGCAGGTGTTGAAAACTTCATCAGCAAATCGAACACGCTTCTTCACGCCAGACGACGTGGCACTTCCACCATCTTCACTCGAGCTCGGGCTGACTGTGGTCTCCATCAAAAGATACAACCCTTGGGACTCCTTCCCAGTAAACTTCGTTGCATCCCCACATGAGACTTCCACCACTCCACCTGCTATGGAAATCTTGAACCCTCTCGCATCGAGCCTACTCAATGATATCAAGTTCCGCCTCATCCTCGAAACTAATTTCACATCATTCAGTTTACGAACTCCTCCATCGGGTGTCTTCAATTTCACTGTCCCGACTCCTCAAACCTCGCATGTTGACCCATCACCAAGTCTCACCGAGTCTCGCACCTGCTAAAAAGTATCAAATGTACCTCTCGTCGTACATATGTGTGCCGATCTCCCCGAATCCAGAACCCATCCATCTTTTAGATTTTGAGCTCGCTCGTTCTTTCTCTTTAGAAATCAGCATTCCCGCTTCATGTGCCCGTATCTTTTGCAGTAATGACACTGCACTTCTCCCCGTTCAACTCGCTTATCTGAGTGCATGCTTCCCATTTTCACACAGATTTCATCATCTACTGATAAACCTATGATGTTCACATCCTCCTCTTCAACTTTCTTCTTCCCAGCAACATATCGTTTTCACTCTCCATAATCACTTTTATAGTGACCCTTCTTCTCGCACCAGAAACACGTGATTTCGCTCGGATCACATCCCCTTGATTTTGACCGCCATTATTTACCTCCTATCTGTCGATGTCGGCTCCTCCCACACTGATCATCTCGCATCAGCATGATTTTATCTCTTGAATGCGTCGTGGGTCTTCGAAATGCTTCCGAATCTTGAAGCGACGCCATCGCATCGTCCAGCTTCAATGTCTCCTTCCCCACGAGCAATGCAGTCACAAGCCCATCAAATGAGCTTGGTAGTGATGAAAAAAGCAAAAGTTCTTTGTCTTCCTCTTCAACCTTCACATCGAGCCCCAATAACTGTGTCAGGATCTTGTTGAATTCATTGGTGTGATCCAACAAGTTCGCTCCCTCGTCCATGCGCAACTGGTACAGTTTCTTCTTTAAGAATAACTTGTTGGTCAGCGACTTCGCCATATACCGCTGCTCCAACTTCTTCCAGATCTCCTTCAGTGAGGTCTCATCCAACACTGAGTACTTTACCTCATTCGCCAGACATAGCCGAATTGTGCTGACGACCCGCATCTCGAGCTCTTCCCAATCATCGACACTGGTTGTCTTGGGCTTTTCTCCGATCAACGGTCTGATCAGGCCCTGCTGCACCAAAAGATCCTTCACCATGCTTTTCCACAAGCCGAAATTATTTCAACCATCGAACTTCTCGATATCCAATCTTGGTAGTGCTCCACCACCCGTCATCGTCGTTGTCGCAAAACGCAATCACCACCGTCGATGCCGCACCCTTAATCACCACCTGAAAAGAGTACGAATTTTCAAAAACTAACCATACGGATGTGTCCGGAACGATCGAAATAGTCGGAATCAACTCCTGGATCGCCGAAATCGGACACCAATTGACCGAGATATGGTCAAAACACGTTCAACGGTCTAGATCACCCGCTGACGTGGCATGCCGGAATTTTCGCCGGCGGCTTGAACAGTGTCGTCTTCTCCGGCACGGGGTTTTTGTTCACCCGCGGGTTTGACCAAACTTTTACCGGCCATATCTCCTTCGTTTCAACTCCGTTTTCCTCGCCGTTTGCGCCGTTGGAATCGTCTCGCCGTCTTCTTCCCGAATCTGGCCTCAGAAAAATTTTCCGACCACTTTCAATTTTCCAGCCACCGGAAAATTTGACGTCGTCCCGTCAGTTCACCTCCGTTCGCTCCGCCTCGCCTCTGATACCACTTGTTGGGGCGCAGCGGAGGTGCGTGGTACCTCAAACACTCATAACAGAGTAAAAATGGAGAAACAAAAGATTTTAACGTGGTTCAGCCGTCCAGCCTACATCCACGGGAGAAACACTGCCGCTTCTCTATTCCCTTCTCTTCGGATAATCACGGAGGATTACAGCACACAGAATCACAAAAACACCACTACACACACCTCCTGTTTATAAAGAAACCAGATTCTGCAACGTCAAGGGTTGGTGCATCAACCCTTGAAAATTCGCCCGCCAGCTGCTGTCCATATTGGCAGCTTCAACGATGGCTGCTACCCACCTTGACCACCTGCTGTTGTTGGATGCCAACCGAAGTAACCTGCACCAGGTTTGTTGTCGTCCAAGGAAATCTGTTGCCGATAGGATGGACTTCCTCTACAAAACTCCCTCCGCCAATCACTCTCCATATTGGGAGTGGTCCCTACGCTTGGTGACCTGTGCGAAGAACCAATCCTTGTTGTGCTTGCTGGAGCCGACCCTATAAATTAAATCTTCGTCCGGATACAGCTCCGTGTACCTCTTCCACAACCCGTACTGCCTGTATCTATCGGAATGATTGGCATAAAGCTTATTGATGTACATAGGGTTGGGATCAGGAACATAGAATTCTGCAGCAGACCGATCTGAGAAGACGATCTCCCACATCGTCGACCCATCGTTAGGAGGTGAGAAGAACATATTGCCCATATCAACTCTTTTGCTTGCATTTGTATTTATGGTCTTTTCGTTTTCCATGGAAACACATTAGGGTTCTAGCCTCACCCTCAACTGGTAATCGTCGAATCTCAAATAAATCTTAGAAAACAACTTTAATCCTCTCAATTAAACAAATTAGTCATTAATAGATAGAATATATGAGCATCGTAAGGATACATTCTTGGGAGAACAAATCCATTCACCTCTAAATCCTTTAATTGATCACCTCTAAATCCTTTAATTGATCCTTTAACTCTTAAATCTCTTTTGTTGCCACCCTATAAGGTGGAAAGTAAATGGAATCCAACTAGGAGTTACATCTATTGTAAAATAAATATCATGATTTAGTATATATAAAAAAACTCCTCTAGAAACACATTTGGAACATATACGTAATAATAGGAAATACTTACTAGCATGTATCCTTATATCTCAAAAAAAATGTTATCCAAATAGGCTATGATCACCCCTAGCTACTGATTTCCAAGTCCAAAACAACCTTCACGTAAATAACACTCTTCAACATGGGTATATCATTCTCCCTATATAGAGATAAAAGAAATTCACCAGTCATATAAATCAATGTGTGCTTGATAATTAGTCAACCAATGCATGCCAAGGATCACCTTAAATCTTTGAATCTCTAAAATGAGAAAATTCCAGCAAATCCTACAGCCACTAACCAATGTGGATCACTCTAGTCATCTCTAGATACCATATGGTCCAACACAGAAGGGTGGATCGATATAAAACAATCCACACAAATAACCTATAGAAATCCTTAGATCACAAACCAGCTAAGTATATATGAATGAGTGTGATTCACCTGTATCAAATAGAGTAAAGTCTAGGTTCAATGCCATAATAATCGTAACTTAAACTATAAAAGGATCTCTTCCCCGCACATTGGGAGTATGCTTGATGTTATGAATCTCTTTTGATTCTCATTCCAGAGATCATTCTACCTGACTACCCTTTGAAGAATCACCACTACAACCCTGACTATAGGTACCATGACCTCCTATAAAACAATAACTTTTTGATGATTCAAATCTTCCTAAATTTGGATGTGCTCCTAGTTATTCTTTTAACCCTTGTGTCTAACAATAGTCATTCCCTCCATCAATACATGGTATGATTCCATTGTATCTCAACTAAAGCCCTAATTCCCCATAAGTGTCCCCCCTTCAACTGTCTATCATAATAAGGCCAAATATGGCCCGAGGGCCACACTGCTAACACTCAACTTAAAATATCCCTCTTAGATGAAATAATGCATCTCTACCCTTACCACTCATATTTCCTTGGACCTAGTTAGGATACCTAATCTATCACATCCTACTACCTGATGACCAGCTCCTGACCCTAGTAAAATAATCATGATTATCGAACCACCTACCCTAAATTTGGTTCCACTCCATGATCAAATCCTTGTTCATATCCTCTTAAAAGGATTTCAATTGAATGATATTTTTATGACCTAAACGGAGTTGTCCCACCATTGGACACCTGAACCAGCTCACGATAGATCCCAATGGGAATTCATAATACCCACGGGCTTGAAAAGGTTTCTGGGAATTAAGGATTCACCAATTAAGAATAATTTCACCAATAAAATTAATTAAATAAATAGTGAAAATTATAATAGAATTTTTTCATGACCCATTCCTAAATAAAAAATCCACGAAAAATCAAAATCCTATCAATACATATATATAAACTGTGATGGAAAGTATCAATTAACACTTATTCTAATTCCTCCTCTCACCCTAAGTCTCCCATCCTTTAATATGAAAAAAATGAAAATTCACTACTATGAATTCATTTTATTTGTCCACCAGCTGATATTACAACCCTCCATCCAAATAATGTGTTAAAAGGTATATATGGGTGATGTGATAAATAAATATAAATAAAATAATGGAATAAAATACCTCTTTTTTAATTGACAATTTTTTGGACTCACCTATTTTGATAATCCCAAATCATGTTTCATTTATGTGATAATCATGTTTTCATTAAATGTTAATCATGTTTCATTAATGTTACTTTTTTATATCAAATAATATTCATATACTTTTAATCTCACTACTTGTTGGTTTAAGCTTACAGTGCAGAATTTATCTAAGTGTATGGTCACTGATGCAAAGGTCACAGATGCAAAGATCACCGATGCAAAGGTCACCGATGTAAAGGTCACCAATGAAAAGGTCACCGATGAAAAGGTCACCAATGCAAGTTCACCGATGCAAAGGTTACCATGGCAAAGGTCACTGATGCAAGGTCATCGATGCAAGCCTACTGTTGAAGGTTACCGATGGAAAGTTGCCGATGGAAGGTAACAATTGGAGGTTGCCGATGTGCACCTACTGTTGAAGCCTACCGATGTGAAGGCTATCGTTACCAGTCTACCGATGCCTACTCTTCCATAATTTTCCAAAATTATTAATATTATTCTAACGGTCATATTTGATAAATTAAATGGTTCTGACATTAATTAATGTTGATTGTATACATTTCAGGAGATAGTATCTGGGGACAATACAAGGTACGAGAAAGACCACACGTGATCTACTTATTCCTATTGTCGGACCTCATGTATAAAAGGGAAGAACAAGGAAGATAAAGAAATGTGGGATGAGAAGAGGTGAAGCGGGTCTGTACATGAAAAGAGCATACTTTCTACATCAAAGAAGAAGCATTTGACGCTTACAAAAATAATACAAGAAGCTTAAGAAGATCATTTTGGGAGAATAATTTCAAAGCTGTCTTCTATGCTTCATCAACTCTTGATCAACACCAGATGCAGAACACTCAAAGCTAGAACCTGGAGTTGCGACACTCTATTTTGGAGAAAACTTCCCGATAAAGACCCAAACCTCAAATTCTTCACTCCAAGGAGTCAAGATCTGAACTTCAAACACATAGAGATTTCTAAAATCAAGCTTATAATATTAGATCTTTTGTGTTCCTTCATTTTACATTTGTGAGAACTGTGTGTGCTAGTCTATTACACACACTGTATCCTATGCTTGAACTGGAGGATACTGAATATCCTCATATCAAACTTCACCTACATTTTTTCCCACGTATAACTGTGGAAGAGATCGTGTGTGGTTTGTACTATTTGTTTTTTCCACGAAGAACTGTGGAAGAGGGTATGAACCCTAGATAGTTTGCAAAAACTGCTGTAAAGCCCGATACAGGTTGTGTATCAAGTTTATTATTAATATAAACTGCTTGGTGGTAGGTGATCACCAAGTGGAGCGAATTAAGTATTGACTTGAGACTGAACCTCTTGTTTTACTTTACTATGTACTATATTTTATTATACTCTTTTTTATCTATTTTTTGCTGCTTATATTTTCTAAAACATAAAACTATTTTGTATTCACTTTGATAGTAATTTTTTGTTAGTGTGTGTATATGATTAATTCAGTAAACTTGTTTCAAGAGTTGAAGAAGTGTTTTACACAAGTTCAATTGAGGACTAATCACCCTCTAAGAAATCTATTGACAAACTCGATATTTACATCTCTGCTGCCTTAATTAACTAGGACATTTTAAAACTGGGGGATCTTTATAAAACAAGTTTTAAAAAGAAATTTTAAGTAGGAACTCAATTCACCCCCCCTCTTGAGATTACACTCCGACCAACATTTGGTATTAGAGGTAAAATTATTTTCAAGTTTTCAAATTCTTTTCAACTTTGATTTTTAGTTGTATCTTAAAGATCTTAAAATTTCTATCATATCTAAATTTTCAGTTCTTTAAATTCTTATTAACTATGGATAACAAAGTTGAGGGTGCTGCTATTAACATACCACCTTTATTTAATGGTAATAACTATGCTCAGTGGAAATTAAAAATGAAGATTTATCTAGAGAGCACGAGACCTAAAATCTGGGACACAATTGAAGAACAACAAGTATTTCCTACTACTACTAGAGACACATGGTCTCAGTTGACTAAAGATACATATAATAATAACTATAAAGCAATGAATGCTTTGTATTGTTCTCTAGGTGATGAAGAATTCAATAGAATATCTGCTTGTAAAACTGCATAAGAAAAATTTGGGATACTTTAGCTGTTTCTCATGAGGGAACTACTATTGTTAAAGAAATGAGATTAAATACATATACTATTAAATATTATAATTTTAAAATGAAGCCTGATGACCTTATTTCTGAAATGTATCTCAGGTTCAATGAAATAGTGAATACCACGAGTCTTCTTGGAAAACCAATGGACATCAAGGACCAGATTATGCGATTTCTTCGATGTCTACCTGATAGATGGAGAGGGACTTCTATTTCTATCTGAGAATCTTGTGACATAGGCAAACTAATAGTGAAGGAACTAATTTGAAAACTTATGATGTATGAATAAGAACTTAAGGTGAATCAAGAAGTAGATGAAGAACCAATTAATAAATCTATAGCATTCAAGACTACAACCACAAACAACAGAGAAAAAGAAAAAGTTCAAGCTCCTGTGGACACTTCCACAAGTGATGTCTTAGACTTTGATAGTGATGATGAGATGGCTCATCTTTCAAGGAGATTCAAGAAGTTATACCAAAATAAAAAATTCTTTAGAAAATCAAACTACAAAAAAAGGTATGATAATAATGGATAGTGGAAAAAGGATAGAAAATGGAATGATAACACAACTGATATAGTCTGTTATGAGTGTAAACAAAAAGGCCATGTGAAGGCTGATTCCCCCAAGATTAAATTTAATAATAAGTATGAATACAAGGGAAAGGGTTATAAAAAGGCTATGAAAGCCACCTGGAGTGCCTTGGAAGATAGCTCAAGTGGATCTGACACTTCTGATGCTCACAAGAACAAACATGAAAATCTATTTTTCATGACAGAAACATCAGAGGTAACACCCAATTCCCCTATACCCAATGCTTATTATTCTGAGAATGAAAGTGAATCCAATAATGATAAAAATATGACTAAGGATGAACTATTTGAATACTGTGGAATTCTTGATGATACCATTAATGAACTCAAGGATAAATATAAAAATTTTTAAAGACAACATGTTTTAAATGCTAATTACAAACCTGATCTGGATATTGAGAAAGAAAACTGTTCTCAGCTATTAAAAGAAAATTATGAACTCAAATTATTTAATGAGCAATTAAAAAGGTATTTGGAAAATTTTACTACTAGTAAAGATACCTTGACTCAGTTTCTAGGGAAAAAAATTGTTCCAAAATACGCAACTGGTATAGGATATCAACTAGGATAAAGAAGGATTATTAAAACTAAATTTGTTCCAAAATCTGGACAGTTCACAACTAGTTCATGCTCTGGACCATCTTTTGAAAAACAATTCTCTAAAGGACCAAACAAAGTATTCATGTCTCAAAACATATCTGCTAATTATAGAAAACCTGTGAGACACGTATGGGTTCCCAAAGTTTTACTTTATAACCTCTCTAGACCCAAGAAAATCTGGGTACCAAAGTTACCCTATACTTAATCTATTTTGTAGGAAAATTTTCTGAAGAGCTCCTGTAAAACTCTATAGTACATGGAAATTGGATGTTCAAGACACATGATAGGATAATATTCATGTTTCAAGAGCCTAATTAATGTTGATGGTGGAAATGTCACATTCGGTGATAATGAAAAAAGGAAGATCATCAGATTAGGTAAAATTGGTAACCCTAATACTGTATTAATTTCAAAAGTACTTTTTGTTGATAGGTTAAAATACAATCTACTAAGTGTCTCTCAGTTGTGTGATGATGGATTTAATGTTAAATTTGAAAATGATGCATAAAATGTTTTTAATTCTAAAAATGATTTAATATTTACTGCTCTTAGAAATGAGAATGTATATGATTTTGATTTAGATTCTTTAGCTAAGAAAAATGTTTCTTGTTTAAATGTGTTTCATAAGGAATCCTGGTTGTGGCACAGAAGATTAGGACACTGCAATGTGCACTCACATAGGAAACTGACTTAAAAAGGTTTGGTTAGAGACTTACCTAAATTGGAATTCCCTCTTAACAAAGTGTGTAATCCTTTTCAAAAAGGAAAAAAACACAAGGTTTCTTTCAAACCAAATAAAGAGGTTTCTACTTCTCAACTACTTGAGTTGGTTCACATGGACTTATTTAAACCATCTAGAGTTTCATGTTTAAATGGGAATCACTATGTTTATGTTCTTATAGGTGATTTTTCTATATATACTTGGGTATATTTTCTAGCTCACGAAAGTGAAGTATGCTCTAATTTCATTAAATATTCCTAGTCTGTAGAAAATCATAGTGGAATTAGAATTAAGACCTTGAGATGTGATCATGGCTGTGAGTTTGAAAATCCGGACTTTGAATCTTTTCTCACAAAATGGTTATACTCACAATTTCTATACTCCTAGAACACCACAAAAAATGGATTTGTAGAAAGAAGAAATAAGACAGTTAAACAGATTGCCAGGACTATGCTCAATGAGTATAATCTACCTATCTATTTTTGGTCTGAATTTGTTAACACAGCTTGTTACATTATCAATAAAGTCTAAATTAGAAATGTTCTTAAGAAAACCCCTTATTAGATTTGGAATAATAGGAATCCTAAGGTTAATTACTTTAGAGTTTTTGGTTCAAAATTATTTATCTTTAACACTAAATATAATCTTGAAAAATTTGCTTCAAAAAGTGATGAAGGAATTTTCCTAGGTTACTCAATATCTAGTAAATCCTATAGAGTATTTAATAAGAGAACCAAATGTGTGGAAGAATCAATTCATGTTAAATTTGACGAGACTGATCCACATGAACCCAAAACCACTCTTGAACATCTTGAGGAAGATATGTCAATTTTGGATCTTAATGATTAAGATAGTAATATCCCTATGAAAAAACCAGTTCTGGAAACATTCCAGAATCTAATTCTGTGAATCTAAACCTATAGACACCCATGAGGAGTCTATTTCAACTCTTTGTAGAGGTATAATAACTCTAAAAATCATCCTTTAGATGTTGTAGTAGGTTATCTATATAAAGGGACACAAACTATAGATTCTTTGAGAAACTAGGTTGAACATCAATCTTTTCATTCACAGCTTGAAACCAAAAATATTAATGATGTAATCAGTGATGAATTTTGGGTGATAGCTATGTAAGAATAATTGAATCAGTTTGAAAGAAACAAATTTTGGGAATTTGTAGACAGACTGAAAGACACTTTGACCATAATCACTAAATGAGTGTTTAGAAATAAAGTTGATGAATCTGGAAACATAGTTAGAAACAAGGCTAGAATAGTTTCACAAGGATATAGTCAAGAATAATTAATAGACTATGAGGAAACATTTTCACCTGTAGCTAGAATAGAAGCCATTAGGACACTACTTGCCTATGCAGCTCATCTGAATTTCAAACTTTATCAAATGGATGTAAAAAGTGAATTCATAAATGGATACATAGTTGAGGATGTATTTGTTTAACAACCCCCTGGTTTTACAAATCCCCATTTTCCAAATCGTTTTTTAAAATGTCTAAAGCCTTATATAGTCTAAAACAAGCTCCAAGAGCTTGGTATGATAGACTTAGTTCCTTTCTTATCTCAAAAGGTTTTACTAAAGGGGTACCAGATCCTACTTTGTTTATTAAAAATATTTCCAAATATTTTTTAATAGTAAAAATTTATGTAGATGATATAATTTTTTGGATCCTCTAAAAACTCTTTATGTACTGTTTTTTAAAAAATGATGCAAGATGAATTTGAAATGAGTTTAATGGGGGAACTAAAAATTTTTCTTGGATTTAAAATTTTTCAAAATAAAAATGGTATTATTTTAAACCAAAGTAAATATACTAAGGATATTTTGAAATATTTTGGTTTGGATAGTAATAAAGGTAGTGATACACCTATGATTACCACTTGTAAGTTGGATGCTAATGAAACTGATAAATCAGTGGATCAAACCAATTACCGAGGTATGATTGGGAGTCTGCTATACCTTACTGCTAGCAGACCTGACATTATGTTTAGTGTATGCATGTGTGATCATTTTTAAGACAATACCAAAGAGTCTCATTTATCTATTGTTAAAAGGATTTTTAAATATCTCAAGTATACTATAAATTTAGAACTATTTTATCTAAGAGGATAACCATTTGATTTAATACGTTTTCTGGTTGCAAGTTAGATAGAAAAAGCACCTCAAGAACATGTCACATGTTAAGCAAGTCACTAGTATCATGGTGTAGTGTGAAACATAATTATGTTGCATTATTTACTACAAAAGCTGAATATATAGCTGTTGGTAGTTGTTGTGCTCAAATTTTTTGAACAAAACACACTTTACTAGATTATGGATATCAATTCAAACATGTCTCTATAAACTGTGAAAACACAAGTTCTATAAACATCTTTAAAAATCTAGTATCTCATGCTAGGACAAAGCATATTGATGTGAGACATCACTTCTTGTGAGATCATTATCAAAGAGGTGATATCACTCTTGAATTCATCAGCACTGAACACTAATTGGATGATATATTCACAAAGACTTTGAATAATGAGAGGTCAAATTACATCAAACCTGAGTTAGGTATGATAAACTATTGAGTTAGGGACCTCATCATTAGACCTCACTATTGGACCTCTCCATTGGACCTCACCGTTGGACCTCACCATTGAACCTTACCGATAATACCTTACCAATAGGACCTCACCGTTGGACCTTACCGATAGGACCTTCCCGATATGATCTTACTGATAGGACCTCACCATTTGGACCTTACATATGACTCCTTATCGATAGTTGACTTGAGTCGAGTACTTTTTCATTTTTTGTGTTTTCTGCTGGAATCTAAAACGTTTTTAGTTTTATTCATTTTTCTCTCTCTCAATTTGTTTTATCGGTCCCTAAATGATAAAAATAAAACACATACAACATTTAGATCCACATAAAACCCTCTCTTGAATCTTTTTCTCCCTAATACTGAATCTAAACCTCAACGGAAACCTTGAACCACTCCAAATAGATGGCAAGAGTGAAAAGGATGTTGGTTGCTGATGAAGGAGACACGCCAGATCATAAGGGACCTAGATAAGAGTCTAGTAGTGGAATCCAAATAGAGGAAAAGGTTCTTAACCCGCATTTATCGAAGAGGAAAATAGTGATTGACATGGAGCTTAACTCAGAATGGCTGTTGACGAGCTGGTCTTTGGTGCTGAAGGCACTTGAAGCTCAAGGCTGAGTCAAGTGATTTGAAAAAAATAATGGAACTTATTATCAGAAGCTTGTGAAGAAGTTTTATGAATATCTAAGATTTGAGTAGTTTGAGAATGAGAAGCGGATGACTTCCAAAGTAAATGGAGTAAGTGTGAGTTTCTCCTCTGCTGTTTGGGCTAATTGATTAAGGGTTCCACATAAAGGGATTTGTGATTACTACTCAGGAGTGGTGACTCCATCTACTGAGTATTTTCGTTATGAAGAAGATTTACCCAAACTGATAGGGAATGGGATGCCTAGAAAAGTAAGTGCTGCTAAAATGGTAGGAGAAGATAAGCTACTGTTCAAGTTTATCCAGCATATTTTAAGTCCCAGGAGAGGGGACTTTGCAACTTTAAAGTTTCAATATGTTTTTCTCTTATATCTGTTAAAGCATGAATAGAAGATCAACTTATCTAGGATGTTGATGATTCAACTAGAAGATATGACGAAGCCAATTTCCAAATCAAATGCCCTATTTCATGATAAGTTGATATCCCTTATGTTGAAAGTGAAAGGAGTTTCTGGAGATAAGGAGGAAACTGTTGTTGTGAGGGATAACCATTGCATCACCAAAGTGATTTGCAAGCTGATGAAGATCAACTAGAATCCATGGATGAGGAGATGGGTGAATGATAGGGCTAAGGTATATGAAGAGTTTAACCCTGTTGCTCATCCTACTAGGCCTAAAAATAAGAGAGACCTTGGTCTTATGCCTTATGAAGAAGAGCCTACATATTATGATGAAAAAGAATCTGTTGTTGTGTAAGAAAGAGAGGATTCTTCTATAGATGGCAGGAGTGATCCTGACCTTCCCTCAAATCCTAATGCTAGTATTGTATCCTTTGGTGTGCCCAGTCCACCAAAGAGATTGCCTAGAAGGAAGACTGTCATAAGGGACAGTGATGATGAGGAGACAAGTGAAGAAGAAGGGGCATACCATGTATTAAGAGACTTTAGAGAATCCTCGAATGGGGATGAGGACATTGATTCAAGTCATGATGACATTGAAACAGTTGCTGCTGAAAGTGAAGAGGAATTTCTAAGTCTCAGTCCTCAAATAGGACATAGAGAAAGGGTAGAAAGTAGAGATGAAGAAGTTTCTGTTTTGGTTGAAACTGGAGTTGAAATGGAAGTAGTTGAGGATTCAGTAGAAGAAGTGGTAGTGGGATCTCCTATTGATGTTGTTGATCAAGGGGGTATAAAAGAGATAAATGTGGTTGATTAGGAGAATGCTCCACCTGAGGGGGAAGAACCTGTTTCTATAGGATCAGTTGTTGCTCATGGAATAGAGGACATGATAGAAGCTCTTGGATTCTAAGACTTAGATTATGGAGATTATGAAGATGACCATCCTATTAGAAGTCCTCTAATTCATACTGTTTCAGAAACTACAATTGTGCAGCCAGTGGTTCTTTTACCTCAAGACTATGTGAATAAGGATGATTTGGAATCATTGAAGTCAGATTTGAAGAGGCACATTTATGATAGATCTTTTAGCATAGAGAGATCATTGGCCCTCAATCAGGAGGTTGTAGCATCTGACTTAGAAAGGATGACCTCCACCTTTCACTCTAGTTTGTTTCATGAAGTGAAGGAATACCAAAGTCAAGTGAAAACCTTCGCAGAGTCTATATAAAGTGTGAAATAGTCAATTTCAAGCTTGAAATTTTATATGGATTCAAGGGTTCAGGTGGATAGAGATCTCATATATATCAAGAGTGTGGTTCAGTAGTTAGTAACTGTGTTTGATGACTTTAATCAGTCCATGGAAACACATGTGAAAGGCCAAGACAATGACGTGACAAGGCTGATCAGTGGCCTGACTAAATCCTTTATGGAGACAATGGATTTCTCTCTGGCACCTCTAGGTGCATCTGCTTCCACATCACCCTCTACTCCATTTGATATAGAGGCTTTCATATATGTTTTTAGAGAAGAAGTAGAAGGATTCTCTAGTGCCAATACCCAAGACCCGCAATCTGTAACTCAAGTCATTTCCATTACCAGGGAAATTCATAAGCTTGTGGGAGATTATTTAAGGGAATTTTCTCAAGACCAGAAGGCCATCAGGGATCAAGTTGACTTCTATTACAAACGGGTATACACTAAGCATCAGATGGATGGTCACTTTATGCAGCTTTTGGAAAACTTGAGAATCCCTCCTGTCACTGGAATTTAAGGATCAAGTGATCAAGATTAGAGAGCTGACTCCTGCCTTGGAAAGATTCATGGAAAACAAAGATGATTTCATATAAGCTATGGAAAGAGGGGAAAACATCATTATGGACTTCAGGAATCTTCTATTACCCTTCCTCCATGTGGACTACACACCCATCATTGTTCCTCTTGCTTTGCCTACTTCCTCCACTGTTTCAGGTTCCACCAGTACTACTCCTTTGATGACTCCTACATAGGCCATCATAAGTTTGACCCTAATGATTCCTCAGAGATCAAATCACTATAGGTATATTGATGCCTCGGTGGATCCTCCTCCTACATTTCTAACTAGCATCCTTCGGCCTATCCCTCCACCTTCAGAACATGCATCATTAGATTCCAAAGACAAAGCTCCAATGGATATATCTAATGTGGAGTGAGTGTGGACTGTCTCAGCTGATAGCGATTGGTGTATTCCTTTTTTTATATTATACTACTATTTTATTAATATAAACACTCTATTTTATCTCTTTTTATTAAGCATGATTTTTGTAAATCACAAAGGGGGAGAAGTGTTTAGTGTTTCAGTTGTCTGTCTTCAATTTATATATGTTCTGGCTTCAATTTAGTTTTAATTATATAATATTATGTGTATTCTAACATCACTGATGAAATTAGAAGATGTGTTTATCCTTAATTCAACACTACTTAAACCTAAAAATTCAATGACATAATTTGTGATTATCAAAAAGGGGGAGATTGTTGGACTCACCTATTTTGATAATCCCAAATCATGTTTCATTTATGTGATAATCATATTTTCAATCAATGTTAATCATGTTTCATTAATTTTACTTGTTTCTATCAAGTAATATTCATATACTTTTAACCTCACTACTTGTTGGTTTAAGCTTACAGTGCAAAATTTATCTAAGTGCATGGTCACTGATGCAAAGGTCACCGATGCAAAGGTCACCGATGCAAAGCTCACCCATGTGAAGGTCACCGATGTGAAGGTCACCGATGCAAAGGTCACCGATGCAAAGGTCACCGATGCAAAGGTCACCGATGCAAAGGTCACCGATGCAAAGGTCACCGATGCAAAGGTCACCGATGCAAAGGTCACCGATGCAAAGGTCACCGATGCAAAGGTCACCGATGAAAAGGTCACTGATGCAAAGGTCACCGATGAAAATGTTACCGATTAAAAGGTCACCGATGCAAGGCCACCGATGCAAGCCTACTGTTGAAGGTTACCGATGGAAAGTTATTAATGGAAGGTTAAAATTGGAGGTTGTCGATGTGCACCTGCTATTGAAGCCTACCGATGTGAAGGATACCATTACCAGTCTACCGATGCTTACTCTTCCATACTTTGTCAAAATTCTTAATATTATTCTAACAGTCATATTTGATAAATTAAATGCTTCTGACATTAATTAATGCTGATTGTAGATGTTTCAGGAGACGGTATCTAGGGACAGTACGAGGTACGAGAAAGACCACACGTGATCTACTCATTCCTATTGTTAGATCTCATGTATAAAAGGGCAGACCAAGGAAGATAAAGAAATGTGTGATGAGTATAGGTGAAGCGGTTCTGTAAATGAAAAGAGATTACTTGCTACATTAAAGAAGAACCATTCAACACTTACACTGAGAATCGAAGTAGCTTAAGAAGATCATTTTGGGAGAATAATTTCAAAGCTACCTTCTATGCTTCATCAACTCTTCATCAACACCAGAGGAAGAACACTCGAAGATAGAACCAGGAGTTGTGACACTCTATTTTGGAGACAACTTCCAGATAAAGACTCAAACATCACATTCTTTACTCTAAGGAGTCAAGAGTTGAACTGAAAACACATATAGCTTTCTAAACTCAATCTTATAATCTTAACTCTATTGTGTTCCTTCATTTTACATTTGTGAGAAGTGTGTGTGTCTGTCTGTTACCCACACTGTCTTCTGTGCCTGAACTGGAGGATACTGAATATCCTCACATTAAACTTCACTTACATTTTGTTTCCCACGTATAACTGTGGAAGAGACTATGTATGGTCTGTACTATTTATTTTTTCTATGAAGAACTGTGGAATTGGGTGTGAACCCTAGACAGTTTGTGAAAACTATGGTAAATCCCAATACAGGCTGTGTATCAAGTTTATTGTTAATATAAACTACTTGGTGGCAGTTGATCACCAAGTGGAAAGGATTAAATCTCGGTTTGAGACTAAACCTCTTGTTTTTCTTTACAGTGCACTATATTTTGTTATACTCTGTTTTATCTATTTTCCACTGCTTATATTTGCTAAAACATAAAACTGTTTTTCATTCACTTTGATTGTTAGTTTTTGTTAGTGTGTGTATATGTTTAATTCAGTAAAAATGTTTCAATAGTTGAAGAAGTGTTTTACACTAGTTCAACTAAGGACTAATCACCCTTTGATAAACCTATTGACCAACTAAACATTTACATCTCTGCTGCCTTAATTAACCGGGCCATTTTAAAATTGGGGGATCTTTATAAAACAAGTTTTAAATAGAAATTTTATATAGGAACTCAATTCACCACCCTCTTGAGATTCCACTCCGACTAACACAATTCACTATCCAAACTCAAAAAACAGCGCTTCAAGAGTAATCAAGGATTTATCAGCAACCTAAAACAGAAATGTGGATATCGGCATGAGCATAAATATTTATATTATTCCACCACCCATATTTCTACATTCATATCCATTAACTAGAGATAAAATATTATGATAGTCTTATAAATACAATAATAAGATAGTTTTTTAATTTTATAAGTAAATAAAGAATAAAATCATTAAAACTTATGAAATTTATTTTTTACCTTTAAAAAGATACTAATAACTTTGAAAACAAAATTGGTCAACCTACCCTGTAGTCATTGGGAGGATTTTTTGAAAACAAAACAATATAATTTTAGAGACATCCTTCACAAAAAACTTTTTAATACTCAAATAAGAAGGAAAGGTAAGCCTCGCAAAAAATCTTTTTATGGAAGAAATAAATAATCCAATTTAAATTTTTTTGAGGGTTTATAATAACAGTTCAACCATTTATAAAATAGGTCAAAAAACATACATTAGTATTTTATAAAACAGAACATAAATAATAAAATAGAAATTTATAAAAAAAAAGAGATCATAATTTAGAATTTTATAAAAGAGTTTGAATACCATAAAAATAACCATTTCTCAAAATATACACCTTGGGGGATTCCAAAGTCATCTAAAGTTAGTGGGATACCTAGGTCCTTGTATAAACTTGTGAGATAATGTTCAAACAAATTGTGCACATAAACCACTAAGGGGGTCATGCCTTGGACTAATCGTATGGGGCTTCCCATCTAATGAAACCACATCCTACTCACCATCTACAAAGTACATACCATGTCCTAGTGACATAATTTTACGCATATAATGACATGATGACCCTTATATATGTATCATTCATTTGGTAATGTGGAATAACCAAAGTGCCACTTATTACTAGTCTTCCCCCTTAGATACATAGGTTTCCTTGTGCTCTTTTAATTCAAAACATTTTATATTTCATTCAAAAAGAGAATTTTTTTCAACCCATAACAATCTATTCTAACAAATAAATGCATGTCTCTTTAAATCATCTCATTTCAGAAACCAAAGGAAAACATTTAAAAACCCAAGCGGTATAAAATAAACCATCACTTTCATTCTACCAAGTAATTAATCAATTAAAAGAACCATTTACATGTCAAATTAAGTAAGTAAAAAATTCTAAATGATCCCTTGGTAATATAAATGTATTAATACTTTTTCAAGATACCATTTAAAGAGTTCACTTTAAAATGTAAAACATAAAATACATGTTTAATTTATATAAATTAGAGTTCCCAAATTTCCTTGTTATCCTTACACACATATGGATTTCTATATATAGATACCACTCATCTCAATTCCCCTATGGATGGGTATAAAAAGTATCATGACTAATTTTTTTAATAAGTTTTATGTATAAAAATATTAGATAAAACAATAAAAACACAACTAAACACTTTAATAATTATTATAAAAATTATAAATAACTCATGAGATATTAAAATACCAAGTATCAGTTTAAAAAACATCAAATTATTTTTCTTGGGAAAAGAAAAACATATTTCTCAAAATTAATGGAAACCAAATATATAATTTATGGAAAACTGTAGTTGAAAGATAGTTTCATCCATAGAAATTTTATATACATCCAAAATAAGTTATTTTATAAAAATAATACTAATTTAAAATTCAATTGGTCAAGTGTTCTAAAAGGAAAATAATGGTGAATAACTACTAGGGATAAGTGAAAATGATTAAAATCCCACAATAATTGAGAGAGAATGGTCCTGGGAGAAAGCTACAATCCCTAAGAAACCAATATCGGAAGAAGAAATAAAATATCATATAACCTTATATCCTAGGGTTTTCCACACACAATGAATCAAGGGTAAATAAATATATTGGAATAAAAAATAAGAAAATTGTGGTGGAGGAGAATAAATATAGACCTAGGAAGATCACACATAAAAATGGGGTGGAGAATCGATGTAGAATAGATATTAGACAAAATTGGGGATTGAACACCTAGATACCCTAGATAGAGAGGGTTTCATGAGAGTTTTATGGAAATGGGGGGATAAACAGGTTTAAAATTTATAAGGTTAATATTTGAATTTTGGAGTTTTAAATGTCCTGGAAGATGAGAAATGTTTAGCTGCATACCTGGTCAAACAGTTCTTTGACCATGAGATGATTAGTCTATGTGTTTTAATAAACCTAGAACCAATCATGAAAATACCTCTATTAAAATTAAGTCCCACCCACATGATTTATACATGGTTTTTAAAACATTGTTACACACAAAAAAGATTAAAAATATAAAAAATACCAAATTTAAAAGACCTAAACCCTATGAAAAAAATAAATATAGATACATAAATAAAATAATTATTAAGAGAATGTATGGGTATGATAGATATGCACAACAAAACCCTTTATTCCTATAAAATTTCAGTGAGCTCCAAAATAATTTTCTAACATAAGGATTTCAATTAAAGAGAAGACCACAAAAACACAACTTGGAGTCATACAAGAACAACTAAATCCATTAAGCACACTCTCATATTAAAAATAACACTCATATATAACCATCTTATAAAATTATTTTTAAATGGAGAACCATATATGGTCTCTATACCATTTAAGAATTCCCCTATTTGGTATAGTAACCAATCAATGGAACCCCAAAAGTTCAATGATGAAAGAATGTGAGAAACGAATATCTGAGAAACATTATAAAAATTCTTTAAAAATGAATTATAACCTAAGAATGAATTTAAGTACTAAAAAATAATGGATCCAAGTATCCAAATGACACCTATTGAACTATAAACAAAAGGAGATGGGGCATGATATACAAGTGTGCCTTATATAATGACATTGGATTTAACCTTGGATTGAGACCAAAAGTAAGTAAACTTGGAATGATTATATGGAACACTAATCTCAGTGGTCCTAAATTAAATTTAACAAAAACAATCTAATTCATACACTTAACTTGTTTTCATATATCCTAGCTACCTAAAACAATCCCATAAAGTTTTTTAACATTCCCAATAAACTTGAAACATCCACTAAAACCATATCTAAATAAAACCATTAGGAAAACTAATCATAATAGTTGAATGTGAAAAAATCAGAATAACAAAAACTATGAATCACATGCCACAATATCACATGAGAAAAATAACAAGGAAATATTATTTATGATATAAGAATAGGACCCAAAGAAAACATAAATTCTAAAAGAATCCCAATAGGACATCATCAAACATATAACCAGAGGGACCTCGAACCGAAAGAGATATTATAATAAAATTAAAATTTTATTATCTCAAATGATAAAAATTTCCTCTTATAAACAAGAAATATATAGAGAATTTCCAAAATAAAAGTTCATATATCAAGGAAATGAGATATAATTGAATGAAAACATTAAACAAGAAGGCTTGATCCACCACTCCACTCAAAGTAAAGGTAGAGTCATAAAAGGGTGAAGATATATTCTAGTGCAAGGAGATAAGACACAAAATGTTACCTCTAAGGCACAAAATCTCTATAAACCTTCAAGACTATTTTGGGAAGTATACTTGGAAAATAAAATAAAGCAGAAGACCCCAAAAAAATTCTGAAACCGGAATCACAACCAATCAAACACAAATCCCAATCCCAAATATAAAACCCAAATGAAACACATCACAGTACAAAAGAACATCCAAACCATTTTAAAACTCCAAACTTCAAATCTTTAAACATCAAATATATATTAATAATCAACTTTAAACATTATAAATTCCTTTTTGAAACCACCCCATAAGTCTTAGAACACCAATGATATTTCAATTCAATTTAAAGGAAACCTTAATTATTTTTCTCAAAACTCATTTTTATCATTTACAATAAAATCCCCTTTCCTTCCATTTTCCAAAAATAACCTTTTAAAATATAACTCACATTTCCCTTTTAAAAAAATCCATCAAAAGGAAACAAAATCTTTCCAATATATTAATTAAAAATATCCAAATCCAAAAGAATCAAATATTGAAAATTCCAAAGGGCTAGTGATGGTTTATAGTTTTTTCAATTAGTTGGCAGGTTATGTTCCAACTAGAAACTATCACTATAAGTTTCTCATAATAATGTTCATGGGATAAACATGGTTTTCTAGGCTATGTGAGTTACTAATAACTCTAATTCAATTATCATCTTCACCCAAATGAGAAATCTTAAATAGATTACAATTCACTAACAAAATAATCAAATGACATCAATCAAAATTGAGATATAAAATAATAATCTTTGAAAACCCAAAATTATAAACTAAAAAATCATCTTACATTAGTGACTCAATGCTTATAATGGACAATAAAAATCTATACTCTTTCTGTTCATACCACTCATGTCCTGATAGCCTTATCTACCATCGAATAGACATCCTAAATAATCAAGAAACTTCCATAAATAAGGCCCACTTAATAAAATCTTTATGATACCATTTTATAATGAACCGACCTAATTTTTCACACCATAGGATTTCTGAAATAGCCTCGGATAGAGTCCTAAGGTTGTTCTCGACTCCTGATTTCTAACATAATCACTTGTGCATCTAGGAATCACAATTTCATAATGATTTCACCGATAAAATTAATTAAATAAATACTAGAAACTCTAGTATAATTTTTACATGACCCAACCATAAGTTAGAAATAGGTTTCCAAATAAAACCCCAAGAAGAGAATATACAAGAGAAGTGAAAAAATTAGCCATTAACATTTATATTAATCTTTCCTCTTTTCCCCAGCCTCTCAACCTTACATATGAAAAAACACAAATCATCCCACAAGAATTCCTTTTCATTTTCCACCAACAGATATCACTAGAATAAATCCATATAAATAAGTAAAATAAAAACATGGTAGATGAAATAAATACATTTTAAAGAAATGACTACCATACCTTATTCTGATTTACAAGTAACTATCCAAACTCAAACAAAAAACTCTCCGATAGAGATCATGAACTGAGTCACAACCTAAAACTAAAATGTCAATATATGCGTGAGTATAAACATTCAAATTAGGCCACCACAAACTTTTACACAATCATACACTTTAACTAAGGATATATTATCATTCTATTTTTATAAATATAATAGTTATATAAATTTTGAATTGTATGAGTAAGTATATTGTCTAATAATTAACACTTATGATTATTATTTTCTTTATTTTTTAGAAAATAATCACTTAAAAACCATTTTTTCGACCTAAACTATATTCATTTAGAACCTATTTGGAAATATATTTTCAATATTAATTCAAAAAAATGCTTTATAAAACCCTTTTTAATCATTAATGAGAAATATAGGTTAACCTTGTGCTAAAAAAACTTATAAAAGTAAGAAACAATACGCTTTCACAATTCCTTAGGGAGGATAAACACAATATAAAGGATGTCAAAAAAACATACTTTAGCCATTTATAAAATATAATATAATGTTTACATTATCCAATTATAAAATATAATACAAATAATTCTTTAGAAATTTATTAAAGGGTTTGAATACCATAAAATAAATAGTTCTCAAAACATGCAACATGGGGAACTTCCAAGTCAACTATGGTTAGTTTTCTACCTAGGTCCTTATTTCAACTTGTGAACTAATAGCTAATCCAATTGTGTTCATAAACCAATAAGGATTTCGTTCCATGTCCTAGGGTTATAAGGATTCTAATCTAACAACTCTCCATCTAACTCACTATCTAAGGAGTACACCCCTTGGCTTCATGGAATGATATCTCCTATCTGAAGACACAACTACCCTTAACTAAGTTTCTTTTATTTAGTAAAGTGTTGTAACCAAATATTTACTTAAAAATTTTCTTCCCCTTTAGATACCTGGGTTCCCATGTTTTCTTTTAATTTCAAATGTCTCACTTTTCATTCAAAAGGGTCCTTTCATCAACCCATCACAATAAAATAGCCCATAAAATAAATACATGCCTATCTTAATGTCTAATAATGGGGAAAACCTTCATAGAACAAATTGAAATGATGAAAATCCCTCAAAAATAATAAGGGTAAGGTACAAGGAGCAAGGAACAATCCCTATGAAACCAATGTTTCAAGAAGAAATAAGAAATTAGCCAACACTATATTTTAGGATTTTCCCCTTACATGACACAAAAAGAAAGAAATATGGGGGTAGAAAGAAGAAGGAGGAGGTGACTGAGGGAAAGAAATATTATCATAGGATAATTTCAATATAAAATGAAGGAATAATCAGTGAATAATGAAGTTCTAGCCTAAGCGGGGTTAAATGTGTTGGGAATGAAGTGATCAAAAAATTAAAGTAATTTCTTATTGATTTGTATGATCACAAAAAACCAAATTTGTTTTACTAATTAAATTATTTTAAGTGAATTTTAGGCATATATTACTTTTGTTTTAATTCATATGGATTTTAATTTTCTCAAGAATTATGGAAATTTTTAAGTACTCTATAATCATTGTTCATAACCTCATGTTTGAAGTTAACATTAGGATAAGGAACCCTTCTTTTATAAGGATTTCTACTCTTAGAAACCTACATTTATACTAAAAATTAGGCCCAAGAACCATATATTTGTAAGTTATTCTATATTTTCTAAATTAATATTTCATTAATCATCCTATCTTTTGAAAGAAACCATACATTGGATACCATACTTGTGAAAATTATCCCTATGTAGTAAAACACTGCATATATCACATTCATCTATGATATTTGAATCATGGATTTTTTTTTTGTGATTTCAGCAATAGTTTTTTAGGAGTAAATATCTATTTAAATTGTTTTAATGACTGATTAAAAGGTATTTATTATATGGATCAATTAATTCCTATTTCTAAGTCAAGTTACATGTTGTTTCCAAGTTTAATTTGTTGTCAATAAGTCAATATGTGTTATAAAATGTGATAAATTTTTTGCTAATATTTATTGATTAAAAACATGTTTTGGGGAGTTTTCACATTTGATACAACAAGTGAAAGTTGTCAAAGAAAATATTTACATTCATGAAGAGAAGAAGAATTAATGTTTCTATGTGTAATGAAATTATTAATTCATGAGGAATAATAGGATATGGTTGAGATGGTTTTTCATTTTGGGCTTGATTATTCTACACTTAGTATATATTTTATTGGTGTTTAATAAAAATAGTGGCCAACCAATAGAACTACTAAGGGATCTCCCACAACCACCCATAGGGGGACCCAAGGGTCAACACTCATGGGAGAGCCTTCCCAAGGAGGAAATTCATAGTGGATAGAAGGCCCTTGTATAGGGCCCAAAAAATAGAATAACTGAAGATGGGAATATTTGTAACACCCTGAGTTGTTGTGAAATATTTATTTTGAATCAATTTAATCTTTTTTTGATATTTGGTATTTCACACAACACTGAATATAGCATGTGAAATATGAAAGCACCAAGATATAATTACATTGTATATACATTATGGTAAGATTTCACTATACGATATCCCAAGACAAGTTTTCACTACACACAACACTATCCTGTCTTGCACTACATGCAACACTCACCTGGCATGCGTTACACGCAACACTGAGTTTCTACAAAATAGCATTTATTATTATAATTATTTAAACAATATAACTATAACCCATCCATTAAATTTAGTAATATTAATATTAATAACTAATTTTAAAATATTATTAATAATGGTGATAATGGAAAATATAATTTTTGGTAAAGTATCTAAATGTTTTAAAATTCTATTTTCTTAAAAGATATAATTTTTATGTCCTTCTCTGAACAATAATAAAATTAATTTTACACACTATTATAAATCTATTTTCAAAAAATAATTATAATTTTTTAATTAAGAATGTTTAAATTATATTACCGTGAATTTTTGAGATTTTTCTTAGAAACTTCATTTTTGAATAAATAATGAAAATATTGAATTTTAATTAAAAGACTACTTTTTAATCTAATTTATTTATATAATGAAATTTTATTTTATGTTGGGTTTAATGTAAGATTATATATATTATACATATATTAATCCAATTTAGTTCATTTTAATATTTGTATATTGAATTTTGATATAAAAGTTTAATGAACTTTTGAACATTCTCACATTAAAACCATGTTTTCTCGCCATGTCTATAAGATTTGCATTAAACTTAATTTTTCCACTAATGTGAATTGAATTTAAAAAAATGGACATAAATGATTTTAATTATTTTTATATTTATAGACTAATAAGATCAAATAAATTTCTGATCGAAAATATTGTTGAAAGTGATTAATATTAATTACAATGATTAAGGTGAAATTAATCTTAACATTCGAATAAAAAATAAACGTAAGGGCCCAAATGACATTTAAAATTGTCTAAAACCCATGTTATGGACATATTTCGTCACTAAAACTTCCATTATTGAATTTTTCTTCGATTTTTATGACTTTGGTTAGGTAAAAACATGGGAACACAAAACCTGTTTTCAAAAATGCCAAGTGTGTCCCCTATCTTCCCTATAAAAGGGCACCACCTCTCCCCTTTCTTCACTCCTCCCAAAAAACTTAGGTTCATAAAATATATTACCAATAAACTTCCCAAAATCACTTTTTTACTCCTTGAACCCGCCCTTTGGGAATAAATCCATCCAAGAAATCCCTTTGGTGCAAACCAAAATGAGTTACCCAAAGAAGTGGTTACATCCTTACTCAAGATCCTTTATTTTATTTTACTTTTAAACAACCTAAATTATTATTATTACATAAAAACATAATAGCATCAATATAATTAATTTACTGAGATTTTTTTATGTTATGTTTTCTACCTTCACTTACACACACTTCCTTCTAATAAGAAACGAACCTATCATTCTTGTGTACGGCGAACTATCGCCTCACAAAATAATGTTGTTCATTTTTTACTTTACAACCTCTTGTGGTGGGTAATTATGATGTAAAATATATTTATAAAATGTATATATGATATTTTTGATGTAATTATATTTATTTATTTATTATATAAGGCCTATCTTCATTCTTTTCATTTTTTTAAATATGATATCTTCATTTGTGGAAATGTGGGCTACCACCTCCTCAAAATAATTTGATTCATCCACACTTTACATGGAACATTTTAAAGATGTATTTAGTTAGATTATATGATATATATATATGTCATAATAATGATATTGTAATGATATTACATATATATATAGGTATATGTCATTTACTTTATTTCTTTCAATATTACAAAGACAAAATGGAAACAACGTTAATACGTACATACGGTCTACCATCTCCATGAATGGTGTATTCAATTTCATGTTTCTATATACTATAAAATATTATAACAACATATATACTTAATAAAAATTATATTTATTTCATGTTTTACATTTTGGAAATCATGATATAAGTATGAGGACCAAAAATATAACAAATTAAGACATATGTGAAAAACAAAGAGGATATTACATAAAGTGAAGCCTTAACTTGGAATAGTTAATAGGAATGTAATATAAATTCATAATAAAACAATATATGGTATTAAAAATAATAATATGGTTCTATAAAATATTTATAATAGACTTATATTTATTATACATGAGGTTTTTATGTGTACGAAGAGAGTCAAAATATATGGTAAGGGAATTTATTATCACTTTTTATATATATGAGATATAGCCATGTTCACCACTATTTTATTTTTATTGGTGTATATACTTCTCATGAATTTATTATATGATTCTTATACAAAACTTTATTTTTATTTTCATATCCATTTGATGATCTTTTTTTCATGGTTTTTATGGTTCAAGAGTTTCCAAATTGGTGATTTAATTTTGTCACAATTTTATTTCATTGATACCCATGACATGTTATGTACATATATTATTCTAAGATGATTATATACTACCTTTGACATGTTATATCATGAATATTTTTATTTTCATTCTATTTTATGCTTCATGAATTTTAATTTTCTTACATTGACAGTATGTTTCAAATTTACCAAGTGGTAATAGTTTAATTAAATAATATCATCAATTTTTGGGGTTGTTTATGATTATACTTAATTGGATGAAATATTTTGATCCATATCTCAATAACCCTCACGAATTATCTTCTCCTCTTTATTTACAAGATCTATTATTGTATTATTACTTTTTTTATTTTTCTTTTTACATAAGAACTATAAAATGTTTTTATGAAAATCTGACTTTATTTCTCCTTTTAGTCAGAAATCATTGTTCATTCAAAAAGAAGATTTCTAAAAATGTTTTAAAAAATGTTTTACTTTTATCCTATGATATTAAAAGAAATTTTTACCCATGTTTCCCTTTTCAGAAACATTTTAGAAGAAATATTATTTTTATTTTCCTATCAATTCACTTTTATAAACTTTTAAGGTGCAAAAGAAATGCTCATCTTTTACTGACTTTCCCACCATCATAATAGTAAGTTTACAAAAGAAAATTTAAGAAATTTTTTTCCTAATATTCAATAAATTTTTTGATTATGAAAATGGTTTCCAAATACAAAGGTTTATAAAAAATATTTTATATTTAAAAATAGTTTCAAATGATTTTCAAATATTCCATTATATGTTTTCAGAATATTGTTTTCAAAGGAAATTATTTTAATGATTTAAAAGTTTCTTTTTATATGTTTTCAAATTATTTTAAATGAAAAATGTTTTTAAAATTTCTTCAGTATTATTTTAAATGTTTTCAAGGAAAAATGTTTTCAAATATTTTTCAAACATCTTTTATAGGATTTCATGGAAAAGTTGTAAAATTTTTTTCGAGCTTATTTTATAAGTTTTAAAGGAAAAAGGTTTTCAAAATGATTTTTGGATTGTTTTATTAGTTTTAAAGGAAATATTTATTAACAAAACATCATGGTTATTTTAAAAGTTTTTAGGGAAAAAGGTTTTAATTTTTTTTCATGAATCCTTTATATGTTTTCAAGTTTATTCCCAATGAAAATGGTTTTCAAAAAGTTGCATGTTTTAAAAGGTATTTTTTAAGAAGAAATGATATTTTCCTCAATAAATATTTCTAAAAGGCCTTTAAATACTATTTCCCAACTAATATGACATCTATTGGTGTTAATAATTTCTTTCTAAGAAATTATTCAAAGGTTCCATTCATATTATTTCTTTGAATGGTTTATGTTTTATAGAATAATGTTTAAGAAATCAGTTTCTATTTTACAAGTTATATGTTAATGAAATTCGTTTCTATTTCACGAGTTATATGTTTATGAAATATGTTAATATTTCATGGTTCATATGTTTATTAAATCTATTTCTCCTTCATGGGTTATATATTTATAAAATTATTTTCTATTTTTGTGGGTTATATTCCTATGAAACCTACTTATTTTCACGGGATATTATTTGATGAAATTATTATTAAACCAATATATTTTCCATGGGCTGTGATATGATTACATTTTTATGATACCCATTTTATTTCTTGTGTTATGATATGATTTTTTATGATCTTGTGGAACAAATATTTATGATTTCATTATGAGATTGGTGGTACTTATATCACTATCCAATGCATTGGGTAAATATTTATATCTCATGAGATTGACTAAGATGGGATTGGGAGTGAACCTTGACTACTATAATGGCCATGGGAGTGAACCATGACTACCAATATAGTATGGGCAGTGAACTCATACTACTAATATTTCCATGGGAGTTAACCATGACTATAAAGATGGTATGGGGAGTGAACCCATACTACTAATATGTCTTTGGAAATGATTCATTGACCATTATAGAAACCCTTTTTATAGGCTTATGTGTTTTCCAAAATTCCACATTTTATTCCTATGTTATGCTTTCATGACTTATGTTCTTGAATTCCTTATGATTCATGTCTTATGAACTTCCAATATTTATTCCATTCTTTAGTATTATTATCTTTGATATGAACGATATGATCTTATAATGTTATGATCACGTTCTCATACCTTTATGCTCATATTTATACGTACATATATCTCTTATCTACCCTTACTAAGCATCTGAGATCACCTCATTTTATGTTTCCTTCCCAAGGTTATGAAGATATATTCTAGGTATGATATTTTTAACAGGGGTGCTAGTCTTTGATAACCTAGTGGGAGAAAATATAGCTCACTTGCGTACCAAATATTATGTTTCTATGTTTCCACAAGCACTAAACTGGCATAGTCTTTTTGTGTCTATTTTTATAATGTACTAAGTATTCTGTATAAGTGATTTAATGTTAATTTATGAAAAGAGAGGGTCTCTATAGTTTTTATAAAAGATAAGGTTTAGTTATCCTTTGGAAGATATCATGAGAAAAACTTATTGAGAGCCCTAAGGGAATGTTTAAGGATAAGTCTAAGGATATGAAAAAAGTATAGGAGAATATCAGTAAATCTTGGTAAATGAAAGAACAAGTGGTTTACAAGAAATACATATCTCTCTGGATACTATAAGTGGTTGTGTATTTGAAACTTATTTACCTAGGAGTAATAACTCTGACAAGGTGTGTTGGGTCTTACTCAGTGTAACTCGGTACATGATAAAGAGCCTTACTACACACTTGGTTTGACACTCCCAAGTGATTTTATGTGAAAATTCACAAACACTTCATGAACCATATTGAAGTATTTAAAAATAATTTAGCTATTAATAAACTATGATAAACCTAAGGTGTCATAGATTATAGAAATTAGTGTCATTATTTACATATCCTATAATTAATGTTTCATGGTTATGTGGTTTTATGTTATGATAAGTGTTTCTCATCCTATGATTTATGGTTTTATTCAATAGTGTGAATTAGAAGGAACTGGGTTAAAATTTAATGATTAAGATGAGGAAATTATGGGAATGATGAAAATTTATTTCCTATGTGGAATTACCATGATGACAATAAGGAAGGTATATGGGTATTAGATATACTTCTGAAGATAAGGAGACCTCAAACGACAGGTGAAAGGAATGGAATGTTATTTATGTATTGTTTACATTAAACACTAGAAGAGTGATTATATCAAGGTTAAGAAATCTTAAGACATGATTCATATTTCATATTCTAGGAAAGAGGTATTAAGGAATAAGTTCATGAATCTTGAGTAACATTTTAATAATAAGGATAGTTGATATAAGTATTTATGTTTCAGAATTCAAGGATTATGTTATATAAATCATGAAATATTTAAATATTTTAATTATAAGTTTTTCTTTAAGATTTTTAAAGGATATGTTGAATGCTTTTGGTGATATAGAAAAGTGATTCCATAGAATTGTGATATTTTTATTAAGGTAAGGTAACCCTTAATTTATTCCGGATGATGATATAATGACGTTTGGATAAAGATATGTTTGATGGTACTGATTACCTCAAAACCGATAAAGGATCTATTGAAAAATTAATCTAATTTATTGTGGATGAAGTTTACAAATACTAGGATTTAAGGAATATATCTAGTAATCTTTGGAATAATAAGGTATGTATTTTTTCAAGTATTCATGGTAATTCTGGTTATTAACATGTTTCAAGAAGATATATGATGAGGGTATTCACATAATTGGAATGTAACAACCACGTGATACTTTGAGATATATGGGGGTCAATGTTAAACTGATTTCATGACTATATTTCCAAAGGGTTGGATTTTAATCATTCAAAAGGGTTATGAGGTTAACCATTTATGGAGAGTTTAAGTTAAACTTGATATGAAGTTTGTGAGATAGAGGAATTATCTCAACTCATGAGGATTTATGAATAATGGATAACCTACTCTAACAACCTTGGGTTGATGGTAACTAAATAGATATGGGACGACTTACCATGGATCTCATGATGTTTTATTGCTTTAGTAATGAAACATTCACCACCATTTTTAAAGAAAGAGGTAAGGAAGAAAATTTTCAAGACATGACCAATGGGTGAGATTTTACTTATAAAAGGTAATAAAATCAAGTAATTATAACTTCTCAGGAACATTCTTCAACTCTAGGAAATAAATCTTGAAACTGAAAAGGTTATCCTAGTAATTTTTTTCCTGATGAATCATCTAGTCCCTTAGATCATCACATATTTATATATTTATGATTGTTAAATTTCTCCAGAACAAACTCTCTACAACTCTCGTCCAGAACCTAATAGTTATATTTCTCTTCCATGTCCATGTTTTCACTCCCCACCTATGTTCTCCAATATGTAATCCTAGTTATGTGTCACATTGGGTAACCGTTATGTTTACAAATTGTTTTAAAGAAAGTTTTAGTATTACTTTTTATGATGTTGGTTTATATGAATTGGAATTTTATGTATTAATCCTTTGATAACCCAAAATAATTTTTAGGGAGAAATTCATTTTAAAGTTGGTAAAATATAATACCCCAATTTTTTGTTAATTTTTTTTTTCAAATTAATTTAATATTTTTTTGAAATTTTTTCATTTTATGAAACACTGGATATAGGTTGTGTTATATAAAATAACCAAATTATTATTTCATATTATTCTTCACCATTTTAATATTCCATTATACTATACCGCAATATAATTTTACTCTACACACAACATAGAATTATTTTGTGCTATGTGTGACACTAACTTGGTGTGCGTTACACAAAAAATTGTGTTTCTACAAAATATCAGTTTACTGTTATAAATATTTAGAAAATATAATTATAATCTAGTCATTAAATTTATTAATTTGAATATTAATAACTAGTTTTCAAATATTATTGACAGGGGTTATGATGAAAAGTATGCTTTTTTTAAAGTCTTTAAATGTTTAAAAATATTGTTTTCTCAAAAGAACTGTTGTTTATATACTTATATGAAAAATAATAAAATTAATTTTAGACACTTTTAGAAATTTAATTCAAAAAAATAAATATAATTATTTAATTAAGAATTTTGAAATTATTTTAGGGTGATGTTTTTGGATTTTTATGAGAAAGTTCATTTTTGGATGAATACTGAATATTAATTTAAAACAGATTTTTCATATAATTTGATTATATAGTTAAAATATATCTTAAGTTTCTTTTGAAGTAAAAATAGATAATTTATACATCAATTAATCTAATTTAAATCATTTTAATATTTTTATATTGAATTTAGATAAAAAAAGATTAATGAACTTTTGAACATTCTCCCATTAAAACCACGCTTTCTCACCACGCCTGAATGATTATAAGTCAGCTTAATTTCTACACTTATGTGAATTTAATTTAAAAAAATGGGAATACAAGGTAGTATTAAGTATGGTATTTATAATATAATAATATCAATATAATTTTTGACCAAAAAGATTATTAAAATTGATTAAGATTAATTAAAATGATTAAAGTAAAATTAAGCTTAACAAGGGAATAAACATTAAACATACATTCCCAGATGACCTATAAACTTTTTGAACACCCATTAAATGACAATATTTCGTCCATAAACCTTCCATTATTGATTTTATTTGTTTTTTGGATGACCTCTTTTAGTTAGAAACATGGGAACAACTAACTTGTTTTCAAAATTTCCAAATATGTCCCCTACCTTCCTAATAAAAGGCCATAACCTATCCCCTTATTCACACCTCCAAAACCACTTAGGTTAGGCCAAAATATTCCAAAT
This sequence comes from Viscum album, assembly GCA_963277665.1. Taxonomy (NCBI): domain Eukaryota; kingdom Viridiplantae; phylum Streptophyta; class Magnoliopsida; order Santalales; family Viscaceae; genus Viscum; species Viscum album. The sequence goes on along the minus strand of OY728139.1, from coordinate 530,689,834 downwards.
ATATTTCCCATCATCCTTACCTTACTCCTTGAAGCTTCCCTTTGGGAATAAATCCACACAAGGAAGCTCTTTGGTGAAAAACCAAAAGAAGTAACCCAAAGAAGAGGTAAGATCCTTCCTCAAGCTCCTTTATTTTATTTTATTTATAAAACAACTCAATTAATATTATTCCAGATACACATAAGAACCTCAATGACCTTAATATAATTATATGTTGTTATGTTAATGGTTCTACCATCACTTACACACACTCCTATTCTTGTGTACCGCCTCACAAAACGATGTTTCTTGTTTTACCTTGACCACCTATTATGGTTGGGAATTATGATAGAAACACAATTTATATATTATATTTAATATATTTATGGATTATTTATATTTATATATTTATTTTATAAATCATATCTTCATTATTTCCATTTTTTTAATATGATTTGTGGAAGTGTGGACTACTGCCTCCTCAAAGGGATGTGATTTGTTCGCACTTTCCATGTAATGTTTTAAGGATGGGTTTATCAAAATTATATGATATATATGAAATAATAATTCCAATTTAATTATATTATATATATATATATATATTCTCTTTACTTTCTTTATTTCAATATTATAAAGAAAAAACAGAAACCGCATTCATGCATATGTATGACCAACTATCTCCATAAACTGTGTATTCCATTTCATGTTTCCATATAATATATACTCTTATAAATTCATATATAATTAATATAAATTATATTTATTTCATGGTTTACATTATTTAAATCATGATATAAGTATGAGGACAAAAAAAATAACAAATTAAGACACATGTGAAAAACAAAGCGGGTATTACCTAAAGCGAAACTTTAACTTGTAATCATTAAGAAGCGGATAATACAAGTTAATAATAAAACCATATATGGTACTATAAATAATAATATGTTTCTAAAAAATATTTGTAATAAACTTATATTTATTATACTTGACTTTTTTACAAGTACAAAGAGATTCAAGACATAAGGTAACAAAATTTCATCTCACTTTATATATCTGTTAGATACCTTCCATGTACACCACTCTTTTATTTTTCATTTGTATATACTGAACTTGAGGGTATTTTATGATTATTATACATATATTTATGTTTATTTTCATATCCATTTTATGATCTCCATTTCATGGGTTTTATGGTCCAAAAATTACAAAATCAGTAATGTAATTTTGTATTATTTTGCATTCTTTAAGACCTAGGGCATGTTATGCAACTATATTATTTTAAGAGGAGTATATACTTCATCTAACAGGTTATATAATAAATATTATTATTTTAATTTTATTTTAAACTTCATTTAATCTTTTTATTATATGGGGAGTATGGTTCAATGTTACCAATTGGTAATATTTTATTGAAACAATCTCATCACTTTACAATATTGCTTATGATTATGCATCATTTGATGAAATATTATGATCCGTATCACAATAAAATTCAAGACTTATGATATATTATAGTTTTCCAAGATATATTCATGTATTTTTACAATTTTTCCACTCTTTAGTACATAAAAACTAAGATTTTTTTTAAAAAAAATATGAATTTATTTATTCTTTCGGTCGGAAATCTCTTTTCTTTCAAAACCATGCTTTCTAAAAATGATTTAAAAATATTTTAATTTTTTCCTATTATGATGAAGAACATTATTAAAAATGTTTTACCTTTTACAAAATTATTTAGAATGAATATTCTTGTCATTTTTTTATCATGGTAATTTTATAAACTTTTAATGAGAAAAAGGAATGTTCATCATGTATAGACTTACCCGCTATCATGCACATAATTTTGTTGATGATTACTTTATAAGTTTACAAGTTTATTTCTTTAGAAATTTTTTTTCTAATATTTTATAAATTTTTGGATTTTAAAAATTGTTTTTAAAGAAAAAATGATTTTAAAAAAAGTTTAAAATGGGTTTTAAATGATTTTCAAATCTTTTATTATATGTTATGAAAAAGTTATTTTAAAAGGAAATGATTTCAATGATTTAAAAGCCTATTTTTATAATTTTTCATAGTATTTTAAAATAAAAATGTTTTCAAAATATTTTTAATATTATTTTATTAATTTTCATGGAATTTCTTTACAAAGTGTTTTCAAGCTTATTTTATAATTTTAGAAAGAAAAATGTTTAAAATGTTTTCAAGCTCATTTTATAAGTTTTCAAGGGAAAAATATTTTAAAATTGTTCTCAAGATTCTTTTATAAGTTCTTAAGGAAATTTTTTTTCAAAATGTTTTCAATATTATTTTATAAGTTTTCAAGGAAAAGGTTTTCAAAAGGTTTTCAATAATCCTTTATATGTTTTCAAGTTTATTTCCAATAAAAATGGTTTTCAAAATGTTTCATGTTTTAAAAGTAATTTTTAAAAAATTAAGGATATATTCCAAAAGAAATGTTTTTAAAAGACCTTTCAAAATTATTTCCCATCTAAGATGGCATCTGTTGGTGTTATACACGTCTCTTCATGAAATTTTCCAAAGGTTTCATTCATATTATTTATTTGAATGGTTTGTGTTTTATGTAATGATGTTTATGAAATATATTTCTATTTATTAGGTTATATGTATATAAAATTTATTTCCATTTCACAGTTTATATATTTATGAAATATGTTTCTCTTTCATGGGTTATATGTTTATAAAATATGTTTCTCCTTCACAATTTATTGTATATGAAATCCCTTTATCATTAACGTGATATGTTCTAATGAAACCCACTTATGTTCATGGGTTATAATTTGATGAATTGATTATGAAACCTACCTATTTTAAACCGGTTATGATATGATTACTTGTTTATGATACCCATTTCAATTATTGGGTTATGATATGATTGTTTGAGATCTTCTAGCACATGTGTGAATGATTTCATTATGAGGTGGGTGGGACCTATATCTCCCTTAAATGAATTTGTAAATGATTTATATTTCATGAGATTGACTAAGATGGTATTGGGAGTGAACCGTGACTACTAAGATTGCCATTGGATTAAACCATGACTACCAAGATGGTATGGGGAGTTAACTCATAGTACTAAGATAGACATGGGATTAAACCATGAATATCAAGATGGTATGGGGATTGAACCCATACTAGAAAGATGGCCTTGGTAGTGATTCCTTGACTACTATGGAAATAATTTTTATAAGTTTATGTGTTTTTTACAATTACATGTTTTACTCTAAGGTTATGCTTTCATGTCTTATGTTCTCTGCTTTCTTATGATTCATTTCTTATGAACTGATAATATTTATTATATGATTCATGATTATGATCTTTGATATATAGGATATGATCTTCTAATTTTATGATCATATTATCATTCCCATATGCTCATGTTTATGCTTACATATCTCTATTATTTTCACTTAATAATCATCTGATATCACCACTTTTATGTTTGCTTCCCCAGTTTATGAAGATATACTTTTGGTATGATATGTATAAGAAGGGTTCTAGTCTTCGAGAACCTAGTGGGATATAATTTAGATCACTCAATTACTATCATTTGTGTTTCCATGATTCTAAAGGCACTAAACTAACACGGTCTTTGGGAATCTATTTTTGTAATGTATTAAGTATTCTGAAAAAGTGGTGTAATGTTAATGTATGAATAGTGATGGTCGCTATAATATATTAGGACATAAGCCCATAGGAGTGCCTTTGGGCCACACATAATGGAACAACTCATGTTGGTGTGAGGTGTAGTGTATCCGGGTGCCAACCCTGGTGTCAGCTCAAAGATGTAGTGGGAGAATAATCACTGATAAAGTAGATGAAATACATGTGGAGAAACTGATGTGGGACTACGTGGAATTGTTACTATTATTGTATCATTAAAATTATGAATATAATTCGGTCCTTCTAATTGCAGTCATCTGATCTGTCGTCATGTTCATTCTCCAGCATCGTTCAAAGGTTTTTTCTCACTGGTGCTCAAGCTGAACCACCATTGATCACATCCATCCCTCTTTCATGATGATGTTGATGTTATGAAGTATTTGGATAAATCTGAAATAATAAATGAAATTTAACATCTTGAATGCATGTCAATAATTCAAATAAGTTTCTTTGGAAGAACTGTAAAAACAAATTTAGAAGACTGTTTGAACATCTGATCTCTATAAAAGAGTTTGAAACTTGAAAAGAAGAATAATCATGTGATCCTCATTCCATGCACATGAGGATATCACTATAAAGGAGCAATGTAAAGGTGCCTTGTTTTTTGGGGTCGAATTAAAATTCAAATAACCTAAGATATTTTGGAATATAAAAGGTCATGACATGGAAGTATTTATAGGGTGTTGAAGAATTCATCAATGTGGCCTGAAAAGAAAAGATGAGGTGGTGGAGAGATACCTATAAATAGAAAAGAAGAATTATTGGGAGAGGTTACTAAATATCTTCTGAGTTCTCTCATTTCTCATTGGAATAGATTGCTATAAAATTGTGTTTCATAAGGAAAAGTTCTATGAAACTATTCTTATATGAAAGATAAGGGAACACATGGGGAAGTCAACATGTTCATTACACATACATTCTGTTTCATGAAGAACTAATATCTATGAAGCCTTCCTGGTTTAAAATATTTCTTTGATAACAATAAGAAAAATTACAATTTTAAAATTTATTTTAGAATGATGATTCTATTTGATCCCATACGCAATAGACAATATATTAAACTTCTGTGAACTATAATTCAGATACCGAAAACTCAACCTTGTGAGAAGAAAATTAAATCTTGAGTTTCACCTTTCATGAATAGATATTGTATATACATGTGTATAGATCCTTTGTTTAAGAAGGACTTATGCACAAGAAATGTTCAAGATACAATGTGTGTGAATATAAAGTGTGAGTGAATAAACAAGAAGTAAATAGTGTGTGTTCATTTTGATAAATGAAGAAGATGGTGGATGTTTCCAAGCACATGTGAAATCAATTTATAAAGACCAAAAAATAATTTAAAAAATCACATAAAATATAAATTACCATATTAATTTATTTTCTATGGTTTATACCTTTGTATACCATAAATAAATTTTTTGGATTCCATGAAATCCATTTATGAAGTCTATTTTAATTGAGTTAATCATTCAAGAATAATATGTTTTAGATTTTTAAAGTTATATTTTTCATAAAATAGTTTAAAACCTTTTTTTCACCTCCTACACACATCTATTGAGGTCAGAAATTCATTCCGAAGGAATCATAGATAGAGAATTTGTTTCATAGAGGCAAATGATCAAATACTAGTGATTATAATTGTTTGAGGAAGATAGTCATATTAAAAAGGTACATTAAAAGGTACATGAGAATGTTTGATTCATAAATCACATATAGGAAGATCAACATATCATCCTAAAGTTTATCATTCCTTCAATAAATGTGGAAGTATGTATTAGAAGATTGAGTAGGATTATCTTGTGTGATTTTGGATTGGAAGTCTCTAGTGCAGATTATATAGAGGGAAAGTGAACATTTTGGTAACACTGTGGGATGAAGTATAAAAAACCTATTATGTGGATTCAGGAGAGATATAGTGATATTCTTTATCAACCACTATAATTGAAAAATAAATATTATAGTGGAGTATCTATGTTGGGGGGAATAAAAAAATAGAAAGAAGGAAGTCTTTATACAAAACCTTGTAAATATTTTTGTTCTTTGACTTTAAATTTAATGCATTATTTGAGGTAATTCTAAGTGACACATAAATAGTGGATCGATGATTTAACTATCAATAGAGAAATAATTGAAAAAAAAAACAATTTGTAAAAAAAAATATACCACTTATTCACCCCTCTCTTCTCAAAGGTCAATACAAATAGGTTAATTTCATGTAATACCAAAACTAGGTCTCCTATAAAGGTTCTAATAGAATTACGAATATGGAGAACATGAATTCAGTAAGGATCATGGGTATTCTGATTTTCAATGGTGATAGCTATAATGGATGAAAAATTGGATGATACAATATATCCTCTCACTTGGAATATGATAAAACACTATTTTTTTGAATATTTTATTGATAATAAATGATATAATTTCCTCACATTGTGTTAAATATGTTTATTTATAAAATATTTGGGATTTGATCATTCATTTGAAAATTTGGTGAAAATTCCAGTTTTACCCTTTATAGTGAAATGTAGTATTTCGGAGATAAATATTTTTATATTTATTATTTGAATTTGAAATTTTTTAATATTGTTCCTAACGTAATGTTATACAACTTTAATTCAGTACACTAGAGCTAATAAGTGCATTTGTATGGAGTAAATGGGCCATTAAGAAAATGGTGGGCTGGACTCGGCAGAATGGACATGGGTTCTGTATTTGGGCCGTATCTTCTTAATCCGGGATTGGATGGAGCCCAAAATTTGAGGAAAGCCCGGAAACATGATTTTCAACAAATAATCCTTCTAGAATACCGGTCAATTCACGCGTTTTAGAAGTCAACTAGGCGGTGAAACTTGGAATAAAATATTTGGTTGAGTTTTTCATTTCACACTTAAAAAGTTATGTAACCCTAGCCCTCATAAAATCTATTTAAAGGGGGTTTTAACTCTTTGGGAGGGATGGTCGAGGCTTTGGGAAGGTGTGGCTGAAAGGGTGTCTCTTGGGATCCCCTCACAACTCTTGGAAGAAGTAAGACTTTGTGCAAACCTCTCTTCCAAAAAGGCTCTCCTCTCCCACCTCTTCTTTGTATTTCTTTTATTTCATGTTTGTTTCTTGAATTTTTCTTCAAATAATCTTATGTGTTCTTCACTTTTATTCTTCTATTAATATTATTAATTGGGTTGGAATCAATATTGGAGACAAGATTGGGTTATACCCTTTCAATCCTTTGCTTATGAAAAGCGTCTCCACGATGACTACACCGCCCATGGAAGAGTAGTTCTTTTTAGTAATCGATCGACCTATATCCTTATTCATTTAATTATTTTGAATCATTGAGCTACTATAATTCACTTAATATGATCCATGAATTGTGTTTTTAAATTTTAAGAAACTAAGCAAGCAATTGAACGATTAACACAAAACACGCGAGGTCGGGAATTGCGTAAATTGTGAGAGCGCGATCTTAATCGGTAGTACAAGACCATACGAGATAAATTTGTAGAGTTCAAATATAATCCCTAAAAACAATTCATCCTCATTTCCAGAATGTATATGTGCTCTAATTAACCACTGACCATAATCTAACCTTAGAATAACAATCAAAGAAGGGTGCTGCGATTGCGTGTTCTGAAGCTAGCCTAGGGTTTAAGTAATTTCATCTTTGTGGTTAAGTTAACTCTCGTAGGGTTAGAGGGATAAAAAATTAGGGGATCATAATTAAGTGGATATTGATTTAAATGATAATGATTAATAAGTGAATGAATAGGTATAGTTAGATCGATTATGCCTTTTAAAATATTTTCTGAAAAACATCTTTTTGTTGTGTCATTTTAATCGAACTTCATTTCAAAACTAAAAACAAAAAAAGAATACAATCTTCTTCCAGAAAACTTCTTCTAGATTCATAAACTATAACTAACCCACATCCTTTAAGGTAGTGTTTTTATTCTATTTTATTTTTTTAGAATACCTTTAATAAGTTGTTAAATTCACTTCCTCCTTTGAGAGACGACCTTGGTCAGCCACTCTGCTGAACCTAAGTACCCCAAAATCACACTAATCATTTGAGGGAGACCATGACAGCGCTCTTTAAAATTGGTGCCATTTCCAGGGAGGCAAGTAATTTATTCATCCATTTAGAGGTATTTCTTTTATTTTTCATTTTATTATTTTCTTCACCTCTCTCTTTCATCTTTCCCCTTTCTCAAGTTTTCCTTTTTTTTCATCCTCTTCTTTTCTTTTTGGACCATCAACTCAAACTTCTCATTTTTATTTTACTATGGTACACTTTCTTTCTTTTCATTTTATTTGATTTATGACCTGAACTAATCTCTAAGATCTCTTAGATCTTGACCCTGAGATTGAACGTAGTCTTAGGGCTCGAATCGGACATTCTCAGTCTATGGGAAGTTTCAATATTCAACCAGTTGGTGAATTCCTCTCTTCTGGAAACATTGAAATTGGAAGCAATTCAAATTCAAACATAAAAGAGGAAACAATGGCTGGAAATAATGGAAATGAACTTAATATAACCATTCAAGAATTGGATTCACCAGATATTAACTATCAACCAAATTTTATTGTATACCCAAACCTCGAATCGGACTTTGAATTGAAATCTGGATTAATTCACCTTCTTCCAAAGTTTCATGGATTATCTAGTGAGGATCCCAACAAACACCTTAAGGAATTTAATGTGGTTTGATCAACCTTAAAACCAAGAAATGTTTCTGAAGATCAAATCAAATTAAGAGCATTCCCATTCTCACTTGATGGAGCTACGAAAAATTGGATGTATTATTTACAACCCGAGGATGTAACTTGTTGGAATGATTTAAAATGTTTTTTCTTGTCGAGATTTTTTCCAGCATCAAGGACCACTTCCATTCGTAAGGAGATCTCGGGGATCAAGAAAGCACAAGGGGAGTCAATGTATGAGTATTGAGATAGATTCAAGAAGTTGTGTGCAAGCTTTCCACATCACCAAATTAGTGAGCAACTCCTCATTTAGTACTTCTATGAAGGACTCACACCTATGGAGAGGAGCATCGTGGATGCCGCAGCAGGAGGGGAATTGGTGGAAAATACACCAGTAGCTGCAAGTGCATTGATCGACAAGATGGACCAAAACTCCCAAAAATTTGCTGATAGAGGTACACCACATGTCAGGGCAGCACATCAGGTAAGTCCTTCTTCTCTTGAAAGTGATTTGATTGATACAAAGTTGGAAGAATTGACCACTATGGTGAGGAAGATTTCTTTGGCTCAAAAGACATCCCAACCCACTCCTTCAAGGCCTTGTGGCATTTGCACTGAGATAAGCCATCCAACTGACTATTGCCCACAACTATAAGAGACAGAGGATTGTGCAGCAGTATTCCCAGGGAGACCATTTTAGCAGCAACAACAACCATATCCCCAAAAGAAGTTTGATTAATTTGCTCCAACATAAAACCAAGGGTGGAAAGATCAACCGGACATGAGGTATGGCTCTGGACAACAACAAAGGCCCCCTTTTCAACCAAACTTCCAGCAACCTTCACTTTACCAACAGGGTTTCTGAAAACCCCAAAGGAGATTCAAAGCTCAAACATCAACAAGTCAGCAACAAGGGAATCTCCAACACAAGGTAGACTCTAACACTGATGATCTTTTGAAACAAATTTTTCTTAATCAACAGAATGAGCTGAAGAGTCAAGGTTCGGAGTTGAGGGAGTTGAAGACTCAAATGAGCCAGATTTCCACTGCCCTCCATGAACTAGTAAGTAAGAATTCTGGAAATCTTCCTTCCCAACCCACTCCAAATCCAAATGGGAATGTCAGTGCCATCACATTGAGAAGTGGGAAGCAAATGAACGATACATCTGTACCTTCCATTCCACCGGGATTCACCTCAACTCTGGAGAATCCACATTCCAAACCAACTGATGAGCAATCCAAGGAGAAAGATAAAGGTAAGAAAAAGATTGATGATGTTACTCCTAAACCCCTTCCTTTTCCCAACAGGGTTGTTCAAACCAAGAAGATGGACGAAGAAGCAATGAAAAAGGAGGTTTTGGACACATTCAAGCGTGTGGAGATCAACATTTCTATACTTGATGCCATTAAGCAAATCCCAAGGTATGTGAAATTCTTAAAAGAACTTTGTACCAATCGAAGAGGGATCAAGGGAAATGAGAGGATCAACCTTGGAAGGAATGTCTCAGTATTCATTACACCAACTCTAGCAATTCCAACAAAGTGCAAGGATCCCGAGACATTCACAATCCCATGTACCATAGGGGAGTTTCACTTCTCTGATGCCCTTTGTGATTTAGGAGCTTCAATAAATGTGATGCCTCACTCTTTATTCTCTTCTTGACAGGTTGGTGAGTTGAAGCCGACGAGAGTAGTGGTGAAACTGACAAATAGAGCTATGACATATCCAGTGGGAGTTCTTGAGGATGTACTTGTCCGGGTAAGAGACATGATCTTTCTAGCCGATTTTTACATGATTAACATGGAGGATGATCAGGTAAGTTCTCATGACCCCATTATCTTAGGTAGGCCCTTTTTGAAAACTTCAAAAACCATCATAAATATCAATGAGGGTACACTTTCCATGGAGTTTGGAGATGAAGTTGTGGTATTTAATGTCATGGAATAAATGAAGTACCCCTTAGAGGACAATTATACTTTTTTTATCTCCCATTTTGAACCACCAAGTAAAAACACCATGGAATTGGATTGTCCTATGATTAGGGAGATTATGAGTATTGGTTCTAGTTTGATGTCTAAGAGTACTTACACACCCGTTTCTAAGGAACAAGTCTCTCTAAGATTTGATTTTGAAATGGAATCATATTCTGATTTTGATCATGTGAACTCTAATTATGACATGGCTGTTGAGTATGCTGACGGATTTGATGTATTATTTTCTAATTGTGATGATTTTTATTCTGATACTGATGTTCATTGTACAGATATGTCCGTTGCATCAATTTCTCCATCTATACATCACCCCCTACATTGGAACTCAAGCCATTGCCCCCAAATATTAAATATGCATACATGCTGAGTGGTGATATATTACCGGTTATCATTGCTAACAATCTCTCTTTTGAACATGAAGAAAAACTTTTGAATATTTTTAGAGATAACATTAGGGAAATTGGTTGGACATTGGCAGACATATCAGGAATTAGCCCATCCATTTGCATGCATAGGATTCTCTTGGAGGATGGGGAAAAACTGGTGAGGAAACCACAAAGGAGACTCAACCCAACCCTTCTGGAGGTTGTTAAAAAGAGGTTAAAAAATTGCTCGAGGCAGGTATAATTTACCCTATTTCTGACGCACAATGGGTTAGCCCTATCCAGGTTGTACCTAAGAAAACTGGTGTTACTGTTGTTAAAAATGAGAATGATGAATTAGTTCCAATGAGGGTACAAAAAAGTTGGCATGTGTGTATTGATTATAGGAAACTAAATCATTACACTCGCAAAGACCATTTCCCCCTCCCATTTATTGATTAGATGCTTGAAAGACTAGCTGGGAAGACACACTATTGTTTCTTGGATGGATTTTCTGGCTATTTTCAGGTTTACATTGCAATAGAGGACCAGAAGAAGATGACATTCACCTGCCCATTCGGTACCTTTGCTTACCGAAGGATTCCATTTGGACTTTGCAATGCCCCAGGTACCTTCCAGATATGCATGGTGAGTATTTTCTCAGATTTCATTGAGACCTGCATGGAGGTATTTATGGATGATTTTACAGTTTATGGGTCCTCATTTTATGAATGTCTCTCTAGTTTGGGTGATGTTTTGCATCGTTGTATTGAGAAGAATCTGGTCTTAAATTTTGAAAAATGTCATTTCATGGTCGAAAAGGGAATTGTCTTAGGTCATATAGTCTCACAACATGGAATTGAAGTTGATAAATCTAAGGTAGACATTATTTTATCCCTCCCATATCCTACATGTGTGCATGATGTTCGATCGTTCCTTGGACATGCTGGATTTTATCGACGCTTCATCAGAGATTTTAGTAAGATCGCTCTACCCTTATCTCGATTACTTCAAAAAGATATTGACATTAATTTTGATGATTCATGCAGGGTATCATTTGATGAGCTGAAGAAGTGTCTGACCACTCCACCAATCATACAGCCCCCGCGGTGGGACCTTCCATTTGAGCTTATGTGTGACGCCTCCAACTTCACGGTTGGAGCTATCTTATCTCAGAGGGTGGAGGGACGTTCATATGTGATCGCCTATGCATCAAGGACACTGGATTCATCCTAATCAAACTACACAACCACGGAAAAGGAGTTTCTTGCTGTCATATTTGCTTTAGATAAATTCCGTTCATATTTATTGGGCTTTAAAGTAGTTGTTTTTTCTGACCATGTAGCTCTGAGGAACCTCTTGAAGAAGCCAGATGCAAAGCCCAGGCTTATCCGATGGATGCTCCTTCTTCAAGAATTTGATATTGAGATAAAGGACAAAAAGTGGTTAGAAAACTTGGTGGAGGACCACATGAGTAGGCTTACTCACACACTAGAGGATGACACCTTGGACCAGGTACCACTTCAGGACACTTTTCCCGATGAGCATCTTTATTCCATCTTAGGTACGCATCCTTGGTATGCTGATTTAGTGAACTACATTGTTGCCTCTGAAATCCTTGCAAATTTAAAGAAACATCAAGTCCAAAAATTAAAAAGTGAGTCTAGGTTTTATGTGTGGGATGATCCTTACCTCTGGCGCATGTGTAGTGACCAAGTCATTAGGAGGTGTGTTACTGATCATGAGTTTGAGTCTGTTTTGCATTTATGTCATACACTTGCTTGTGGTGGACACTTTGGACCCCAACGGATAGCTAGGAAGGTTTTGGACTCTGGATTATATTGGCCTAGCTTATTCCATGATGCCCATGTGTTTTTTAAGTCATGCTCTCGTTTCCAACACACTGGGAACATTTCTAAGAGACATGAGATGCCCCAACAACCCATATTATTCTGTGATATTTTTCATGTATGGGGCATTGATTTTATGGGTCCTTTTCCTAGTTCATTTGTATTTTTGTATATTTTGGTTGCTGTTGATTATGTGAGTAAATGGGTGGAGGCCAATGCCACTAGGACTGACGATTCTCATGTTGTAGTGGATTTTGTCAAGGCTCAAATTTTCTGCAGGTTTGGAGTACAAAAGGCTATCATCAGTGACCAAGGGACACAATTTTGCAATAGGAATTTTGCTTCCCTCCTTTGAAAGTATGGGGTGACACACAAAACATCAACACCATACCACCCCCAAACAAATGGCCAGGTTGAGGTTTCAAATCGTGTGTTGAAACAAATCTTGGAGAAAGCCGTGTAGCCAAATAGGAAAGATTGGAGCAAGCGCTTGGATGATGCATTGTGGGATTATAGGACAACATACAAGACCCCCATTGGTATGTCCCCATTTCAGATTGTTTTTGGGAAATCATGTCATCTCCCAGTTGAAGTTGAGCATCAGGCATATTGGGCTATAAAGAAATACAACATGGATTTGGCCCAAGATGGAATCCAAAGGAAGTTGCAAATTCAAGAGCTTGAGGAGATTTGACTGTTATCATATGAGAACTCAAGGCTCTACAAGGAAAGATCAAAAGAATCTCATGACAAAATGATCCAACAAAGGGAGTTTCATGTTGTAGAGAAAGTCCTTCTCTATAGTTCATGACTAAAGCTGATGCCTGGTAAGTTACGTTCCAGATGGTTAGGTCCTTATGTTGTGACTAATGTTTTTCCTTATGGTGTAGTGTAGATCACACAAGATAACACTGGAAGGAGCTTTACAGTCAATGGGAAACATTTGAAGAGATACATTGAGGGACTTCCTTCTGATGTAGTGGATTTTATCACACTGCATGACTCCATCATCACTTGAGCACATCAGGCTGTTCCTAACCCTTTCACTTTTATATTATTTGTCCTATTTAAAAATTCTGCATTTCATGTGCATATATCTTCTCATGGGTTCACATTGAGGACAATGCAATATTTAAGTATGGGGGAGGGAACCTTTTAGTTTAGTAATTTCAATTGTTTTCCTGTTTAAAAAAAACCAAAAAAAAATTGTGTGTTTTTCAAAAAAATTGTGTGTTTTTCAAATTTTGTGTGTTTATTTTACAATTTACTGTGTGTTTTTGAAACTTTTGAGCTGAAATGATTCTCATCACCATTTTTAAATCTATATCAATAAGTGAAACAATTTACCCCTTGAAACTAAGCTTAAATGAATACTGAAATGACTTTGTTTCAAGTTCAAATATTTAGTAATTTCATGAAATTTACACTGAATTTTGAATCCCATGCCACATCTCACTGTCTTTATATTTGAAATCACTTTCCTGTGAGGCTTCTAAACCATTATTTTCATATTCTTTACATTCACCTCACTTCTTGAGAGAACCAAACCATGCTTGATTTAACCAGAATTTTATCTATTCCTGTCAAAACTTTAGGGTTTGAGGTACTTATGTTTAAATGATTGAAGCATTTGTTTGGTATTAAAGCCCCTATTTTAAAGAATACATTTTTTATAATGGCCTAACTTGAATATTTAATCCTTGTAGCCCTTAGAATCCATGCACAGCCTGTTAGGTTAGCCACATTATAAGCCAATTTTCCCTATCCAACCAACTCTTGAAGTGAAATTGCATAATCTAGTTAAGCTAAAGTGTGGGGGAATCTATCTTATATTGTGCCACTACATTCTTTGATAATTTGGGTGGAAAATTAAATTCTGAAGAGATGTGTTTGCTGCTGAAGAAATTCATTATATTGAAAGCTGTGCCTTTTCTGGAGCTTTCATGACAAGTGAAGCTGTGCCTTTTCTGGAGCTTCTAATTGAGGTGGAAAGTTGTGCATATCTGGAGCTTTCAAGAAAATCATGTTTGAGAAGATTGACATTTTTGATGCTGAAATGATGAATGGTGTAAACCTTTCATGAATTTTAATGATTATGGAGCTGAATTGATACTATGGGGATTGAGGAGAAGACCATATTTAAGTGAAAATTAGATTAATGCAATTTTGCTTGAAAAAGAGTCAAGCCCTCCTCATTCAGCCTCAGAATTTTTCACATCTAAATCCTACCAACTGAAATCCACAAAACAAACCTGAAAAGTACTCATGATAAACATACGTCATTGACTCACATCGGGTGGTGATGCAGGAATTTATCAAGCCTATGGTGACCCTTGTATGAGTTTGGTTGAGAAAGACATTGAAAAAAATGACATTTGTGTGATAAGAGAAAATTCAATTGAGGTAAGTGTTTTGTGCATGGGAGGATAAATAAAGTGGAAATATATTGAATGATATAAATGAAGAACTTGAAATAATGGTTTTTTATGAGGCATGATATCTTTTGTTTCTTGGTGTGTAATTGTTTGATCTCAAAGATATGTGTTTTAAAATTGGTTTTGATTTGATATTGATGTTTACTTGATATGAGATTTTTCTCAGGAGTGAAAAAGGGAAATATAAGGCCCCAACCTTAAACCTTACTTAATCTTGAGTTATTACAAGATTACACATTGAGGATCTTTTCAGGTTTAGAGTTTTAGAGAATTAGATCATGAAACTTGCATTACATTCCACATTTAAACAAAGTGGTTACATAAAAGACAATATTCATTCTTCCCATCAACAGAAACCTATTTAAAATAAAACACGGATTCTTTCTTGACACATCCTTGAAACTATCATCACATTATGTACCTTTCCCTTGACTTGTGAAAAACATTTCAAAAACATGGGATGAGCATAAAAAGCTCAGTAAGGGTTATAAAAACATGAGTTCATAAATACATAATAATGAAATCATGCTTTACCCATAAAACTTAGGCATATCAAATCATGAATAAATCATAGAAAACATAAGACATAAAGGTAACTTGAGGCATTCATAACATTCTTACGTAGGGAGTAACCCTCTTGGTTACGTTTGGAATACCCATCACAGTATATTCCCTAAATCTCTTCGGAGAAACCTTAACATTTCACTCCTTCGCGTTACCCAATGCATTGGAGAGCTATATCGGGCTCACCCGCCCTTAGTTTATCACGGAACCACCCGTTCTTCATAACAATGCCCAAGAACCATAACATAATCGTATCACATAAAACATGAATAAAGGAAACATAACATTTCCACATTTCAATCACAATATAACATTTTAGGATATTGAAATAATGAATCCATTAAAAAAGAAACCATTTCCAAAACCATTTAAAACATTTAATAAAGAGATTTTTGAATCAAAGTGTCCCATACCACCTTGAAGCTTTTAACATTTTAAACCATTAATATCCATATAAATAAATCCTTAAAACCATTTTGAAAACATGGATATTAATAATAACAAATAATTAAAACATTTAAAACGATATTTTGGTTAAAGGGGTTTTACCAAAATTAAAGAAACTTGAATACAATAATCGAGGAGTAACATTTAGTCAGAACTTTATAATATCATGAGAATAAAAGGTTTCATGATATAATACTCCAAAGGACAGTATATACACCATATAAGAGTGAATTGGTGCATAACAACAATGAACCCTCAATAGAAATGTCAAATGTGATGAAACCCCTTATAAAGAAGGTATCCTTAAATTAAGGACAAATAAATCTCAAAAACATGTGTGAAAAATATATATACACCCAATATAAGTGGATATTAAGTGTAAAACAATAAAAGGTCATTCACACATATTCAATGGATGACATATTCAATGACTACAAGTTGAACCCAAAGAAATCGAAATTGGGTTAAAAAGTTCCCTTGACAGCCTAACGGCATCACATAAAAATGAGTTGATGAGAGATAAAAAGTGTATCTAATCACTTGGACATAAAATTTACATCAATAAGGATATATGAGAACATATCCCAACATAACAATATGTAAATTAAAAGACCCAACAAAAGAAGTCTTTTAAAAAAAGAGGAGGGTGAAAGGTTCCCTTACCGACTTGGGTATCTTTCAAAACATACACCCCATGAAAGAAGGACAATAGATCATTGATTTAAATACTCATAAACGAAAGTATATTACACAAAGAGTAGAATAATGGGCAGTACATACACCACTCAATGGGTTTTGTGGAAAATGTAGCATAAATCTCACGGGAATAAAAGTGAGATGAAAAACCCCTTACGAAAATTCGGCAGCCTAACGGCGCCACTCAAAACTTCCAAAATGGATTGATGAGAGGAAATAGGGTCTATCATCATATGAACATAATAAGTACAGTAGGAGTAATATAAAATAACATCCCAATCATAATAAATATGAGCTTAAAAGGAATGACATAAAAGAGTGTACTTAAAAAGAAAGAGAGGTGTAGGATCCCTTACCTCGGGTCCGGCTTGACTCGATCGTTCTTTAATCTCCTGAATAATAAACTTGAGTTAATTTCTAATTCCTTAAGAACCTTTTTCAAGTTCATTATTACTTTTATACCACTTATTACCATGTCATAAACATTATGTAATCATTTAAGTTAATAATATTTGTTTTGCCGATATTTGGTTCTTAAGTCGAAAGTGGACTTCTTATAATTACATGTTCTTCGTGTGGTCAAAGGTTCTTTATATCCAGAATGACATTCCTGATTTGGATATCATATATATCATATATATCCAGCATATACATGTATTTATAATATTACATAATCATTTAGAGGTAAGAAATGAAATGCACCGTTCATGGAGACGGTAAGCTGTACGTGCGCATGAACGCTACTTTCATTTCTTTGTCATATTAATGGAATTAAAACTAAATGAGAGGTATGTATATTTTAATTACAGAATTATATTCGTCATTTATATGTATCATTCATCATATATATCCATTATATACATGTACTTATAATATTACATTACATTTGGGGATAAGAAATGAAATGCACCGTTCATGGAGACGGTAAGCCGTACGTACGCATGAACGCTACTTTCATTTCTATTTCGTATTTTATAGAATGGAAAAATAATGATATAAAGGTATATTATAATTCCAGTATAATATCATATATAATATCATATTTCCATCCTTTATACATCCCAAATATGGTATTTAACGAATCAAATCACTTTGAGGGGGCGGTAGTCCGCACTTCCTTAAATGAAGATATCGCGTATACCCATAATGGAAGCCATAAAGGTAAGACAAAAATGAAAAATAAAGAAGCATAAATAAAACATAAACATATTATATATCATATATAAAAATAGTGACATCATAATGGCCACCTTTGAAGGTGTTAAATGAGTATTGAACAATCATCGTTTCGGGAGGCATAATTTCACCATCCACGGAAACCGTATGTTCTTTAACCATTTGATGTAGTTGTGTGAGAGTGTAGCTCGAATAAATCTTATAACAACATCCTAGTATATTTAATATACTGGTGTTGTTACAAAATAAGTAAATAAAAAGAGTTTAGGGGGTTGGAGAAGCAAAATAAAACAAATGAACATGAGAGAATGAATTACCTTTAAAAGTGTAACTCCTTTTGAGTTGAGCCTAAAGGCTTCCTTTGAAAGGATTCTGCCCAAAGGTAATCCTCTAGGATGAGGAGAGGGATGTGGAGAGAGCAAATGGGCAGGGGTTGGCCGAGCCAAAGGCTTGAAGAGTGTGTGAAATGAGGTATAGGTGGGGGCCTTTTATAAGAGGAGAGGAGGGGCACTTTTGGAAAGTAAGAAATATTACTTTATTTGAAAATGTGTTTCGGTTTCAAAAGGTCCCAAATTGATATAATTCTTGGATAAGGTGATAAGGCATCAAAATCCATTCATCCAATTGGTTTTGGACATGTGTAGTTCATAGATTTTACATTATCTTTCCATTTTATTTTAATCGTTAAATAATGATGTCATCACTGCATCATTATGATGTCATAAATAATTTAATTTATTTAATGTATAAAAATTATAAAAAAAATAATATGATGTAGGAAATATTTTTAGCTTTCCAATTAATATTTATAATCAAAATTTGGACTTGTTTAACCTCACTTAAAAATTGTT
Source organism: Viscum album (assembly GCA_963277665.1). Classification (NCBI taxonomy): domain Eukaryota; kingdom Viridiplantae; phylum Streptophyta; class Magnoliopsida; order Santalales; family Viscaceae; genus Viscum; species Viscum album. The sequence goes on along the minus strand of OY728139.1, from coordinate 530,671,100 downwards.
TTAGTAGAACATATCATGTTTGTGTCAATTTTACTTTTACATTAAATAAAATGTTATTTATGTCATTTCCCAACCAAAGCGGATCCATGGTGTCCCCAAGTTGACCCATGGCTTGTCTTGGTCTGCCATGACACAACCAATAAGGTTGGGACATGTGTCTAGGTCATTTCATATTATTAAAAGCATTATTTATACCTTAAACTACCCTAATTACCACTAATCGCGATTAAGAACTTAATGAGTTACTATTCACCAAAAAATTATTATAATCTCATTGAACCACATTTTACTTCTTAATGACAACCATGTATGTCGGATTTTCAAAATTCAATACACATTAGTGGTAAAATTTCATTTAACTGAAAAATCAGTTTGCTTGATTACCACTTAGTGGTTTCACTATTCATCAAAAATTGAAGTTTTTCAGAAAATTACCAAAAATTTACCCTAAGCTATATTTGATATTCCGAATTCAAAAATGAAGTCCATTTTACAAAATTCAAATCATATAAGTCACATTAATTAATTCAATAATTAATTCCCGCTGTCAGAGCAAAGAGCGTGTTTTTATAAAACAATAAGTATCAAAAGATTGACACTAGTTTAAGTCTGATTTCAAAGTGAAATTAATTCCAACGACCACTATTGGATTTATTGGTAAAAATATTTTCAAATTTCACTTTAAAACCAATTCAAAATATTATCTAATCATATAAATAAATTATATTAAAAAGAGGTTTTGAATTAAAACACAACATTTTACACTATTCATGAAAAAATGAACTTTATCGGAAAAATACCAAAAAATTACACAAAGTAAAATTTGATGTCCCGATTCTTAATAAGAGTTTTATTTGGTCCAAAAGAATGTTTAAGAGTGAAAAAAACTATATTTAATGATGGTTTGCCATCAAAAGGTGATAAGTGAACCTTTAGTGAAAACTAGGGCATATATGCCTAAAATTGAATTCTTTCCGTATTTTAAGCCTCTATCCTTTATTGGATAAATGTAAAAACATTTAAAAACATATATAATCATATTTTAGTTATTTCTATCCATTCCCTCCATTACAACGGCTACATGTTAACTACCATTTAAAATAATATTATTTTATTATTAGAGTGCAACGTAAGATTCCCAAGAAACTCGTTGTTGCGTGTTGGGTACGCCATCGAGCATAGCGTCCCCTTTAAAGTTATTTAAATATTTTATTCACAAATATAGATAAATATGAAATGTCATATTCTTTATTTACCTGGGGTGTTACATCCTTCCCCCCTTTTGGGAATTGCGTCCTCGCAATTTTAAAATTGCGCTTGGAAACATCCTTGAACGTCCCACATCGGAACAAGAGTCGGTAAAACAATCACTTTAAAATAAAGAAAGATAAGCACAGAGGTCACCCGAGTTAACCCATACTAGGATTCCAAGTATGAAAATATGGACATGGAGGAAAAAAACAAAGGGTCATGTTCTGATGGAGAGTGATAGAAAACATGTTTAGGAGAAAGTTAACCACGAGAAAATCACAAACTTGTGATGGGTTAAACGGTATTCGATTCCCCAGTAGGAAAAGTTAATAGACAACATTTTTGTTTTAAGTTATTTTTTATTGAGGAATTTATTCATAAGTAAACATAATCACTTATCATATTGAATTTCAACTTTTATTAGATTCCTTACACAAACTCATATTTTCTCCAAAAGACGAGTATTTAGGAAGACTTGTTCACATTAAGAGTACTATAATCAACTTTTATAAAATCACCTAAACCACAAAAGAGAACTATATACCTCCCATGTCTTTAGACTTTAACCAAAACCAAAACCAAAAAGGCTAGTACAAGATCAGATAATCCAGAAAAGGATAACCCTTTATAAAAGAAAATATATTCTTAACCTCCAAGATTTGTCAAACAAAACCCAAAGTTCAACGAGGACCATTCTATAATCAATTTGTCCATAAAATTCTTCAAAGTAAACCAATATAATATTGAAACCCAAATATTTGTAGGATTTAGTCACATAGTCTTCCAAGATAAATCGTAACATTTATCTCCAAACAATATCAGTTGCTCCTAAAGTCTCACATTGAAAAGTAATTAACCTAATCACATATCCTCCATGATAGGTTAATCATATAAATAACCCCAAATCAACTTACTCTTAATTCATAAAATCACATAACTAGAATGAATTAGTCAAACTAACCAGGGACTTCACGTAGTCCAGTGGTAGGCGATAAATACCAGTCGCACTTTGGTTGTGGGTTCGATTCCCGCAGTTTTGTCCGACGCGACGGGATGTCACACGGTCTACGTGTTGTCCTTTTTCCAAAACTATATAATTCTTAAAACATTCCCCAAAATGAGATAAAATCTTCAAGAATAATCATAACATATTTTAACCTCAAGTTTATCTCATTCCTTTCATTTTCCATCATATCATAGAGTAACCCATAATTACCTAAAAAGTCAGGATCATATAAAACCTAATGGTTACCTTAATAATTATTACCTGAATTTCCACATCGAGTTGGCCATCTCGTACATGATGCATTAGAGAACTCACCAAGGTTGAAGTGGTTGATCATGACTCCTTGATAGTTGGTTTAGAACAACCATGAGATTCCTCATTGAATCCCCCATCTCATCCAGTCTCTTAATCAGAGAACCACCACAGTTTCCTTCAAACCCATTGTCACATTGGTACCTACTAGATCCAGCCATTTACTAAAAATAGAAATGTCAGTGTGAGTATATCAACAAAACCATCATGTACTAATGAGGAAGGTAAACACTACGAGACACTTACTCATTCACTTTATCTAAAACTAGGACTCTTTCTGAAATCCTAACCATTATAGTAATGTCACTTATGCTTAAAGAATACCCTAACCTCTAAAGTTATCTAAACCTCCCTTTGATACCAACTATAAGGCCCCAGCCTTAAACCTTACTTAATCTTGAGTTATTACAAGATTACACATTGAGGATCTTTTCAGGTTTAGAGTTTTAGAGAATTAGATCATGAAACTTGCATTACATTCCACATTTAAACAAAGTGGTTACATAAAAGACAATATTCATTCTTCCCATCAACGGAAACCTATTTAAAATAAAACACGGATTCTTTCTTGACACATCCTTGACACTATCATCACATCATGTACCTTTCCCTTGACCTGTGAAAAACATTTCAAAAACTTGGGATGAGCATAAAAAGCTCAGTAAGGGTTATAAAAACATGAGTTCATAAATACATAAGAATGAAATCATGCTTTACCCATAAAACTTAGGCATATCAAATCATGAATAAATCATAGAAAACATAAGACATAAAGGTAAATTGAGGCATTCATAACATTCTTACGTAGGGAGTAACCCTCTTGGTTACGTTTGGAATACCCATCACAGTATATTCCCTAAATCTCTTCGGAGAAACCTTAATGTTTCACTCCTTCACGTTACCCAATGCATTGGAGAGCTATATCGGGCTCACCCGCCCTTAGTTTATCACGGAACCACCCGTTCTTCATAACAATGCCCAAGAACCATAACATAATCGTATCACATAAAACATGCATAAAGGAAACATAACATTTCCACATTTCAATCACAATATAACATTTTAGGATATTGAAATAATGAATCCATTAAAAAAGAAACCATTTCCAAAACCATTTAAAACATTTAATAAAGATATTTTTGAATCAAAGTGTCCCATACCACCTTGAAGCTTTTAACATTTTAAACCATTAATATCCATATAAATAAATCCTTAAAACCATTTTTAAAACATGGATATTAATAATAACAAATAATTAAAACATTTAAAACGATATTTTGGTTAAAGGGGTTTTACCAAAATTAGAGACACTTGAATACAATAATCGTGGAGTAACATTTAGTCAGAACTTTATAATATCATGAGAATAAAAGGGTTCATGATATAATACTCCAAAGGACAGTATATACACCATATAAGAGTGAATTGGTTCATAACAACAATGAACCCTCAATAGAAATGTCAAATGTGATGAAATCCCTTATAAAGAAGGTATCCTTAAATTAAGGACAAATAAATCTCAAAAATATGTGTGAAAAATATATATACACCCAATATAAGTGTATATTAAGTGTAAAACAATAAAAGGTCATTCACACATATTCAATCGATGACATATTCAATGACTACAAGTTGAACCCAAAGAAATCGAAATTGGGTTAAAAAGTTCCCTTGACAGCCGAACGGCATCACATCAAAATGAGTTGATGAGAGTTAAAAAGTGTATCTAATCACTTGGACATAAAATTTACATCAATAAGGATATATGAGAACATATCCCAACATAACAATATGTAAATTAAAATACCCAACAAAAGAAGTCTTTTAAAAAAAGAGGAGGGTGAACGGTTCCCTTACCGACTTGGGTATCTTTCAAAACATACACCCCATGAAAGAAGAACAATAGATAATTGATGTAAATACTCATAAACGAAAGTATATTACACAAAGAGTAGAATAATGGGCAGTACATACACCACTCAATGGGTTTTGTGGAAAATGTAGCATAAATCTCACGGGAATAAAAGTGAGATGAAAAATCCCTTACGAAAATTCGGCAGCCTAACGGCGCCACTCAAAACTTCCAAAATGGATTGATGAGAGGAAATAGGGTCTCTCATCATATGAACATAATAAGTACAGTAGGAGTAATATAAAAGAACATCCCAATCATAAGAAATATGAGCTTAAAAGGAATGACATAAAAGAGTGTACTTAAAAAGAAAGAGAGGTGTAGGATCCCTTACCTCGGGTCCGACTTGACTCGATCGTTCTTTAATCTCCTGAATAATAAACTTGAGTTAATTTATAATTCCTTAAGAACCTTTTTCAAGTTCATTATTACTTTTATACCACTTATTACCATGTCATAAACATTATGTAATCATTTAAGTTAATAATATTTGTTTTTCTGATATTTGGTTCTTAAGTCGAAAGTGGACTTCTTATAATTACATGTTGTTCGTGTGGTCAAAGGTTCTTTATATCCAGAATGACATTCCTGATTTGGATATCATATATATCATATATATCCAGCATATACATGTATTTATAATATTACATAATCATTTAGAGGTAAGAAATGAAATGCACCGTTCATGGAGACGGTAAGCCGTACGTACGCATGAACGCTACTTTCATTTCTTTGTCATATTAATGGAATTAAAACTAAATGAGAGGTATGTATATTTTAATTACAGAATTATATTCATCATTTATATGTATCATTCATCATATATATCCATTATATACATGTACTTATAATATTACATTACATTTGGGGATAAGAAATGAAATGCACCGTTCATGGAGACGGTAAGCCGTACGTACGCATGAACGCTACTTTCATTTCTATTTCGTATTTTATAGAATGGAATAATAATGATATAAAGGTATATTATAATTCCAGTATAATATCATATATAATATCATATTTCCATCCTTTATACATCCCACATATGGTATTTAACGAATCAAATCACTTTGAGGGGGCGGTAGTCCGCACTTCCTTAAATGAAGATATCGCGTATACCCATAATGGAAGCCATAAAGGTAAGACAAAAATGAAAAATAAAGAAGCATAAATAAAACATAAACATATTATATATCATATATAAAAATAGTGACATCATAATGGCCACCTTTGAAGGTGTTAAATGAGTATTGAACAATCATCGTTTCGGGAGGCATAATTTCACCATCCACGGAAACCGTATGTTCTTTAACCATTTTATGTAGTTGTGTGAGAGTGTAGCTCGAATAAATCTTATACAAACATCCTAGTATATTGAAGATACTGGTGTTGTTACAAAATAAGTAAATAAAAAGAGTTTAGGGGGTTGGAGAAGCAAAATAAAACAAATGAACATGAGAGAATGAATTACCTTTAAAAGTGTAACTCCTTTTGAGTTGAGCCTAAAGGCTTCCTTTGAAAGGATTATGCCCAAATGTAATCCTCTAGGATGAGGAGAGGTATTTGGAGAGAGCAAATGGACAGGGGTTGGCCGAGCCAAAGGCTTGAAGAGTGTGTGAAATGAGGTAGAGGTGGGGGCCTTTTATAAGAGGAGAGGAGGGGCACTTTTGGAAAGTAAGAAATATTACTTTATTTGAAAATGTGTTTCGGTTTCAAAAGGTCCCACATTGATATAATTCTTGGATAAGGTGATAAGGCATCGAAATCCATTCTTCCAATTGGTTTTGGACATGTGTAGTTCATAGATTTTACATTATCTTTCCATTTTATTTTAATCGTTAAATAATGATGTCATCACTGCATCATTATGATGTCATAAATAATTTAATTTATTTAATGTCTAAAAATTATAAAAAAAATAATATGATGTAGGAAATCTTTTTAGCTTTCCAATTAATATTTATAATCAAAATTTGGACTTGTTTAACCTCACTTAAAAATTGTTTTAGTAGAACATATCATGTTTGTGTCAATTTTACTTTTACATTAAATAAAATGTTATTTATGTCATTTCCAAACCAAAGCGGATCCATGGGGTCCCCAAGTTGACCCATGGCTTGTCTTGGTCGGCCATGACACAACCAATAAGGTTGGGACATGTGTCTAGGTCATTTCATATTATTAAAAGCATTATTTATACCTTAAACTACCCTAATTACCACTAATCGCAATTAAGAACTTAATGAGTTACTATTCACCAAAAAATTATTATAATCTCATTGAACCACATTTTACTTCTTAATGATAACCATGTATGTCGGATTTTCAAAATTCAATACACATTAGTGGTAAAATTTCATTTAACTGAAAAATCAGTTTGCTTGATTACCACTTTGTGGTTTCACTATTCATCAAAAATTGAAGTTTTTCTGAAAATTACCAAAAATTTACCCTAAGCTATATTTGATATTCCGAATTCAAAAATGAAGTTCATTTTACAAAATTCAAATAATATAAGTCACATTAATTAATTCAATAATTAATTCCCGCTGTCAGAGCAAAGAGCGTGTTTTTATAAAACAATAAGTATCGAAAGATTGACACTAGTTTAAGTCTGATTTCAAAGTGAAATTAATTCCAACGACCACTATTGGATTTATTGGTAAAAATATTTTCAAATTTCACTTTAAAACCAATTCAAAATATTATCTAATCATATAAATAAATTATATTAAAAAGAGGTTTTGAATTAAAACACAACATTTTACACTATTCATGAAAAAATGAACTTTATCGGAAAAATACCAAAAAATTACACAAAGTAAAATTTGATGTCCCGATTCTTAATAAGAGTTCTATTTGGTCCAAAAGAATGTTTAAGAGTGAAAAAAACTATATTTAATGATGGTTTGCCATCAAAAGGTGATAAGTGAACCTTTAGTGAAAACTAGGGCATATATGCCTAAAATTGAATTCTTTCCGTATTTTAAGCCTCTATCCTTTATTGGATAAATGTAAAAACATTTAAAAACATATATAATCATATTTTAGTTATTTCTATCCATTCCCGCCATTACAACGGCTACATGTTAACTACCATTTAAAATAATATTATTTTATTATTAGAGTGCAACGTAAGATTCCCAAGAAACTCGTTGTTGCGTGTTGGGTACGCCATCGAGCATAGCGTCCCCTTTAAAGTTATTTAAATATTTTATTCACAAATATAGATAAATATGAAATGTCATATTCTTTATTTACCTGGGGTGTTACAGGTAAGTGTGGGGGAGTTGATAAAACACTATTTTTTTGAATATTTTATTGATAATAAATGATATAATTTCCTCACATTGTGTTAAATATGTTTATTTATAAAATATTTGGGATTTGATCATTTATTTGAAAATTTGGTGAAAATTCCAGTTTTACTCTTTATAGTGCACTGTAGTATTTCAAAGATAAATATTTTTATATTTATTATTTGAATTTGAAATTTTTTAACAGTGTTACTAACTTAATTTTATACAACTTTAATTCATGACACTAGAGCTAATAAGTTCATTTGGATGGAGTAAATGGGCCATTAAGACAATGGTGGGCTGGACTTGGCAGAATGGACACGAGTTCTGTATTTGGGCCATATCTTCTTAATTCGGGCTTGGATTGAGACCAAAGTTTTAGGAAATATCGGGAACATGATTTGGAACAAATAATCCTTCTTTCAGGACGGTCAATTCACTCTTTTTGGAGGTCAAATAGGCGGTTCAACTTGGTATAAAATATTTGGCCGAGTTTTTCATTTCACACTTAAAAATTTATGTAACCCTAGCCCTCACAAACTCTATTTAAAGGGGGTTTTAACTCTTTGGGAGGTCTGGTCGAGGATTTGGGAAGGTGTGTCCAAAAAGGTGTCTCTTGGGATCCCCTAAAAACTCTTGGAAGAATTAATCCTTTTTGAAAACCTCTCTTCCAAAAAGCCTCTCCTCTCCCACCTCTTCTTTGTATTTCTTTTATTTCATGTTTTTTTCTGGAATTTTTATTCAAATAATCTTCTGTGTTCTTCCTTTTTCTTCTTCTATTAATATTATTAATTGGGTTTTAATCAAGAGTGGAGACAAGATTGGGTTCTACCCTTTCAATCCTTTGCTTATGCAAAACGTCTCCATGATGACTACACCGCTCATGGAAGAGTAATTCTTTTTAGTAATAGATCGAACTATATCCTTCTTCATTTAATTATTTTGAATCATTGAGATACTGTAATTAACTTAATATGATCCATGAATTGTGTTTTTAAATTTTAAGAAACTAAGCAAGTAATTGAACAATTAACACAAAACACGCGAGGTCGGGAATTGTGTAAATTATGAGAGCGCGATCTTAATCGGTAATACAAGACCATACGGGATAAATTTGTAGAGTTAAAATATAATCCCTAAACACAATTCATCCTAATTTCCAGAATGGATATGTTCTCTAATTAACCACTGACCATAAGCTAACCTTAGAACAACAATCAAAGCAGGGTGCTGCGATTGCGTGTTCTGAAGCTAGCCTAGGGTTTAAGTAATTTCATCTTTGTGGTTAAGTTAACTCTCGTAGGGTTCGAGGGATAAAAAATTAAGGGATCATAATTAAGTGGATATTGATTTAAATGATAATGATTAATAAGTGAATGAAGAGGTAGAGTTAGATCGATTATTCCTTTTAAAATATTTTCTAAAAAACATCTTTTTGTTGTGTCATTAATCCTCCTTTGAGAGACGACCTTGGTCAGCCACTCTACTGCACCTAAGTACCCCAAAATCGCACTAATCATTTGAGGGAACCCATGACAGCGCTCTTTCAGAGTAGAAGTTAGAGATATAGTTATAGTAGGATATCCACCCTACGGTGATATTGAACCTATGAATTTTGAAGATGATAAAAACTTGGAGATGATGGAAGGGCTCAAAATAAAATCATTATGACCTTATTAAAAAATTTATATACTAGAGTGATGGGTCTCCAAACCACCAATGAAATTTGGGATAAACTGAGAAGTAGTTATGAATAAAATCTTAATTCCAAAGAAGCTACTCTATAAATCTAAAGAAAAACATTTTAAGATATTAAAATTGGTGATGAAGAAAGTGTTGATGAATAATTTACAAGATTTAATGATACTTTTAATACCATCAGAGGTTTTTTTGAGAAGTTGTACAATTCAACCATTATGAAGAAGATGATGGGAAACATTCCAAATAGATTTCATTCAAATGTTCCTATAAAGGAAGAAAGATACAATATATCACTTTATAAACTTCACAATGTTATCATATCATATTAAATGATAAAATTACTAGTTTTTAATAGTAAAGTATAAGATGATATGGCCTTTAAATACTTGATGAAAATTAATGCTAGAGTTGAAGAGGAACCAGAATCAAGTGATTGTGAAGATGAGAATTCCGAAGAGGACTACAATCAAATTATGGAATTTTTTCAATGATTAAGAATAGATATTGAAAAAGAAAAGAAAATAATATACTGAATTGAATCAACTTTCATGGGTTTGGAAATTTTCCTTATGTCTGTCTAAATAAAAAATCCAATGTCACTAAATCTAATAAAGAATAAGACTACATTAAGAATAATCATAAGAACTAAAAAAAGGGGGACTATGAGAGGAAAAATAATAAGTATTCAAAGAAAAATATATGAAATACGATGGAAAAAATAATTAATAAATCTTTATCATCAAGTATTAAGATAGAAAATAAATATAAATCTAGAAATTGGTTTTCCATATAAGAAAATCCAAAATAGATATAGAAACATATAAAGTTGTAATATGTCAAGAGAGAACTGAGCCATAATGGTACTTAAAAGATCATATATAAGATACTCTTGAGAATAAAATAAATCTCAAGAAGGAAAAAATAAAATTGATAAAGGAAAATGAAGAACCTGTCAATAAGGAAGAGATACATCTCAATGAGACAAGGGAATGTTTGAAGAAAGTAGTTGATTTGGAAATTAAAAAAATATTATTAAGAAAATTAATATAGAAGATAAAAATTCCTCAACTATGAAATAAATTTCATTGAAGATAAAAAAAATAATTTATAATATTGCTTAATATGAAAAAATTGTGAATGATCTTGAAGGAATGATTTCTAAGAAATATGTAGCGTTATCTGAGACATAGTCCATGTGCCTTTTAACTGAAAGTGAGTTAAAGAAAATGAAATAAGATTAAAAAAGTTATGTTGAGATTAAGGGTGAAACTTCTAAAGTTACAGAGAATAAGGGTCCATATAAAAGGGTAGTTTCTATACCTAATGAATCTCAATGTATTGGTATTTCTGATTGTGAAAGCCTAAGTGACAAGGATAAATCTTGCATGAAAAAAACAACAAATGAAGAGTTGACTAATTAAGCCAAAATATTTACTCCTAAAATTAAACACCCACAATATTTGAAAATTAAACAACAATAATCTTTAGAGTGAAATCATTATCAGTCCATAAGATCATGGTTTAGAGGCTATTACTGGTGTTGTGGAGTGTTTGGTCATAAAGATTATCCATGCTAGTATAGAATGTCACTCCCAAGAATGATGCGTTAATAAATGGAGATAAATGTTAATAGATGATATTATATTATCTAAAATATAGGATTGTGACCAAGACATTGGAAAAATCATCAACATAGAACAAATTTGAATTCTTGAGATAATTTATGGATGGTGTAGTCATGAAGGTCAAAATTTTGAGAAATTATTGGATAGGATAACATGATATTTTATTTTTGATAAAGATGGGAAAAATATTCAATAGAAAAATAGTGGAAAGTCTTGTGGAGACTAAGAATACTGGGAATGTTAAGAAAGACTATCTATTTGTTCGACCACATGATTTCAAATAGTCTAGATAATTGGAGTAAGCTAAGACACATTCTAAATCTAAATATAGGAAAGTTGTCTCAAAAAATTAGGTGGAAGTTGATGAGAATTTATCTATATAGGATGACTTGAAAATCCTTAAGAGTGAAAGGTGTGAAAAAACTATGCATGATGAAAAGAATTGTATGCCAATTCTAGTAGCCCAAAAGGAAGTACATCTAGATCATAATTTTCAACTAATGAGGAATGTTCAATCACACCTTATAAGTAATATAATAAGAAGAATCCCAAATTTATAGGAAGCTCTCAGTTTGAATGTCATTTTTGGGAAACCAAGAGGTCCCTTCTTATTACCTATTACTTTATGTGTTTTAATCTCACATGCAGAGAACTGAAGGAGATGTTTGAGGATATCAATTTTTGGAACCACTAAGAGATAATAATTCATGGAGTCTAATGAATTCCATTGAAGGAAAACGTTAATCACTTAAGGGGGTAGAATCTTGAGAATAATCTATCAATTCACTAAATTTTAATGAATATTTCATTTTTGAAACCTAAAGGTTTAGTTATACTAATCACACTTCCTTCCCTCATTATTAATTTTGCTTGTCATATCAAATAAGGGTTACTTCTTGGTTGATGATAAGATGAGACAAAGGGGGATATTTATCTTTTCACTTTATCTTTTTGATTTTTTTTTTCGAATTTTGTGTAGGAATTATCATTTCACTGATAAATTGGATTATTTACAACCCCTTGGATGGTAATTGAGGCATTTGAATTATGATTTAATATGCATGGTTATTTATGGATAGAATTGAAAACCATGGCCATATCTTTATTGTTTTCTACATTGGATATGTACAAGTAGAATTATATTTGATTCACTAAAGGAAATTTCCTAAGAAAAACCTTGTGATATCATCCCTATATCATATTTATTCATGAAATAGTCTTCAAAGGGAGGATAAAATGTTTTTTTATAATACCCCACACATCCTTTGAATTTTATTTCCAAGAAGGGGATAAAAATATTGAGCACACATATTGACTCTTATAAAGTGTACTAAGGAGGTGTTGAAAAAAATAAAAGGGGAAGATTGTTGGGACCAATTTTTTTTTCAATAAGTCAATATGTGGTAAAAAATGTGATGATTGTTTGTGATGGTCTATATTTCTTAAATACATGTCCTATGTATTTTTCATAATGGATACAACAAGTGAAGGTATTCTATAAAAATATTTATTTTCATGAAGTGAAGAAGAATTAATGTTTCTATGAAAAAAGAAATTATTAATGTATGAGGAAGGATAGGTTATGTTTGATGTGTAATATAAATTTGGGACTTGATTATTATAAAATTATAATATATTTTATGGGTGTTTAATAAAAATAAAGTCAAACCAATATATCCCACAAGGGATATCCCTCAACCACCCATAGGGGGACCTAAGGGTCAACCCCTGTATGAGAGCCTACACAAGGAGGAAATACATGGTGGCTAGAAGTATCATGTATAGGGATCAAAAAGAGAATGCATAAAGGTACATATAGTGTCATGAACCCATCCCTCCAAAGATGCCCTTCCTAAGATGAAAATTAAGGAAGATAGATAATGACCCTGATTCCTGTCACCAGTATGCCTCGGGGTGGAGACCAACACCAAGGGTATAAAAATATTAAAAAATGGGAGGAATTACCCTTTTATAGTAACTAAGATCGGGAGATAATATTTATAAACCTTAAAACAACTCCCATACATATATATAAAAGAATCCAAATACTTACCTCATTCATGTTTAAAGTAAAATAGCAAGAAATAAAATGAATCTCCAAAGTAAGTACCAAAAGAAAAAATCTATGAAATGACACCAAAGCTCTCCCAAAGTCTAAGCTAGTAATGCCCAACAAGGTCCTTGTAATCCTTTTAGAAACATAAATAAAATTTTATAACATAGGGTGAGCATGCACGTATACTCCGTTGGGAAAAATCGAAGTCTCTCTTGCATAAGTGGAGAAGCATACTAATACCCCCATGAGAAAAAAATATAATCCAATAACAGCTAATAAGGTATACTAGCCACCCCAACCTCACCAAAACAAGGCTCACCAAATAATGGAATTCATGTGAAGTAATATAGATCACATCGAGATAGGGTACCCCGCACCACTTTCCCACTATTTATCAGCTCTCACACCCTAACGGGAAATATCATAGCGCTCCCACCTCTTCTAAAAGTACCACATTACAACCCACCCACACAAAACTGGGCCACATTCCACACCCCATCTTTCCCAAAGTCACCTGGTATACATACCACACCACATCCTGAAGAAACCTGGGAAAGTAAAACTCATCTTATCCCAAAGATACTTGGTAAAACACAACTAATCTCATCCCAAAGACAACTAAGAACTACAACTCTCCCACACACACTTGGTCCCCACAAACCACAACCTACCTGAAGTATCTTTGGCTAATACATCCTGTAATATGGATCTGGGAAGAGTGGGTGTCCATCCATCCATCCTCCCTCCATGATGTTTGGTAAAGACACCCTCTCCCATAACAATGGGGGTGTTCAGAACATGGTGCTCAACTAGGGTGGGGTACGTATAGAAATCATGAGGCAGTATAAGTATATATATATAGGATTCAAACACTCATCCCAACCTATGGGTTCTCAATAAAACAACTAACCACTATATGATACTTCCAACTCTATTGCAACCTCTAAATTCATTTATTAACACAGAAAATAGTCACTTAGAAAGATTATAAAATAAATTTATTCACAACAATCCGCAACTCAAACATACCCCCAACTAACTCATTTAACCAATTATAATTCTTTATTAAGGAAAACATTTGTTCATTCCATCCTTGTCCTTCTCCCAAACAAGAAAACCCCCGAATTACTTCCAAACCCCACAACAAACATCATCAAAACCATCTTGACAATCCCACTATATAACAACACCACAACCATCATACCCAGTAACATAAACATACCACAACCCCAAACTGCTGCCCCAATGCTTAAACTCTACCCATACATTCCACAATCAATCAATATATCAACATTAGATACCATTTCACCACCCATATCACCCCAGAAACACTCGTTCCCTTAACCCCAACACCACCCAAACTAACAAGGAAACAATAATGAACAATACCACACATAGCACACAGCCACACCAACAAAGAAATGCGTATTCAGATTTGGAAAACACTCATTCTTTACTTCCACTTTGATAATTACGGGGTGATCACCGAAGGGGTATAATCTAGGGGCATCCATTTAGTTAACAAAATATAAGTGGATAATCAGTTTTATGTAAATACAAATGTTCAGAACAAAACAACATCAAGCATTCAATATCTGTCACCCATGCGTAAACAAAGGCCACCAATAGGAATGATTTTTAGTAGGATTCAATACACAATAAGGATTAAATAATAGATAAGACAACATGATCATCATCATCATCTTCTCATCCCTTAATTTATTAATTATTATTATATTTTTTAAATTTGGATCCAGTTGTTTTCACATGGAGACATGATTAGTCACACCCCATATGATACATAAATTAAAATAGATTAAGGGATCCCTACATGGAAGAACAGATGGTCGGAAATTCCTCCTAGCACCAACACATGGGGTACACAAGTAGTAGGAGGAACCTCCAAGGAGACATGGTCCAAAAGTGAAACATAGATGCACATTTCCTTGGGGAAGAAATGTTCAGGGACACTCGGTAGAAAGAGTAAAGAGAAAATTCACAAGTGAGAAAGGATCTCAACTTTAGAAGGGCCATATCCAATATCAATGGAAGAATGATTCAAAATACATAAAAGCCATATCACGATCAAGACCATATATTTTGACTATCTAAAAGCCTCCTAATCATTAGGAAAGTTAAAGATATAATTTATAGCCTTATAAATGGATTCAAAAATACTTATACACTGTTATAAATTCATTTTACATCAAATAAAATGTTAAAGGGGAGAAACTAGAAAACCTCAAGAGAACTAGAATTTTGAAAAACTGTTGGAAATGATTCACCATTGGATGAATCATTGATTTGAGTCACCAACGTGACCTACGGATGGTGAGTCACTGATTCCACTCACCGATAACACCTACCGACACAACCTACCAAAGCCACTAACCTTAGAAAACTAGATTTTTGTAAAACTATTGAAATGTGTCACCGTGACTCCCTAGAACACCTCAAACACTAGATTTTAAAAAATTATTATACCGAAGATGTCCAAGTAATTACATCATATACCTATCAAACCATTATCACCATCAAGAACTCAAAACCAACCTATAAGGAAGAGATGGGTCCAAACAACTACCATGTGAGATACCCCTCAAGGTTCCCTCTATGCTTGAAACACTTCTACTGACCTAGCACACCAAATTTCAAATATAAATTACCCTATGTTTTTTGAAATCTAGAGTGAAACCTCAACATCCAAGGACACCTCCACTAACATCTTCCAAACCAACTAACCAAATGACACATCACAAAAGTACCATAACCACACTATCTTAAACACATGAATCATGGAATTCTTCCATCCATGTTAAGATATTATCGGCTCTAGGAAGCACTGACTCACCCCCATGAGTTTAATTGCATCTCAATTCATGCATCTTGATTAGGATGCAGGTCCTCCCCTTTCACATGTCAAGACTTCATCAAACATTACGAAACAAGGAAGAAACACATCTCATAGAAAACATGGTATGATCATTACATTACAAAGGGGAAAACAAAAAGGTAAAACTTAGAACAACTCTGGGTACTAGGAATGTATCTACATCTCCCTTTCCCATGTACTCTACTCCTAACCACCATGCTTCCACAACACATGAACCAAAGGAATGTTCTATCCATGTTGAACATTCCCCCGACAATCTTGGATCTCTAATGGAATATACACGAACGTCACGTCATCTTCAACATCCAACTCTCCCCAGTCAATGACATGGGATTCACTATGGAGATACCAGCGAATCTGAGAGATGTGAAATAATTCATGGGCCTTCTCCAATGTAGAAGGAAGTGGTGAGGCATAACTGAGTTCCAAAATTATTTTGTAATCCCATCCAAACTCGTGAGGTAAACATGTATCATGATCTAATATGATGGATCTTAGAACTCAATGAAGCCTCACCACCTTGTTCACATACCTCTTTACCAAGGTAGACACTACACCCAACTCCTTAATAACTTAGAAGTGAGTCAATTTAATCATCTAATACACCACTACCTAGATTTCATCACAACCACCTTGAGACCTGGATAATTATATGAAGAAATCCATTGATTTTTCATTACACTACAACTTGGGCACATCTAAGGGCTGCAACAAACCATCAGGAACATTGTGCTCAGCATTCACCTACTGGAACACTAATCACTTTACCACAAACTCTTCCACTTCCCGATTCATTCCAGGCCACCAAATATGCATCCTAAATCCATGGTACATCTTATAAACTCTTGTATAAATCAATGAAGGTGATTTGTGAAACTCATAGAGAACTCCCTCATGCATTAACACTGGAACAAACAGTTTCCCATGAACTGACATCTGATTCCAACAATCCTCTGACCATCCTTCCAGAGCATCACTATGGTCAATGTGATAGTTCATCACATCTACCTCTAATTATCCCCACTAAGAATCCTCCACTTTCTATATTATGGAAGACTTCACTATCATCTGAAACCAGTAGCCTTTACTGCCATCCATTCCTATATTCAAGTGCAACGCGACTAATTCCTCTACCACCTTCCATGAATCCGGAAGTTCCTAAACTAATTCCTTTTATGAATTCCTTCTCAAAGCATCAGTTAGGAAATTCCCTTTTTTTGAGGTGTAAGATATTTTGAATTTTTATTCCTAGAGAAACTCCACCTACCTCTGCTATCACAAGTTTAGATCTCTCTAGGAAAATATATACCTCAAGACATTGTGACCTGTGAAGACCACAAAGAAAACCCCAATGAGGTAATTTCACCACAAATTCAGTACGAACACGATCACTGCTATCTCTAGATCTTGAGTGGCATAGTTAGGTTCATGGGTACATAGCTTCATAGACCCATAAGAGATCACCCTCTATTTTTTCATCATCACACATTCCAAAACTAGATGGGAACATCACAATATACCTCAAACATCACCCCTTACTCTAAAAACTAGAGCACTATTGAACTGACCAAGATCCCCTTCAGATAATCGAATACTTCCTTACACTACTCACTCCACACAAAGGAATGGTCTTTCTCAGTCATGGATATCAATGGAGATCCTACTCAAGAGAAATCAAGCACAAATTTCTTGTAATATCTTTCCATACCTAGAAAACTATGAACCTCTTAAACATTATTGGGTACTTCCCAATAAACAACTGCCACAAGCTTCAATGGGTCCACAACTACAGCCTGCTGATAGAACATATGTCCAAGGAAGTGCACCTCTTGATTTGATCATCTTATAACTTTGAGTAAATCAGGATATCATATATGAATAGGACGATGAACCGGTCTAGGAACTCATGAAAGATGGAGTTCATGAGACCCATGAATACGACTGGAGTGATCATAACAACGAGCGACATAACAATGAACTCGAAGTGCCCACACCTACACCTGAAAGTAGTCTTCGGGATACCACCTTCTTTCACCCTCAGATTTTGATACCTAGACTACAGATTGATCTTAGAGAAACAACTTTCTCCCCTCATCTGGTCAAAAAGATCATCTATCCTCGGGATATGGTAATGGTTATTGACCATTACCTGATTAATCTTCTCGTAGTCTATGCACAACCTTATACCACTATCCACATTTTTAACAAGCATGATTGGATCACCCCATGGAGAAAAATTGTTTTGTATAAATCCCTTATTCATTAGGTGATTAATCTAAAACCTCAACTCCTACAGCTTTCAAGTTTCCACCCAATAAGGATCCATCAAAATTAGAGAGGCGCCGGGCTCTAGGACTATCCCGAACTCAACATCATGTTAAGGGGGTAATGTTTCACCCTCCTTTGAGAAAACATAGAGAAGCTTCCCAACAACACTAGGAACCTCGACCATCTCAGCATACACCAATTCCAACGAGAACTCATCTAACAATTAAAGAAGGGGCCACATACGCTGACTGCCTATATGAAAACTCCACTCACCAACAAAAGCCACATGCTGGCCATCCATGTCTAAAAACACAACTCTCCTATGGAAGAATATGATAATAGCATGCACAGAGTACAACCATTCAATTATAGTTATGAAAAATTATATTTGTATCTATAAGAGGGAAAGAACACCACAAGACTCATGCGGCCCAATCATCAGCCTACATCCCCAGCATACATCAAACAAGATGGTCTGACCTCCGAATGGAATACTCAACACCAAGGGTATAGTAAGACTCACTATTTATAGTACCATATCATGGTCTAGAATCGGTACAAAAAACTATTGTGAATATCTGGAGTCAAACAATGAACAAGTAAGAGTACTGAACAAACTAATCATACCTCGAACGATCCCCAGCCCTGCTGGAATAGCTACATCTATAATGTAAAACTAAACACACCCTGTTCCTCTTCTCCTCTAGTGAAGACTACCTCCTTTACCATTCATAGGTATAGGTCCCTAAGGAACACCTTGAGGTCGACCCCTACCTACCCCATCTCCCCTCGATGGAGTATGAGGTTGGTGTCCCTACAGCTGGAACTGACCTGTCGGAAACTACTACTGAGGCAGACACTAAACCTTCCCACCTCCACCAAATTGAGCTCGGACAACTGCTGGGCACTAACTTTGGAGATTACCATATACTCAATAGGTTAAACACACCGGCCCCAGTCCCACAGGATAGGCACAAGGACCAGATAGTTGAAATGAAAGCTGCTAAGGTTGCATGTCCATTGGTCAAAACATTGAAGTCCCTAGCACTTGAAACTAGATGCTAATAACTTTTCTCTTTAATAACTATGGAGAATACCTTCTCATAGTATACCTCCTCAAGAGTGCAACCTATCAAATACCTTTTATTTCTTCTAAACCTCCATGTATGTCGGAAAGGTAAAGGGGGTAACTATGTACTAAAGAGAAGGATGAAGTTCCTCTTCTAGGCGTTTCACACGAGACTCCTCATCTAGAAATATATCCTAAGAAAAATGAAGGAGATACTTGAATTTTATCCCCATATACCATACTAACATACTCCCCTACTTAAGGGAGAGTAACTCATACCTCTTATCAACCATTATGCTTGAAGAAAAAATTATTCTTGGACCTCCTTCTCAAAATCAACCCACATAACGTCAGCCTCCTTCATATCCCCTAGGTAAATAATCCACCATTGACGGGTAGCTCCCTATATCTGGATCATCTCCAAGGAAACCCAGTAGTCCATTGGAACCCATATTAAGCTTAAGGTGATCACAAGCTCCTCGAGCTAACTCTCTATCTCTATGTCTGAAATGATTCCCTCATACTTACCCAGATTCTATCGCTGGAAAGTATATAATGTTTTCTTCCACTGGTTGTCCTCCTCAACTAGGTCATCCCTCTGTTGATAAAATGGGTTAGCCTACTGATTTTCCACTACTCGTACTACATGAAAATGATGAAAGGGTTCTATAGGTTAAAGGTAATCAAAAAATTCCTAAGACCGAGTGGTATGGAATTTCATTTAATACTCGTTTTGAATCATTTAACCCATTTTGTTATTTATTTAATATTCCCCAAAACAACCCAATTTAGACAAGAATAAAATTAATTATAATTCATCTGCTTTCATAGGTCCTCTACCATATAAATGGTGTAGCCTCAACTAGTTCTTTGATAAGCTCAGAGTCCTTGCATCAGATCACGGGGCCCCTAAAATTCTATGTCCTAGCCCGTCTTCCTTGGCCTATGTCATGCACTAAGATCACCAAACATTGTTGCCCTATGAACCCATGGAATTATCATAGTTACAAATCTAAACACCATCATATCTCTCAACAATCACATATAATGACGTGTAGTTTATCCTGGTGTCAACCCCAGTGTTACCTCAAATATCCCTTGGGAACATGATCACTAATAATGCAGAGGCAGGACATATGGAGAAACTGGTCTGGGAATATGTGGGTGGGGTTATATTTCCTACATCATTAGCATGATAGATATAATGTGGTATTTCCAGTCACATTCATCTGAACCATCTGATGAATTCATGTTGTTGTCTTCATTCTCTAACATAGTTTGAAGGTTTCTTCTCACTATTTATTAGGCTGAACCAACATTTATTACAAATGGCTATCGTCAATTATGATACTAATAGTATGAGTTATTCAAATCAAACCAAAATCATGCATGAAATCTAAAATATTGCATTCATGTGAATAATTCAAAGAAAAATCTTTAGGTGAACTGAAAACATAGTTTCTGGAGTCTATTTGAACATTTTATAACCACAATTGAGTTCAAAGATTGAAAAAAATAAATAATCATGTGGTCCTCATCGCATGCATGTGAGGATATCACTGTAAGTGAGAAATTAAAAGGTTCCATGTTTTTCAGTGTCAAATAAAGATTCATTGAACCTGATATCTTTAAGAATTTAAAATTTCATAACTCAATAGTATTTTTAGGAAATTTAAGGGGTCCTAAATGGGGTATGTAAAGAGTACATGATATTTTGGAAATTTTCATATAAAAGGAGAAGAAAATATCCCAAGAGAGGTTAAGAAAAATCCTATGAGAGCTCCTCTTTCTCTCTAAAATAGAGCATCATGAAAATTTGTTTCATGATAAAGAGTTCCATGCATCTCTTCTTTCAAAAACAAGAAGGGAACACATGAGGAAGTCTATATGTTCATTTCACAATTTTTCTATTTTTTTAGAACAGATATCTGTGAAGCCATGATGGTTTGTGAGATTTTTTTAGAACTATGTGATAATGTACACTTCAAAATTGTGTTCAAGAAGAAGGAATCTTTTTAATTCCATGTGTAAGAGATGGTATATTATACTTGTCTAAATTGTATTTTAGATACCGCAAACTCATCCTTGTATGAAGAAAATTAAATCTTGAGCTTCATCTTGCAATAATAGTAAGTGCATTTACTTTCTATAGGTCCTTACTTGAAGAAGGACTTGTGTACATGAATAGTGCAAGATATAGCATTTGTATTCAATGTGTATGTGATTCAATAAGATGTAAATAGTATGTGTGTATTTTGTTAAGAAATGGAGATGGTTCAGGCATCCATGCACATGTGAAATCATATGAGAAAGACTAAAACATATTTTTATAATGAAAATAAAATAAAAATAACCATATTCAATGTATGTTCAATGGTTTATAACTTGACATACTTGAAATAAGACTTTTGAATTCTATTCAATGCATTTATGAAGTTTTCTTGAGTTTAGTTGATAATTCATGAAATATAGTTTGAGATTTTTCAAGTTCTATCATGCATAAAACATTGAATAATTTTTTTCACTTCCTACACACATCTAGTGAGTCCAGGAATTCATTCAGAAGGAATAATAGCCCAATTATTTTTTCCACTAAGTAAACTAATCAAATAAAAGTTATCATAATTTATGGAGTAATACAAGTTGACTACAATGGTACTTGAATAGGTACATGATCAAGTTTGGTTCAATAATATCACGGATAAAGATCAATAGAACATACTAAAGTGGATCATTCCATTAGGAAATGTTGAAGTCTTCAATTAGAGAGAGAGATAGAAAGTATCTTGTGTGATTCTAGAGAGGAAGTCTCTAGTACAGATTCTGGATTAGGCTAGTGCGGATTCTGGTAATACTATGGGATACTGTATAAAGAACCTCCTTTGGGGATTCAATATAGGTAGAGTGTGATTCTGTTTCAATCACTTTAATTGAAAATTAAATAATATATTGAAGGATCTGGGGGGGATAATAAACATGGTATGGAGTATGCATTTTTACTAAACCTTGTAAATCATTTTGTTTTGTGCCTTCAAATATACTTCATTATTCTAGGTAAGGATCAGATAAAAAAGAATAGTGGATAAAGGATTTAACTATCCTTGTAAATTTAATTTTAAAGAAATAATTCTTAAAAAAGAAAAATAAACCACTAATTCAGCCCCCTAATCTCAGTGGTCAATCCAACCAGGGGTTATTCATTAAAAAATTATATGTGTGATTATATTAAAATTTCAAACAAGCTAAGTGTTTTTCATCATTTAATTTTATCAGGTAATATTCCCAGATCTATTTCATCCTAGAGTAAATCATATTCTAATTAAATATTGAGAGTTACATATTCTAGAAGAAGACATCACTTGTTCTGTAAAGAGATTCACTTTAGAGACATACATGTTTTTTCTGTTATTATATGACCATCATGTTGTTGTTTATGTCTCTATTGTTAATATTTTGATACAATTCATCAAATAAATTTTTAAATCGACACTTTCATGACATACATGTTTATTATATACTTAGTGTTCACTCTACTGCATTAAAATGTTATTCTTGTTGTTGTGTGTGTGTTCAAAATATTTTATCAACAAGAAAGATCAAATTTTCTTATAAAGGAAATTTTATTAAAGATATTATATTTACCTCTAAATAATTATTCCTTTACGATTTTATTTTGAAACTTTTTTCCAATGTTATATAAATAATTATTATCTCATATATTTTCTTAAAGTATAGTCTAATTGATCTCATTCTTAGTTGAGTTACATCTTATGACACTAATTTGTAGTTATCAAGGATCCCTATAAAAGAACCTATTTTTGTTGTAAGGTGTTAATTTCCTGCACTCAGTTGTAGAGGTCTCTGAATAAGAGGGCCTTATTATTGAAAATCATAAATTTCATTGTAAGAGTATTGGTGGAGTGAATTAAGGGATATTTCTTCCCGAAACCAAAACAAAAAATGTTATGTTGTTCTTTTATATTATTCCACTACATAATCTATCAAAATAAAATAATATTGTGCATCATTAAAGATCCCAAAGAGGGATTATGTTTGATTTATTAAATATTTTTAAAAGTACTTCATTATCCCCCTTTTATGTCCTCATATTATTCTGGCCAAACAATTGGTATCAAATGAGTTCGCTTTAAATAATTCTATAAAAATCTTGGAAGTTTGAATTGTGTATATAAAAAGTATAGATGTTTATGGATGAAATCAAATATGCAATTTCAATGATCAAATATCCACGCATCAAAAAATAAATTTATGGTTGTTGGAAAGCAAGAATGATTATCTATTTAAAGAATCATAAATTTATAATTTATATGATGATTGTAAAAATTTATAAAATTCCTACAGAACCAGAAAAGTGGGATACTACAAAGTATGTTGATTATGATGTTAATTAAAGATCCATGAATTTCATAATATGTGGAATTTTATTGGTTTCATCCAACCATATATGGAAATGTGAGACTTCCTATGAGATATTTAAAACAATCATTGTTGTTTATAATGGAACTGACAATGTTAGGAAATTAAAATATAACACTACTAATTTGATGTTTGACTATTTTCATATGTATTATAGTGAAAGCATCACAGAAATTAATTTAAGAGAACATAAAATAGTCAATGGTGTTACTGCCATGGGAGATTAAATTACTAAACCAGATCAAGAATTAAAAGTACTTAGATTTTTACCATCAAAATGGAATGGAATATCTATTGTGATTTGACAATCCACCCCTATCAAAAACTGTCAATTAGGAATTTATTGGGATTATAATTATGTATAAGGAATAAATTCAAGATGAATTAAAATATAATATAATAAAAAATGGAGAATAATACTCTCAAAATTACAACTCAAAAAAATGAAAATAATTCTAAGGAGGATGTTTTATCCATAAATGATTTAAAATGTTCAAATTATTTGATAGAAATTTCTCATATATCCAAAAGATTTAGAAAGTTTTATAATAAGAATAAAGACTTTAAAATTTATTTCCGTGATTTCAAGAAAAATAGATGTCGACTCAATGAAGTTTGATTTTTTAATGTAAAAAATGGGACATATCCAATATTATTTCCCACAGCTGATAGAAGAGAAAAAATAAAAAATAATTAAAGGAAGTTCCAAATAAAAGATTGTTATTAGAGAAAATAGAATAAAAAATTGAAGGATATATGGGGTGTTTCTAAATACTCTATAATCTCTTATAAACCACATTCAGATAAGGATCCATAAAATCTAAAAGCAAATATATGATTTATTGTCAAGGAAGAAGATGTATAGTCATTTTACTATTTTATATCTGATTATGAGAACTTGTCAAATAGTAAATTATTTGGATATTTATCCATACTTGTGAGAAAATATGAATATATAAAAAAAATCATAAATCATTAAAGAATATTCATAATGTATTTCTAAGTGAAAAATATTCTATGTTAAAAAACACCTGGAATTGAAAGAAAAATTCAGAAAATATGCATTAAAATATTCTATGGATGAAGATAAAATTAAAGAGTTATAGGATGAAGTAGAATCATTCAAAAGTGGTCATATTATAATTACTAAAGGATAAGAGTCTGTAAATCAGATTATTTTCAAAAAAATTCCCATATAAAATAAAATTTTTTAATTGGGTGAAATGGTAAAATTCCAAAACTATATAAAAATTAATTAATTCCCAATTCTAAAATACATAGAATTTCTAGAATCAATTGTTTTAATTATGGAATTGATTTTCATTATGATAATAAATTTTACATGAGAAAAACTCGTATCAGTAGTGAAAATAAATCCTATATATATAAGATTATCTGAAGAAAATTGTTGAATTTCAAGAAAAATTAAGTAGGTCTAGCTTCCTAGATCCTTACATACTAACATAGCAAGACCAAAGAACATTTGGGTATAAAAACAAGTTTATTCATGATGTTGTTTTTAGGTAAAAAATATTAGGGGTAGAAGTGAAATATGGTATATAGATAATGGATTATCAAGTAATATGAATGGAGACATTTCAATGTTCCCCACACTATAAACCCTAGATGGAGGATCAGTCACTATTAGAGATAACTCTAAAGGAGAGATAATTAGAGTTGGATCAATTTTCTATCCAAAGTCAACCCTGATCAAAAGTTTTCTATATATTCAAGGATTAAAGAACAATATGATAAGTATAACTAAACATTTTAATGACCTTTTTTATATATATTTTTCTATCAATTAATGCTCTTCATTTAATGATAAAATGTTTAAGTTTAGATCACCTAAAACTGAATTTTTTTATACTTTAGACCTTGGTTATTTGTGTAAAAAATATTTAAGTGTTTAACGATTGAAATAAATAAACAATGGATTTGGCATAGGTGACTTGGAAACTTTAATATATATTCCATATATATGTTTTATAAGAAAAATTCATTTTATGATTTTCCTAGTCTTAAATTTAATGAGAAAAGACTTTTTTATGCATGTGAAATAGGAAAGAAGAAAAATTCATATTTTAAATATATTAACAATGTTTATATATCTAAACCTTTATAACTCATGAAGATATAATTTTTTGGAACATCAAGAGTAACATTCTTAGCTGGAAGATATTATGTTTTTTAATTTATGATTCTGATAGATTTACTTGGTTAAATTTCTAAAAATTTGAAAGTGAATCTTTTTCTGTTTTTGTAAGATTTTGTAAAAAATAAAAATGAAAAACATTTAAAAATAATTTCATTAATTATTGATCATAGAAGATAATTTTATAATTAGGAATTTAATTCCTTTTTATTGGAATTTGGTATTAATAATACCTTTTATGCTCAAAGAACACCTCAAAAAAAATGAAATTGTAGAAATAAGAAATTGGACTGTTCAAGAAATTGTTTGAAACAGTTTAAATGTAAACAATATTTAAACCCATTTCTAATTAGAGACTATTTTAACCTCATTTAATATCATTAATTGAGTTTTAACAATCAAATTACATAAAAATACACACTATGAATTAGGAAATAATAGAAATCCAGGAGTTGAATACTTTAAATTATTTGGATGCAAGGTGTATATATTGAACAAAAAGGAAAACCTTAGTATATTTGATCCAAAGTATGATGAATGAATCTTTATAGGATATTATTCTACTTTAAAATCTTATATATTTTCTTATAAAAATTAAAGGATAGTTAAAGAATATGTTCATGTGAATTTTGATGAATGTGATATTTTGTTCATAATAAAATTAAATTAGATGAAATAACTGATTCTATTAATAAATTTAAACTTTTTCTTATAAAGATGTTTTTGAAAAAAAAATTAAAATATGATGAAATTAAATCCAATTTTTAGGAATGTGAAACTGCTAAACCTAAAAGTACCTTATATATATTTCTTATAACCTTAAAGGAATCTCCTTCAGATATTGTTTTATGACACCATGATATAGTATTTTGGACTTGGATTAATATAGTATACCCAGATTAATTCTATAATTTTTATCCCAATTAGAAAATAAGTCTTTAGAAAAAGCCTTAGAAGATGATTGATAGTTAATAGCTATTTTAGAAGAACTAAACTGGTTTAAAAGAAATAAATTTTTATAATTAGTTTATAAGACATAAAACCATACAATAATAGGAACTAAATGGGATTTAATAAATAAGTTAGATGTACAAGGTTTAATTAAAAAAATATATATAATAAGGATATAACTATGATGTAGGAAAATATTATGATGATATCTTTTCCATAGTTTCTAACTATAAGCTACTAGGATAATTTTAGACTTTGCATCTTACATAAAAATTAAATTACATAAGATGAATGATAAGTCTATATTTTTAAATGGTTATTTAATGGAGGAAGTGTGTGTTTAGAAGCATATAGGATTTGAAAATCCTCATTTACAAAACTCTACTTTATGCTTATTAATCTCTTTAGGCCTTAATCAATCAACATGGTCTTTTTAAGAAATATTAAATTTTTTTCTTTTGAAAAATTATTTTTCAATAAGATGGATGATCCTACCCTATTTATGAAAAAAAAATCTTGTTTTTTATTACTACAAATATATATAGATGAGGTTATTTTTGGATCAACTAATAAAAAATGTTATAATTTTTTCTTAAAACACATGAAAAATTAATTTAAAATGATTATGATTACATAATTATATTTCATTCTTGATTTTGATTTTGTCAAAAATATTTTGAATCAAATTTTATATATTATTGATTTATTGAAAAAGTTTGAATTTGAAAATAGTAATACCTATTTAAATCCCGTATATACTAATATAAAAGATAATTTTGATAAAGGTAGAGAACTGGTGGAAAACATGTTATATAGAGGTATGATTGGTAATTTTCTATATCTTACTACTAGTAGACAATGGATTATTTTTTGATTTTTATTTATAGAAGATTTTCAAAAAAACAAAATGAATCCCATATTAATATTGTTAAATAAATTTTTAGATATTTAAAGGTTAATATTTTTATATTTCTACTCTATATAAATAATTATGATATTAATTTAATTTCATATTTAGATGTTGATTTTGGAGGGTATAGATTAGATAAAAAAAGCACCTTAGGAACATATCTCATTTTAGGAAAGTATATAATTTCATTTTTAGTAAGAATTACAATTTATTTTAATTTTTAATAGCTATTTAATAGTATATTTCTTATATAAATTTTTATACACAAGTATTGTGGATGAAACACACTCATTAAACATTACACTTAATTTTAATCATATTTATATTTTATATGATAATACTAGTATAATTATTATATCAAAAAAATAAGTTGATTCACTCAAGGACTAATAATTTTCATATAAAACCAAAATTTATAAGAGATCATGTCCCAAAAATAGATATATCTTTGGAATTTATAGATATTGAATATTTACTTGCATATATTTTCTCTAAACAAAATCCCACTACACATTTTTATTTTATTAAAGGGGAGTTAATATTATTTAATTTTAAATAAAAAATATACCTTTCCTTGTTTAATATCTATATATATTTAAAAATATTTTTATTTTAGTTTTTTACTTTACTATTTTATTTGAGATATTTATTTGGTTTATTTAAATTTATAATTTAAATTTTTCTTTTTTAAATTTTTTTTAGAAAATTAAAATTTCAAATTATAAAATCATAAATTATTACCCTTAGTATTTTTTCTCAAGAAACTAAAACTTCACTAAAACCCATCCTAGATAAAATATATCACACACACACATACTCACACCTTTGATCTCACACCCTTTAATTCTATTGAGCTCTCAATCTCTCTTAAAACCTTAATTTCAAAACATCAATCCTTTTGAATCCCTATGTTTTCCAAGAACAAGAGAATATATTAGACTAGTCTATATAACTCATAGAAGAAGAGGGGTTTGATTTAATAAAGTATATTTATTCAAGGAAAAGTGGTAAATCTTGAATGGTTGTTCCAAATGAATCTCATGTTGATGAAAGACCTAATCTTTTAAGGACTGGAGTTATTATTTAATGGTAAAAATACAGTTTATATTTTTGTGCAATAAGTGAAGGAATATTATAAAAATTACTTAATTATCTTTGGATATTATGAAGATGTCATATCTTTATAGGTAAGTGATCAGGATTTTGTGGTTTCAAAAATCAATTTTACTCAAGTTTTAAAGTTCCCCTGTGAAGGGAAGTATCACTTTAGTGTATCGGGGATTAAAGATAGTGTCCATAGGTTAGGGGACATAATGTTTTTTTGTTTGGGACATTTAATATTAGAAAAATGTTTGTGAAGGATCTCTAGTAAGAAAAAAAGGTTTTGAAAAAAATTTAAAAACTTCTATAGTTCCAAGCACATCATAGCTGGAGAAAATTATTTTTTATTAGAATTTAAGTGATATTATTCTTGTTGAGTGACATAAAGTTTAATTCCAGTAGGTTTATGTTGAGATATGTGGATAATTACTGTCAAAAGGATGTGATGATTTCATTTTATACATATGGAATGATAATTTATATTTTTCTCTATAAGAATGGTAAGATTAGTGAGATTAAGAAAATCATAAAATGTTACCATGGAAATATTATCTCAGCTGGGATTTTAAAAAATATTTGACTCATCTGGAGCATAGTTAAAGAAAAGATAATTCTTGTTGGATATGAGGGGGTTATCCATATAGATTTTGTGGTCAGGGGAATCACATAAGACAAAAATATATTAGATCAGTGAGTTTTCATGCTGAAAATGTTAGAGAATCTATAGTAGAATGACTAGAAGAAACAACTAAAGTTCATCATCTTTTACCAATAGAAATTCATATCACTTAAATAAGAGGGATTAGAGAGGATGTTAGTTATCTAGAAACTATAGAGGGATTTCCTCAAGTATCAAGAATGTTTGAAGAACCCTATAGTGAGGATAGTAGTGTTGATCTTATTCTCAAACCAATAATAAAAGAAGAACATGTTGTCCATACTACTGTTAAAGAAGTTAATAAAATAATTACAATGGTTGAAGAAATATTTACTAACCATTTAGGGAAGGTATAGTCAGATTAGGTCAAAGTGGTACTCTAATTTTTTTAAGAAATAATATAAGGAGTTGGTGTTCAATCCCGTTTTTAAAGAATATATGAAATTCAGGATTATTAGATGGATCATATCAAATAAGAGGTGGCTCATCGAGGGGAGCAGGTTAATAAAAAAGATAAAATTGATATGCTCATTAATAAAAATATAGCTAAGAAAAATAATCTAATTTGAGATCTGATAGTTAATATTGTTGAAGTGTCATTAGAGAAGAAAATTAGTGAAGATCGTTAGTAGGCTAATGTTCTTGGAAATTTTTTATCTCTATCTACTAAAATATTAGATGTGTAGTTCCTTCATTTGTTTTAAGAAAGTGATCCATCAAGGAGACCAAAAAATGACCCTACTAATTATCTTAATGTTCATATTGAAAATGTGGTTTCTAAATTATGTTTTTAAGGGGATTTAATGATAAATTTCAACAAGATCTAAAAGGTTGTAGAATTGTTTTTGGAGATTTAAGAATTTCATCTATTCCAATAATAGAGTTCAAATCAATTCAAGATCATCTAGAAAGTGAAAAAAAATATAAATTTCAAAAATATAGTTTTATCAATTTTAAAGGGACATCAAAGATTATATTGGGAATATTAGAGATGAATCCGTTTCTGATTCTGATTTTTGATATTTGATGAAGTATTTGGGATGTTAGTTTGAATCTGTTAGATCTTGTACAATCCAAGGAAGGGCTTCTAGTTCTAGCCCCAAAACATATCCATATTTGTTATGGATATTTTTTTTCTCTAATATATGTTATATCTATCATAAGTGATAGTATTTAGAGACTTATGTGTGGTATAATTCCACTTCATACTCTTCTAGAAAATCAGAACAAAATTTTTACAGAGTTAACATCCACATAACTTGGTGTTTGAAATATTATCAACTAGTTAAGAGAAATTTTGAATATATACATTCAATATGCTAAATCTATTCATGATTTTTAGAATGTTAACATGATTGAATTTCTAATTATGGGTCAGGAGTCAATAATTTTTATGAAATAATGGATTAGGTTTTTGAATCAAGATTTAATCGTGTTGATGGTAGAACCAAAATTTGTTCATCAAACTGAATTTGATTCCCTAACATCATAATCATATTATGATCCTAACTCATCACCCTCTTACTATAATACATCTTAACCTTTTTATCCATGAGCGGATGATTTCATGTTATCACGAAGGATTAATGAAAATAATATCTCTTATTTATATTCTATTATCTTTATATTTTTCTTAAGCCTCTTGTCTTTCCATAATGTATTTGTCCTAAAAATAACAGAACATTTGTTTTTTGGTTTGTTAAAAAATAACTATATTATATTTTATTACAATAATTTCTTTTTTATATTTAAAAAATTTGTAAAAATTTGTTAACCACAACATTTATATATTTATTCAGTTCTATAATATATTATTTCCTTATATATATTTAAATATGTTTGCAATTTAAGTGGAGAAATGAGAAATTTGAATCTATAATAAATCTAGATAGAGACCCTTTCTTTGAAAAATAAATTTTTTTAGTGTATTTACATTATTATATTCATGGTGTTTTATTATCATAAAAAAGGGAGAGATCATTGGTAATATGTTGATCCAGTAATTTTAGTAATTTTTAGTTTATTTCGATGCCCACAAACACCCACATTTATTTTACTAATAAAATTTATTTAAGTTAATTCTATGATTATATTACTTTATTTTTAATTTGGATAAAGTTTAATTCTCTTAAGTATTCTTGAAATTTTGGATTTTTTTGGAATTGATATTCATATCCCTATGTTTTAAGTGATTGTTGGGATCAAGAACCCTTCTTTTCTAAGGATCGCTAGTTACGAGACCATAAATTTTGACTACATGTTAGGATTATGAAAAATATTTTTTAATATAACATTCATTTTATAAATTACCGTATAGGTCAGAAACCCAACTTTTTTAATCAATCATACAATGTCAACTATACATTTTGAAAATTATCCCTATATAGTGAAACCCTATGTTTGACTTAGTCTTATATGAGATTTTGAATCATGGATTATTTTTTTAACTTTTGTAACAGTTTCATAGAATTAAAAATCATTTTTAGGATTTTTCAATACTGAATCAAAGTCCCTTATTCAACAGAATAAACAATTCCTATTTCTAAGGAATGTTTCTATTTTACCTCAGAATTTCAATTCAAATTTCAAACATGTTGTGGGTTTTAAAATTTTCATTTTATTAGGTAATATTACTAGATATTTTTTGATAAATTAAATTAGTTTCTTGTTATATACCTTGAGTTACATGTAACACCCTGATATTTTATGAGATAGATTTTTGTTTTTTTATTTCGTATGTTGCACGCTATACCTAGATAAGCTTACACTATACACGACACTGACATAACTTGCAGTATACGCAACTCTATGATTGGCTTGTGTTACACACAATTTAAAATTATTTTGATAGAATTAATTTCACGCATGGCTAAGTATAAGTGAACAACTAAATATTATAACCTAGTGATTATAATGGCGGGAATGAATATTATTAACTTTATTCTGAAAAACTATTTAAATGCAAATAAGTGAGTCTAAAAAAAATAAAATCACTACTTATAGATTTTATTAATGAAAAATATATGTAAAATATTCAATATAATGTTTAAAATTCATCTTATATTTTTTATAGACATGATATAAGAAAAAATTCAATATTGTTTGGATAAAAGAAGTATTTATCAAAAAAATGCAGTTTTGCTGCCTTTTGATGGCACACCAATTTTAACTCTAGTTTTTTACACATTTTAATATACGATTTTTCAATATAAACTTATTATTTTAATGAAAAATATAAAAATTTAATTTTCTTGAAATTTTGGTATTATTATGATAAGTTTCATTTTTTATGAATAGTGAAAATAATGATTTTCACTAAAATTTTATTTTCTTTTAAATCCATTACATAGTAAAATTATGTTTTTTGATTAGTTTTAAATTTTAAATAGTTAATTTTTATCCAATTATAGTTTTTGAAAATTATTGTATACATCAATTTATCATAAAAACATTTTCCATTTAAAAGGGGCATTTTAAAAAAAACTATTTTTTGTGACATTTTACAGGTTTTATTTTAAATTCCACTCTAAAACTTATATATTTTGAATTTTGAAAAATGGATGTAAAATTGGGGTTAATTAGGTACAAATTTTATAATTAGGTAACTTTTATTATTGACCAATACGAATATTATCCATGGTAAATTTTGTTACCACAGTAAAGGGTAAATTAGGTAATTTATGTTAAAAATATAATTATAATGACTAGAAAATTACCAAAAAATGAAAAAAAATATTTTATGAATTTAATTAGACCCTTAATATTTAAGGATCTAAATTACGTCATTTAATGGAAACCTTTCTCTGAAAATGACTTAAATAGTATTTAAATCAAAGAAATACACACAAAGTGTATTTTTCTTTGATATCTTTTATGTGTCTACATATGGAACAATGAGTGTTATCCAAAAATATAAATGTTAATTTTCAACTTAATAAACATATTTCCATAATATAAATTAGTTTTTGATGTTTTTGAGCCATTTGGGAGATATTATGGTATTTATAATATTTTATTTAATGAAAATTTAAAGATGTCACATTCATGTTTTAAATAATATATAATTTTCAAAAAATGGTTATAAAGAAGATATATTCAAAAATAAATAATCATTTCAAAGATAAAATATTTTTATTTATCATGGTAATTTATTTTTAACTTTTAGGAAATAAATAACTACCTTACATGATTATAAATTGATGATATAGAAATTATTTATTTGATGAAAAATAAATACAATAATATTATTAAAATGATAATAAATACTAGAATACTAAATTTTTTTTCCAAATATTATTTATCAAGTATATCATAAAAATAATCATCCAAGGGTAGAGTTATTGATCATTTAGATACCTATATAAGAGATTATGAAACTTGTATTAATTTATTTAAAGTCATTTAAACATGTAACATTCATATTTTAATAAGTACAACATTTTTAATGATTTAGTTTATAGATGATATATTTGACTAAATGTATTATAAAAAATAAATTAGATATATATACATCATAGTATTTTATTTTTTATTTTTACTCAACAAATAAGTATATTTAATAATTGCACAATAATGATGTAGTAATTTTTTTAATTGAAATATCAAATTAATGTTAATAAAAATATTAAAATAAATATAATTTTAGATAATAAATATGTCCATTTAATTTTATAGATGATATATTCCAAAAATGAATATAATAAATTATTTTGTTTTAGTATAACATTATATATTTATATTTTTAAAAATCCACGAATTGAATAGTGTCAATATTGACACTATTGTTCTTTTGTCAAGACAATGTTTTATTAAATTATAAAATAAAATATAACATTTTAAAAAAAATATATTAATTATTATATGGTCTAAAAGGATCTAAATTATTTATTTATGATTTAATTTATATTAAATAAGTAAATATTTTACCCATTTAATATTCAAATAATTGTTACCCTAATTAAAATAAAATAGAATAACTAAGTGTTAAATTAAAATGATAATGTTTAAATTGACATAAAAACTTTCCCAAAATTTATTGTTTTATGATATGATCTAATTTTTTAAAATATGAAATTTTGGAGGTTTTTGTATGTATATTTATTTTATTATAAACTAATATTTTTGGAAATTTTAAATGTGCCCCTCACCTCAATTATAAAAGGGAACATCCTCCCTAAAAATTTCAATTCACTTTGAGCCTTCAAGCTTGAACATACCCTATCCATTTCCATTATAAAATTCCTTATTCATATTATATAGGTTCTAGCCTTCTCAAAATACCAACTATAGTGCCTTTAAGAGGAGAACTATAATGAGCTCGTCGAAGAAGAGGTAATCTCCTCTACAGATTATTTCAAATTATTTCTTCTTATGCTTCCTATTCATGAGTTGTTTACATTATAAAATAATTAATATAGCATCACTTATAAACTTAGATTTTATAAATATTATGTAACAACTATATTCCACCTTTTATTCATCCTTAGAAAAACAAAACCACCATGCATACATATGTACGGCTTACCATCTCCACGCTGTGATGTAATCTGTTTTTCACCACCACTTGAATAGGATAGGTAAAATGATGGAAATAATAAATATATATGATTATTATAACAAGTTATTTATTATTTCACAATATATATACCATCCACTTCGATACCATTGCATTATTAAAGGAATTATATCATCACTTGTGTGTACGTACGACCTTCCATCTCCACGGTGCGATGTGATTCATTCTACATGATATCCATTAAAGAATGATTATATAAATGTAAATAAAAAATAAATATAATTTTTATTTTATTAATATTATTTTTTAATGATATAAATATGACCTAATAAGTAGAACTCAGACTTATTCAGCAAAACATGCATTAGAAAATGATGGGGTTTATACTCGAATAACGAGTAATAATGAAATATTATTACCAAATGGATGATAATATGATAATTTATGATATCATAAAAATGACTATGATTTTTTAATTAGTCAATGGAATCATTTAAATTATTATACAGTAGGTTCATATACATATAAAGGATAGAAGAGCTATGGTAGGGGATAATTTTTCAATCTCATTATAATCTGAGATTATTTATTCGCAAGTATTTACTAGGATATATTTATCATCAACATCAATGTTTCCAAATTAAGTATTCCAAAATATTATTTCTGTACATCTATAACTATTAAAATTAAATTTTACCCATTGGTGAATTTTTATTAAACAGTGTCTTTTTTATTTTTGGTACAAGGTACTTTTTTACATTTCCTACAAAAGTATGATAAGAATGTTCTTTAACTTATATGGAGTGAAAATATTTTTATGATTTCATAAAGCCTTATTTCCATGAATATTATTTTACAAGATATCAAGTTCATTTTCAATTAAATTATTTTCCTTTAAATTTTCACAACATTTTTAAAAAGTAAAATGTTTTTGAATAAGAAATGATATTTTCCTCATGAATTAATTTCAATTGTTTTCTCCAAATTATTTTCCATCTATGATGATATTACCTAAATGGGGTTATGTTTCTATCAAAATTATTACAATGATTCAGTTATTCTTATTATGGAATTCTATTTATGAAATCCATTTGTTTTATATGGATTATGTTATGATAGAATGATGTTTAAGAAACCCATTTATTTCCTTGGGTTATGTTATGATGAATTAATTTTGTTTCTATGGAACACATATGTATGGGTTTCATTATGTGATAGATGTGCCCTATATATATCTACAATTAATTGGGTAATTATTTATATCTCGTGATATAGACATGACTGGAACTAAATGTAAATATATTTCAGAAATACAGGTATGGAACGACAAGTAAATCTGGTTTAGTAATACATAACTAGAATGAGGAGTGATATCAGTTTATTAATGCACAATTTCCACTATAATGGTCTTGGAAATCATCCTTGGATAATATAAATATGATTTTCTATGCGTATGTGTTTTCCAAAATTCCATGTTTTATGGAAATGCTATTTTATCCTAGTTTGTGTTCCATTATGAGTTCGACCTTATGTACTACCAAGATTTATTTTATGACTCAATATTTTCATATTCAAAATATATGTTCATGTTTTTATATTATTATGTTTATGTTTTTTTACCCTTTCTGAAAATTTCAGCTAAAACTTTTTATGTTTTCTTTTCCCCGTGATATAAATAAAGGTTTTTGGTATGAAAACTAAAGGGGAGATCTTTATGGGAGATATTGAAGATCTTTCACCAAGTTAGAAGAATGTGTTTCAAGTTTACAAAGACAATAAACTAATATTGTATTTGGGAGGCTGTTTTCGTAATGTATTAAGTGTTATATAAAATAAAAGTAACATTCATGTATGTCAATATTGGTTTGTTATGCTACTTCTTCTATAAGAACGCATCTATTGTTCTCGAAACAGATGAACATTGGCGACATATATGTTTTGGTCTACTATTGTCTGATTAATGTTTTTTTTCTATTGAATCTTTTTCAATATATTATTTCAATTCAACAAATAAATTTAATTGGTATACTTTGGATACATACGTGTTTATCATCTTCTGAGTGTTCTCTCTACTGCATTAAAAGGTTATTATTGTTTTTCTATGTGTGTTGAGAAAATTTTATCAATAAATAAAGATCATAGTTTCTTTTTAAGGATATATTATTGATTATATTATATTGAACTCTATATAACTCTTCATATACCGGTTTTTTCTACAACTGTGTGCCCAATATATTTTAATAATTATTATTTCATATATTTTCTTAAATTATTGGATTCTTGCACTCAATCATTGTTGTGTGTCAGTTTCTCATGCTAAAATATTATTTTCAAGGATTCCTATAAATAATGTGATTTTTCTATATGTTTTAAATTTAATACACTCAATTATAGTGGTCTATGGATTAGAGGACCTGATTAGTAAAAATCATCAAGCTCATTAAGAGAGTGTTGATGGAGTGGACTATGAGATCTTCGGGCTATGAACCACTAAAATTATTTTGGTATTCATATTCTTTATTTTCATAATATATAATCTATCCAAATAATATAATGTTGTATGTCATTAAAAATCCTAATGATTGATTATCTTCTTTTCATCATTTTTAAAAAGACACAACTCACCCCCTCTTTTGTCTTTATATTATTCTGACCTAACTACACTGCTAGGATTCCCTAGATATGGATATCATGTTAATTTCTGGTAAGTTGGAAAATAAAATGGGGTTTAGTTTCTAAATTACATATGTTTAATTATGAAATTTTATATTTCTTGGAAGAGGCATGCGGTTTGGCTACAAACATGGCCAAACTATGCAACAATTATGTGACTGAAACTAGCCATCTATAGCACATGAAGGTTTGGGCCACACGGTTTAATAAAACATCTATAAAATATTAAAAAATATTTGTTAGAAATCATGCCCACCCAAATAGATATTTCATGATTTTGAAAACAGTGTGGAAAAAGTGTGTGCCATGAAAAAAGGATTTAAAATTTTAGAATTCACCAAACTTAAAGACCCCAAACATTGAAAAATAGATTTAAATAAATAAATAAACAAAATTATTATTAAAATAACTTCTTAGTGTGACAGATATTCATCTAGAACTAAAAATAATTCCTTAATCCATCCTCTAAATGTTGAACCTTGACAGTCTCATCACTCACAAACACATGTGTGAATCAAAGAAAATCTGTACCGTGTGGGGAATATTCCATCACTAGCTTACTCCATATACTAGTTACATGAACCACCTATCCCATATATCCCTCAAGATCTCTATAAAAAATTTATCAAAGTATAGTATCTAAAATTATTTCTAGGAAATCCCCATATTATAGCATGACTATACTAGAGCATCCCACCAATGCTTTACTAGTCCTTGAAGCATGTAAGTGGAAAGATTTCCCCACCTCTTAGGGTGTGTCTCATGTTAAGTGGATTCTTTAAATTTTTTAATTTTTTAATAATTTATTACTCCCCCAAACTTTTTTCATATGAATCATGATTTATTATTATATATTTTTATTATTTTATATTTCATTATTATTATTCATGTTCTCATTATTTTTTATTTATTATTTATTAATATTTGTTTTTGTTATTATAGAATTATTTATTAGTGAATTATTTTTATAGGATTTATCATATATTATGTTTCAGAATTTTTTTTAAGTACAAAGCCTTCTTGTATGGAGAAAATCACCCATACCTATTAATGATTATCCTTTATTTATCAAATGTGGTAAATGGAAGATACTCTAATTCATGAGAAAATTAATTTTATGTATTGAAGGATTTAATTTTATATATCAATATTTGGGAATAAAAATTTTGAAAAGTACCATAGATGGTTGAAGAATTGTATTTTAGGAGCACCTGCAATTTTCAACGATGATTCAGATACCCTATGAGGATGCTTCATCAATTCTCAACCCTTTATCCTTTGTATCTTCATAATAGTAATTCCATGTAAGTCATGTAGCATTTTTTTAGAGCACCATGCATGATAGAAAAACGAAAAGTTTCACTCCCTATACATCTTCTCATTTTAAAAGGTGTTCATTCAAGGATACCTATAAATACTATCACAAATGTTGAAAAATATACACTTCATGATGATCTACCTGGGAAGAAAAGAAATTGAGGGACCTCTCAAGTAATTCCATTGTTTGAACTGAGGATAAGGAGAGATTAATGAAAGATACCCATAAAGGATTCCCATAAAAGTATTTTTTTGAAGAATGACAAAAAAGAAATATTATGGAGGATTTATGTGAATAAACCCAGTGAGATCTATTTGTGAAGAAACCTCATGGAGAGAAACTCATGAGGCTACATTGTGAAGAACACTTTTTTGGAAGAATAACTATGAAACACACCTCATAGCGGTCAGATCATAAAGATAATTCATGATTTAATATCCCATGAATACATTTGTGAAGTGTGTCTTCAAATCCCTTTATATGGAATTAAATCTAAAAGGATACTTTCTGGAGTGACCTCAAAAACATAGATCGTAAGCTCCACCCATGAACCTCATTTGTAGGCCAAACTTGAATGTCATTTAGGAAAGGTTGTCTATGAGTAACCCTTGTGAACTTACACCTTGGATCCACCATCAAAAATATCCATCCTTGACCTTATTTCATGAGGTGATGCATGTGGATCTACCTTAATGAATGATGGGCTTCAAACCCTAACCTCCATAAAACAAGAAGCCTTAAGCCCAATAACTTCCAAGAATGATACCCCTTCACGAAAAACTCAAATTATATTTAGATATGATGATTCCCAAAGTATATTTTGGGCTCATTAAAAAGTTTTATACCATATAGGATCTAATCATGTAATCCCAGTTGAAATCAGTGATGATTTTCATTCTTAAACCTTAATCCCAATCTATCTACTTTCATCATTTTCCACTAAGAAAAATCGAGTGTCACCCTGTGAAATTTTCAAACTAGGTGAAATTAGATCTGGGTAATGATACACATTTTACCTACCTTGAGACAATATTTCCCTCTTCATTCCCTCATGTTTTTTGATTTAGGATACTCTTCTTGGTTTCCTAATAATAACTTTTTTGGGTACATCCACCAAAGTAACCACAAAAGGAAACACAATTCATAAGTCCCACTCAATCTCATATTGTCACCCCTTTTATCGAAAATGCATCCCACCAGGGCCTCATACTAGGTGAAAGACCCAATCATACATTCCCTTTTTTAGTAACCAATGGATAGAATAAATTAAAATTGGAATCTCATGAGTAATCCTCATAACAATTCCTTGAATCAAGATACTTCTCTTGGTTACATTAAGATCCTTGTGTCAAGATACCCCACTTGGTTTCTTAAAAATACATTCTCCAACCTAATCTACTAGATTATACTCAAAGAGAATCCTAATGTGTAATCCCAACTCAGTCACCATTTTTATGTCTCATTACATAAGGTATATATTCTATTATCTCTTTTTTCTCACTCTGAGCATAACTCATGTTGTCTTATTGGTTTTTATTGATCATTTTGTTTACATGATTGAGATGAATCGTAGCTAAATTCTAGGATAACATAGTTTTCCTAGTTTTATGAATGTAATATATATATCACACATCCTTACCACATTATGTTAAACTACATGGGCTAGTCCTGAAATATAAACTTAAACTATAAAACTCAAACTATGTTGGTGTTTATTCCTGTGAAAAAGGATTCATTTGATTACTCTTTGAGGTTCATCCCCAACACCCCTATATATATCATGAGACTCATAATAATTTTAAACCATAGACTTATCATCTACCTTCCTTATCTTTTTTCTAACAGGTTGGGGTATAATCCATCATGGTCTCCTAGTAATTGAAAACCCCAACCAGATTATCTTCCTTCCTCATCTAGTAACCAATAGATAGGTTTTAGACATTCATGTATGGGCATCCAAAAGGTTTTAGCCCCAACTATATCCTCATTATTCCTCATTTAGTTACAAATAAATAGGAGATAGACATCCATATATGGGCCTCCTAATACATGTATTATCTAACCATGTTATCTCCCTTAATTAATCATCTAATAATAGACTTGGGCATAGATTAGGATGTTTATTCATATGTCCCACACTAACCATTTTTATGAAACGTTTGCCTACTATTACATTCTATATAACATTAAACCTATCAAAACAGGTATTGGATGCATTCCCTTAAAATGAACATCAATTGGTCATGGATATACAACTATAAAAGGAAAAATTATAGTCATTTTATCTTGACCTTATATGGTATGAAATATCACATTATGTATAACCAAAATTCAGAGGTTATGAATCCCTTAATAAATATACAAAGGAATCCCCTGTCATGGGTATGATCCCGAATCCAAAAAATCTATTACCTACTTTTATAGGGGCGCAACACCTCCCTATATGGTTATAAATCCTATAGTGCCTTACTATATTTCTCAAAATTATAGAGTAACTAAATACTTATATCAAATGAGATATATGATAATTCTCACATGTAGTATACTCTTAAATATATGTTTTCAATCAGTCAATTTCTTATGGGTAGTTGATAGTGTAATTTATGCTTCTTGAAAGGATTTATAGATATATCATTAATCTTTAATATAGTCTTAGAGTATGTAATAATTCCACCTTAAAGGGTGAGAGGAGCCTAACATCCCATCCTCTCGACTAACACACAATCAGGAACACCAATGGTAAAAGCTCCAGCAACTACCTACTTTGGAAAGTATGTTTACATCGATATGAAACCTAATGTGTATGAAATCCATCATATATAGTGTTAATCA
Source organism: Viscum album (assembly GCA_963277665.1). Lineage (NCBI taxonomy): Eukaryota > Viridiplantae > Streptophyta > Magnoliopsida > Santalales > Viscaceae > Viscum > Viscum album. Next base: position 530,629,158 of record OY728139.1, on the reverse strand, counting down.
GGATGTTAGTAAAATGTTTAAATACTAGTTATTAAGTAGAATTTAATGATTGTTATTATAGATATATTGTAAATCTCTAAATATTCATTAATGATATATTTAAATATTATATAAAAAACTAATTGTTCCAACTAAAATTATTTCAAGTTTATTCCAATAAATAAGTCTAAAAAATCTATTATATTATGAATATTCTTTGGATATATTTGTGTAAAAAATGTTTTATGATAAAAATCTACCATGAGAAAAGATAATAATAAAAATTTATATACAATATATAATTCTCTTATTGTTGTTATTTTGCGATTACTATATGATATAAAGAATGATCATAATAAAGGAGGAATGAAGGAGGATATTGTAATTCATTGAAGAATATTAGTTATTTCATCTATGTTCATTGAAGATAAAAGATATAGAGAGGATCTATTAACAAATGCTTCATCTTGAAGTCTTTCTTTTTTCAAAACATTCACCTTTTGTTATTTATGAATTCAATTGTGTTTAAAACAATATTCATTTCTATATCTCATATATTTATATTGTATATGAAAATCCAACATGGGTGGTTTATGAGTATGGTTTTATATTTTTCCAATGTATATTAAGGAATTAAATTCATTGTATGATGAATTCATCTATGATTAGTGATTGATAATGGAAATTTAAAGATGGAAGGAATTTGAGAAACATTACAGAAATACAGTGATGATTCTTGAATAATTATTATGGTTTCATTGAATGTCATTTTGTAAGATAATTATCCATGTTAAATTTGAGGATTTTTTAATTATTCTTAAGTTAAAATACATGTACTAATTTCACTAGGAGACTACACATTCTCTAAAACATTTTACAAGGTTAATTCCATGCAAATATTTATTTTCATGGAGAACATTTTTGATGATTTAAAGAATAATTTGCACTGATTGAATAAAAAGGTCGTAAAAATATATTTTTTCATTAAGAATTGGTGATGCACTAGGGATTAGGATAACTAAAAATTAAAATAAAAAAAATGGAGTACAATTTTAGTGAAGATGATGGTTGGGTCCTAAAAATCCTGTATATAAGAAGAAGAAGATTTCATTAATTCAGAAAATTATTGAAACAAATACGAAGGATAATTAAAAGGAAGACTTAAAATATGTGAATCCACGAGGGAAGGATAAATCCTTAGAAAATGAATTTCTTCATGGACCTCAACTCTTCATGTAATTCCTCCACTTCTCGAAGCACACATTGAACAAAATTGTTCACAGGACAAGGCAAATCTGGCAACACCCAAAAATGAAAATAAGATGTTTTGTGGGTATGGATGGTAATTTACACCCACAAAAACTATAAAACCTATGAAAAAGTAGTTCAATATAATAGGTGGTATCACGGCACCAAAAAATGACAGCCCCTACTAAATATGTCCTTTGCAGGTCGGGGCACTCTTGGTGGGAATCTGCAAAAAGAAGAATCGAGGCCCGTCATGGAAAACCAATAATTCCCGTAGTCGGTCCCTACATTACTCTATAAAATTACCCTAAGAGGGATAAAAATAGAGGGGAAAAAGAGATAAATTAAGGTGAAAAATGTTGAGAGGAGGTGCAGGAGAAATCCCTCCAGCAACTGAAGCACTTCATGGATTTCATTATGAGAACCATATGTGGTAGACCCTTTGAAGACTCCAACCTATGAACCATATGAGGAATACCCTATAAAAAATAAAATAAGTGGAGTTAGTGTCATTTTCAGATTGGGTGTTATTTTATGAACCCCATGAAAGAATATATTGCTTCACTGAAGACCCCCTCTGCGGATGACTCATCACGGGAAATCTAATGCGGCTGATTTCTTTACAGACGGACCATTTGCGGCCAACCATTCATGGAAAATCTTTTACATAAAGATCCGTCATAGAAACTCCTCTATGAACGATCGTTCATGGACTCCCCTTTTTGGACAACTCCTTCATGGACACTCTTTTGTAAGAGCTCCGTCTCAAACGCTCCTATGTGGCCAGCTCTATGCATCCAACTACTACGTAGCCAACCTTATGCATAAAATTCGATGTGATCACTAGTCCATACCACGGGGCTTTCACCCCCAACCCTCACTTAGGATAAATGTAGAGTTTTGATCATGGCCCTCTTGGTTGTCCATTCACTACCATCTCTGACCCCCATTAAAATTGGGGATTCGCACCATGGACTTTTTGGGACAGCCCAATTAAATTTTGGGTTACGCTCTTATATCTCCCCAACATCAATCCCTTTTATACCATAAGACAAGTTAATCCTCATTTAACCCCTAAAATCACATCACTTCCCGCCTATTACAAGTTGAACCATAAATTTCCTCTCTTTTGTAAGTCCTAGACGGACCATTTCTAAGAATCTTCCACATTGTTTTCTAATCTATAGGACTTTAAATTGTATGAAACTCATCCCCACAACATGAAGTTAAAATGTGTTATCATAGTATCTAAAACATTATGTTATACCATGATTTCATCATCCAATATATATGACTCTAAATTTAGTATACCCTATATGATAAACATAACATGGATCATACAATTATCATGAGATGAGGATCAAACAATCAAGTTGGACCCTCATCATGAGGTAAGCCCCTATAATTTCTTATAGGATGAGGCACTTTTTATCCTCTTCACCTACACCTGGGATGTATCTGGATAGATCACAATATATGACTATCTAGGATACCAAAATAGAAGTGAATATGAGCACATTCAACCCCCTATTTCTCTCCCTTTTGGCTCAAGGACCATCTATCAGCAGATGGAGCAGGATGTGCGATATTCAGATCCAATGCCTCCTCTTATTTCTCACATTGATCCTAACTCATGTAGGATTAGAGGCTAGTTTTGATTCTGACATATGCATGATTCAAAAGTATCAAATGGTCTTTCTTCTTAGATGTAATCCCCAATTTCAATCCAAATGGGACTCCTATTAATTTTAAGCCCCAAAACCATACCTCAACCTTTAAAGGGATATATTCCTAATGAATCAGTATCAAATGGGACTTCTCAATATATGTAATACCCAAATTCAATCCAAATGGGACTCCTTTAATGTATAAGCCACAACTTTCCCAAACTACATCGGCTTTGATTCCCATCTAACTGGGAGATTTTCGAAGCCTCTTTTAGGTCTAAAACCATTCCCAAATCACCTTAATGTTCTCCACGACAAATATATGGTATGGTCATTTCCACCCAAGAGACCATATCTCTACTGGTTATTTTAGGTTACCTCGGCATAATCCCCACACCAACCTTGACCAGGAACCCTTCGCCTGGACATCCTTGTTTCATGATATTAAACAACATGGTTAGGTCCTTATCACATGTCCTTAAAAGGTTATGTTTCAAGTTAAGTGACACTGAAATATGTGGGTTCTAATTCCTACCACGAGGATTCATAGGAATCCCATCTTATGGGTTTAATCCCGACCTCAAAACAATTCATTCTCCCCCTGGATAATGGTAAACTCTAGAGCACCCCATCACATAGCATAAAACCAATTTCCTCCTAATAAATGAAAAAGGGATCATTGATGTACCACATAAGGGTAAAATCAAGGGAGAACCTCATATACATATAGATCCTTACATTAATGTAGAGCTCAGGATACATACAAATGATTCTGAACCCATTCGTAGTCTAACAACCCATTACTTTAGGGGTAACCCATAGACACATACTTGGGAATGAACCAAGGATTAATGAACATGAAAAAAATCTATAAGTGTCCTAAAAGAGAAAATTATTCCCCCAAAAGGGGATTATGATCCCAACTTCCCATACTCTTGACTAATGTGAGTTCTTAAGTGTCTTTGTCTAAATCATCCAACAAATGCATGCCTTAGGAAAGTAGGTCCATGAATAATGGATGTGATAGTCATTGGGTGTTTCCTCCTCCACAAAAAAACTCATTAGAGACCATTCAAATATGTTATACATCAAATCAGTTATTTCAAACTAATTGATCCATATAATCAACCCAGTCGAGAATTACACCATCTTCAAGTGAAGAAAAATAGTGAAACCTACGTGTATGACCTAACTATGAAACCACCTTTTTGAGATAGAAAGGATATACAGCCCAGTCCTTATTGGACCATTTTTTGGGCACATACACTTATTAGTGTGAAATAAAAATAGTGAACTTGATGTGAATCCTTAAAAAATGTGGGGGTGTTTCCCCACTTATATCCCCATTTCACATCCAAAATGGAAGAGGCATAATAAAGATCATCAATTACAAATGTGGTCAATAGATGATACTATGATGATGTTTTTTTGTTTGTATCTATCACATATATTGTATTCACTCTTCAAATATTCATTCAATCTGATGGAATCTCACTAGTTCGCTCAAACATGTATGTCAGTGACTGCACAGGCAATCGGGTCCTTGATGAAGCATAAGACTCCATCGCCCACATAACATCTTTAACACTGAGTTTCAAATGCACTGGTCTAGGAGTACCATCAAAATGGTACTATCCCCACACTAGAAGCATCAAGGATCTCCCTACAGGCCATGAATCCCCATCTGATGTCCAAACTATGACAGCTGGTGGCCCAAAATAAGGAAGCTCCACTGGCTATATAAAACTGTTTCAGGAGCCTATCCTCAGAATGTGACAACGAGCGTCTCCCTTACATTAGATAGGGTGATGAATTCATCAATAATTATTTCATCCCTACAACGCAGGTGTCCCACCCAAGGAACCCTATAGGAAATCATCTCCATTCATGCCATGTATCCGAGTATCCTCACTCTGAAGAGGAAATCACCTCAAGGGATTTTTCTGAAGTCCAAAGGACCCTGGTCCGTCGAGCGGCCCACCAAGGGAGAATATTAAAAAACCAAGAATAGGTTATTACCTTAAACCCATATAAATAATACCATTATGGAAATACAATGGCGACCTATGAGTGTTCATATATTCCCACTCACTCTTATGAAGCCCACCATGTAAATATGGTGGCACATTACGAGAAGACACAAATTCCCGCTAATGCTCACCAAAACTACCGTGAAAATAGGGAAGAAAATTACTGGTATATAAAAATATCAACCAATGTACATGAATCCTATCAATCAATTAGGATGACAACTGGATATGAGAATGTGCTAATTTCTATTGCTACATATCAATCTAGTAGTCCAAAGAGGAAAATAAATGAGGAGATGAAATATCCCTCCTCGTAAATACCAAACCCATTAGTCCAATATAGTGGCACCCAAACACTAGAAGAGTCAAATTCTTACATATTCATATCAAGACTGTCATAAAAATACACCGAAAAATTGAGTAGATATAAATTTCTTCTTGTGAATATGAATCCCACCAGTCAAATATAGTGGCAATCAAAGAAAACAACAGTTGTATCCTAGATATAAACCTAGGTAAAATTCATTCATATAACCCCATACAGTAGAACTATCATTAATCACTAGAAAAAAATGGAGGACCAAAGCAGGAACATGTTCCTACATTGATACTAGAATGGTCTTATATTCCTGTTCCATCTAAATATGTCTTTGAACACATCATAGCCATTATGGAGGATCAAACATCAATTCAAAACCATATCCTACATATTTTTCAAGACGTAATCATGTTCACAGAAATAGTAAGGATTCGATCCCACAACCTTGCCTCCCCATGATGGGTGACTCATCCACCCAATATGGCGGTCACTCTAGATAAAGAATGCATCCCTACTCCCATCTAGGAGGTTCATCAACAATATTATTCAATAAGTAGACAATTAGATTGGGGAAAAATACTCATTCCAATTTGGGTATGTTGTTCCACCATGGTGGAACTCCATGGTAGACAAATATCCCTTCTAGAACTCAAGATACACACTGTCGTATCCCAAAAGCACCACCGAAGTCACTGGAACAGGCGCACGTACATGAAGGTTATCACCCATAGCAAGAAGCCCCCATTTCCCACAAGAGATAAAAAAACATAAATAATTCCAAAGTAAGATGTAAAATGAAGATAATATTCACAACCCTTATCTATTGGAAGTTAGAGTTTATAATTCAATCATACATTTATCTCTAGTGGATCTAAATCCTGCTAATCCATTACCAAATTATGGAAGTGGTAGTAGCAGTTTCAAAGGACCTCTTGGAAATATTTTTACCAGCTTCCATAAAGGTCCTCCTAAGATAATGTACCACAAATTCTTACTTTATGAAAAATAAATGATCAATCATGAGAGACTATCTCCTGATGATTGTTTCGTGACCAGAATATCGAATAGAAAGAAGGTCCTCCCCGTTGATGTTGTTCACCCTGATGGTATCCACCAGGGTATATGTTGTAGATATTCGATATATAGTCAGACATCAATCATTGATGGTAGTCTTCACCATGAAAGAATTAACTGTGAAGGTCCTCCCTCTAGTGATGTCTCAGTTTAGTAATAAATTCCTCCCATTTCCATCATCCTCCCCGAAGTTCCTCCCAAAGTTATACACTGAAAAAACTCTCCTGGTAATCGAACATCAAACTATGATGTTAGTCCTTGTCATTGTAGCACCAACTATGAAGGTCCTCCCCACAGTCAAAATCTATATCGATAGGACGGTCCTTCCATTGCCAAATCAAATGCAAGAAATCCCTTATATGCTGAGGCACTTGGAGGGATGGTTTGGAGTATGTAAGATACCTTATCAATAAGAACCGACATCCTTTCCCAACTAAGAGATGGTTGGGAGCTATTATCATATTCCAAGCAACCTATGGACCATTCAAAAGTCAATGAGACCCCTAAGAGCCCCACTAATTTTGATAAAATCATCAAGAAGTGTCCATGTTGGGTAGATGAAGTAGAGTATTCCCTCATGGAAGAATAAAAAGATATATTGCTTATAATAAGTCAATTATCTAGGGAAAACATACCAGTTGTGTTTTGGCCCATGACTACTTCTTAGTTTGATACACCAAGAGAGTTTCGAAAAGAATTCATTCATGAAATTTGTGTCAATCTCTGCACAACTATCTGCCACCTGAAAAAAATTTATTTCCCTACAATGGGTATGAAGACCATGTCGAAATAGAGGAAGAGATTCACCATTAAATTGACTTGGAAGACCTTTTGTCTGCGTGGAGACCACAATTAGAGAGGTGAAAGAAATATCTTCAACTAACTTTTCTCTATGCAATGAATTAGTAGAATCATCTTATTGGAAATTCCTTTCCTGGTGTTCATATCTAGGGATGGGGATAATGCGGAGATTGGTATTTCACCCCACATTCCATCCAATATGAACCATTTTAAATAAAATCCTATAATGTCATTATCCAAAGGTAACAATCAAATGAAATCCCTATTTAGGAATTTTGATGTTCCCAATAAGGATTGTTCTTCAGTAAGTCTCAAAAATGGCAGGCTTGAAGGGAGAAAGCCATTGAAAAACTTCTGAACTAGGTGACTAAGAACATTCATTAGGCTTTCTGATTAATAGAAATCAATCAAAAAGCATTGATAATGTCCTAGAAAACAAATAGTTTAATTTTAGATCTGACACCATATCTATATCACACTCAAATATGAATGTGTGATATCAAGAAAGAAAAAATAGAAGCAACAACCACCATAGTATGGGATTAACCCCAACCCATAGGTCTATGGGAATTTCTAACAAAAAATTCCCCTATAAGACTAACAAATCTAGGCTAGGGAACAACAAAAAGAGAATAGTAGAAACCCTAACCTATAGGGTAGGGGTATTTTTATCTCAACCACCTACCCAATGGAAGTTAGTATTTTCCCATTTGGAGAGGATGATGAGTAGAGAGGTCCCCTATTCTAACCCATCTCATGACTCATTTCCCCCCAAAGGGTGGCATATGGAAAGGTTGTATAGAGGGTCCCTTTGAGTTACCCATTGCCAAGAAGCCTAAAGAGGATCCTATAATTGAATGAGATAATCCAATAAGGGATGAAAACAAAACTACCATTTAGTATCTAGTATGCCACACACAATGCGTTATGCATCAGTGAACAATGTTGACATCAATCCTTCTGACCCCGTAAAAAATGATGAAAATGTATTAGAGTACGAAGATTTTGGTTCCATTTGGAATCCAATCCACATTGATATTAAAGGTGTGATAACTTGGAACTAGAGGGTATCCCAAAATTTGGGTGTTCCCCCAATCAATCCTTCACCACCTCTACGAATCCCTCATAATGAGATGAATGAAAACACAGTCACATATGACCCACATCTTACTCTTAATGAAAATGAGCCCCTTACACTTTAGGAGTGATTCAATTGGAAAAAATGAAGAAATGAAAGAGTTTAGGTTAATCAATGTTGATCTTCTTCGAGGAAGACATCTTATCGAATATTATCCCCGAGAAGAAACTCAATATACACTTCCTGCAGGTGTACCTCAGCCACAAGGGTTTACCCTGACAAATAAAACAAAAATATGAATTCCACCCAATATAGAACCGAGACTGTTAGTCTACCTGAATATGATCATGGATGGATATCAATATTTCCCTCCATTAAGTATAAAATTGGAGTAGGATCAAGAAAATATAAAAAATATACCCCTAATTAGATATCTTCCTCATGTACCAGTAGAACTAGAACATAAAATCTTATCATGTGATGTGCCCCCTAATGCTCAGGTTGAACAGGACATGAATCAAGAGATCATCGATACCATAAAGTCATTGGTAGATCAATTATAATCCATGGATAAGAAGAATACCCTAGTACAACTGGAACATAAACCTTACCCCGATTGGGTGAGTAACACTTCACCACCATAAGAATTCGGAAGTCCCATTTTCCCAATATTCAATGGATCAGGTGACCAGGAACAACATCTAATAAACTATGAATATTATTATGATCCCATTATGGGATCCCTAGAGAAAAAATAGGTAGTGAAACACATATTATTCATGTGAACTTTTCAAGGTCCATTCTTTGTATGGTAAACCAATTTACTCTCTCAGCCGATAACTAGATGGGAGGATCTCAGGCGGCAGTTCTTTTTCCAGTTCAGCTCAAGGCTTCCAAATAAAATAGTCAGAAACCTATCAAAATGTAATTAGTGGTTGAATGAGAGAGTCACATGCTTCATTTGTAGATGTAAAGGGATAACCTACTCTTTGAAACAACCACTCCCCAAAAATGATATTCTTTCTATGTGCATCGATAACCTCTATGATGAGCTGCAAACACTGATCATATTGGTAAAATATTTAAGTGGGTTTTGGTATTTCTCTTCAATTTCCCAAAGAATAAATGACACCATAAAAAATACTAGGCTCAAGTCCTAGATAACCCCACCAGTCCCAAGAAAACGATCAGGGAGAGATGAAGTGGAATCTGGCATGCTTAAGAAAGCCCCTGAACATGATCAAGCTCCAAGGTCTGCACCGAATTGTGTGGGCCCCCATAGACTTAAACAATAGACCTCTCATTGAAAAGATGAGTGCAGGGGAACCAAAGTAAATCAATACAAGGAATAGAGGAATAAATTTTACTCATTATGGGATGATCTATTATATAGCTATTATATAGCCTCCATGAACTGTAATTTTCTCTGTCTACCAGAGATGAAAATATCCTAAGAGGATAGTTTTGAAGACTGGACAAATTATTATTCCATTAATAAGATACTAGGACAAACCATTTTTGAATGTTTCATCTTCAAGGATATTTTGTAGAAAATGATATATTACGGGAAAATAAAATTGGGACCACATCCATAACAAGTGGAATATGTTTCCACTACTACCCTTGATGAAGGAGATGAGTGAAAAGAAGTTTTAAAAAAGATATTACAATGGTTTTATAGTTGGATTAATTGAAATAAAATCAAATGAACTCATGGTATTCTCCAAGAATAGTTGTAACAACCAACTGTACTACCAACTACTCCTACTACAACACATCTGATACTATTGGCCCCACACCCTCCAAAAGACGACTGCCCAAGAAGCAATTTGACTAGAAAGGTAGATATAAAGTGAAAGAATATGAACTAATATAAATTAAAAATTAATTATTGAACCTTTTAGATTTTATTACATTAGAATTGAAAGAATGGGAACTTCCCTACCAAACCATGCCACCATAAGTAGTCAGTTGGGCTGAGTCATTGTCAACTGAGGAGTTGATCTTCAAATCTATTAATTTCATTCAATTAATGGATATCCTCTCTGATGAAGAGTATATAAACCAAAGTTCCCCATATCCAATCATTAAACCGAAGGAAGGGGCCATAGAATCTGGCAGTTCTAAGGAAATGTAGCTACAACATAAACCAAACCTATGGCCGCACCCCTACCCAAACCGTCAATGTTGCAGAAACTCATGGAATAGCACTTTAGAAGACATAAAAGAAATAGGAAAGATCCCATACACCTACCAGAATCTAATCTAGCTAGATCATTATGGAATATCCATAAGAATATGAACAAATGTCTAATTAACCTTAGCATGTAGGTAGAACTACCCGGCCCAACCCACAAAGAACAGAAGCCCCTCCGACTCATATCTTGAGGGAAAATCCACCTTCATCTAATACTAAATTATCTGAAGCACCTATAAAATATAATCCTTGAATTGGGAAGTGCTAGCCTTTAGATTAGAAATATGAAATCCTAAAACTGTTAGCCTCTGTACTAGCCAATATATCAATCCTGGATGCCCAAAGTTTTTCAAAAACCTCAGAGAAGCAATTATAGAAGATTTGTTTTGACCTTAGAAGTTTGAAGCTAAAGTGGAAACCGCTGAGGTCTATCAGCCAGAGACTAATCCTATAGAATGAAACACAGTTGTCTCCTTCATAGATCAAGATTAATATTTCATTATTTAAGGACACATCAGAACCTTTTATGTGTTCGACGAGATTGATGGTGTTGATATCCAAAATATATTCTTTGAAAATGGATCTAGAGTTAATATAATCCCATTATGAACACTTCATTGGATGAACTATGATGAGGATAACCTGACTCCATCTACCACAACCCTGTTGGATATGAAATAAGTGAGAAGAAGCTGTTAGTCCAAATCAAGCTCAAAAACCTGGTTTGGATACCTCATAGCCGACTTAGAATTTCTAGTGGTTTGAAAAAACACGGCCTTCAACGTCCTACTATGAAGGCCTTGGTTTCATCAGCACATAGTGATTACCTCATTGAACCATCAGTGCATCAAATATTTTATTAATGGAAAAAATGGGATGTTTCATGCTGATAAAGACCCATATGAATCCTGCGAGTCGCACTATATCGATGCCAGATTCTATGAACTGAAAGAGAAGAAACCCTTGTTTTATGGTATTCATTGGGTCACCACCCAAAATGGTTTGGAAATGGTCCTAGATCACCCAATAAAATATCTCGGTGAAGAATACATACTACCTATAAACCAGGTTGGGTTTTTGAGTCCAAGTTCATACGCATATTCAACAATCCTCATTATTTTAGTCATGGACAATGAGTCTAACAATGTTGAAAAATCCACTGGACCTCAAGAATAAGGTAAATGATCAAATGGAAATGCATCAATCCATACTCATAGATCTAGGAAACCCATACATTACTCCCTGAGGTAGAATAGGAAGACGAAATTCCTCCTTCTTTCACTTCGTCCAATCTATAGAGTTCCCCACTATCAACCGGGTCAGAATAAGCTGCTTCATCTTCCAAATACTAAGATCCCAACTATTCTCCCAATTCTGTAGAACCCATCTCAAGAATAGTTTCTCCATTTGAACAATAGGAAGAAGATAATGAATAGGAAGAATATGAATGAGTAAGAAGACCTTAGGTATGCCCCTCTAGCATTTTAGGAGGGTGTCTCTACCACAATTGATGAACTCAGGGAAAATAATCTACATATGGGAGAAAATCTATGACCCACCCTAATTAGTGAATCCATGTCTTATGAAGAGAAATAGGTATAGGCCTCCACCCTAAGACAACATTGAGATTTTTTCTCCTATAACTACACAAAAATTCCATGCCTCGATCCCGATGGGGCCACTCACCACCTAGGCCCACCAGAAGATAATTGGGTCTATAAACAAGCATCCATAAGGATGCATCCAACACATGCTACCAATATAGTGTCTAAGGTTGAAAATATAATTAGATAAAACCTAATTTGGGAGGCCCAATATCCCTTATGGTTGGCCAATATCTTCCTTGTCAAAAAGAGGAATATAAAATTTAGAGTTTTCCTTCATTTTAGAGATCTAAACCAGTACTGCCTAAAAGATGATATCTCAATCCCAATTACAGAACTATTGATCGATGAAACTTCTGGAAATAATTCTCTCTCTTTCATGGATGGATATTTAGGATATTATCAAATCTAAATGGATCAAGAAGATGAATAATACACTACCTTCAAGACCTTTAGTGTGTATTTTGATATCTAGTGATTCCCTTTGGCTTGAAAAAATATAGTGCTATATATTAATGCACCATGAATCACATCTTTAAAACCTTCCTTAGAATGTTTTTTGAATGATATTTTGATGACCAAAAGGTTAAGTCCTGAAAATGTTTAGACCACCAGAAATATCTTGAAACTGGCTTCAAAAAACTGTGACAACATAGTTTAAAAATTAATCCCTTATAATCCACTTTCATTGTTACCTCAGAAAAATTACTCAGCTTTATCTTACACCATCATGGAATTGAATTAGTCCCCAAGAAGACTAAGGATATACCTAGAATGTCACCTCCTCACAACCAAACAGAGTTAAGATAACTCCAATGACACTTTTCTTACATTCAATGCTTCATAACCAACCATAGAGGAAAACGTTTTCCCTTCACCAGGTTGATGAAAAAGGAGGATTCATATCAACGGACTGATGATTATCAGAAATAATTTGATAGTATCATATATACCTCTTATGTTCTCCAATGTTAATGTCACCTTTAAAAGGAAGACCACTCCATTTATAAGTGACTACCCTAGAGTGATCCTTGGGTTCCTTCCTTGCATAGAATAATAATGATGGTAGTGAAAATTGAATTTGTTATATCATCTGAACCATGATCGATGTTGAGACTGATTACTCAAGTATCAAAAAGTGATTTCTAGAACTTATATTTTCAGTCCATAAAATGAGTCACTATAAGCATCATCATGAGGTTCAGCTGGTCTCTTGTAGTAACCCACTCAAGTACATTCCCAACCATCCAATGATGACTGGACGTCGGTCATGGTGGCCGGTCAACCTATAGTGGTTTGACAATAAATGTGTTCCTAAAAAAGCTACCAAATGCCAGATGTTAGTAGATTTTCTATATGATTACCCCTCAAAGGAAATGTTTTCATTGGATACCAATTTTTCTAATGAATAGTTTTTCTCTATTGGAGACCATTCAAAGATGTTATACCTAACATCAGTGATTACACACCAGTTAACCCCCTACAATCAATATAATCAAGAATGGCCCCATCTTCAGTTGAAAGAGAATGGTGAACCCAACATGAATGTCCTAACTATGGAACCTCCACCATGAGATAGAAATGATATACTTCCTAGTACCTGTCAGACCATTTTTTTAGGGTACATACACATCTTCGAGTGAAATAATGATATGTTCAATGTAATTTCTTTTTGGATGAATTTTGGAGAAGTTAAATGAAGGAAATTTAAATTTTTATTATTTGCTTAAGATTTTTAAATAAGATCATGAAAAAATATATTTTCATGAGGAATATTCTTGAAGGCTATAAAAAATAATGTATATTTATATGTTATCATAATGAACTATTATGAATAAAGTATTTGAGTTGGTTAGAAATGCTATAATTAATAATTACTATGTATATGGGGTGAAAAAATGGGACAACCAATGTCCAACTGAGGACCCCTCAATGGTAAGGCCTAGCCCATGTAAAAGGATTTCAGATTTCATTGTGCCCATAGGGAGAATGAAAATAAACGTGTCAATAATGCATGTATAGGTACCATAGCCATACCCAAGGGATCACACAAGGGTATGGTGTCGCTCAATAAGGGCGTGGGTGTAGTGTATCCTGGTGCAAACCCCAGATTCAGCTTGATGGTATGTAGGAACATGATCAATTATAAAGTGTGGCTAATTTGACTTAAACTTCAATGTGTTACTCATATAGAGTGAGTATTGTTCACCCATTAAAAACATACAGATAAAACACTGCCCATTTGAACTGATTTAATTTGAGACATATTATCTTTATTGAGGTCTTCTTCTACCTTAGTGCACCTAAGGGATTTGGTTTAGTTTATTTTTTCTTCATACCGATACATATTAAGATCCAACTGTGCTTTGGATTTATATTTGGTCAACATAAAGTTATAAATATGCTTGAAGGGTCATGTACTTTTTTCATGAATAAAATGAAGTCCTAACTAAATATGTGTTGAATGAAGTTATAAAATTATAATCATATGGGATTATGATATGCATGTTTTGTGAATCACTAGCATGTTTCATATTTTTAGAAATAAGACATTATTTTTAGCATTAAATGGAGATGATGAATAGAATGAAACCTATGTTCTAAGATTAAATTAAATCTTAATATCCTTAGGAGTTTTAAATCATCATTGAAGTTATATTTAAGTCAGATCCCTAACATAACAAAATAAGTATAGGACTACAGTGGTGCAAGTTAGTGAATCCATGCCTATAAATAATAAGGGTGGTATAAGCCTTTATTTGTTATTGTCACTCTTTTTATTTTAGAACACTCTTATTTTCTAGGAAAATAGAGTCTTGTGGTACACCTAGGGTCCATGAAGCTTCATTCATTCATGAATAGAATTACAAGTGCTCATTCTATTCATTCAAAATCCTTCAAAACAACATGATTTTTAATTGATTCTATAATCCAATTTATACATCCTCACATTTTTACCTGAAAAAGAAAATAGAATAAGATCTCATGTACACACTATGTTATGTGATGCTATTTCTAGTTTCCACGAATAAAGTTGGATTTCACAAAGAAGAATAACCTTCACAATTTAATGCTTTCATGAAAGATGATAAGTACTCATGTAATTTTTGGTATTTGAAATAGATAGAAAAATTTAAATTAATATCACTTCTTTGAATACAGTGAACTTAAAGAAAATAAATCTTATGATTATCACTTTAGTGAATAATATTGGTGACAAAAATTTCATGTAATATATGAATGCCATCCACATTTAATGTATTCAATGAAACACCTAAATCATAAAATCTAAGAAGGATGTTCATAATTTTAAACCATTTTCATTGAATGAAATTGATATTAAAATCATTTAATAAAATTAAGTATCACATAAAACAGTTATAGTATCATTTGTTATGTGCTAGTTGAGAATTCAAAAAGAATATTTTGAGACTTAAGTTGGGAAGTATTTCATAAATCATTAAAAAGCGAGTGAATAATGTACAATTAATTAAAGAAAAGAGAAAACTGATATTTTTCATGTTTATTATTGCATAAAATAATCTTCAAGATATTGTGTTCATCACTTTTAAACATCTGATTGAGGTTAGGAACCTCAATAATAGAAGTATTATTGGCCTGATCATTTGAAAATATATGAAGAAGACGACATGGATTATTATACATTAAATAAGTATTGATCATTATGACAGTTAGATAATATAAAAGGACCAGAAATCATGAAATATATTTGAAATTACTTTGTTTTTCAAGGGTCTATTTTTTGAGGAAGAAGATATTTTTTAATTTGATCAAGTGACATACTTGAGATGACAAAGAGATATTTTTCATAATTTTATTAAAAATATATTAAAGAACCGATCTTACTAGTATAAAAAACATAATTTATGAACTAGTGGTGACTGTGTAAATAATTCCATTTATCCTTTACATGACATGGATATTACCTATCAATGTTATGTGAGAATTAAACTGAACTTTTAATCACAAAAAATTATAGTAATAAGAAAATAGTTAAAGCAAAAATAGGTTAACCATGAAAAGTATTGGGATTCATCATTGAGTCTAAACCTTGTAGAAATACTTGTGTACTAATTTATCATTTATTATCTTCATGACACGTGTATGTGACTGTTGAGAGCACATATCAGATCTATTTCTATTAACCAGGGAATTTGTTTGAGAGTAACAGGGTCAAACTGAATTGAAATTATAAACATAGTAAAAGTTGGGTATAGTGATTTACCCCCGCCCCCTCTTAGTTTCCCTATGTGATACATATAGGCTCTAAAAGTGGTATCTGAGTGAATGTCTACCTCCAATTGGATTATGGTTTTTATACCTATCTAATTTTATAGGTTTTAGATAAAGTTTAAAATTGAAGTTGATTCTAAAATACCTCAAGTGGAAGAATTTTTTCCCACTCTTGTTGATGAATGCATAAAGGTCTCTTCCAATACTCTAAAAAATGAAATAGAGGGAAGAAAAGAGATTGTGTAAAATATCAAATAAATAATAAAAATATTAATGCTCTCTTATCAAATTAGTTGACAATAACCCTTTTAGAAAACTAGATTGAGTTGTAGAGAGTATGAGAAATATGATTCATTCAAAATGGTTGAATATTTCAACTCTCAATTTGAAAGATATATAAAGAATTTTCCTAAATAATTGACATAATATATACATTTTTTTGTAAATGTTCTTCTTGATGAAAAATAAAATCTTAAAGAGGAAACTAATAAATGGGAGGATTTTCTTAGTAATAAATTCAAAAGGCAAAATGTTCTCACATACCATGTTTAAGGAAAGGAAGAAACTTTGACTCTTTAAAGTGAAAATATTTCAATAAATGAAGAAGAATTGTAAAGGATTATTTATGAGATCATCATAATTAAACATGTTTCTAGTTATTTAATCCATTCACTTGAAATATTGTTCAATGTGTCCATGAATATCATAAATTCTTATCTTGAAGAAAACACTTTTTTGGTTAAGGAGCTTAAAATATCAGTGGAATAAAAGAACATGTTTTATGATGAGTATATTCAGAATATTTATGCTCTAAAAGAATCAAATAACTCTAATATCAATGTTAAAGAATCCCATTTGTATTTTAAATTCCAAAGAATCAAATACCATGATGTCTCCTTTTGAGTAAAGGTAGTAGACTACATAAAGATCATATTAAATAAATGAAAGGTGAATAAGAAGGTTGGCTGACATAAGTTGAAAATGATAAGTTTTATATCAGAAAGAAATTTAATTAAATTGTGGTTAAATTGTTAAATCTTAAGGCGAAACATGGTGGAACTTCCCAAGTTACTCAGAAAAAGAATTCATCCACCCAACCATATAAATATAGTCAACCCCAAAAGGGATGTTTTATACAAAATATTGATAAGACTAAAGTCTCTAAGGAGGATCATATTGGTGACAAGAAGATATCAAAATAATTTCTTGATCAACCTTACACAATATCACTAAATAAGGTAACTCATAACCTAATAAATTCAATTTCTACTAATGTAGTCTCATCTTCAAGTGTGGGTTCAAAGATAAAATCTGGTATGTTGTTGGAAAGTTAAAATAATGATAAATACACTAAAACGCCAAGGGTGTATATTGGAAAGAATAAGAAAAATAACTCCCAAAATGATTCTACAAAAATGAAAAGGTAAATATCAAAACAATAAGTAACTAAATCTATTCATACTGATACAACATGCAAAATAAGTAGATTTTTTTTCAATTTTTGGTGCCGCTAGAAGATTAGGAATCATACTGATGGGTGTTGGAATAATTTTAAAATTTATGAATACAATATAAGGACTAAATTCATATGGAGTAGATGTGAATAAATTAAGAAACAATCTAAAAAGAAGTATATTTCATAGAATAAAATGAATCTATATACTAAAAAGAGATTCAAATGCGTTGAATATTTTAATGAGTACTACAACATATGTGGTCACATAAAAGTAGAATGATGGTATACACCATATAGGTAAAACTCCTATGATATTTTGAATATAAGACCACAACTCAGACAGAATTAGGTCACAAATAAATTAAAAAAATATACCTTAGGATTTAAATAAGTGAAGGATGGTGTTTAGTAGATAAAAATAACCAATAAAAATTTCGAAAAAGTTTTAAAATATAGATTCCTGGAATTTCATGTCAACCTATAAGAGATGATTCTATGATGTAAATTGATTACATACGATGGACCACTGAAAACATTCGATAGAAATTAATATTAATTAAATCAAGATAAAATCAAGAAAATAATCAATCCAAGAGAGAAGAAATAAGAAAGTATTGATTGAAGACATTCATAAAGAAGATGAGTTTCCCAAGAAAGGAAAATCAAAAACATTTAATAATACACAAGGAATCTATAATGGAGAAAATTTTATGAAGTAATACATAATTATTTATCTTGTTAAAGTTCAACCTTCTAGAGAAATTCTAAAAACTAAAGATGAAACACTAGCTAGAAAAAATAAAAAAAGAAAATAGGTTACTCAATATGAAGAAGAACTTGAATTTTATTAGAGGTTTTAAAAAATGAAACTCAAGTTTCAAAAAAAATTATGTGGAAGGAGTCAGTAAACTTTAGATAATTCAATAAATTGTTTGACTCTTCCACCTAATTAAAAAAATATGCTGAATATAGAGAAATTGGAATTAATAGAAGCTATTACAATACTAGCATATGAGAAGATAAATAATCCACACAAGAGAAAGATGAATGAAATTAAAGACTCAATGCTATTAAGTAAATCATATAATATAAAATATAAAGGATACACTAGAGTGAAGAGTCTCAAAAACATTATAGATATAATGAAAAGAGTCTTTGGGTAGAGAAAAAATACTCAAAATTATTACAATTATTAAGAATCTCATAAGTGTTCTGTCAAATTACTTTACATCTTATGTAGTCTTTATGTGCTTACATTGTAGGTACGTGAATTTAACATTCATTATCAATAGTATAAATTAGTGAAAAAAGTGGAATAAAAAAATTTGAAGGATTATTCGATATCTAATAAATACAAGAATTAGTACAAAATGGTGGATCATCAACATGAACATCTTGAAGACTATCTAGTGAAACTATCCACCAGGTACAATTCAGTGAGTTCACTGCTTCAGGGGAAGAAAACATAAAGGAGATGTTATAAAAATATTTACCATGAATATATAGAAGTTTAGTTCATCACTACATAAGTTGAAAATTGAGGTAACCCAATTAAAGTCTTTACCCTTGTCTTAATTATATCTAATATGTGCATCAAGTCGAAGTGTTATTAATGAGTAATCTCATAGAAAGGGGAAAATTATTTTTTTCACTTGAAATTTCAAATGTGTTTTTTGAAGTGTAAAAGAGTATATATTTCTAGATAAATATTTTTTTATAGACCCTTTTTTTAAATAACTAAGTTCTTATCATTTGAAATCACAATAACTATAGTTAATGGACATCATATAAAACATTAATTGTATCTCTATTTTGTACACCTGGTTAGCCCACATAGACTTAGATTAGATCAACTAAAGGATATTTTCTATGAGAACTATATGGTATCATTATTCTCTTATATAAAAGAGTAGAGAATCAAAAATCAATTATAAGGAAGTAGAATAAATTAGAAAACCTATACATTAATCCTTTTCATTTATTGTTAATAAGGGGGATAAGATACATTGAAAGTATTTAAGCAAATAGTATTCACCAAAAATATAAAGGGGGATTGAGAATCTCATATGGATAGTTTATGAGTATGGTGGTATTAATTATTAATATATAATAAGGATTCAAACTCAATGTATGGTTAATTCATCTATGATTAGTGATTAATCATGGAAAGAAAATGATTGAAATAAATTGAGAAATATTTTATAAAGATATTGATTATTCTTGTAGAATTTTCATGGATTCATTGGATTTCATTTCGTAAGAAAATTATACATGTTAAATATTATTATTATTGAATTTTTCTTAAGTTCAAATATATATTCCAATTATACTAGGATATTTCACTTTTTCTACACCATTTAACATGGTGAGGACCATGAAGATGTTTATTTTTATGAAGAAAATGTTTAGATTAAGGCATGAAATACCATTATTATTGCATGAATAATTTGGATAAATTAATGTATAAGGACATGAAATATATATTTTTCATGAGATATTGGTGAATAACTCTAGATGAATATTATTGGAAATAAAAATAAAAAAGGAAATATGAATATGATTTTAGTGAAGATGATCCATCCAATGTTATTTATTAATAGATGGAGTTTTAGGGAGTTAAATAAAGGCCATGAAAAAATTAATTATTTCATGATGATTTTTTAGGAATATCATGAAAATATTTATTTTCATGAGGATGATTCTTGAAGTCTATTCAAAAAGTAAAATATATTTATATGTTTCCATGATGATCTATTTTGAAGAAGGAATTTTTGTTGGTTAGAAATGTTATACTTAATACATACTTTGTATTTGGGGTGAAACAATAGACTAACCAATAACCAGATGAGGACCCCCTTAAGTGTGTGGCATGGCCCGTGTAGAAGTATTTTATCTTGTATAGTGGCTATGGGGAGGAAACAAAGATAGGTGCATATAACGCGTGCATATGGCTTATAGGGGTGCCCAAGGATCCATGAAATGGGGTGGTGCATCATGTATAGGTCGTGGTTATAGTGTATCCAAGTGTAGACCTAGGTGTATACTTGATGGTGAAATGGGAATAGGTCTTATTATATATCACAACTCATCTAGAATAAAATTTGATGTGTGGTTCATGTGGAACTGGTATTCTTAAACTGTTAAAAAATATGGATAGAACATTGCCCGTCTGATCAGATTTTATCTAAGCTATTTGATATTCATCAACATCATCTTATACCTCTAGGCACCCAAGGGTTCCACATGTCTCGAGTTTGTATTCATGCTAATACATATAAAGATTCAGTCAAGATTTTCATTTTCATTTGATCAGCATGAAGTTCCAAACATGATCATGGTGTCATGAAACTTCATTTACAAGAATAAAACAAAGTCCAAATCGAATCCACTACTGAACTAAGTTATGGAATGAGGACTGTATGGTAGTATGAGATGAATTTTATTTTCATCACATTAACATTAAATAATTTCATGAATTCTCCATTATTTTCAGCATCAAATAGAGGTGAGGAATATAAGGAACCCCACATTCAAATAATGAAATAAATACCAAGATCTTTAGAAATTTTAAATAATCCTTGATGTGTAATATATCCTAAATCATTAACATGACACAAAAAGTAGAATACTAACATGGTGCATGACTGTGAAACCTCTACTATAAATACTAAGTGTGGTATAAGACTTTGGTTTTTTCTCTCCCTGATGATATTTCATAAAAATATCATTTTTCCAGAAAAAACATATCTTGAGACTCTTTGATTCTAATAGGATTCCTTATTTCATTAAGATAATTCAATGAGATTTTTCTGTTCTTTCCAAATACTTCTCAATCAAATGATTTTTAATTGATTTTATAAACCACCATATATAATCACACTATGTTCCATGACAGATAAATGAGAATAAGATCATGTTTATACACTATGTTTTGTGAATCTCACTTGAGTTTCCATGAAGAATTCTATATTTCATGGCGAATAATAACTTATGCACTTGAACACTAGCATAATGGCTGATAAGAACTCATGTACTTTATGGTATGATAAAGATATATAATAAACATGAATCATACTTCTTCTTTGAATAAAATGAACTTAAAGAATACAAATCTCATGATTATCACTTATGTGAATAATACATGAGATAAATGTTGCATGAAATACATCCATGTCATGCACTTTACATGCATACATTGGAACACTTTGATAATAATAGCCATGAAGGGTATTGAGATTTCTAAAAAATTATCATTAAATGATAGTTATATTGAAATAATTGATTAAAATTGAGAATAAAATAAAATAATAACAATATCATTTGTTATATATATTTTGAGAATTAAAGAAGATTATTTTGAGACTAAAGCTGTGTAGTATTTCAGAAGTCATTCATACCCATGTTATATGTGTGCTAATAATTCAAGAATAGTGAGATTGTGAAAGTTTATTCCTACATAAAATAATATTAAAGATATTATTTTCATCACTTTAACACATCTGATTGATGTCAGGAAATTCATTGATAGAAGTATTATCTACCCAAGCATCTGGCTATCAAGAAATATGACAACATGGATTATTATACATTCAACAAGTGTTGATCATTATAATTGTGGGTGACTATTGTAGGATTGGAAATAATAAAATATCTTTGAATTTACATTGGTTGTCAAAATATGTTGTTTGAGGAAGTAGATCATTTTCAATTTGATATAATGATGTCCTTGAGATGGCGAAGATATCTTGTTCAAAAGTTTTACGAAAATCTATTGAAGAATTAGTGGTGCTACTATAAACAATTCCATTGAGGAAATAGTTTTTCTAGTATAAATAAGAACATGTATCCTTTATAAGACATAGATATTACCTATAAAACTTGTATGTGAATTTAACTACACTTGTAATCACTAAAAATTATATGGATAATAAACTCCATGAAAGAAGCATTGGTTGATCATGACAAGGAGTATGATTTCTCATTGAGGTCAGACCCTATAAAAATATTTGTGTGTTTTTGTCTCATTTGTTATATATATTAAATGTGTGTATGATAATAGAGATTTCAAATCAGATCCATTCCTCTTAAATTTTAAATTGGCTCAAGAGTACGAGAGTTTTTTATTGAAAATAAATTATAAACTTAGAAAAATTTGGGTACATAGATTCACCCCCCTCTTAGTGTACCTCCATGATACATCTAGGATATATAGTATATTTCAGATTCTTGTACTCATTATTGAGTATTTTTAGCTAATTATACATATATATTCATGAGTATTAATTTTTGTACTTAGTTTTGAGGTCCTTCGAAAAGGATGCAAAGGCCTGGTTATAACATTGTACTAAGTACCAACTTAGTACACTGAATTGTGGGAACCCCAAGAAAAGGATTGGAATAAAAATAATCAAGAATGGCTTAGGTGTTAGTGGATTGTAAAAGTTTTTGTTTATTATGGTTCAAAACCACTATAAAAATATTATGTTCCCAACTTTTAATTTACTTTAATTTCCACTACATTAACTGATTACATGTGAAAGGATTTATTTTAAACTAACTTAAAGTGGGATGTTTTAGTTTTTTAAAACTTTTATAAGACTAAATTTGTACCCCTATTGAGTATTTTCTTATGAAAATATGTTATAATATATTAAAAAGATTAAATATGGTCTACATATACTTAATTTAGAACTTGGTATTTTTTATTTCATGTTTACCTATAAAGAGTGGTGAATATTGAATCTAGAATTTGGGTGTCATAGAAGACATGGAAAGATCAGATGTTGGTGATTCATTCCATATAAACTATAATACCTAATTAAAACTCTATAAGAGTGGTGTAAGAGGTAAAACATGTGAATCTAACTTTACTTATGGTGGGAAATGATTGTCCACATCCTCTTGATGCTCAATAATAGGATACCACAGTGTAATGTATATATAATTCCATGTGTATGACTCATGACATATTCCTATCATGGTTTTGGGTTAGTAATAATATAAATATACTTATCTACCCTAAAAAGACACCCTATAATAAAATGGTCTCACATATAATCTAAATTCTATCCTGACCTACCCACTATTTGTTCAACTATAATCCCATATAGCATAAAATAACATTTATAGAATATCATAGTAGTATTCATTGATGATGGGTTGTTCAAGTAGAGTTCCACTTATAAGTTATATTGGAAAACACCATATATGTTTTTTCACACTTTAAATTACCCATCCATGTATCATAACCATAATATGAATCAAGAGTATCAAACATAGTAAAGAATATGAATGTGATTTCATCCATACAAGCTAAAAATTATGCATGAAAAAAGACTCTATTACTACCCTAGTGCCAGATTAAAAACCCATTACCAAAAATCAACATCAAAATAAGTCATTATTTAATAGGTTAACTCAACCAAAAAAGTGATAACAAATAATTTTTGCCTCATACCTAATAACATAGACTTTCCTCATATGTAGGTTAGATACTCTTAAGAATAATATCTATTCTAAACCATAAAAACATCATATCTCATATCAAATGTATCCCAAATATTATGAAAAAAATAAATAAAAAAAATTCTCCAATACCACTTTGTAACATCCCTGATTCATATTTCCTCCATCGTGGTCAAAATAAAGAACTATACACCTCAAATGTGCCACCCCAAATTCCTAATGCTGGTGATTAGTGGTGAGGGTCAATATATAGCATGTGAGGAGACTATACCATCATGTATAGATAAGTATCAAATACATTGTTAGTAATGACCAAAATTATTCATTCCCAAATTAATAGTAGTATAAAAATGACACAACTAATGAAAGGAAAAAATTATTTATCAACAATATATTGTATTAAAATAAACTATTTTACATGTTAAATGGTTCATGAAAATTTAAGTTGTATATATCATGGGAAGATAATATAAAATTAGGGAAAAAATTAAATAAAACAACGAGACATACAGTAATTGTTCCTTAGCCATGGCCCCATCTCAACTCCCAACTTCAAACAAGATCTACCAGTTCATTTATCCATAATAATAGGGCCATTTTCTATACATGGGTCATGAAACCTAATTTCTTCTCGAGTACCAGATTTCTCAAGTGTGTAGTTATTACTACTCACTAGGACAACATCAATAGTGTTCCTAACATGTATAGTATATATTGGTGAATTCTCAATATAAAATTCTAGTAAAGAAAACAATAGTAATAAAAAAATCATCTCGTTGAGTTCCCCCACCAAACCATAGGTGACTATACCAACATTTGATAGTTCCAAACTAGGATGAAATATTCATGGTCTGAACATGTGTCAATGGTGAATGATATATCATTCTTTATATAAAAAACTAGGTGAAAAAATACCACTGTCACAACCCATCCAAATGAATGATCCATAACCAATATTACACCAATAGCAAACACGACATCCCCTAATAAACAAGTCATCTTCAATTTTAGGTGGAAAATGAACCAACAATATCCTTTCTCTATCCAATGATATACCGCCATTTCATGGCTCAAGATGACTAGTCACCACAAAGACATATTTATTATTTTGATGATATCAAAATAGTTTCACTCTCAACGTGGAAGATATACAACCTTAACATGTATCCATATGGATGGTGCATCACCAAGAAAATATCCAGAGGTTGATAATGTACCATTGATATCACATCCCAAGTTTTCGAAACAACACCATCATCGAATCAAATGCATGTGGTATACCATCAAATCAAATACCCAAGTTGATGACGCAACACCATGATGGATCTTATAAGTTCCTGATGCTCCACTAATATGAAACCTAAATTAGATGGTATACCACTAATATAACATTCCAAAGTGGATGATGTTTCACCATTTCATTAGTCCAAAGGTGAATGATGGATCACAATCCTCATTTAAGTTAATGAGATACCACAACCTTATTTATGTTAATGACATGTTGCAACATGGAAAGGGGGTGGGACTCAAATACAAAACAAAAATACATAAGGAAGAATAATTTATCATTAAAATAAATATAAACCATATATAAATGTCCAACATGTCAAAGTTTATTCTCGAAATCCATCAATTTGTGTTAATTATTATTCCTAGGCTCACTCACCCCTAACCAAATATCCTCTAAAAGCATTCCTTTCCAAGGTATAGTCTAAGACACCATACTTCAGAATGAGGAAAAATATAATTATTGCATTCCCATTCTTGGTCCAAATCCATGACTTCATACCTCATTTCCCATATAAAATGGTTATCAGTGACCAACGGTAAAAAACATATCACATAAGGGCCACTCACAGCTAATTAGGTTCCAATCACACCATAGGAAATTAAGGATACAAATTTATTTTTATTTTAGGTCAAACAAAACATCTTATAATTTCCTCATTTCATATGCCACAATACATGTGTTTAAAATATTGGATCAAAGAAAGGGACCATGTATATTGTACAAGTAGTGTCTAGCTCATTGTAATTCACTAGCTGATTAGGCCTAAAAATATGGAATCAAAAAATATTGAAGAAACCCTAGAATTTTTCATACCATAGATTCATATTGAAAAAAATAAACTATGAATAAATAGAATAAGTGTTATATCCCTATAAGTATCAATATCTCGCAATAAAAACAATTCCAAACAGATAATTAAGGAAAGGATTCTGGCATTGGTAGAAGAATAATGAGGAAGGGGTGTAGAGGGAGGTGTTGCTACTTCTATATGAGAAAATGATAGAATATGTCATTTTAAATTAATTTAAAACAATTGTTTAAATGATTAAAAATTTATAATAAAAAAATAAGGAACACATTATGTACCTATTAGACAAAATCGGGTACCCAATGGGAACTGGGTATCGAATAAAGGGTAAACAGCCACCAGATGACACGCCATAAGGCACTATCTCATTATCTTAATGCATTAATTACATGATACTAGTTCATTGGGTACTGGTGGCATATGTCAAAAAATAGATGTCCTGGAACCCAATGTATTTCCCAAAAATGATCCACCACTAACACCTCTAGATATAACTATGACCAATTGATCACTGAGAGGGGATATGTGAATAATTGGTCTCTTATTTTTATTTATTTATTTATTGTTTAATGATGAAGACTTATCCCAATCTCGATCCACGCAACATTGTGTCTCTCAGCCTCACCTGAATAATAGAATAAATATTGACATAATAACCCAAAGATATAGAAGGTTCAACACTAAGTCCTACTTATTTCCTTTATTTCTTATTCAACTCAAGATACTATTCTGTATTATATTCAATATCATATTACAATGGGTTTAGTGCATCTCACACTTATACTTTTCATCATCTCACTAGTATTCTTCACAACATATTTCATTTTAAACACACCATCACATTTTGGTCTCCCTATATACCATGGGTCTCATAGATTATATATCTTTTCCCATGTATATTCTTGTGTTTCTTTCATCCCTTATCTCTCCTTTTAAGTAGATAACTATGTCTGTATATGATGATTTTGTATCAAAACATATGATATTCTTCTTTTAATACAATGTTTTCGAACTCCATATGTTCTTTAGGTGAAAGCATGAAACTTGGTATCATCTCCACCTTAACCTCACAACACTTCTACTGAATTTGTTTTGGATTCTCAACTAACTAAGATCTTAGGATATTCTTGAATCTAGTAGCACCTCAATAACTAAAAGGCTAAAATCCAGAAATAAGGAACATAAAAAATAGTTGACCTCTCATCTCTTCTTATTCCCAATATTTCCCAATAATGGTTATCTTATATTCCTATTATTACATCAGCTTCAATACAAATATGATTAAACATATTGGTATAGGCTCAACATTCACTTCTTCCTTGAGATTTCTTAGTTTAATTCGCTCAGCTTCAGCTCTAAGGTATCAGGGATCAAACACTTTATTCTCACTCATTCATTTTATTTTTATACATAGGTCGCCCAAAATAACATTCTTTAAAATTTGAATATATATAATCTATATAACACTTGGTCACCTTGATCAAATTTCTATTTTTATCAACTTTTCCTATACATGAGACTTCTCCCATTATCTCGTATTTCTTTTTAACTCCTCAAGAAGATTTATCCTATAATTTTATATGATCTCGTTTTATTATATTTTTTCTCGTTTTACACATCCAAACATTCTTCAATATTCTTATACTAGTAGGCCCTAATTGATATTCTCAAAATAATTATACAAAAATCAATAGGATAAACATTCACCATGAAAGTATTAAAAATTACTTTGTTGCACTCTATCTCTTGGTATAACATCATATCCTATATCTTGAGAGCTTCAGTAGATCCAGCATACCTTGAGATTAAATCTATAACTACTATATAGTATCTCAACTCAAAATACTCTTCATATCATTATACATGAATCCACTTTCCCTTGGTGATATTTCAAAACATTAAATCACACCAATTTCATATTTTGAATTACTTGACATTAAAAATACATTAATATGGAAATTTAGTTTCAAGTATAATACATATATCAAACAATAATGATGTCATAATCTCATCCAAAAAAACACAAGATACTTTATTAACAATATTTTATGATGTTTATATCATTTAAAATAGCTCGTGCACTATTATATTTAATTCTCAATTCTGATCGTAAAAGTTGATTTTCAAATATTCTCATTTGAAAATCATTTAAATATATAACAGTGATCATTTCCCTCTATCATCCTTAAAAAAAGATTGGATCATGCCTATTTGAGGAATCATGATGTTTTAAACATGTTTAAATTTCTCATGGATCATCCCAAATCATCATTCATCATAATAATTAACTCTTAGGAAACTCCTCTAAATTATGATATTTTCATAATTCTATTAAGGATAAAATGACTTATATTAGCTCATCCTTATGGCTCTTACTTGTGAAATAATCCCCATAGTTAAAAATAATCATACTTACATGGAGTCCAAATCATTCTTATATATAAATGATCTTTATAGAAATCTTATAGATTCATCTTTATAGGAGGTGATCCATATTTCTATAAAAGATTTTGACCTAATGTATATGATGATTGACCTTATTAGAAATTATTCTTATGGGGGGATTATGTTTATGGAATCATCATTTATATATAGATGAACTTTATATCCCTTATTACTTATGGTGATGATGCATATGTGCATTGGGTGAAGTTTATGCAAGTGAGATTCATGATTACATATAATGAAGATGATTATTACACATAGATTGGATTGGATCAAATTATGATTATCCAGCACTATACCATCCATATGAATGCACATAGTCATGCATATAATGCATACATTGAATCCTAGACTTATACAAATTTCATCTATAAAATAATTTTTTTTAATTAATATTAAATTCTGAACAAATAGTCTCATGTAATCCTCAATCACTCCATAAATATTAAAATAATTTGGGAATTTATTAAGCCTCCTAAAACAATTACACTACATTCTTAATAAATATTTTAGAATATTAACTCAACTTTGATTATTTCATGAACCTTCACTACCTCTTAAAACATTATATTCACTTCAACCATCAAAACCTTAATATAAGTGTTGATTAACACTGAAATTAATGGCCTTTTTCTTTAGTTATGAAATGATGATTTATCTAAAGCTTAAACGCTCTAACGTTTCATTCATCTAGATTTAAACTTCCATAAAAATATATTCAACAAGTAGTATCTAGAAGATAACACATCATGGATTTCCACAATATAGTAAACAACACTAAAATATATCTGTACCTATATTAACCATGAGTATAATCTTTATAAACCATCTAATGTTTGGGGTTATACTCCTAGAATCCAAATATTTGAAAATATAATTACAAAAGATGAAGCATCATTTGAAATACCAATGGAATCAAGATCTTCTCCTTTTCATTATTGTGTATCTACCATGGAATCAAACTCTAATTAGCTTTACCCAAGACATGGGTTGACTTCATGTATTTTGTTTTTTTCATGTTAACTAGTATCCTTTATGCTTAGTGACACATGGATGGTTTATCCATAACTTCAAATATTTAATCTTCCATTCATCCAAAATTGAACTTCATTAATAACTTCTTCAACAATCTATATCTAATTATTAGTACTTCCGGGATTTCAACCCGATAGTAGAAAATACTCAATAGTGTTAGTACTATCTTAACCAAGATAACAAACTCTCGTAAACATATGATTTTTGGTGTTTTACTAATAGAATTTGGATATTCAAAACTCTATTTCCAATAGACGAGGCTTCTTATGCAACTCTAGTGGTGGCTAACTATTACTTTCTACATTTTCTAGTATTTACCATGGCATAAAACTTCAATCAACTTTACCCAATACATGGTAATACTTCATGTATTTCGATTGGTATATACTAATTCCATCACCCATTCCACCATTCTCATTGATAATATACATATTAGAATTCTCTCTTGATAACAAATGTAATCACATACCAAGGGGAACTTTAATCTACCCCTTTAGATTATTTTAAATACTTTGAATTTCAAAATATATGAGATTCATGTCAATATTCTATTATAATTTCACTTTTCATCTTCCTGTTAATGAAAAAAAATACAAAGAAGTAAAAAAAATATCCACCTTGTTCATAATATAATTGCAATAAAATATAGTTTTCTACTTTTATCTTCCTTAATCTAAAATACATATTCTCCCCCTATTGTTATATTCCTTTCTTTAGGTTAGGATAGAATGACTGAATTTATTATAAAAGGGTGTTATTTAAGTAAAATCTTAGCTTATATGGGAAATATTTGTGCAGAAAACTAGAGTAATTTAAACAAAACTTTAAAATCTTTAAATATATATTTCTCAATATGGAACTAACTCTGAATTTATTTTTATGGGGATAATATAAAAATATTTTTATAAATTTCACTAAATATTCACTCAATACTCACAAAAACATCAAAACATTTAGGTAAAAGTTCTTTTCTAACCCAATTTGATAAAAAATATCTCCCCCATTAAAATATATTAAACATAATTAAGTCAATGTAATAGGTACT
This sequence comes from Viscum album, assembly GCA_963277665.1. NCBI lineage: Eukaryota > Viridiplantae > Streptophyta > Magnoliopsida > Santalales > Viscaceae > Viscum > Viscum album. The sequence goes on along the minus strand of OY728139.1, from coordinate 530,598,362 downwards.
AAAAATCATACATCAAACACTATTTATACAGGGGATATTTAGAATTCCAAACCTGATAAAAAATATATAAACTCTAGTATGTTTCACACCTTTGATATATCACCCTTAAGGTATTCTTTCAATATAACATAACAATGGAAATTTTATTTCAAAAACATTTTTCAAATAGTCTTGATACCATTTGATGAATGTTTATAATTAATAATTTTGACTGATTAATATTTATTTAATGGCTATCTATAATGACGGGAAGGACCTCAAATCAATCATTTTATATCCAATTTTATACTTAACCTTAAATTCCTATTTCAAGTAATATAAATATTCAAGTACGGGAATATGGTGGATTTTTATTTCTCTCTAGTTATGACATTAGGGTTGAGACTTCTCCCTCACCCTAGCATCACTTTTCATTGAATCTCTAAAGTGTCTACACTTCTTAATGCTTTGTTCTTTTTTGATTATCCAAAACTTTTCACATTGAGTTAGTATAGATTTATCTTATTGTAATATCTTATTATTAGATATAAATATATTATTTACTTTATTCATCAAGATACTTTTACTTTGTTCAGAATATTCCATATTTTTTTCAACTCCAACTAGAAATTCTTCAAAATCAACTACTCTTTGGGCATATAATATTCCTTCCATTTCAATGTTTATTTATTATTTACAGTAATAGTTTTAAAACATTAAATAAATGGTTCTTTTATATTTTAATTTTTGAACAATATCTAATCAATTATAAATTTCATTCTAACAAACAAGCATCAATTATAGTAAGCATTACTTTCTAAACAAACTATAGCATAATGCACATTGTTTTATCCTGAATTAGATAAAGGCCTAAATTCCAAAATTTTAGAAATTTAATTTTTTAAAAATTAAATTAATTTTTTAACTCATTATGTTAAAATTAGTTTAAGGTGAAATTTTGATATTTTTTATAAATAGTGGGTTTTCTTATGAATACTGAAAAAATAATAATTTCACAAAAAACTGTCACTTATATAATATTATAATGACATAAGAATAAATTTAAAGTTAATGAAACCTTTTTTTAGACCAAATAAATATTTAATAATTAATATAATTAATTTAAAAATATAATGGTTAACATATACATCTATGCATAACTTTCTGAAAATCTAAGTAATTTTTTTAAATAAAATATGTTTTAAATTCTTCTCTATAAATCATATATTTAAAAGGATACTTTAAATTTTTTATTTTAAAGAAAACTATGAATATTTTTATTTAACATATATAAATTAATTCCATTAGATTCAACATTACGCATTATTTTTTTGTAAAATAAACTTAATGCATAAAATAATCATTTTTCTAAAAATAGTTTTTGATAAAGTAATTTTTAAAACTTATAGAAATTTAATATTATAATAGTGATTCTATAATTTAAATTAAATTACTTTATAGTAGTAAAAAAGTTCAAATTTATTTATTTTTTCTATTTAGTACTAACCATGGTCAATATTTATCTCATCGGTTTAGGTTAAAACGAGTTAAAAGGATTATAAATAAAATGATAGGGATTCGTTATATCACAAAAAAATCTTAAATCTAATTTATTGGTTTTATTTTCACCATAAACTTATCATTTTAGATTATATGAAAATTTTGATCCACTTTACTCGAGTAAAACATATTTTATATAATAAATTGTTGAGTATTTAAAATTTTTTCCACCCACCTCACTTATAAAATGGAACCCCCTTTCCTCGCTTATTAAAAAATTGATCCACATATCTCGAAAAAAAACTTATCAAGGTAATTTTAAAAAATATCCTTCTCCAATTTAAAATAGGTCCTAGTCTACCAAAAATACCAATTTATAAAGTATTAAGTGGAAATCCAAAAGAGTTTCCCAAAAAATATGTATATGTTATTATTGAGCCTTTTCAAGTTCCTTTCCTCTTAGTCCTACTCCAAATCATTTAAAACCATATAAAAATTATTAAATCTATATATTGGAAATATTTTTTTTATATTAATTTTACAACAATTTTCTATCTCCATTCCAGCATATGGAAAACAAAAACATTGTACGTGTCTATGTACGACCTACTGTCTCATCGTAGCGGTGTAATTTTTTTTCATCACTACATTAATTAGATGGTTATAAAGAGTGTATTTAATATATAAGACATTTTTGGAAAAATTATGATTCTAGAAACATAATATATTGTTCACCTTCTTACCCTTCCATCAGTTGAAAATGATAACATCATTCATGCATACGTGTGGACTACCACCTCTACGAAGTGATATGATTTATTCTTCTATGGACACTATGCATGGATGATTCTAAAATTTTATAGAAGGAATATAAATTATACTCATTGAATTATTAAAATTATTAAAATTATGGAACAATTTCATAACTCCTTTAACCAATAGACAATATATAGGATTAATTTTTGAGAAATTGATTGAACAACATTAAGTTGTCAATGTGAGAAAGAACTATTCAATTAATGGATTTAAAATTATTATAAAAGGATCTAAAAAAATGTAATATTGATGAAAAATATTTTTAAGAAGTTATTTAATAAATTTAAATTCATTTTATAGGGTGATCAAACATATATGACTAAGAGAAGACCAAATTTATGGGATTTTGGTAGCAATCACATTTTATTTTAGGATTTTTTATGTTCATATTTACTTTGAAAAAATTATGTGGTATTAATCTCTTAAACCACATATATTTTCTTATATCATGTTATTTTTGGGATTTACAATCTTATTTTCCATTTCTTCTATTTTTGGATCAAGAAGGGTTACCAACCATATTTCTTTTTTTTCAATTGGGAATATTTTTCTTCCATATCCATTTCTATCAAAAAAATTATAGATTCTTTTAACTATATATAAAATGTTTTTAAAATTTCATTTCCACTAACTTTAACGTTATTTACAAAGTTTTAAAATAATATATTTATAATTTTATTAAACAAGTCATCTTTTGACATTTTATAAAAGTGTGAAAATATTGTTCTCTTTTAACAAATACAGCATGAACAAAGTTTCTCACTATCATGATTATTATTTTATTTGAAGATTCATTTACAAGTTTCTGGGGTTATTTTTGAGGAAAATATTTTTCTCAATATTCTAGGAATTTTGTTTAAAATATCAAAATAAAATGGTATCATTTTCTTAATAGAATGAAAATAAATTTGAAAGTGATTTATAACTTAATTATTATACAAAGTTATATGGATGTTGTTTTTAAAGTTTTTTTTATATTTTATTTTATATTTTAAAAAATATTTGTTTTACTAAAAAACATTCATTTATAATTAATTTATAGTATTCTTTCATACATTATGGATCTATGGTTTTGTGTTCATTATAATTTTAAGGATCACATTACCTATCACTCTCCATTATTCCATTTTAATTTATCTTCTCCCCTATACCATTATTATATATATTTATACAGAATCATTTCCAACACTTTGATGTTTTCTCAAATATTTACAATTTTATATATGGTATCCTTTAAAGTATATTTTCTAATAAATTTACTTTCTTGAATGGGGAGATATACCATATTCTATATTCGATATAGATACATGTTGGGTTTTAAGTCATTTTGATAATTAATGGCATTGATCATTCAATATATGAGGAATGCATAGGACATGAAAGTGACGTGTGTGGACAAGTTAAAAATATCCTATAGATGGATAAATGGGTCTCATGAGACAAAACAATGTGTATTCTATACTATATGGGTATTTGGTTTAACAATACCCATTTATTAAGAATTTCTTGGCTAAGTCCTTGATGGTAAGATTCAAGATATCTTCACAGAGGCCTTGATGGAATGATTGGAATTTTCTAGATTTATTCATTTCCTTTATTAATAATTCAGTTTCCATTATTCATGTGATTCTTATGTTAATATTATCCATAGATTTACATTTAGAGCATTTTGTTGATTGAATGTCATGGGTTTTTATTATGCCCTATTATTTATTGATTATGCCTTATTTATTAATGATAACTTTCACTATATGTAACCCTTATTGAGAATACTAAATCCATATTTTTTTATTAATTTTAACATGATATAAAGACATATATTTTGAATTATTTCAAGGATTTAATGATGTTTCTTATTTTATGTTTCTATATTTCCAATTTAATATAGGAATCAAGTATGTTTTTAGTTTTCCAATTCTGATAAATAGATTGTTCTTGTGTGGTTTGATCCCTTGTATCTTATACCAATGTAATGTAGTAAACATAGGCTCTAGTTTATTATATTTTGAGTCATTACAGTTGGTATCTATGTAAGATCATTATTAACCTTAGGAACTAGATTTTCAATAAACATATATTACATGAGAATTATGATAATCCCTTTAGGTATTTGATAAATTTTACCATTATATGTATTTTTACATTATGAATAAATATTCATAATGATTATAAATAAAATTAGTGTTTTAAATTATTTATAGGTAGATATTATAAGAAATAATGTTATCAATAATCAAAGTCAATATATGAATTTCCCTACTGAGAAAGACAATATAGTTGGATTCATAACTGAGAAGATCATAATGATATTAAGGCACCTGACATAGGTTATGATGAATATTATTTCCAATATAGAGAAACATAATGTTTTACAATGTGATTCACCTATGTTGAATCACTCCATAATATATAACTCTCCATTTTTAATGGAACTACTAATCCCTTGGTAGCTGAACAATAGATAAATTCTTTTGAAAATATATTTTGGGCATTGGGAAGTAATGAAAGTGAAAAGGTTATTCTAAAATGAAACTATATAAATGTATATATTGGAAAATGGTGGTAATTTATCTATATCACTAAAGGGTTTTATGTTATTAAAATTATGTAATAGAGAACATTTAAAGTGATGTTATTTTAGCAGTAATTTGTTCAATAGAAATGAGATAAAACAGAGATGAAGTTTCAAAATTTAAATTAAAATTATGTATAAATTCTTGTAGATTATGAGACCAAATTTAAAATATAATTAAAGCATGTTTTTGAATATTTATGTAATCTAAAAAGAAATATTGACCATTTCTTTGATGGGATTAAGTTATGTCTTTGAAAGGCACCGGTTTCTAAAAACTATTTTGTTATATAAAGATATATTATCATGTTTTATCAAGATATAAAATATATTTTCCAGGTGTTATATCTTCAAGGGAAATCAAGAAAAGAAGAGGTGTGTTGACTACCAAGAAAAAAAATGAAATGTTTCAAAATGAGTAAAGGGAAGATGATATTTTCATCATGTGGTAATTGTGGAAAGAAGGCCTAGTTATTTACATAATATATACAGGAGACTATTTCAAGTGTAGAGAAAGGGGTCATAAGGATCATAAATAAAAGGGAAATAAATAAACCAGTATTATTCATTTCATATGTTGTAAATATTTTGAGAATTATTTAAACTAATTAATAAATAATCAAGGTAACCACCCATAAAAATAGCTTAGGGGAGAATGTTAAGCTTATTTTATTACTACAATAAAGGTTGAAGTTCCTAAATATTTAGTGGCACATAATTTTATTATAACCTAAAATTTAGATAATAGTTTATTTTATTCTATATATTTAAAAGATTTTATATCATACCTATTTCAAAAAACATATGATATTTGCATAGTTATATAAAAATGGAGTTGTGAATCAAGACTCCTAGTGGACATATTAATTCATCAAGGATATGTTAGTCAGTTCCCATTATAACACATAGACATAACCCATTTGAAAAATAAATTATTATTCTAATGGTTGATTTTGTTATATTACCTTTTATATATTGGATTTAAAATTATAATGAAAAAAAATATTACCAAGATAAATATATTATGTTTCATTATAGAGAAATATAATCCCTTGTCTTTTGAGAAGATCCTAAATTATCTAAATCATATTCAGATCCACCATCAGTAGCTTGCCTTAATGAAATTCTTCGAGAAAAAGATTAAAATAAACAATTAAATGGGAAAGGTCGCATTAAAAAAGAATATTTACATATTGTACATGAATAAATACATGTGTTTCCAAAATAATTATCTAAAAATACACCTGATCATGAAGTCTAGTATTCAATTAATCTCATCCCTGATGAAAAATCTATATTTGAGACTCCCGATAGGATGGAAATAGTGGAATTATAGGAATTAAAGAAACAACTATAGGATTTGTGTGATAAGGGAATTGTATCCCCAACTATTTCACCATGTAGAACCCATGTAATTTTTATTAAGGGTAAAGATGGTCTATGAGGTAGTGTATTGATTATAGGAAAATCAATTCCATTACTAAAAATAACAAGTATTCACATTCATGCATTGATGAATTTTTTTATCAACTTAAAGGATCTCAATAATTTTATACATAGATATTCATTATCGGTGTTATCAATTGTGAGTAAATAAATAATATCTTCTAAAAATAGATTTTTTCATGAGGTATGGACATTATGAAATTATATTAGTTCCCTTCGGAATGAATAATGTAACCTCTTTATTTATGGGTATAATGAACATATTATTCAAGAATTATTTCAAAAGCTTAATTCTGGTATTTATTGATGATATCGTGGTATACTCTAAAATATATGTTGAGCATAATATTAATTTTTAAATCATTCATAAAACTCTTTGAGAAAAATTATTATATATAAAATCTATCAAATTTGAAATTATGGATTCATGAAGTTTCTTTTTTTTATCCATGATGTATCTAAGGATGTAATATTAGTTGATATTTCAAGGAAAATGGTAGTGATGTAATAGAAAATTCCAATAATTATAACTAAGTCATGTAGTTTCCTTGTATTTTCTAGTTACTATTCAGGGTTTTTTTAAAATTATACTTGAATAGCTTTTTCACTAACCAAGTTGTCATGTAAATGGGTTAAGTTCATATGGTAAGAATAATAGAAAGATAATTTTAAAGAATTAAAAAGTATATTGATCAATACATCAATATTTATTTTACCATCAAGAAGGGGTGGATTATTGATATACTTTAATGAATCAAATATGAGACTTGGATGTGTCCTTATTAATAATGATAAAGATATTGATTATATATCAAGGAAATGAGACAGCCATGGGCATAATTATCTAACCCATGATATATACATTTATTCTGAAAAATTTCACAAAATTTTGAAGTACATATTCTCACACAAAGAGCTCAACATAAAGAAAATTTGATGGCTAGAACCACTCATGAATTATAATTTCTCAATAGAGTAACACCTTGGGAGGGGAATTAAGGTGTTTGTTTTTTTGAGTAGGAAATATCATAGGGTTTTGACTAAAATTTGGATTGTAAAATATCCTATATTCATGGATTTCGTAACGTTAGATATAGAAATCATTAAGGAAGGGTAAACATGACTTCTATTCTAAAGGATTTCTAAACCATCCTTATTATAGAAAATAAAAAAAGCTCAAATATTGATGATAAGAATATCTACAAGAAAATAAAAACTATAAATGAGAGGAAGTTGGTATAATTCATCTATGATGATTGTATATTTAAATTTTCAAATATTTTATGTGTTACCATCTGTTTCAATGCTAAGAAAAGAATTATTAGATAAGGATTATTACATAAATTTTTGTGTACACCCTAGTAGTACCAAACTGTATTGGGATTTGAAGGACCATTTTTTCTAGGATAATATGAAATAGGAAATTTTAGAATATGTATTAAGCTACATTGTTTTTTAGTAGTTAAAGGAATAGTGATAATAGTGAATGTGATGACTATTGATAATCATGTTAAGGTAGATCAAAGTTGATTAAATATATATCTCGATAAATGAAGGAAGAGTTTAGAATTTCAATTGGGATATATTGTTTTCTTAAATTTATCTCTATGTAATGGTGTTATAAAGTTCATAAATAAAGGAAAACTAAGTCTTATGTACATTGGAGATTTTGATATTCTAGAATGAATTGGAGTTGTGGCATAAAATTTGGTTATGCCACCTAGCCTCTCTATTATTCAAGATCGGTTCCATAACTCTTTATCAAGGATATACATGCTAGAAATAATACATTATCTTTCCTATGAGTAAAAATAATTATAACTTGACTTATCTTACATTGAAGATCATATCCAGATTCATTACACTATAGAATAAGTGTTGGGGAATTATAAGACTTGATTAGAGTAGGTACTTTGTAAAAATTATAAAATGGAAGAGGAAATGTGGTAACATGAAGAAATTTTGATAAATATATTCCCACATATATTCATGAGGCAACATTCTATAAATTTATAAGATGAAATTTTTTGAGGTAATAATGTTACACCTGAGCTTCAATTATAATTATTAATGTTTTCCATTTAAATAAACAATAGTGTAATGACCAAATATTTATTAAATAATGTGATTAAAAACTAAATTCAAAAAATTAATAAATTTATTTAGAATAAATTAATTTCATTATTCAATTCACCATATTCAACTTCCATTTAGTTTAATTTTTGATATTTTTATGAAATAGTTTATTTTTGGGTAAATAGTGGAAAATATTGATTTAACCAAAAATTGTCAATGTTATGACATCATAATGATATAAGAATACAGTTAAAGTTTATAAAAAATATTTTCAAGTTAATATATATATTTAATAATTAATATAATTCATATAAAAATATAATTTCAAACTTATAAATCTATTTTTAACATTTTAAAAATCTAATTTATTTTTTTCGAATAATAATTGTTTTTTTACTCTCTTAAAACAAACATTTTTCTAAAAAAAAATTTCATTGGGTATTGGGAACATCTATTAAAATTAATTTTTACAAATTCATGAATATTATAAAATATATTACATATTTATAATTAGTATAATTAATATTATATAAAAAATTAAACATTATAATTATACATATTTTCTAATAACTAGGGTAAATATCTTTCACCACTATTATGTGTAAAATTTGTTTAAAGGGTTAAAAATAAAGGGATAAGGTTTCAAGATAACAGAAAATAATATATTAAATCTCATTAGTTTATTTTATTTCAACCTTACCCTTATCATATTTGAATACATGAAATTTTTGAGCCACTTGACTTCAGTAACACATATATAATATAATAATGTTTCAAGTATTTACATGTTTACCACCCACCTCACTTAAAAAAGGGAACCCCATATCCTATTTTATACACACTAATTGGGACATATCATGACCAATAAATGAACAAATAACTTTACAACTTATCTACCTACATTATAGAGGTTATAGTCTCACCAAGATAACACTTTAATAAGTCATAAGGGATAATCTAAAGGAGGTTACAATAAGACGAGGTATATATTCGTACCAATCTTTTTCAAGTTCATTTATTCTTAAAACCCTTCCAAATATTTGAGTAATATATTAATATAATTAAATAAGTATATTAACCATACTTATATGTTTTTATTTTAATTTTATACACATTTTCAATCTTCTACCCATCCTATGGAAAACATAAACATCACTTATGTATACGTATAGATTATCGTCTCAACGTAGTGGTGTAATCTATTTTTCATCACTTCATTACTTGGATTGTTATAAATATGTAATTAATTAATATATATGACATTTATAAATTATTTATGATTATTTTAACAAAATAAATCATCTACCGTCTTACCCTTACACCCTTTCAAAAATTATAATGTCGCTTGGGCATATGTGTCGACTATTACATCCATAGACCAATGTGGTTCATTTTTTTATTACCACCATTAATGGGTTATTATAAATTTGTATATAATGGATTATTTTTTTAATAATTACATTTTTTAAATTCATAAGATGATGTAACCATTTAAAAAATTATTTAAAAATAGAAAATAAAATTAAGTAATTTTTTGTAAAAATTGACCAAACGACGTTAAGTGGTCGATTTAAACAAGAAAAATTCAATGAATAGATTTAAAATTATTATATAAGGACCTTAAAATATAATATATATGAAAAGGGGTCATATTAAAGTATTCAGTAAATTTAAATTCATTATATTGGAGTATTAAACAAGTACCAATAAACAAATACCAAAGTTAATGGATTTTAGTTACAATCTCATTTTATTTCATTATTATAAATATTTATATTTCATTTAGGAATATTATATGATTATAGTATCTTAAAACCGAAAAATATTCTTCTATGATAGTAATTTTTGTGTTTTACATGTTTATTTTCAATTTATTCTCTTTTCGATCAAGATTCAAAAGGTAATGTACATGTAAGGGATACATACCCTATTTCTTCTTTTTAGATGGGAATATTTGTCTTTTATACCCATGTTATTCAAATTGTCTTTTAAAAGTATGTAACTATACATGATATGTTTTTAAATGGCCATTTACACTACAGTTAACATTATTTTCAATGGTTTAAAAGGAATATTTTTATAAGTATTCTAAATAAGCCTTTTTTTCTTTTTACAAAAGTTTAGAGAATGTTCTCTTTTAACATATACAACATAAACAACTTTTCCCACCATCATGCATATTATTTTCATTGAATATTCCATTATAATTTTACATGGTTATTTTCAATGAATATATTTTTCTCAATATTCTCAGAATTTTTGTTTAAAATATAAAAAGATAAGGTTATTATTTTCATAAGGGGATGAAAAGAATTTTGAAAGTGATTTATAAATTCATTCTTACAAAAAGACGCATGGATGTTATTTTTAATGTCTTGATTCTATTTTACATTATATTTATAAAAGTTTTTGTTTTACTTCAGGAACATCATTTTGGATTAATTAATGTTTTTCTTTCATCCATTAATATTATATGGTTTTTTGGTCATTAACTTTCTAATGATCACATTCTCTATCACCCACTATCATTTTATTGAACACTATTTTATCATTTATGTCCTTATTTTTTTGTATCATGGATTTATATGGAATCAATTCTATCACTTTTTTATTGTATCAATTATATACTATTTCTATATATGGTATCAGTTAAAGTATGTTTATTAAGAAATTTCTTTCCTAACTATGGAAATATTGCTTATTTATGATTCAATAAGGATAAATATTTACTGATAAATAATTTCAAGGATGAATTGTGTTGATCATTCTATATATAAGGAATTTATAAGATGTGAAAGTTATTTGTGGGTCTTGATTTTAGATATTCCCTTGTTGCTTTGGTTGGTATCGTGCTACAAAATATCAAGTATTTCATATTATATGGGTATTTGGTTTTCACCTACACATTTATTAATTATTTCTTGGATAAGGCCTTGTTAGTAAGATTAATGATATCTTGGATGACTCCTTGATGATCGAATCATGAATGTTAGTATTTATGCATTTATTTTAGTAAGAATTCATATTCTAGTATCTGTGGGATTGATATATTGATATTGTACATGGATGTAAGTTGAACTCAATTTATTGATTAATGGATTTTTTTAATTATCACCTCTTCTATATTTATTATGCCTTATTTACTCATCAAATATTCCATTTTATGTAACCCTTACTGAGTATTTGATCTAAATATTTGTATGTTTTCATTTCCTTGGGTTTTGAACAAGGATATTTTGAATGATTTCAAGGATTCAATAATGTTTCTCATTATATGTTTTTATTTGTTTTATGTAACAGAGGAATTGAATATGTATCTAGTTTTCCAAGACTGAAATATATATTTATCTTATGTCATATGATCCCTTGTATGTCATACTAATGTAATAAATAAAACACTAGATATGCTTTTCTTGAAATTAATTCATTATATTCATATATTTTTTAGGAGTGTGTATATTTATATTGAACCTTACATTCGTTGTTTATCTATCCATTGAGGTTCCTTTTATAGGAAAACTCTCAAACTATTCATTGGACATTACATGCACCATTCTAATCTTCTTAACTATTTCATTGATGTACTTTTCCTTGTTTTCTATATTTCTTACTATATCATTTTTCTTCATGGAAACATTTAAATGTTCTAAGATAGAGAATTTTCATCCACTGTGTAGTTGTATTCTCATTTTTTGCATGACATCTTTCTTATAAACTCCCGTCAATGAATTTTTAGGATTGTATTTCTTTGCTTTCTTCTCCAATTCAATCCTCAAGGGAAACTATATTTTTCTTTTTACCTCCATGTTTGTCTATTGTGTATTCATGTGTACACCAATGTAGTAGATTTATCTGGTTCAAACATACCAACATTAATAATATGTGTGTCCATTCATGTTACAATACTCATAAAATTTAAAAGATATTCAAATCTATTTTTCACAATATATTCTTACTTTTCTCTACATCTTGCTTATTTATTGTAGCTTCTCCTATTATTTTAGAAATACTCCCCCTATGTTCAAGACTTCCAAGACTTCTTTATATTGATATGTTTTTCTAACACAAAGTGTATCTATTCCCATACTTCTAGCAGCATCAATACTTTCCAAAAAAACTATTTCTCTTCATTCTTATAAAAATTATCCCAAATTACTACCTTTTCCATTAGAAATATTTACTATCTTTTTATATTGTTTTAAGGAACTAATACCCATAAAAATTTTGTCATCTAACATTGATAATGTGACAGTTTCTTGGACTTTTTTGTTACCCATAATTGTTTATACTTATAGTTGTTTCCATCACTTTCAAATAAAATAGTTTTAGTACTCATAATTTTATCTATGTAGCAGGATAAATTACCCCTTAATAATGATTTATATACTTCACCATATTTTCTAAATATCTAATTTACACTAGTATAAATCTCTTTTTATGTAAATGGATTCTCAGAAACTTGGGTGGAAACACTCTTTTTCCAAAATCCTTAGGGATTTAGGTTGAGTATTTTTCTAATTTCTCAACATTTCTCCATACTCTAAGAACTTCATATTGAGGGAATATTTTTTAGCATCAACTAATTTAATACTACTCTCCTAATATCTCTTTAATTTATAATATTATTCCAAATTAATCTTAGTAATCTCATCAAGTAAAATATTAAGATCCTTTACCCTTATTCATTTCATATCCAATTTCAAATCCTTGGAAATCAAAGTGACTATATTTAACTTCACCAATTCACAGACCTCCATCATAATGGAAATCTTAAAAATTGTTTCTCAAAAAAAATTATTTTTTATTTTTTCATTAATCAAATAAATATAATCATTAAAAAGTGAAACTATTTATCCCTTGTATTTTACTAGTTGTGATAGAGTGTTTCACATTTCTACTTGTTTATCCAATGCATATTCCATGGAATCAGAAACCTTCCCTAGCTTTATTTTATCATCAAATATTCACTTGATAAAATTCAATATGTAAGTTATAACTTCAATAAGAAACTTATTAAGGTAATTTAAACAATTAGAGTATAATTCTTCAATTGTTTTGATCTGTTTTTACCCTCCACATCTTACACTAGAGTCATCAAAAGGATAATTGTAAACATATTCAATGGATGAGAATGTACCACTTGATTCCATGAAATAAAATATCATTATCCTTTTTCATACTTTTTCTTGCCTTATTTTCCTCTTTCTTATATCAATTATTCATGGTTATGGAAGAAAGTTCCATTTCTGATTCAGAAAAAATGGATAAATTTTTTTTTATCTAATATTCTTCTTCAAGAAACTCAAATATATACTTCATCTATTCAAATAATAATGAAAATACACCTGGAATTTTTCAAAGGTAACCTGGATTAGCTCTATTTCCATATGAAGTGCCCAAGGATCAGTGGACCACTAAGAGGGGTGGGGTGAATAAGTGGCCTCCTTTTAAAAAAAATATTTCTTTATAATTCAACATCCTAGACTACTCCAAGTCTCAATCTACTCAAAATTGTGTCTCTCATCTTTACCCAGATAATGAAAAAATAAAGGAACATGAACATGAAGCTTTAAAATGTTATACACTAAGACCGACACCTTACTATAATTGGCTATTCACACTAATCAAGCATTCTACAATATAATAAATCTCATATTAAAATGGGTTTGGTGTGTCTCACATAAACACTTTCCATTATCTCATTATAATTCCACCCAGTATCTTCTCATTATAGTCACAAAATCTCACTGTGATCTCCCTACATGACCAGAGTACCACTGTTTTGATGTCTTCACAACATGTATATTCAAGTGTTTCTTTAACCCCTCCATTAAATTATATCACTAAGTATTAATGTGATATTTTTTATTTAAAAAGTATGATATGAATCTTCTCAAAAAAATATTTGAATTCTATATATTTTTCAAGAAAATACATGAAACTCTGTCTGTACTCGACCTCTATTTCACATCACTTATATATAATTATTTTGTTGGATTCTTAACTAACTAATTTCTTATGATATTCTCAAATGAAAAAGCACCTCCATCACAAAAATTATTAACTCCAATTATCATGAAAAATAGCATCATAGAATTTATTTCCTATACTCTTATTCATCTTAAACTTATGTAATATTTTTTTTGTAAGGTCCTATTTTCCTTTAATTTTGTTACCCAGATGAATAAAATTATCAGCATAATATTGACATTTTCTTCATCTAAAGAGTTATAAGTCCATCTCATTAAGATACATCTATTGGGTCCCAAGTCTCAAACAATTTATTCTACATCCTTATTTTTATATTAATATATAGGTCACCAGAAATTATATTCCCTATATTTTTAGACTTGGTGTAGTGTAAAATCACTCTAAGAGGGGAGGTGAATCGAGGGGACTAACCTTTCAGTGATTATCTTCAACTTAAAATTTTTATTCCATTAAGTCAAACAAATCTATGTTATTTTTTAGTATACATGGATCTTTAGTATTCTCCCTCAATACATACTCTCATATGTAATGAAAATAACATAAAGGAATTAGTACATATATATTTTTATATGGTTTAGTCCCTGTTAGGTCAGGTGTACAACTGAAGAAGGGGAAAATTGAGTTTCTAATTAAATATTATTTTTAAAATGATTTAAAATGAATTCCCTCAATTTATAAAAACAACCAAGTAAATTAATACTATAAGTATATCTAATTTAATGATTTTAAAAAAACCTCTCAATATATTGATTAGAACTCAGTTAAAATTATATTATGATATTCCTAATAATTTGAGATTAATTTACTCACATAAAATAGTAGGTATATCACATGTAAAAACTAACTATAATAGTATAGTTTTGAAAGACATATATTATAAATAGTTTTACAACCTATTATGAAAAACCATTTTATTACATAGTAGAATAACAATAAGAGGTTCATTCTCAAGTTTAGACCTAATCCACTCCTCTTATCAGTCACTCATTGATAAATATGTTTATTAATAATAAATAGATCCAAATCCTAAATTGGGTTTTACAAAAAAAATAACATGAGGTTATCCAAGTTAAACACTTCCTCTTCCATAGTTTTCATTGGATTATATAAATTAAGGAAGAAATAAGTTTGAGTATCTATTTTTCTCTAATAAAGTGTATGAGTAAGTGTTAATAAATACATAGTGTAATATAAAGACATCTCTAAAGTAAACTAAAAAAGTGAGAAAATGAATAAGAATTAATTTTATGTAGAATAAAATTAATGTTATATTCTTCTATAGATTGTTTTCGAATTTTTTATGTTCATATTTAAGTTAAGTGATAATATGTAAAGGTGTGAGGTCTTTCTTATATATTAAAATGAAGTTCTGATCAAAATATAGAATCATCGAGTTCATTTTATTCATATTTATACAGGAATTCTTTTTGTTCTGTATGTACCTACCAATTTGTCTATTGTCATCAGTCTTCCAAAAAAGGAAAAGTTCCTAAAAAAATATCCATTGGAAATGACTCATTACGAATACTCATTGATGGAATGAAATCCTAGAGTATTAAATGTTTTTGAGGTTGAATTTAATTTACTGAAAAATGTGGTTGGTAAATATTAGATAAAAATATAATACCCACTTTTAGATGGGCACTTTAAGTGTTCCATGTCAGCTTATCCATGGAAGGTACAAACCTTATAGAAAAGCTTGATTAGATTCCTTGAGAAGGTTGTAAGATCGGTTGTATGACCGCATGGGAGATCCAAGTCTTTTGAAAATTATGCGTGGTATCTTGAAGTATATATGGATTCTTCAAGTCTTTTCCACACAAAAAAATATCCACATAGTTGCTTCAACTCAACATAAAGCCTCTTGGAGTCTCATGGTTGTTTTGATTTTATCATGTGGCTACTCCAATACTTGGTGAGATTTTTGAGAATTAAAACCCATATGGTTGCTTTAATTTGACCTTACTGGTGCTTGGTTATCCATGGGGTCTATTGATCTTCCATAGTTGATCCGTTCTACATTCCATTAACCACTTATCGTTTCTTCAATATAATCCTTTTAAAAAATATGATAGTTATAGTCACTTTGAGATGAATTGTGGTCGCTTGAGTCCTTTCTGAATGTATCCATCATGGAAAATTTGACAAACATATGGTCAATGAATTGTTCATTCAATAAATTTGGTTCTTTTTCAACTCATAACTTGTCCAGATTTTTTATACAGTCGATGGGATCTTCTTGCAGTTGATCCAAAACTTTTTTAAATTTATCTTTTCCAAAATCACAGTCGATGGTATGGTTTCTTTTTATTTACGCTCATTCCAAGACATTGTGAAATTTTCAAAATTTCCTTAAAGGAAAATATTACTTCTATAGAATATATAAAATATTAGAATCATATAAATATGTTTTTTGATTATTAAAATATGTAATTGTCGGACTGGGACAATAATCTCCCCCTTTTAATGTTAAAAAATTAGGCTATTAATTAAACACACAATGCACTAGTCGTGGAACCAAGGAATTAAATGTATATGAATGTTGTAAAATTACTTTACAACATTGTGTCATAATTTATTCTACCCCTTCTAATATTATCAAAAATAATATAGAAAGGATGAGAAATTAAAAATCAATAGATATAAAAATAAAGTGAAATAAATAAAAATACAATAAGAGGAAGAAAAAAAATATTTCCTTAAGTTTTTAAAAGAGTATAATAAAAAATATCTATCAGAGTCCCCAATCAAGATCTGATTCTAAATCTAGAAGGGTTGAAGGATCAATCATGTAATCTTTTTCCAATGATATGAGTAAGGGGAGGTGCATGGAAAGGTGTAATAGCCACTCTCGGAATCTTGAGGTATTTCAAAATGGGTCTAATCTTTCCACAAGTCTAAGTAATGTTGGGACAAAAAGTTATAGTAGGATTTTTAGTTTAAAGATTATAAGAAATATGTAATGAGGAAACTATAAAAACTGAAGAAGACACTGGTATTGTAGCTTGGATAGGAGGAGGAGATATGAATAGTATAGGTGGATCCATAGGTTCCATAACTGGAGGATTTTAAATATACATGTCATGATCAAGTATCCTACTAATATTTTTTATAGATCTAGACCCATGATCTATTATCAGGATAAATTCATAGTTTTCTCACATAAACTGATCAAGATAGGGTTTTATAATTGACAACTTTTCTATAATACCTTCTAATGTAGCTGTGAGAGGAGGAATCTTTAGGTATCCTTAAAAATTAAAATTATGTTTCCATGGTGTAGGTATGGTTAATATAATACTTGATTTATCCCAGGATTATATCCTTATATTTGTAATACCTGAAATATTCATCCTTAACTGTATCATCGAGTCTCTCTCTATTGGTAGCCACATCCATTTAAACATGATTTATGATATTTTAACATTATCATCAATACTCTATACTTCCTCATGTACAAGGATCTAGATAAGATCGTCACGTATATAAATATGATGAGGAGAAAAAGATAATGTTATGGAAGTAATTTTTTTCAATTAATTAAATATTTTATCAATTATAGTAAGCATATCCAAAATATCAAAATAGAGTAATCTTATCTTTCCATTGAATTCTTCCATTTGAGTTCAAAAACTAATAAGATCATGTTCCATATGATATAATTTTAGAAAAATATTTGTCTAAATATGATCTATAACAATTTCAATGGTATAGGAAACATCCTCTTTCATGTAATACTCATTTTCACTATTTATAATAAAAAAAAATCATTTAAATGTTATTTAATATAATTCTTAAACTAAAAAAATATTAGAGAAATCACAGAGTCAAAAGCAAGCATAGATTTTTTGGGGGAACTAGTTGAGGTCTAGCATGAGTAGCAGGAGGGGATGAGGTAGAACTGGAGTCACTTGAATCATACTCTGAATTAATCTTCACAGATCCATCATTAAATAAAAAGATACATGGGGGTATCTCAATTTATTGTGTATAAAATTAATATTCCTTTATAAAAATCACATTGGTTCTAGGAGAAGAATCATGAATAGTTTATCCTATAAAGAAATCTAATAGAGGACCATGGGAGGGAGGAGTATCCAAAATTTCCATGAGATTATTAGAGGGATCAAGCCTAACTTGTTTCTCTAAAACTGGTGAAGATGTGTTTTTCATAACAGTATTTGAAACTATAGAAACAATAGGAAAAGAATTCTTATCTGGATTAGGTGCATTGTCATCATTATTTATATTATCAAAATTCTCACCACCACTTTCAATAGTAGTAGATAGATCTAAATTAAAAAAAAGGATTGTCTAGGGAAGAATATCCTCTCATATGTATAGAATCAATAATAGGGGACCCTCTGTCTCGAACATTTAAGAACTCTCACCAACAATATTATATCCTTTTTCACTATTAGAGTATGAAAGTATAGGTTTAAAAATAAAGGAAGAATGATTTATGTCTCCCTCATGAGTTACTCCTTGCCTTATAGACTCAGCCTCAATAGGGACCTTATAGTTCTTTGGAACTTCATAATCATGAGATATATAAAATCTCTCCTCATAATCTTTTCAAACTTCATCAACTACATCAACTATAACATGAGATTCACTCTCATATAAATAATAGTTTACCTTGGCTATCTAATTAGAATTTTAAGATTGTGTCAATTGAATCTCAATGCCTAGTGTGGTTCCTTATTGGATTGAACCACCCAAACAACCTACCTTCATTGGAAACCCATATTTTATTACAAGTATTCCAACTTGTTTTTAACCTTTTTCATGTGATTTGATTTAGGAAATCACCAAAAGAATAGGTTGAATTCTCCACTCCCTTAGGAATTAATATTTTAAATTCAAGTTGAGAAGAAATAAACTTAGGATACGATAGGGTATTGAACCTTGAGAATGAATTTCTAAGATCTTCCATATGCCTCATCAAAACTCAATGTAGATTTAATTGAATTCTATGAACCTCAAGTATAGTAGGAAAATATCTTGATTCCTAATAATTCTAAAATCTCCATTCTGAGAGAGGATGGAATGTTGTATAAAATTCAATTATATCCTACATTCTCCATTCAATTAAATATCACTAGACATTTGGTGGGTTTTGTCACCGATCAACTCTTCTAACACATTTTCCAACTCAAAAGTGGATGGTCTAAATGATACAATCTTTGATAATCATAAAACTATCCTTGGTGTCATACTCTTAATCTTTCAACACATTAAATTAAAGAAAGCTCATATACATTACCATACACAATGGTTCTAAAAACCACTCAGTCTATCCTTTTTGTTTGAAAACTCTTCAAACTATAGAAAGAATCATTCTAAACCACTTATAATTGATTTTATTATCATGGATAATTATCAGGTAAATATATGTGGCATTGAAATATATCCAGATCCATTGGAGCTCATGTTTTATCTCTTGGAAGAATTAGAATATTTAGGAATATATTTCTAAAAAGATCACTTCATCTCCATTACTCATAATAGATATTCACAGTTTAAAAGGATAGTGATTCGGTAAGAAATTGTCAAAAAAGAGTTTGGTTCATGTTTGAAAAGATTTGTGATTATTTGGATTCTAATTAATAATATTAAAATCATTTAGATCTCTATTGTGAAGTAACATTTAGGAATATAAATAAAATATAATTAAATACATATAGTATACCCTTTTGAAAATATTTATTTAAATAAGAACATTACATTGAAATTTTATGCATGTGAATAGATAAATAAAACTTCACATGAGAAAAAAATAAATTAGATACAGTTAGTCATTCATAACTCATGTCTAATATAAATTAATATCTCAAAATTAAAAAGTTTTTTAAAAATGTATTCATGATGATATTCAGTGCTAACGAATTATAAAGTTATATCACCCATTTGAAAATGATCTTTAAAAAAAAAGATATTTTATATTAATGTGTTTATTACTATAGAGGGACACATGATTCTTTAAAATGATAATAGCACTTTTATTTTCACAATTTAAAGGGACATTTAGGAATTTATATCTATAATCTAGTAATTGTGTTTCATCCAAAAAATTATACAAACCTTCATCCTATAGCAATGTATTCATACTCAATAATAAATAATTCTATATAAACTTTCCTCTTACTACACCATGAATATAAAAACTTTCCCAAAAGATGGCATGTTCTAGAGCTTATTTTTTGATCAAACATTAATCCACCAGAATCGACATCAGAATAAGTAATTAAATAAATATCATATTCTCTAGAATAGAATAGTACAAAATGATTTATAGTTTTTAGGTATTTAAAAATTATTTTAACTACATTAATATGTGATTCACTAGGGTTTTCTTAAAAATGGCCACACATAAATGCACAAAACCTAATATTTATCCAACTAGACATTAAGTATAGTAAACTCCCTATCATAACATTATAACTGGTTTGTTCAAATGAATTTACAATTTCACCCATATCTGGATTACATCATGTACTCATAGGAGTTTCACTACCTTTAGTGATTTCCATACCAAAATTTTTTAATAGATCTATTTTGTAAATTATTTAATTTAAAATAATTAATTCTTTATTTTTAAAGTCTTGAATACCCAGAAAAAACATTTACTCACCTAATAAAATCATTTCAAATTCATTTTTCATAATTTTTAAAATCCAGTATATAAATAACTCTTTTAAGATCCAAATATAATATCATCAATCTATATTTTAAAAACTAGATCAAATTTGGAAATCCTTTTTATAAATAAATTAGGGTCAACAACACCTTTTGAAAAACCATTTGAAATAAAAAAATTATTGATCCTATCATACAAAAATATATGATCCTATTTTAAACCTTACAATGATTTGTTAAATTTAGAAACACAATTTAAAAACTGAAGATTTGAGAAGATGGGGGTTGTTCGGAAATTTTTTTTGGTCAAAGTGGAAAACTCAAGAGGGAGCTGAGTTGAGTTTCCAATTAAAATTTCTATTTAAAAGTTATTTCATACTAAATCCCCCAATTTATAAAATACACCTAGTTAACTAAAACTATAAAGTAATATAATTTTTTATGTTTAAAAATATTATTACAAGTTTGATCACAAATCAATTAAAATAAGTTCTAAAACTCTATTAAATTTTGAAAAAAATTACTAAAATAAAATATCGTATATAAAACTAAAATTAAAATTAACTATAAATGTAATGTTTTGTTTTATAGTTCTGAAAAATTAAACATAATAGTTTTGAAAATAGAGTAATATGAAATAGATAAGAATGAAATAAACAGGGGGTTCAGTTTTAAGATAAAATGTGATCCCCTATATTGGGAAATCACCTGCTTCTAGGAATATTATTATAAAATAAACCGATCCACAACCTAGGTTAAGTTTTAAATAAAAATGAACAATTATATCCAGACTTCATATATCCTCTTACACAGTTCTATGTGGGATAACTAAATGATAACAACCACACACATGCAGTCTATGATAAATAACATATTCCATAGTTCTATAAGGGAGAATAAATGAAGAAATTATAGAGAGTTTCTTACATTATCCATTTTAGTGTAAGAGTTATTTTTAAAATATAATTAATATATAGTACACACATAGATCAAAAGTAAAATAAATAGAGTAAGATAAGGTGAATAATTTGGTGCATCAGATTATGGCATTCTATATTTATTCTAGTAGTTATTATCTTCTCATAGTTGTATTTTTATTTGTAATTAATTTGAAAATATGTTTAGATGTTATCTTCATATGTTGTTAGAGTAATGATGAGAAAAGTATTAACAAACATTTTAAACAAACCATATATTAATTGTTTTTTCTTAGGATAAACTATGATGTATCTAAGTCATGTGTGAATATTTTTCTCTATCTTTTATTATGCATATTTTTATTTCTTCATCCATAATTTTTAAAATAAGAACTCTCCATAAATAATTATGGAGAAATCATTATGAAGATCCTCATACTTGGGTAGAAATTATGAGATTATTAAATTATTAGGACTGTAATTTAATTCTTCATAAAAAATTTGTTAGATTAATATATTTAATAATATAATAATATAATACTTACCTTTAAACTTAATCGATTTAATGTTTCAGCATCAATATCTATAGTTAATTCTATATATTCAAAATAATTTGATATATTGTATGTTTGATTAATTGTACATATGGTCAATAATTTTATACTTGATATTGATCACCTTCTACTTGAAGTCAATTCAATACTTTATTAATTTTGAGACTACTGACCATGATCGATTCAGTTGGTCTTGTAGTCACATGTTTGTCTATGGTGTTGAACTGACTAGTCTTGCGGTCACTTTATTAGGTGTGTGATAGATCTCTTCCATTTCAAAAAATATTATGGTGGTTGATTGTATTACAATATATAGGTGGTATTTTTGTCTTATAGTCACTTGGATCCTTCGATATATTCTCACCACATTTTATCAGGTGGTCATGCGATCTATCAGATATGTCATGCAGTCGATTTCATATATCATGCAGTAAATTCCAAAGTTAGTGAAATTTTCATTCTTTTATAGAAAATTAATTTTCCTTAAAAATACATAAAATGTATTAGAAATAACATAATATTGATTTTTTATTATTAAAATAAGTAATTGATAGACTAATCCAACAATATCCCCCTTTTATGATCACAAATCATTGCATAAATTGTTATCCAAATAATTAAAGATTGGTCATTAAGGAGTATAATCTATTTTATCAATTGGTAGTAATGAATAATCATTATTAGTTTTTCAATATTTCATTTTTCAATAATTGATTCATGATTTTTTTATTCTATACATTTTACTCCCCCTTTGGGATCATAAAAAAAATCATAAAGTTTTAAAGAGTTAAGAATAAATAAACCAAAAATAAATTATATATAAGATAAATAAAAGACATAAAAATAATAATTAACTCATATTTTCATAAATTTTCACAAATATATTACAATATCTTTATCATAGACTACATAAATTTGATTCCTTGGACTCTGGATGGGTAGAAGTGTCTAAGGGATCCTTCTCTTTTCCAATATATGTAATAGGAGTAGGAGCATCAGTAACAGTCTATAAAATTGTATGAGGTCATGGAATCGTAATTACTTTTGAAATGTTAATGATAGAACTAATATCTTGGGAAATAATGAGACCAAAATTTAGGTTAGTTGTATAGGTGATATAGATATCTGAATAGATGAAGCAACAATTGAGGTTTGGGAAAGATATATAGTAATGTGCGGTAAAGGACGAGCTGAAGGTGATAACATAGGGGTATTAGAAAAATACATATATTTTTCTATAATCCTAGTAATATTAGCCAAATTTATTGTTCAAAGTTCCATAACATGATATAACTTATCATTTTCTAAAATGAATTGATTAAGAAAATGAGCCATAGATAATAATTTCTCTATAAGGTATTTGAAAGTAGGTTTCAAACGTGGAATCTTAAAATCTCTTACTAAAATTGAAATTGAGTCTTAAGGTATAATTTAGTGAAAATCCTTCTTATATTTTACTTTACAAAACCCTTTATTGAACATTTATTCTTAGTAGTCTTAATAGATTTTATCTTAATAAAATCAAATTGATTTTCTCCATGAGAAGTAATGTCCATTTTAAATTTATTTTCAACATCCTTTTTATTTTCTAGAACACTATAAATATATTCTTGAATCATCCTTAGTATTAAATTTTCATCAATAAATACTAAAATAGGAGAATTTTCTTAATCAGATGTTGAAGGTCTAGATGTATTGTTCATCCCTAAAAAATACCTAGCACCCATGGTAGCCATCATATCTTACAGCTAAACTTATAAGGCTCTAATTTGACATCTAAATATTTCTATTTACCTTATAAAAGTTATAATATCTTGTTTAAGGTGGTATATTTTCAAAAATACTCAGGGGTGAATGTGTGAAACAACACATTGAATCATATATGAAATTATCCTCTTCCCTTTCTTGATTATTAGCCCAACTAATAATCAAAAAAACTTCTTTTAAGTCCTCCAAAAGAATTTTTTTTATTAAGACCTCATAGGTTCTTACTGATGGTTGACCAAAAGTACATCCATCTTCTTAACATCAAGAAAATTGATCTTGATTAGGAATAACTTTAGAAAAAAATAATCATTATAATTAAAATAATTCACACTAAACATAGGATTCTTTCATCAATATTTTTAATTAGGAGAAAAGATCACAGGAGATCACTTATTTTTTTTCAAATAGTCCTCGGATTCATCATTATAATCTTGTATTTCCAAAAAATCATTTATATTATAAGATCCATAAAAAATATCTTTTTGATAAAAAATTGTTGGAACATCTTCAGGTGAGGGTAGAGTAGCCAACTACTTTAACAGATCTTCAAAAGAGTCACGAATTACTGGTATTTTTGAAATAGGAGTAGAAATATCTGGCTTAATTGATCATTATTCCCTTATAATAATAGCAAGAATAGGGTCATTTGGATTTTTATTATTATCATCATCATTATCATCATTTTTATATTTTCCATCACCATCATTCCTAAACTTTTTTGAAGATTTTTCATCCTTTTTCCCATTTTTATCATCCTTCTTTTCATTAGAATCATCAAGAGTAGATATAATCATATCAAAGAAAGGGTTATCTTGGGGGATTATTAATTAGATTGAGTGGTATCTCCCACTATCCCAAACATAGGTGGAATATCTATTATAGTATGATCCATGTCATTTCCAGTTTTAAAATCTATAAGAGTTGGTCCAAACTATATAGATCTAGCAACTCACTCCCCCTTAGGAGGTATATATTCTCTTACTGATTCATCCATAACTAGTATTTCAAGTTCTCTCACACGTTCAACTAATACTTCTAAAATACTTTGAACTTCATTAGTAGGATATAACTCTCCTATCGAAGGTTCTCCTTCATCTAGAATTTCTAGTCCAGTAGTATTTTCTATGCTTTCCTCAAAAGGACTTCTAGATTCCTCATCAAAATCAATAACTTTAGATTTATCCTCATCATTTTAATAATCAATATCTTCAATTTCATCTTGTTTAAAACCAAGATCAATTAAAATATCTTATCCTAGAGGTATGATAGATACCATTGAATCTTTCATACATATTTTCTTCATCATAAATTTGAATCTTTTTACAAGGATTCAATAAAAATGTCATACTCTTATAGGTAGTCTGATTTAAATTAGAACCACTTGGATACACAGTCTTTTCAACTCCTAAAGGGAATAATTTTCTCTATTCCTGCAACATCAAAATAATCTTTGAATATGGAAGGGTGATAAATCTTGAAGATAGTTTGGTTAACTTCTTCATATGTCTTCAAGAAACAAGGTAGACATATCTGAATACCATATAACATCAACTATAAAATGAATAAATATTGATACCTTATAGAAATGATATCAACTTTCCTAGGGAAGATAGAGTACATAATTAACATAAAAAAGGTCTTCTTTCTACACATAGTCCATTTTTGAATGGTCCTCGGTGTATTTTTTCATCCATTAGTTCCTCTAGTACATTACCAATCCTAAAATGGGTATGGTTCATAGGGAAAGAGTTCTGGTAGTCCTCATCTTCATTAATATGTGGCAATCTTAAAAAGTAATCTCTGAAGGTCAAAGTGAACTCATATTCTTGATCATGGATAATTGTTATAATTATATCTTAATAATATCTAACTTTTATAACCATATTTAGAAAAAATTATTTTACCAGGAGATCATAAAAGGGTCAAATTTTATCTAAAAATAAACTTTCTAAGTTCTGATGCAAAATGAATCTACACAGGTTCTAAACCACTTAACATCAACTTATATTTCATACATAATTCCCTGAGAAAATATATTCAATTTTGAAATATTCTTACACTTTATTGATATAGACATTACTTTCATGGATGATTCAGGAAAATAATCTCTAAATGATCTCATAATCTCACCTAATTAGCCTTATAATCGTGACTAGGGATTTGAAAAAAAGGTTTGGGAAAGATGAATCTAAAATAGGATTTAGTTTGGGTTAGATGAGGTGCAATTCTTTGACTCTAATTTGATGTTTTATTCATTACTTTTATAGTAATTGGGGGAAAATAAGATTTTTATATATTCCTAAATCCATATGATATATTTTAAAATAAAATAACATAAGTTAACACATAGTAAAATAAGAACATATAGATCTATAAAAACATTGAAAATAATATTAAAATATATATAATTTTTTTTAAAAAAATTTAATCATACCGAATTCATGTTTAATATAATTCATTCTTTCATAATTTAATAGATTTGTGAATATATAATCCAAATGATGATATATGCCTATAAATTCAAGAGTTATATCTCCATTTTAAAAAAGATCTCTCGAAAATTGTTATCTTATATCAATATGTATTGTTATTTAATGTGATATAGGAATTTTTGAAATGCTAATCATACTTTTAATGTCATACTTTATAGGGACCTTTTTGAATTCATATCCATAGTAAAATAATGTGTGTTTAATCCACATAATATGTGCAAAACAACTAACAATAGATATATACTCAACTTCAATAGTAGATAATGTAATATATTTTTTTTCTTACTACACCATAAAACAAAATTCATCCCAAAATATGACATGTTCTAGAGATTATCTTTTTATCTTACTTACAACCACAAATATTAGTATTTTAATAACTTGATAATTCAAATTCTTGTCCTTTAGGGTAAAACAATCCAAAATTGGTAGAATTATTAAGGTATTTAAATTCTTTTCATATAAAGTAAATGTTATTCTATAGGATTTGATTAAAAATGTGAACACATGCACAAAATAAATATAATATAAGGTTGTCTCAAAGTTAATTTAATTAAACTTATAATCATACATCTATAAGGGGGTTGATCAACTGAATTTCTAGTTTCATCGAGATCTAGTTTACATCTTGTACTCATGAATATATAAATACATTTAATGTCCACAAATCCATAATGTTTTAAAATATCCTTTGTGTGTTTTCTTGGATTTAAAACAATACCTTCTTTTTTTGAAAAATTCTGAAATCTAAGAAAGTATTTTAACTCACCCATTAAAATCATTTCAAATTCTTTTTGCATCATTTTCCAAGTTCAATACATAATTACTTTTTGGATGGTTTGAAAATAATATCATCAATAATGATTTGTAATACTAGAACAAATTTTGAAATTATTTTAATAAATAAAGTTGGTTTGGTTATTCCTTTAGTAAAGATATTTAAAATAATAAAAGTAATAAGCCTACCAACCCAAGCACTAGGAACTTTTTTAAACCATATAAATATTTTGTTAATTTAAAAATATAAATTTTAAATAAGGGTTTTGAAATCCAAATGGTTGTTCAAAGAATACATAATCAATAGTATATACATTTATCAGTTCACTCTTGACATCCATTTGATATATTTTGAAATTTAAATATGCTTAAATGGAAATAAATTATGCTAAATTCTTGTTTATCAATTGGTGAAAATGTTTCTTCATAGTCAATATTATCTTCTTGATAGATTCCATGTGTAACCATTATTTATTTATTTCTAATGATTGTACCACATTCATCAACTATGTTTCTAAAAATATACATAGTTCTAATGGTTAGGAATTCTTTAGGTATTTCAACTAGTTCCCCAACTTTGTTCCTCAAAAAACGATTAAATTACTAATACCTTTTCATTATACAAAATTAATAATTAATTTATGGGAATGTTATTAGGTTCAATCATTTAAATGAAATCTTGATGTTCGACCTTATTTCTATGAGAAGGTCTTGTTTGAATTCTCTTATCTAGGTCTTCTACAACTACAAAGAAGATATGGCCTTTTTTAGGCCTAATTCTCCTAGGGATAGAATTATTTGATACTTCATTTTCTTTTATATTTTCCAGTTCAACCAGTTCCTTAGAAAAGGGTTATTTTTCTACATTATTTTTCAAGAAATTACAAGGTCTGGAAAAGATATTCAAATTATATTGGTAATTCTTAAGATTCTCTAGATGGGTCTTAGGAACATATGGAAATGTTTCCTCGAATTTTACACATACATATTCTTCTAAAATTTTGGTACTTTTATTAAATACACTTTATGATTTAATATATGTTTAATAACACTAGAAAAATCCTAAATCACTTTTGGATGAAAACCTATCAAAATTATCCATTATAATATTATAAATACCTTACAGCCAAAAACTCTGAAGTAATTTACTTTTGGTTTTATTTTATTCCATAAATCATATTAAATTTTATTTAAAATTAGTTTAATAGTAACTCTATTAATAATATAGAAAATTTTATTCATAGCCTCTGCCCAAATATAAATAAGTAAATCATACTCATTGAACATGGTTTGGGAAATCTCTTGAGGAATTATATCTCTTCTTTATACAACACCATTCTACTACGAGTTCCTAGGGGAAGAAAATTTGTGGTTATAACCATATTGTACGAATATATATTAAAATTATTGATTTTAAAACTCACATCCATGATAAATTCTTAAAGTTTTAATATAAAACCAACCATGGTTTTCTATAGATTTTTCAAACATGGTATAATAAAAACAAGCAATGGTTTTGTGAGATAAAAAAGAGTACCCAAGTGTGTCAATAAATGTAATTTACCAAAACATAATCATAGATCCCCCAATTTATTCAAGAAACAATTGAAGTTACAAAAACTCCATGTGAACCAATTCTATATGTTGAGAAGTTTAAACTTCTTGTTTCGGTTTGAAAGAGATCTCATGCTGCTTTCCTTTTTGACATGGGTTACAAACATTGTTTTTTGGGAATTCTAGTTTAAAGAGATCTTTTACTAATCCTTTCCTTGTTATAATCCTATGAGAGTTATGGTTTCAATGGCCTAGTATTCTATCCAAAAGACAACACACATGATTAAAGGCACTTAAAAAGAAATATTTTGAGAAAATAATGAATTAAAATCAATAGTATAATCATTTTCATTATAAAAGGTATTAAAAACTAAAGAATGATTGAAATAAAAATTTATACATGCATCATTTTCAAATTTATAAAGACAAACACCATCATGTAACTACTATATTCTAAGTATTTTATATTTTAATCCCCCTAAAAACAAAACTTTATAAATCAAAATAGTACTAGAAATATCAATTTGACAGAGTCTAAATAATTTTCCTTTGGAATAGTCACCAGAAGTGACATGTCCTCTATTTTATTTGAAAATGTTATTGAAGCTATATTATTCACCAGTCATGTGTCTAGAACATCCACTTTCTAGAAACTATATATTTTTAATGACACTCTTCAATTAGGTTTCATACAGCAAAGTTAAACGAAAAATGATTTTGGTGCCCATATTTTATTGGGTATATAAATTTTAGTAAAAATATCCTTATGAATAAAAAGATTTTTAATTAGTATCCCATAAATAGAATTCTAAATTTTATAAATGAAAACTTTTTTACATCTATAATAATAATAAGTGTTTATGGCATTACAAAACTTGAACTGGGAACAAATTCATTCTTACAAATCTTATTTTATTTTGGATGCTAACAAATTCTAGTGGTATACTTGGGTGTTATTCATTTTCTAAGATTACTTTTAAAGGTTTCTCTACCATTAGTGAATATTTATAGATTCCTATTTAGTTTCTAATTAAATATTTTATGTTCATTTTTCTTCTTTAATAACTAATTTTTTTCCTTTTTCTACAAAAATATATATATTTAAAGTGGGAAGATAAAGCATGATTTTTCTTTAAACATTTATATTTATCTTTTTGATCATTTCATGATTCTTAAAATATATTATTGTACTCAATTAGATCCACATTTCTCATGGTTTCATCATTTTTATCATTCTGAAAAATATTTGAAAAATGAACAGAATATGTACAAATATTATTTTGTACCTTGGATGTGTTTGTCTTAAAACATTGGGTGGATTTATTAAGTTTATCTTCCTGATTTTATTCAGAGTATCTTGAACTATATTTAAAAGGCACTCTATGTGGATTTTATAGCCTTTTTTACCACTTTCCTTTTACATCATACTTTTTCTTATATTTTATCTTGGTAAAATTTTTCTTTTATGTGCCCTTTCCTTTTACATGCGTATCATATTATCTCATTAATGGAGTAATTCTTTTTACACTCTTTCCTCTAATTTCCTATATTTTCATACTCACCTATGTAATTTTATTTCTTAAAGAATTTATTTTTCTTGTATAACATTTTAAATCATATAGATTTTTGTGTTATTTTCTCATCATTAAAAGAAGATGATTCATCATCACTCAAACATTCATTTGGATTTTTTATGTTTTCGTTAATATAGACCTATTGATGGATACTGACTTCATCTTGGGTTCATCCCCATCCCCTTGGTTTACTTGAAATTATTCTTCATACATTATAAATTTTTAATAATATCTTTCACTAGTAACTTACTACTATCATAGGTTTCTTTAATGGAAACAGAGGTTCCTCCCCACCTATAGGATAAACAACTCAAAAGTCACATAACTTGATAGTTGTCTGTAATATTTTTCCCAAGTGAATTAATTGTTTTCACAATATTTTTAAACCTAAGATAATGTCATAAATGGTTTATTCAAGTTTCATCTTGAATTTATTTTATTTAATAGTGTAAGTAGTTAAGTGTATTTCTTTAATATTTTATGTTCCCTCATGAGATATAGTGAGAGTATCATAAATTTAGAAATTAGTAGAACAATAATATATTTTATTAAATTCATATTCTCTTAATTAAAAGTATAATCCATTCATTTATTTAAAATTATAGTCATATATATCCTTAGTATCATAACTCCATTCAACACTAACAGCCTTGGGTTTTTCATATTTTTTTGTTGATGATGGTTAAAATATCAAAGATCGTGCTTTCTAAATGAATCCTCATCTTGATATTACATTGATAATAATTAGTCCCACATAAATCAAGAGGTTTATTATTACTTCCTTCTTGTCTATTATTATCTATAAAGACAAAAAATTACAATTTATATAAATTTTGAGATATTTTTATAAAATGAGATCATAATAAAAAGTATTTTAAAAATATTATGACACCAAATATTGGTCAGAGTGGAACGCTCAAGCGGGGGTGAATTTAGTTTCCAATAAAAGTTTCTATTTAAAAATTAATTAATACTAAATCCCCCAATTTATAAAATATTCCCAGTAAACTAAAAAATTATTGTTATATAATTTCAAATTTTCGAAAATATGCATAGAAGTTTGATCACAACTCAATTAAAATAAGTTTGAAGACTCTTTTAAATCAAGAAATAGTTTTACTAAAATCAAACACTATATATAAGATACAAATTAAAATTAATTACTAATGTAATGTTTTTTTAGTTTAGAAAACATATGAATAATTTTATTGAAAATAAAGTAAAATGAAATAGACAAGAACACATCAAAAATAAACAAGGGGTTCAATATCAATCTATGAATTGATCATAGACATTTGGAAATCACCCACTACCATGAAATTTATTATAAAATAATCAAATCCAAAACCTAGATCATGTTTTAAAAAATAGCATAGAAGGATATCTAAGATTCACAAAGCCTCTTTCATAGTTCCATGTAGGATAAATAAATGATCAAAATGTCACGAATGCAGTCTAGGATAAACATCCTCTTCCATAGTAATAAATGGGAGTATGAATCAAGAAATTAGAGAGTGTTTCCTTAACTCTCCAGTTCAGTTTAGGGGTGATTCTAAAATACGAACAGCGTATAACACACACATAGCTCAAAAGTAAATAAAACATATTTAGATAAGGTGAATAATTTGGTGAAGAATAGTTTTTTTATGTTGTTTTGAATGTTTTTCTTATCTTATCATATTCATCTCATACTTTTGAATCGGTTCATGAACACATTCAGATATTCTCTTAATATTTCTTCATAGTTCTGTTAATAACATTATGTTGTATATATTCGAAAAAGTATATACTCTTTATTTTCATTCCAGAAAAAATATAATGCTTATGTGTATGTATATTTTTATCTCTATTTAATTGAACATATTTTTTTTGAATTCAATCATACTTTTAAAAATAAGCACTTTCTAGAAATATCTGTTGAGAATTCATCATCAAGGTCCACATACTTTGATAGAAAATATGACCTCATTAAATGATTTTGATTGGAATATAATTCTATATAGAAAAATGGTAGGATTAATATATTTAATAATATATTAATATAATACTTACCTTTAAACAAGTTCAAATTAAATTTTCCATGTCAATATCTATGGACACTTCCAAACCTTATAGATTCATTGGTATGTTGTATAGTTAATTACTTGTATCATTGGTCGATCATTTTGTACTTACGGTCGATCAACTTTTACTTTTATTTTTTATACTTATATATTATCCAATAATTTATTGATTTTGAGACTACTATACATGGTCACTTTACTTGGCAATGTGGCTGCATGTTTTTTATGGGTTCATACTAACTAGTCTTGCAGTCATTCTATTAGATGTGCAGTTTATCTCTTTGTGAAAAATATTGTGATGAATGATTAGATTACAATGTATGGTTGATCTATTTGTCTTATAGTTTCTTAGATCCATTATCATATACTCACCATGGTTGATGAGGTGGTCATTTGATCGATCACATATTTCATTTGATATATTTTATATACCAATACATAGTGAAATTTTTATTATTTTCCAAAAAATGAATTTACTTTTAGAAAACATAAAATGGATTATAAATGACATAAAAAATATTTTTTATTATTAAATAATTAATTGTTGTAGTAAGCTACCAAAAATATTATCAACAATATAAACATTTATAAATTATCTTTTAAAATCCATTTGATATAATTTGTAATTTAGATGTTCTATATAAGAAATAATTATTATGATGGATTCAAGTCTAGTTTCTAGATCAATGTTTTATTCTTAACCAATCCCCTCTTCTTGACTATAACTTTGTCAAACCAAACTAGATATTTTTTTAATTATTATTCCATATTCATCAAACTTGTTTCTATATACCCACTTGTTTCTAATAGTGAGTTAGTTTTTAGGTCTATCTACTAATTCCCATTCTTTATTTCTATCGAAATAATTCAGTTATTCTTCCATATCCATTACCCAATGTTCTCTATTTATTATTTTATTGATATTTTTTGTTTCAAGCTATCATAAAAAATCACTAATTCTCAACCTAGTTTCTTAGTGAGGATTGGTTTTGAGTAAATATATTCAAGTCTCCTACAATAGTATCCATGGGATGTTTTTGATGGTTCTAGTGGTTTTAGAGACTGAAGTACTTGGTTATTCCAAGTATTCTTCTAGGTAAAGAAGGATTTGAAGGTATCTTATAATATATTTCTCATGTAAATCATTATAAGGGTTTTAATCTTTAGAGGTATTATTGAAACTTAAATTTGACATATCATCCTCAATATTTTCTAAAGTGGGTTTGGGTTCATGTGGATATGTCTCAACAGTAGTGACATGAACATTTTCTTCAACAATATTAGATTTATTTTTAATGAATCAATAAGATTTACTAGTGGTTTAATAAAAAAGATAAATTACTGCATAACTTTTAGGTGAAAATTTATACAAGATCTCATTTGTATTTGGAATGCAGAATATGCATCAAAAAACACTAGAGTAACTTAGTTTTGGTTTCATACCATTCCATAATTTAAATGGATTCCTTTTCAATATAGGTCTAACAATAAATCTATTAATTGAATAAAATATATGTTAATATCTTCATCCCAAAAATATATATTTATGTCATATTCACTGAGCATTATCCAGAAAATTTTCTGAAGAGTCATACTTCTACTTTCCACAACCCCATATTTTTAGGTGAAACAAATTGTGAGTATAACCAACTAGTGAGAAAATAGATTCAAACTATTGGTTATAAAACTCTCAACCATGATTAATTCTCATGTTTTTTTATTGTGACTCCACTAAATTTCTATAATGAAATTTTATATTTTTAAAAATTGTAATGAGATTCACTTTTATGATAAAGTTAGAACACAAATATATAACATGAATAATCATCAAAAATGAAATAGGCATACTATTTTCCTAAGATACAAGAAACACTTGACAGTATAGTTAAATCCATATGAACCAATTCTAGTGGTTAAGAGGTGGATACCTATTTATTTATTTTGAAATATATTTTGTGTTTCTTTATACTTTGAACGAGATTGTACATTTTTTCTTTAAGTAATTCTATCTTAGGTATATCCTTTACTAAACCTGTTTTATTTACATTTCTTAGTGATTATATATTAAATTAGCTTATTCTCCTATTGCATATCCCATATTATCTTTGAGAAGCATCCAAATAAGATACATTATTGGAGTATAAAGAATCTAAATTAATAGTACAAACATTATCCTTTTGAAAAGAAATAGATGCTAAATCATCTTTGAAATAATAAAAGCATAATTTTCATATTTAACATTAAAACAATCATCACACAATTTTTAAATACTAAGAATATTTTATTTTATTCCATCAATGAATAAAAATTTATAAATAATAACAAATTCAGAGTTACCATTTTTTCTAAGTTCACTAATATTTCCTTTTTCATTGTTATTCCGAGTGAAATTTCAACCATTCACTTCAATAAGATTCTTGAAGCTTAAATAATAGTTATTCATATGTATGGTACATACACTCTTAAGATACCCTATATTCTTACTATATCTCTTTAAAAAAAATTTCCGAAGAGAATAAAAGAAAGAAATTATTTTGGTTCCTAAATTTTCATGGGTCTATAGAAGTTAAAAAATAAAGCCTTAATAATCCATTTTTTCACATTATTTCTTAAAAAATATATTTAGAAAATAAATCATTTTTAAGTCAAAAAATTTTAGAGTGATTTCAAAAACTAGAAATTTCTTATAAATTATATTCTTTTTTTAACAATGAATAAAATAAGTTATTTTATAGCTTCTCTTGGTATCCAGATCCATATACAATTCTATATTTGGATTTTTGGATTTTTTTTTTCATGCCTCATGATACTGAAAGTAATTATTATATCAAAAAACTATTCAAAATCCTTCTTGAACAGTTCATTTACCATTTTTATAAAAGTATTTTCCTTTAATAAATTTTAATTATTCTCATTTTGTATACTAATATTAGATTTATACACCACACATAAAACATTAATTTATTTATAATTTTATATTTATATTTTATCTCATTAATTGGATCTTATAAAATATCACAATACTTTTATAATTCATCATTATACAATCTATATTCATTAGTAATATGAGTATAATAAGTATATGGTACCTAATAAGAAGTAGTAATAAAGAATAAATTTTCGTTTTCATTTCTATCTTCTCATCTAGAGTCAGAGTTGTTGGATCTATCCTCTGATGCTCTCCAAGTGGAATTTATTTCTATCTTTAGTATTTTATATTTATCCTCATATTTATACCTATATTTTATCTTCATACATTAAACTTTTATATGTACTTTTCTCTTATATTCACAACTGGTAATATCATTAAGGGAATCATTGTTTTTCTATTATTTCCACCAATTTTCCCATTTGTCATACTTTGCTTTATAATTCAAATTATGAAATAATTTATTATTTTTGTAAAACTTATTAAACCTTATTTATTTATCATCCATTTCTTCATAATTATTAGTATTATCTTTACTTCCACCAGTACTAAAAAGTTTTACAACTTCCTTGGATTTTGATTGTGATGCCTTAAAAGAAACATATTTTACTTTTAGTTAATCCTCTTCAATGTTCAATTTTAGTTCTTCTTCATATATCATCAACTTTTTAATTAAATTATTGAATGTTAGTTTTCTCATGTCACATGATTATCCAATAGATATTATAGTACCTCTCCACTAATCAAGTAAGCACCTCAAGATCTATAACACTTGAAATTTTTCACTCATATTATATCCAATTGTAATCATAGTATTTATGATCTCATTAAACCTAAGATACATGTAAAAGAGGGATTCAATAAGTTTCATTTAGAAAAGACCATACTTTGTAATATTTGTATTTAATCTCACTTCCTTTATATTAGAAGTTATTTTATGAGACATAGTAAGGGTATCCCCGATTGGATTATTAGTATCACATGTAGGTATCTGATTAAATTAATCTTCCCCTAAAGGAAAAAAATAAATAATTCAATACTTTTAAATTATAATTATTATAATATTAAGTAGGATAATATCATTACTTTCAATAATTTATAGGTTTTCTATATTTATCTTCAATAGAACACCAAATATCAAAACTTACACTCACAAGTTTGATTTTATTTTTTATTTCCCTCTAGACATAATTTTTACCATTAAAATAAGTTTCTATACTGGTTGCATGACCTTCAGTCATTTCCTACATAATTATAAATTAAAGAAAAAATAGAAAATTAGATCCTGTTAAAAACTTGATCAAAATTGAATACATGAAATGAAAAAAAACTAGCAATGATATCAATTATTGATCCTTGGGGAGAACACAATAAGGGACTAAATTTAGTTTCTAATTAAAATTTGTGTTTAAAAAAATTAAAATGAATTACCCCCACTTATATAAACATAATAGTTAATTAATATTGTAGGTATATAAAATTTAATTATTTTAAATAAACTCCCAAAATTATGATTATAACTCAGTTAGAATAATCTTACAATTTTCCTAATCTTTTGAGATTAATTTTCTCTCATTAAACAATATGTATATCAAATGTAAAAAATAATTATTATAGTATAATTTTAAAAAATAGATATTAATAATAGATTTATGAATAGAGTATGAAAAACATAGAATTATATAGTAAAGTACAAATAAGAGGTTTAGTATTAAAAAAATAGTTAATCTTTTCTACTTAACAGTCACCTACTGCTAAGTATTTTTATTAATAAAAAAATAGTTTAAAAACCTATATCTATCTTTAGAAACAAAAGAATGAAAGGATTAATAGGATATACAAAAAAACATCCAAAGATTATGTGCGGGTACAGATGAGATGTAAGAAATATGAGAGAGAGTTTACTACTCTTCAATAAAAATAAAGAGGAAGTGGTAATGAATACACAACACAATATAACCATATATCTAAGGTAAATTAAAGTAGAGGGAAAAGGAGAATAAATAATTTGATACAAGAGAAAATTTATTTTATTTCATTCTATAGATGATTCTTCTTTTCATGTTGTTCATCTTTAGGTTCAGTGATAATATGTAATGGTGTGAGGTTGTTCTTAGATCTATCAATAAAGTTCTGTTAAAAATAGAGTATAATCTACTTCATGTTTTTCACATTAATTCAAGTATTAATTTTCTAAATATGCATCCCTAACTTCTTTCTCTATCATTAGTCTTCTATGAAAGGAAAAATCCTCTAAAAAAGAGTTGTTGGAAATGTGTTATTATGGATCCTCAAAATCAGCATGAAATTCGAGAGTATTAAATGCTTCTAACATAACATTTAATTATATGTGTAATGTGGTTGGAAAATATTATATAAAAAATAGTACCCACTTTTAGACATGCTCACATTAAGTGTGCCACGTCATCTTATCTATAGAAGTTCAAATACTTAGAGAAAAATTTGATTGGGTCTATTAAGAAGGTTGTACAATCGATAACTTAACATCATGATTGATCTAAAACGTTGGAAAATTATACAAAATTTCTGGCATTCCATATGGTTTCTTTAAGACTTTGCGACAAAACTAATTTTCCAGGTGTTTTCTTCAACTAAATATGTGGTAAATTGGAATATTGTGGTATCATTGATTTTATCACGCGATTGATCCAATACTTTCAAAGATTTATGAGAATAGAAAACCATTTAGTCACTTAAAATTGGCCTTGTTGATTCTTGTTTGTTCATGTAGATGGTTGTTCTATGATGGTTGATCCATAAAGAATGTGTTTGATCACTTATTTTATGGTCAGTCCTATAATTTGTGAAAGTTTTGATAGCATTAGTCACTCTAACATGACTTGTGGCCTCTTGAATCCTTTTTTAAAATTTCCATCATGGATGATCTAAGAGTCATACAGTTGATAATTTGTCTATCTGGTCACTTTGGTACATAGTCAACTCTTAACTTGTCTAAATTTCTACATATGGTCAATGGAAACTTCATGTGTTCGATCTAGAATGTTTTTGAATTTATCTTTTCTAGACTCAGGTTTGGTAGTCTAGCCTCTTCAAATTCTCAGTCATTCCAAGTCTTTATGATATTTTCCAAATTTCCCAAAAGAAATGGTTTACTTCCCTAAATAAAAGAAAATATTAGAAACACAAAAACATGATTTTTTATTATTAAAATAAAGAATTCGTGGACTAAGAAAATAGTCATAATGTAGGAAACCCACTCCATTCTATGATTATATTTTTCAAGTCACATATTTCTCAGTATTATTTTACGTGTTACAATGGGTTATGTTGTTATCATTTACCCTAGAGAAGGATTCAACCTAAACTTCAAAACTATAATATTATTAATGTGTTGGAGCTTTATCATAAAAGTTATATTATACCACCTAGTAGAAATGTGTCATTTTTATACTAGAACCAAATATCTTCAAGGTATCTCCTCAAACTTCATCATGGATAGATCTTCAATTACCACTTATACTACCATTGAATGTAACATGTGTTTCATAATATCCCTTCCATTGGTAACTTAATTTTGGATATCTCACTATAACAATTAAATATCTGGTAAATTTTCAAGTCACTACTGAATATTTTCATAACTCTATTTATTATAGTATTTTAGATTTGGATAATTCACTCTAATTCTTGATAATAATATATTTTGGTCTTCTAATAGCTTTGACCAATATTTAATTTTGATGAATATAGTTTGGAAATTACTTATCTTCAACTATTCACACTTTATAATCTCAATTGTTTAATCATTATAACTTTAATAAAATTATTTTTCCCTTTATATAACCAGTATTTCTCTTATAAATGTGGATAATATTAAGACTTCAATTAAAAAGTACCACTCACTCAAAGTCTTCAGCCAACCACCTTGAATAATTCTAACGATTTTAGATTTTTACCTCATCAAATCCTCTAAAAACATCGATGTCAGTATTATTCAATTCATCCATAGATCGTATATTAAATCATGATCTTACCATTATGAATATCTCATATTGAAAACAAAACATAGAATCATCAAAATAGTTGTGACATCACATGAATGAAATGTCCCTCATCATCTTTTAGTCAACCAACATCCATATAAGTCAATCATATCTTCGGGTTCTACATTTTCATTTACTCATTTTAAATATCCTTATGTACTTCAAGTATCCTATAATATGATTAATGTGCTTGGAGTGGCCTCTATCCATTTAAATTTTATTATTCTAAAACTTTGTCCCACACCTTCTTATTATGGACAACTCAACTTGTATTCATCTTAATACCTATTAAACATCAGTATCTAGCTTATGATACTTTTAATTTTCCATGTATCTAGATTTCCACTCAAACATTTCTCCTTAGAATCTTAAACAAATAGATTAGTCATTTTATCTTTTGATACTTTACCCTTCATCAAAATTCATTAGTTTTTCTAACATTCTGAACTTTTTGTTCCTAAACTTTCACCACTTGTGCTTCTGGTGGTTTCAAAGATCACACTTACTTTCTTATTATTATCTAGATAATTCAGAATCAGACTTCATATGTTGTTTCTTCCATATGTTTATCTTGGATTACACTTTACTTTATTCCTTTTCTATTTCCTTTGAAACAAATTTTTTACTCCTCCAAAGGTACATGTTATAACATCCAGTCAACTCCTTTCATCTAGCTTTAACTAAGATAAGAAATATCTACATCTATCGACTCTACTATCCAAATGGGTTTTCTTCAATATCCAATTTTTATTAACTCCTCAATTTCCACTTAATAACTACTTTTGTCAATATTTTTCAACATATTTATAACTTACCTCTATATTAATTAATAATTATACAATCATCATATTTATAGGCTTCTTACAAATAGAATAGTCTCTATGAATGTATATTTCTTCTTTCATCAGCATAGTATTGTCATCTATTCATTAATTTTGGTGACATGAGTTAATCCTATTATCTGGTTATATTATTAGGTCTTTTTTAGTGTCAAATTCACTATTAGAACTTGTATCTATGATGTTTCTATATATAATGGTTTCACCTTCCATAGTTTGAATATCCATTGAATTTAATTCCTAAATACCAATAGGAATCCACACCTATTCTGTATTTATTGACTCTAAATATCATTACCAATTATTGAAATCCATTATTGAAAAAATATAAAATACTTCATCATCACCATCATATGGGTTCCTTAATCTCCTCCTTTTGATTTATTATCAATACCCATTAATTTAATACCCATTAAAAACTAATGTTATTGTCATTTCACCCCCTTATTAACAATAAATTCAAATTCTTTTTTATCTCCTTCTCTCAAGAACATTGAGTGAGGGACCTTCATCGGGATTTCTCTTCTTCTTCTCTTAGATTCCATTGATACTAATGTAATAAATAAATACTTTAGGGAATGATGGAATCAGTTTTTAATATAAATG
The DNA here is from genome assembly GCA_963277665.1 of Viscum album. Classification (NCBI taxonomy): domain Eukaryota; kingdom Viridiplantae; phylum Streptophyta; class Magnoliopsida; order Santalales; family Viscaceae; genus Viscum; species Viscum album. The sequence continues at coordinate 530,557,246 of OY728139.1, read as the reverse complement.
AGTAGAAATATATCCAAATATAATTATATGTGATCTATGATTGATGTACAAAATAAGAGTCTCTAACATTGACAACAATGTAGGCTATATAAGTTTTAGTAACTAATATAAACTCACTAAATATTTTTAGGTGTAATTTAAATTAATTTTTATGAAATTTAATTAAAATAACCATCTCAATAAACCTAGAAAAAATATTCAACCTAAAAATTATGTTTCTCCCCCTTTTCAATTTAATTCATAATTTTCTATTAAAGATCAAATTTTTCACCATTAAATTTAAAATTATATTTTTATATGTGGATAGGAGGCTGTAGAAAACATTCCTCGAATATGTAGGTAGCTTTATTTTCTTGGTTTTCATTATTTAAAACTTAATATTCATCATCCTCCAGAGCATATGCAACTAAAAAATATCAATTCTTCAATCCACTAGATTTTCACCTTTTGGTGCATCTGATCTTCAGTTACTTGGATTTTTGGATATTCGATATTTAGCGTTCTACTTCTTCTGAATCATTAGGTTTTGATTCACTCCCATTAAAGGGTATAACTACATATTTATTCTACAACATGGTTAATATAATCTAAGATGATCTGGATCAGACCACTTAAGTTAAATTCCTCCACATTCGATTTTTTTTCAATATCTATAAAATATTCTCCATAGTTCTCTATCCAAGTATCCCTTTGATTATAACAACTTCAATTCCCCCTTTTCATTAAACTTAATTTGGATAGTGTAGTAATATGGTGAAAATTAATTTTATTTTAAGTAGATAAACAATGCTTATATATCATTCTCTATCCTAAAACTCTCTTCACTTTATCTCCATTTTTATTCATTCTTTAACCCTTTAACTTCTCATCACCAATCCTTTATGGAAGAATACATTTATTATCATTACCATAATTTTCTAGTTTTTCAAGTTTTCTTCTTAAATTATACTATAAATGTATATTCATTTTTCTTTTCAATGAAAAAATCATTTTTATTTTTATTCACTTCTATTTTTTTTATTTCTTTCACTTGATTCGAAAAAATTTCTCTGCAAACCTTTTGAAAGTATTTTTCTTTCAATTTCTACTGAGATCTCTATTTCATATAAAACAAATTATCTTCTCATTCCTATTAATTATTATTTAAAAAAAATTACTTTATGAGTAATGTTTTTATAGACTACTTAAGAGCGTGTTCGACCTTTATACATCATATACCTGGCTTATTTTATTTTTCTAAGTTACCCTTATATGGTAACTTCTAACGAAACTCAACTTTTTCATCATATATTTCTTCCACCATTACAACATTCTTATTTATTTCTAGAATGTATTCAACTTTTTTCTTAAGTTTTATTTAGTTAAAATAATAATTCATGGAAAATTTTCAATTATACATTATGTGACCCTTACTTACATAATAGAGGCATTTCTTTTTGGGTGTGACGTCTTCCTTTACTTTATTATAGGGTGAATTCTACCTTAAACATTTATTTGTTTACAAAACCATGAATACATATAGTCTATATTTTTTTCATTATCATTAAAATTTGTTTTCATTCTTCTATTGGTTAGAGATTTATTATTCTTAGTGGATGTAAATAATGACTCATTATCACCATGACCACTTCTTTCATTCCTTCCACATAACTTTCAATGTTTTCAAATCTAATGGATGTCAATATTTTTTCCTTTTTCTATGAGGGTTGGACGTACTTAGGTAAATTCCTTATAACTTCCATTATTATCCCACTTATTGTGGGTCCCCTAAAAATTTTATACCTATGCATATCATTCCAAAAATTTATTTCCATGCTTTTGAAGCTTCTATAGCATTGATAGTAGTTGAGAAGAATTATATTCTTTTATTATGTTTAATGTTTGATGGTGGAATAACATGTGGAACTTATTACTTATAGAAACCTTATTGGGAAAAATATTTCAATTTATTTCCATCATCCACTTTTATAGATATTTTTGGTTTCCCCTTACTTTCCTCCACCCACCATTCTCTTGAAATTAAGTTTTCATTTGCAATATTCAATGCATCGTAATTAGTGAAATTTTTTTTTCTAAAAATTGGGCTTACCTTCTTCTTTGTTCTAGTAGAATATATAAATTAAAATGATTTTACATTCTTTCTACCAGTAGAATTACTCTTTTGAGAATTAATATTATCCTTATAAATTTCAACAGTGTATTTTTTTAATGTCATGTGATGATTCAACTTCATTAACTTTCATGTTTTTCAAATTTCATTGTAATCTCAATAATCTTTAAAGTTAAGTTGTTATTAGGATCTTTAAGACACCTTAATTTATCTTCATATTCACCTTATAACATCTTCATCTTTTCCTCATGAAATATATCACTTATTTTAAGGAATGATCAAGTTACTTTACTCATTTTTTCATGTTCTCTATTTATTATTCTTAACATCAAAAATTTACACGTGATAAATATTTAGTGTATATAGATTTTCCCTAATAACTTTCAATGACACAACTATTTCAAAAAAAAAACATCTATGTAAATATTATTCATAAGAGTGAACTTTTATTTATAGATTTTTGCTAATTGATCCTTGGAATTAATGTGTTTTGTGAAGGTGTCACTTATATATTCCTTCTAAAGTTTTTTTCATGCATCATAATCTCATTTAGAATTGATTCTTCAAGATATTGTAGCCCTTCATTTTTAACTTCCAACAAAGAGTTATTAACTTCAAAAGTATATATTAATCGGTGGAAAAATTTCAAAAAATAATTCCAATATATATCATTCTCAAAGATACTTATTTTATATCCTTTATTGAGTTGGAAAAATATTCAATTGAAAAATTATGAAAAATTGTTCCTTTTATTTTAAAAGCACTATGAGGATTTTTAATTTTCAAAACTTCTTAGTCAATACATCCTCTATATCATCATTTTACGATTCCAAATGTTTTTTTATTCATATATACCCTTGATGTGTGAAAATATATAAGGGGAAACTTCATGGGGACTTTCATTAAGTAATACTAGAATTTATTATAGCATTAATTAATCAATTCAACTGAATCAAACTCATAAGATCTCATATTTTATTCTTTTCTAGGATTAATTGTAATATATTTTTCAATAAAACTTCTACATTATCTATATTATGGTGTTGGTGGATAATTATTCTGATAATTATGTGAGGATAACTTTCATTGATTCTAAGTTTCTTTATTCTTCAAATTATTTAGTATTCTGGAAAAAATATCCATGTTTCTATTAATAGAAATAATATCAAAACAATTTATCTTGGTATTACCTTTGCATTTTTTAGGTAAAATTATATTTTTATGTTCAAAAAATTGAAACGTTATTTGAATTTTTGAAAATAATGGATAAAAAATAATAAATCAAGTAATAGGGAACCTAGTTATCTTTGATATCACTTGTTATATTATGAGAGAAAATAAGTGATTCATATTATTGAACTCCATGATGTTCATATTTTTAATCCAAAGAAAACCATAGTGTGGGTATCATCCTAAACCCAAGTCATCAATAAAAAAATCCCTTTGGTGGAGAGGTTGGCTTCTCCTCACACTAACATGTTAAGGTTATCAATGATGAAACATCTCATCGATTTATCTGATACCACTTGTGAGTCCTAGTAGACTATGTAGTCACCCTAAGAGTGAGTTAAGTTACCGGTTTCCAACTTTTAAATGATTAGCATCAACTTAAACATTTTATTACTTTAATTTTATCAGATATTTTTTATGAGTTAGGATGTTACCTCGACACTTACTCCCACATGAAATGCTAAAAATGTAGAGAAATTAGCACATCGTTACTTTTAAAGTGTTTCTCTCCATTATGGTAAACCTGCTACTTTTTGTGATCAGGATATGTGAGTTACATATTTTCCACTATTATCATGAGTATAACAATTGGGAAAGTTATTATCCTTTATCCTGGAGTAGGATTCAACCTGGACTCTAAAACCATAATATTAAGCATGTGGTTTATCTATCTTCGAAAAAGTTCCTTCTACCTCCTAGTATTAATATTGAATCGTTTATAATGGAACTAAAAAACTTCAAGGGTTATCATAAAACTTCCTCATGAATTTATATTCAACTACCCCCTAAACTTACATTATACTTAGCATGCATGTCATCCTATCTTTTATTTTAGTAACTTAATTTTAGAGCTCTCAATGTAACACTTCAATATCTAGTAAATATCAAGGTCACTAGTTGACATTGATTTTCCTATCTTCCTTTTAGTCTTCAAGATCCAGATAAATCACTCATCTTCCTTGGAATAATAAGTTTTGGTCTTCTCAAAAAATTTACCCATATATACTTCCAATGAATGTATGTTTGAAACTCCCTCACTAAAAATATTCTCACTGTCTCGGCTTCTTCATTCAAACACCATCACCTTATTTGAATAATTTTACCCCTTTATATAACCAAAAATTGATTGATAAATGTGGGGAACATATGGAATTCAATTTGAAACTTTCTTTCTCTCAAAGTCTTTACTCAACCACTATAATTACTTCAAATGATATCTAAGTTTGACTTCAGAAAATCGCCTAAAAAATCATTATAAAAATTATTCAACTCAACCTAAGATCTCATCTAAAATCATGATCTTCAATTCATAAATATTTTATTTTGAACTTATATCTTAGCATCATCAAAATTCTTGTGACATTTCTTGAATTCAAAGTCCATCATCATATTCAGGTCAACAAACTTTAATTGAAGTTAGTTGGCTCCTTCAGGTTCTTCCTTTTCCTCCACTCAATCTTATATAGCCTTCAGCACATTTAACATCCTTGGCCATGATTCATTTATTTATGGCGATATCTATTTATTTAACCGTCATTCATCTCAAATATTGGTATATACATTCTTTATCTATCCAACTCAACATTTTGATCATCTTTCTTCTTGTTAAACATTAGCCTCTATCTTTTGATGCTTTTTGATTTATGTGTATCAAGAATTCCACACATACTTTTCTCGATAAATTATTTAACATAATTATTAGTCAACTAAGCTTCTAATACTTTTTCCCTTAGACAAATTAATTATCTATTAAGACTACCTGAACTCTTAGTTCCTCATCTACTACTTCTATAACTTCTAGTGGTTTCATATATTTCACTTCCTTTAATATTATATTATGGATACTTCAATGTCAACCATATAGTGATTATTATTCTTTAGGTGTATCAAAGATTGCACTTAATTTCATGCCTTTTCTATTTCCTTGAAAGAAACTATTTTTACTCTGGAATTTTATGGTGTAGCTTTTGGTCTAATCATTTCATCCATCTTTATCTTAGATATATAATATCTCTATCTGCAGAATTTAACATCCAAATGGGAACTCTATAATTCCACATTTCACTAACTCCTCAATTGCTATTTAATAATTTTTATGGATAGTACTTCACAACATATTCCGTACTTTTATTTCTCTTGATGAAAATTTCAATAATCGTCAGATTTCTTTGATGATTCCAAATAGAATAGTCACCATGAATGCATCCATCTTCCATCAACCGCACACTCTTCTCATCTATTCATTAAATATAGTTATATGAGTTCCTTGGAGAATATAATAATATTATGCAATCTTATTCAGTTTCATATTGCAGTATTTTAACTTATATCTATGATTTTTTTATATCTAATGGTTCCACCTTCCAGAGTATGAATATATGGTGAATGTACTTCTGGAACACTCATATTCGGATTAAATTTTCTCATCTTCATTGACTCTAAATATCACTAAGAACTATTGACATCCATCATTGAAAAAAAATACTTCATCACCACCATGTTATGGGTTCTTTATATATTTAGAAAAAATAAAATCTATATCATATTTGGTGTTCATGATCTCATTTATCTTTTTCTCAACTTTTCTAATCTGTGAGATTGCTCCCATGAACTCACATTGATTTTTGTCTCTAAAAATGGTTGTATCTTATGATTTTTCAAAATTTTAATTGATTTTTTTCTTATTATTTATCTTTTCCAACCTTTATTCTAAGTTATTCTATTATAAAATCAAATTAATCATCTCAAAATTATTCTATAGAAATTCAAAGCATAATTATTTATCATAGATGTATTAAAAATCACACTAAAACACTCAAAATTGTACTGTAACTTTATCTCTTATAGCTTGAGTGATTTAGTAAAACCATGAGACTTTTAGATTAATTCTACAACCAATTGATTTAATCTCAACTCCAACTCCTCTTTATCTCATTCTTCTTGAATAAACATTATGTTGGTGGCATTTAAGAACCTTCGAGTACAAATCCTTCATCTTAAAAATTAATTCACTTCTATGTTATATTAATCTGAAATTTTATTTTCATTATAAATATATTTCTAATAAATCCATCCTATCATAATCTTATCCAAAAAAAATTATCTTAAATGAAACTATTTGGTAATATTTTGACCATTGAAAAAAAATCAAGAACCAGTAGATTTAATTCTCAATTCTGATAAAAAGTAAAGATTTTTAAATATTCTCCTATAAAAATAATTTGATGATAAAATAGTTATCATCTCTATCAAAAATCAAAAAAAATATTGTATCATATATAATGAATACATTATGATTTTTTAAACATGTTATAATGGCTCATTCATTATCCTAAATAATCATTCATATGAAAAATAAAACTCTAGAAACTCATATTGATTTTATTATTTTTTTAATTTACATATGTATAAAATGGTCCTTATAGAATCATCTTTATAGAAATCCCTTAAAAATCATCCATAAGATTTAGCAGAACCATGCTTAAACAGAGACCAAATCATGCTTACTGGAATATGATCCTTGCAGAATACTTGTAGATTCATCCTTACAAGAGGAGACCCTTATATCTTTGCATGCTTATATCTTAATTCATACATGGATCATCATTATGGGAAATGATGTTTATGGGGTGATTATTCTTATTAAATTATCATCTGTATATAAATTACCCCTATGTACCATTATTCTTACATAGATGATGCATATGTAAGTTGAATTATGTTTACACATGTGAGAGTTATGCTTATGTAGAATGAATATGACACTATAAATAGTTCATATTATCTCATATTATGTTTATATATCACTATATCATCCATATAAATCACCTTGGTCACTAAGATGATTCCTATATAGAATCCCAAATTTTTCTAAATTTCAACTTTAAACTCCAAAATCTTGAATTCTTTAATTAATTTAATATTTTATTTAAATCAACTCATGTCCGATTAAATCTATTCAAAACACATATAAACAATTTGGGAATTTATCTCACCATATAAAAAATTTAACACCATTTCTAAGAACTCTTACTACATATAAACACAAATTTGAGTATTCCATAAGCCTTCACCACCTATGAAACATAAAATTCACTTCATCCTTAAAAACAGTCATATAAGTTTTTACTCACACTAAAATTAGTATCCTTCATTCATAGTGACATAATCCTGGTTTCTCTATAGCTTCAAATCTTTGATCTTGTATTCATCTGACATTGAACTTATTTAATAACACCTTAAACAAGTTGTATCTAGTATCTAGTACTTAAGGCCTTTTCTCACTATAGTAGACAACACTCAATAGTGTTAGGGCCTATCTTAATCATGAGGACCATATATATCAATAATATTATTTCTTGGGACGTAATCATGGAACCAAACTCATTCAAACTCTATTTTTAATAGATGAATAATCCTTTTCACCTTAAATATCATCCAGCTCTTCTATTTTAAATTTACATTTATTTCATATAAAATCCAACTATAATTTGCTTTACCTAATACATGGGAATACTTCTAGTCTTTCATTTGATGGATGTTAATTCCATCACCCATTCTTCTATGCTCATTGATATCATACATATTGGAATTATATATTTGCAACAAATGTGATCAGAAACCAAAAGTAACTTCCCTTAAAATTCTCAATATTACCCAAAATACCCAAAGATTAATGAAAATTAAATCAAAATTAATAAAGTGTGTTATAATGTTGTTTGAGGAGAATCTTTGAAGTATATTTAAATGTTTCCTTGGCAATTATGAGTTATTTAGGAATTAATTAATATATTTAGTGGAAGATACTCTCCCATTTGATTCTCTCACTCTCTCCCATTTCATTTATAATTCAAAATACTAGTATATCATGGAAAGTAGGTTCTAACATAAGTTATTTGGGTGATTCAGTTCATCCCATTGTTACATCTCAGAGGGAATATCTAATTGGTTGTTCCTATTAATCTTTATCAACCATAGATAGAAGGTAATAAAATTCGTGATCTCTAGTGTAATGTATACATTATTTAAATATATAATATAAGGATTCATATTCAATGCATGGTTTTCTTTTAATTTGTTGTTTATAATGAATTTTTGTTACATTGATTATGTATTAATCATTTCAAGAAACCTAAAAATTTATTCATACTATTAGATGAATGATATGGGATGTATTCATTGAATTGATATATCTATAAATGAAGAATAAATAATATATGAGTAATTATATGGGACTGAAATACTCTGTGTCTTGTGGCTACTTGATATATGAGAAAAAAGGATCATATGAAAATTAATTCTTGTATATGATACAGTTGGATCACATATGTATTGAGATATAAGTGTTTGATGGATATCACGCTAGATCCATGTATAGATTAAATAGGGTTAATTCATTTATATAGGATTCTATTTTAATAAATTTATGAAATCAATAATTCATATTTATTTTCAACTCTATAAATTCCCATGGGGTCACAATTTTTTATTTACTGAATGGGGATTGAGTTTTATGAAAATCAAAAATCCACTCCGAAAGGTTTTTTATAGTTTATTCAAAATGATATTTTTGTTGGTATTAACAAGGAATTTCATATTATGTGCTAGATGATAAATTTAAAAAAAATGAATATATTAAAAAATAGTTTTGGTTATGATTTCATAAGTTATTATATATCATAAAAATATAAGGGGAAATGGTACAAAGTATAAAGTTTTGTTACAAGTTGGAGATTGAGGGAGTTGTTCACTAAATACATATATATGCATATATTCCAATATCATAGAGTGGATATAAATATGTCTTATGGTATGACACATCAAAACCATAGAATGTATTAGTTTGGTCATATCATTTAGTATGATATAGTGATGATGTGTTACCACAGTCTTGACATGCCATAGAGTATGACGCGAGTATTATGAACTTTTTGATTCATATTGTCCTATAACTATAGAATACTATGATCAAAAATAAATTCCAACATTAATTTTTAACATTGAGGAATATTCAAAAATGGATATCATTATTATTTTTGTTTCATAAGAAGAAATATATGGGAAAGTTTTCATGGACAAAGGGTTATAAGGATTGTTACTTAACATGTCATTTACTCATATGTTATGAATATACGAGTAGATTTATAGATACTTGGGAATTATCACTGAGGGAAATAAAATGAAGCTAATTCCATTGATATGTAGTTTGGTACATTTCCAAGACTCCTACCAATTCTCCTTATTAATCTCTTCCTCCATTATTTGCATCTTGAAATACTAGTATATTGTTAAAGAAATAATGGATTTTATAGAATTGGTGGGTGACTCAAATTAGTAGGTAGATAAAATAATGAGTGATGAAATCATTGGTTTCACCTCTAGGATATTCATCAAGTTACTATGATTGAAGATACGAGTAGTAGCCAACAACAACAAAACATACATGATGCTCATTATTTTATACATGATTTCAGTTTTTCATAGCATGGATATATTTGGAATGAGTTTTATAATTTCTTACATTGCTTTGATAAAAATTTTATTCACTAATATAAAACCATCAGTGTCACCATGGTCTAGAAAGTGACCAAAAAAATAAATTTGTGGAGTTTGTGGGTTATTTAGTCATGTACTTCAATGGGATCTCAAGTATTTATAATAAAATGAACATATCATACAATAGAAAACATGTAACATCCCATTACCTTCTTTAAGATATTTCTTTACCCTTTTTATCCCCTTTTTGTTGGGTCATATTTTGGTATCATTCCATAGGAATTTGGAGAATTTTGAAAGACCAAGGGGTTATTAATGGGTGAATCTAGGTTAAGGAAAACCATTTATTTTGGCCCAAAATACCACGCATCCTGATGTGATCCACCAGAAGGGGGTGCATAGTTTTTTTAAACCATACATTTGCACCATAAAAACCATAGTACCTAAAAAGTGAGGGTTTTTATAGTTAGTGAAATTTAATATAAATTGTGTTCCCTCCTATGAGAAATTTTGCACCCTACCAATAGGGGAACATAGTTAGGGCACACGGTTTGGCTAACCATTTGGCCCTACCTAGAAAACCATGTGTGAAAGTTTTAATTCCTCCAAAATTTTAATTAAAAATTTGGAACCCCTAGTTTCCCATTCCTAATAAACACATTCAACTCTAACTAGAATTCCATGGATGTAAAGGCTCCCAATAGAAGATTTTGTCTCCTCGTACCACTTTTCTTAGAGGATCGAATCATTTTTTATCTCATTCGCTCTCCTCTAGATAAGTGTATCCCCTGTCATGTGTTTTCTTTCCATATCTCATTCTATCCTTTATAGAGAGTTATGGATCATCATGTTTTTTTATGAATCTAAACTCTATATTGTTGGATCTTGTTTCTAGGTTGCGTTCCTAGTTTTTTCATGCCTTTGTTATTCACTAGAGTTCCCCATTGAAGGTGTTTTTCATTTTAATCCCTTAATTTAAAAGTTAGGTGGTTCTATACTACTTTTTACTATAATTGAAATATAAATTTTATTAATTGAATTGAAATGAGTTTTTAATTGATTTAAAAACCATGATTTGAAAGGATTTTATATTTGATTTTATATGTAATGGAATTTGTGAAAAACACCATTCTTGATTGAATTAATATGTGGGGGGATTTGGGAAAAAATAATTTCTTGATTCAAAATTGATTTGGAAAATTGATTTGGTGTTGAACTTTGAGAAATATAGATTAAAGTGAAAAATGATTTGAAATGGAATGAATTGATGAAAACCTCTATTTTTGTTTTGTAATTAGAAAGGCATGTTGAAAACTAAAAATTGGGAAATTATAAATTGAATTTATTTTATATTTTATATTTCCTTCTTTTTGATTGATTAATTGTTTTAAGAACATGTTTTAATAGGTAGTTATTGGTAACTAGGACAAGCATGTTGGGGACTTACCTCCATCGAAATGGATTGACGATAAAAGTTGTTACTAAAATAACTACAGTATGAATGTCAATCATTAATTACCTTATTGGTGTGTAGAATTCCAATGATTGGTTCCCCTATTGGAGTGTATTTGTGTTTGTGCACTATACTAGATCCAAAATCATTATGAGATGTTTAAGGATCCTATTACCAGAAAAACTGACTTACTATGGGGATTTGATACAGGGTTCTTTACTATGATTTGTAACTTCATTATACATTTCAATGATTATTGAACTGTTTTATTCATTCCAAATATTTTATATATGTTTTTTATAAAAAAAATTAATTAATCCGTCTTTGATATATCTTCCATCTCTTTTAATATAATTTTTTTTTATGGTTTAAAATATGTGAATGAAATACCATTCCTTTTTTATTTAAATTTAATTCATAATTTGTTTAGTTTTCATATAATTTTTTTTTTAAAACTTGGTGAGACCCTACTGGGATTTATATCTCACACCCTACCTTTTATTTTGGGTATTTTTAGACTTTCTTATGCCAGGTCCAAGAAAAGGGAAAGCACTATTTGGAGGTGGTGGATGTTCTTGATCCCAGGGACCATGCGGTCATGTTGGTGATTGATGGAACTATTGTCCACTTTTTACATAGTAGCCTTTGGGGAACTTTTTTGGTTGATATTTTTATTCCCTTTAAGATGTTAATATATCTATCTAGGTGTTGTTTTACCGGTTTTTTCTGATACTTATCCTATTAGATTGTTGATCATACTAACTTGTATCTTTTATCTTCTGCTATTTTTAAGGTAAATTTGTTCCCTCAATGATATTGTATGATACCAAGTGATAGTGTCCTACCCATGGGTATTGGTAATTCTCTTCAGGGTATATCAAATCAAGCTCAGGTATCTGGGTAATAGGGTATCATAGATGGTTCATGAAAAGGTGGTATCAATGTTATAGGTTAAGAATATTTCCTTGATGTCAATACACGATTTGGGATATCTTGATGGAACTTAGGAGGTAGTTTTGAGAGATCTTATGGATATATATCGCCATAAAAACCCTTAATTCACCATGGGTATTTGGGAAAAGTTTCTTTGAGGATTTTTTTGATTTGATTCAAGTCTTTTCCTTACCTTTGTTCTGAGTTCATTGAAATACAAATTGTAGATTTCTACTCCATGGAATTGATATTCCAATATCTTTGTTTGGTGTATCATTTATGATGTATTTAGTATTTTTTTGATGTTTTATAGCATCATGAATCCAAGAAGACATGTGAATAGGCATCATGAGAGAGTTATTGGTGAACCATAGCAAGAAAATCCTCCAATGGTCCAAAATATTATTTGAGATAGTGGTGTGGGATGTCTAGGCTCTAGGAAAAGTACTTGCACTCGATCATGTTCAAGATCTGATAGTGGAACCTCGAAATTTTGAATCTCATGATTGTTATCAGGAGTTTCTTCTATCTAATAAACCAACTTTATAGGGTTCTAATGATCCCCAAGTGGATATGGACATGTTTATAAATATAGAACTTATTTTCGAATTCCTAGAAAATATCGATGCTACTTAGGTCAAATGTGCTACCTTTAAGATGGAAGGGCCTTGTAGGAGATGGTGGGATTTCATGAGTATGGAAAAGAAACATGATAGTTTGGAATCTAATGGAATTTTGTTTGTTTTCACTAACCAATTCTATCCCAAATCTATGGTCTTAGAAAAACCCATAGAGTTTATCAAAATTCATCAGGGTGAAATGACTGTGAGTCAAAACACAAACTATTTGGATGATATTTTCTAGTTTTATCATGATGTGGTAACTAAATAGTAGATGAATTCATGGAGATTTGAGATGGGTCTTATACCTAACATCTAGTCTTAGGTTATCGTGCTAGAGATGGATTCATATTCTAGTGTATTGGATAAGGAATTAATGGTTGAGCATGACTTTACTAGTAAGTCGGGGTTGATGGGAGTTCATTTTTCTCTCAATGGTAGTTTTGTGACTTTATTTAAAGGAAATAGGAATATTGATGAGTCTCATGGTGGTTTTAGACAACAGGAATCTTCCACACCTCATGTGGTGCTTGGCAGAGGCCCATAGACATGCTTTCAGTGTGGAAAGGTTGGGTATTTGATACATGTTTGTACTAAGGTGACAAATATTTGATGTTCATTCGGTCACTCAGGACATTTAAATAAGTTATATCATTCATTTACTTCTCTAAATAGTCTCATGGTCTCATTATCTCCAAAAGGTACTCCACTGCAATCAGATTCTTCAAGATCTAAGGGGTTCTAGCCACATGCTGTAAGATCCTGACCTTTTCTGGAGGTGTCTCGAGCTCTTTTATGAGAACTCTTTTGTCTTGTTTTGTTATATCATGTTTGTGTTTTATATAGGGTGTGTTTATTGAAATTAATATGTTTTCAGGGTTTTTTTCAAGTAAAGGTTGGCACATGGTTTTCCCAAACCAATCACCCTACCCCAGTAAACTGTGCATCCCCGGATAGAGAGAGATTGTATGGTTAGCACATAGTTTGTTAAATTGTGCTCTCTCGTAGTAGTAACCATGAACCCCATAACCACCCCCATAGCATATATGTGTGTTTAGGGCACATAGATTGGAAAAATGTGAACCCCTTCCTAGGAAACCATGCACATAGGTTTAATTATTCCAAAATTTGGTTTTAAAATTATATAACCCCATAAACTTAACCCAAAGTCAGCCCAACTCTACCCTAACTCAATCCATTCATTTTTATTGGATTCTGAATGAATTTTAAGACATTACAACCTTCATTATTGATGAATAAAAACTAGGATTGAAGATTTGCCCCTCTCCTGGTAATAGATTCTCATCCTGAAAAGTTTCCCCTCTCTATCCCTCCATTCTCTTATCTTTTGAAGGGATTTTTTCTCCATTGGTAATGTATCTAGATCTATATTTTGATATATTTAATCTATTTGATCTTGGTTCCAGGTTTTGGGTCTATATATAATTCTTCATTGTGATCATATATTTCCTCTTCAATTGGGAATTTTCATTGGGGAGTGTTCATCGTTGATCTTGATATAGGGGGCTTAAATTTTGAATCCCATAGTATTTATTTAATTACATATATGTAATTTTTGAAATTGAAATTTGCATGATTGGTAAATTGAATAAGATATTAAATTGATTTAATTTAATTTCCATTTTATAATGAATTGGGTTAAAATTGGGGCAATTCGAATTGGTGGAGTTAGATTGATTAATTAATTGAATATTATGATTGTAAAATTTATGGGATATTGGGATTGTGTAATTTGTCAATTAATGTGATTATGAAATAATTAAAATTGATAATTTTGATATTGTTTACTTGACCATAATGGTTTAATGGGTTATGTGATTTAAATATTTTAAAAATGGTTTAATGGTGAATTGTTCATATTATTACATGTAATTAATGTGTTTAACCATGATTGTTTTGACAATAAAAATGATATCCATGAGGTGAAATGTGGTAAGATGGAAAATATTGATTTACCGTGTTGAATGTGATATATGTGATATATGTTTGAATTATTGAAATATGAGTATAGGACATAGATTGATGCTCTGAATACCCATATGAGATTAACTGATATATGAGTGTGGGAAATAGACTGATGCTCCAAATACCCATATGTGACTTACTAATAAATTGGGTGTGACATAGGTATTGATGCTCTAAATAGTACTGAGGTGCTAGAAATGGCGTTCTAGGCCCAAAATGTTGGCAGTGGACTATGGTTCCAATTATTTGTGTTATTAAATTTAAATTAAATGGATAATGAAATCTCATGAGTTATAATGATTAGTGAATTAAATATGTTTTATGGTTCATAATATGGCATAGGCCGAATAGAGTATTAAGGTTTTGGGTGTCATGGGAACCTAGGGGTTTATGTGGTTAAATGAATAATAATTGAATATATGTAAATTTTTTATTTTATTTTCTTTATTTTATTATTTATACAACTTTATACATTATTAGTGACTTGATATTTTTTTATATTTCATTGGCGGTGGCCTACTGAGTTTTACCCACACCCTACTTGGTATTCTTAATTAGTACCGAAATAGACTTCATGTTTCAAGTAAAAGATAATGGCTAGAGCCCTATTTTATATGGTTGAATTGGGATTGAGCTTAGATGAGGGAACCTTACATTATGTCAAGAAACTCTTGGGATTTTTCAATATCTTTATTTTAGATTTTTCATTTGAAACTTCACACATACCTGGGATGAAATATCTACTATTGGGTTTGGATATTTTATTCATTTTTAGTCATCATGTGATACTAGTTTTGTGTGGTTATTTAATATCATTTGGTAATTATTATTTATTTTTGTTGTTGTTTTGTATTGAAAAATAGGGTATAGTTTCCCATGGTATATTTATGAGACCCTCTCTATTAGTCAATAGCCTTTGGCATATGGGGAGTCATGCCTAAGGTCATGTAACTGACCATCTCGAGGTACTGGTGTGTGGCACCTGAGTGGAGACGTCATAAAGTGGTATCAAAGGTCATTTTCTTTTCTTTTTATTTTTTATTACTATTTGGGAAAGTTATATAGTAGAATATGATGATTTGGTCCTTGGTTAAGAGCTCATAAATGGGGGTACTAACCCATGTATGAGGGTAAAATCCAAGTTCCTAGGGTGGGATTGTTGTTATTGATGTGTGTTGCTATAGTTGGATGTTATTTCACCATGATTGATACAATTATTATGTTTTGTGATTATTGTTTCTACGATTTATGATATTTTACTCATGGAATGGTATGGAATGAGAGTTGAGTATGCATTAATAATTCTGGGAACTTAAGAATTATTGTGACACGCATAATTTTTAGGCACGCATGGGAAAACGGGTTTTGGGTAAGTTGTTGAAATTGATTTTTTTTCTTTCTTGGGTAATTAAACAAAAAATGCTTCCTGATATGGAATTTGAAGTGTTAAAATGGTGAAAAATGTGAAAAATTGGGTTTCAAATGGAAAACTAGAAAATGAGAATGTGTTTACCCTTTTTAACCATGATCTGGATATAGGATGGTTGTGGGTAGTGATAGTGTCTCAGTTTTAACTATGTGGTGGGGTTTGAGGGATGACTTGTTATGGATTTATGTGAAACCCCATAATTTTGATAATGTTCTTTTATGTTTTATAATATGTTTGTTTTTCATTATAGATAAATTTGTCCACGATGATGCTTGTTGAGAGGATGAAAAGAGGTTATGGTTGGATATGATCTACCAGTAGTGGAACTTAAGGCACCAATAGTGTTGTGTGGGGAAGTCAAAGAGACGTTCTATGATAAATTTTCTCAATTTACTTAGTTTATAGAGAGATATCCAAGGTGGGTTTTGAAGAGTATGTTGGACCTATCATGGGAGTATCAATTAAAGAACCCTCTGAAATTTATTGGAGAGGGTGGACCTGAGACAACTATGTTTTGGATTGAGTCTATCTAGATTATACTTGACTACATAGATACTCCTACTAAGAAGGGAGTCAAATTAGATGATTATATTTTATGTGCTTGGGAGAAGAGTTGGTTGGAAATTTAGAATCAAGATGTATAGCTTTACAATATGGAGTGGAAGGACTTTAATGAGAAGTTCTTGATCACTTTTACCCTGAGATTCTTAGGAAAGAGAGAAAGAGGATGATTTTATGGGGTTGACTTAGGGGAGTATGTATGTTATGGACTATTACAATCACTTTATAGATTTTCAGTGCATTGTTACATCATTTGAAGGGAATGAGGCTACTGTCGAAAAAGGTTTTAGGATGGGATTAAATGTGAAATTATTTCCCAGGTGAATATATTTCGATTCAAAAAGTTTTCTGAAGTGGTGAATTAGGCTCAAATTTATGAGGGGAACCTGAAAGAGGATTTTGGTGGAGGATAGGTGGATTTTATATGATGGTCAAGAGGTAGGACTTTTGAGAGTAGGAAGTGTTGTTCTAAGAATGTTGATGAGATCAGTGGAAAGAATAGTGTCTAGGGGGATGATCAATTAAATAGGATCTAACTCGAGTGATCTATCACCAGTGGGGTTAGATGGGTCACTTTCATAGATAGTTACCCTGACCACTGGTAGAGTTCCAATATTGTAGCATGATGGGAAAACTAAAAAGGTTATACAAGAATCCATTATGTATGGGTAGTGATGGAGAGTCTAGATGGAACCAAAGTATGAGAAGGGGTTCTTCTACACCATATCAGTATAGCAGTTAGAATTCTACTAATTGTGGAGGTCGAGGAATTAAATGAGGAGCTAATTGGAAAGATCATCTATATCAGCAGAGTGGTATAGCTCAGTGGAGTTAGAATTTATCACATAGAAGAGGGGTAGGAAAGTTGTATGTGGTTCATCCTACCCTTTTGGATAGAGAGGGTTGACCATATATAGTTAGAGGTAATATTCTTGTAGATTTTATGCTTGTTAGTGCCTTATTTGACACTACTACCTCTCATTATTTTATATCTGTGCAACTTGTGAACGGTTTGAGCCTAAATGTGGAGTTCGTGAGTGGGTTTATGGTGATAGATACACCTTTGATAGTATGGTCTAGAGATATCAACTTGTGTAAGGGGTATTCTCTTGAGGTTGGCGAGTATCATTTTCTTTGGGATCTCTACATTCTGAAAATTCCATGCTTTGAACTAATTATTGTTATGGACTGGTTAGTAGCATATTGATCCCACATTGATTGTTACCAAACAAGAGTTACTTTTACATCTCCTGATGTGACAATAATATTCACTATAGAGAGTGGGATATCAAGGTGGTCCATGCAAGGAAAATTCATCAGTAACTAGGGGAGCTAACCACCTAGTTTTCTAGGTTGTTTCCGAATGATGGGGGAGTGAAATAGGATTTATTTCCACCGGTAGTAGATAAATTCCAAGACATTTTTCCTGAGGACTTCTCAAGTCTACCACCTAATAGAGATGAGTAATTTACGATTGATCTCATGTCAGGGGATGATCCAGTTTCTATTCCACTATACATAATGGCACCAAAAGATCTTCAAGAGCTTAATAATTAGCTAGGAGAGTTTATGAATAAGGGTTTTATCCATATAAGTACATCACATTGGGGTTCTATGGTCTTGTATCCAAATAATTCTAACAGAATATTGCACTTATGTGTTAATTACTGGATGTTTAACCAAATTATAGTGAAGAACTTGAATCCTCTTTCGTATACCGATGACTTTTTTGACCAATGGATAGGATCTTTGTTTCTCCATGATCGATTTGAGATTGGGGTATCATCAGTTGATATTTTGACCTTCTGATATACCTCACACTACTTTCAGAAGTAGGTGTGGATTTTATGAGTTCATCATGATTCTATTTGGCCTAACGAATTCTGTGGTACTGTTTATCCCCTTGATTAATAGAATCTTCCACCCGTACCTAGATCATTTTGTGGTAGTATTTGGGGATGAAATCTTTGTGTACTAAAGACTCGTGATAATCATGCCCAACATATTGACATTGATATGTGTGCATTGATAGTGAACCAGCTATATTCCAAGATATCAAAGTGCACATTCTGGATCGATCAAGTGCATTTCTTTGGTCCCATCATCTTCAAGTAAGGTGTTTTAGTGGACCCAAAGAAAGTTAAAGCATCAGTTTCTTGGGAGAAACACAATAATTTTTTCTATATTTGTAGATTTCTTGGGATAGCAGGCTATTTTCATTAGTTCATATAGGACTTTTTAATTTGAAATAACCCCTTCAGGGATTTACTAAGAAGGGAATAAACTGTTAATGGTAGGGAGCATGTGAAGATGATTTATAGGATCTGAAGTAGCATCTGAGTACTGCACTAATCTTGATCCTAACTGATCTAGGTGGGGAGTATATAGTGTTTTGTGACACTTTTGGGATAGGGTTGGTAGTAGTGTTGATGTAGGGAGATCAAGTTGTGGAATATGGGTTATGATAGTTGAGGCCACATGAACATAACTCCCCTTTTCATGACTTCAAGTTAGTAGTAGTGGTTTATGCTTTGAAGTGTCAGAGACATTGTCATTTTGGTGAAACTTTTACTATGTATACAGACTATAAAATATTAAAGTAAATATTTTCCCAATGTGATTTGAATCTTTAGAATTATAGGGGGTTGATTATATGTGTTCATTTTATTTTTAGCTAGAATATATTCCTTTGAAGGTAAACGGTGTTGTTGATGCTCTAAGGAAAACGTAGACTCGAGAAGTTCAAGATTCTATCTCTGAGTAGAATATGATGACATTGCTAGATGAGATGCAAGTCATGTCTCAATATGGTCAGGAACAGATGAATATCATATTATTTTCAATAAAGTATACAATTTTGAGCCAAATAAAGGAGAGGTAATATGAGGATATGGAGTTTCGTTCCTTAAGGGAAAGCCTTGAGGGTGGGGAGTAATCTTCTAATTGTAAAATAGTTGAGGATGAGATCATTTATGTCAAGAATTAGGTTGTTGTGCCTATGAGTATGCAGGAGGATCTGATGCATGAATTTCTTTCCTCTAAGTGGGTGGTGCATCCATGTGTGACCAAAATTTATCATGACCTAAAATTATTGTTTTTGTGGATTGACATGAAAGAGGAGATAACAGATTTTGCGACATGATGCTACACCTTTCAATAGGTAAAGGTCAATCGTCAACAACCTGGTGGTTTACTACTTATGTTTCATATTCTATAATGGAAGTTAGATGATGTTACCATATATTTTTTGGTATTTATCTCGAGGATTCCTCATAAGAAAGATTCTATTTGGGTGATAGTAGATCGACTGAAGAAAGTATCACATTTATTTCTTATATGGGAGACTTTCTCAGTGGATTAGTTGAGAGATATGTGTGGTCACGATATATTCCTTTGGCATGGGGTGACACGAAGTATTATTTTAGACCATGACATGCACTTTACTTCACACTTTATGAAGGGGTTAAATAAGGTTCTTGGTACACATTTTTAACTAAGTACGACTTTCTACCCATAGACATATGGTCAGTCATAATGTACTATATAGGTGCTTGAGGATATTCTATGAGCATGTGTTCTTGACTTCAGTGGGTCTTTGTATAATCACTTAGAACTCGTTTAGTTCTCCTAAAATAATATTCCTCAGGTTAATAATCAGATTGAACCATATTAGGGTCTTTATGTTAGGCCATGTAAATCCTCTCTATATTGGATAGAGGTAGGTGAGCCGGAGCTATTGGGATCGAGTCTAATGAAGTATATTTTAGAGCAGGTTCAATTCATTTAGAACTTTTTTTTCTACAGTTCATAGTTGAAAGAATTCATATTTTGATAGACATTGGAGAACCCTAAAGTTTATAGTGGTTGATCATGTTTTCCTTTGGATGTCACCTAGATTGGGTCACCATAGGATTTGAAGATAGGGTAAGTTGGACCCCAAGTGTTTTGGATAGTTTGAGGTTTTTGAGTGAATCGAGCTCGTGGTGTACAGATTGGATCTTACTTAGAGGTATAGTCCAATGCATGATTTTTTTAATGTGTCATAGCTTTAGAAATATCACTCGGTCCCTTATCATGTGATAATTATGGATTATGTTGAGATTGTGATCGATGATTCCTTTGAGGATCATATGATATGTGTTTTGGATCATAGTAAGAAAGTGTTGTAGGTAAAGAACATACCAATAGTTCGTACATAGTGGAAACAAGGGAATGTTAAGGAGGAAACTTGGTAGAGAGAAGTGGATATGTGGGATTAGTGTCCCAATCTTTTTTCCTCGAAATCTAAGAGATGCTTGGGAGTAAAACTTGAGGTCAAGCTATTATAATATAGAGAGATTGTAAGATCCTAAACTTTTATAGAGATTTCTTAAGCTCATTAACAAGTACAAGATTTTTGAGGGGTTTTGGGTAATACATGGTTGGTGCATAGTTTTTCCAAACATTTAACCCTTACCTAGAAAACTATGCAACCCCAGACAGAGAGGGGTTACATGGTTGGTACATGGTTTGTTAAACCATTCTCCATCTTAGGAGTAACCATGACCCCCTGAACATGCTGTCGTGATATGTCAAATTGATCGTTATTTAATGAATATTTTGTTGTATAGGGTAGACCCTAGGTCATCTCTCAAGGAGCGTTGATAGGTTTTGAGTGTGTATTTTTATTAAGAAGAACAAAAAAGGGGCTTGATTTTGTAAACAATTTTAAGAAAGTAACTTAATGTAATGAGTTGTAAAGTTCAATGACAAAGTGGATTTTGAAAAATATGAGATAAATAAGTGATCATTGCTAAGTTACTATATCACTTTAAGAGTTCCTCATTATTAATGGATTATTAGGTTCTAATCTAATCCTTTGGTTGATGGTTAACCAAGATCTTGGTTCCCCTCTTTCCTTTTAAAATGATGCACAAAGAACCACCCCTTGACACAACAATCATGTTGTCCAGGTTTGGACTACAAGAAAAGAGTGAGGTCTAACAAAGCATACTGAAATCTAATATATGTGTGAGAGAAAGTGGAGGCTTGTGTTTTCCAATCTGAACAACCCAAGATTCCCACTTGAATCTCAACCCAATCGGTATTGAAATGAGAAATGTTTCACTTAATTAAACCAAATCAATGCATTTAGAGAAGCAGCATATGAAGATTAAACATAAGTTAGATAATTCACACACAAATTACAAAAAACTAGTAGAATATAAGGTGCTAGAACTCCCTCTTAAAGTGTGTAGATCCCTCGCAATGATCACCCACCGTTTAGCTTGACATCGAGAGGAGGAGAAAGCTCAGGTGAAACTCCTTCATTATTGATCCCTTTATGAGGATAGGGGCCTCCAAAAAATTAATGATGAGGGAGAGACTCCTACAGGACTCTAAAATGTCATATCTTCACTTCTGGTTCGAACTACCAAATGGGGTTCCCAAGGTGCCTTTTTATAGCCAAAATGGGAAGTAGTTTTGGGCACCCTGATTTTGATAAACCACTTGGATGATGGTTTTTGGCTACTAAACAGTCAAATATCCCTTTTTACAAAACTAGAGAGTTGTATCCCCATGTCTTGACTATCACCACCAAATGTTTGGAATCATTTGGACAATCATAACTCAAGATATTGACATATTACAAAATGCCACTTTTGACTTTGTGCATTTTCAGTGTCTTGGATAGATTAGTTTGGATGGGACCCTTAGAAGCCTAATCAGGATTGGGTTCCTTGAGACACAATGTAGCCTATTAAAGTTTTCACTTTCCCAGAAAAGTTCAGCCCATTTGGATACACAGTCTAGTATCAATGTGCGGATTAATCCACAATTGTTCTTAGATCTTATGCTATTTGGCCCATATTTCTTGTACATCATCATGGGTCCTCCAAATCACCTCCACCATCAATGATTTTATCAAAAAAGTAACATTTCCCTTTTTAATAGTGATAAAAATAAAATACTGAATCAAACATGAAAGTTCATTTTGTTATTATATTTTTAATTTACAATACAAATTCAGTTTAATACAATGGTGTAAGGGTGAAAATGACATAGTGAATTGTGGTACGATAACACCCCCACACCTAAACATTTTCACTCCTGGGAAAAGTTAGATTTTTAAAAATTATGCATGTATATATTACCAATATCATGAATATTTAACATCTGAGGAAATTTTAATTCATTAAAGTAATGTGATCAATGCATAAACCACACCAAGGAGTTTTTCTTAAGGAAAATGGAAAAATATGTCTCATAAATCCAATCATAGTGAAATTAAAAAAGCTTCATGATACCAAATTGAGCAAGGAATTCCGAATTCAACCATTCCACCAACTCTCCATGTGTGTGTGTTAAAATCATTCCATGCTATTATTTCCACTTTCAATCCAATAAATATAGGTTATTTTAACATTTTCAGCTTAAAATATTTTGTTCACCGAACGTTCCCTACATCCTTTGCAATCATATTTCAAGACCCACTCACTTAAGAATTCCCATAAGTCCAACCATAAGCTCCTGACCTAGACATCCACTATGTTTCACATTTCATCACTCCCCTCATTTATTATTTTTTATTTTTTTCCAAAAGTTTTATTTGGAATAAATCTCACACTCATCTCTCAACCCATGTTTGATCTCCTTATGACACTAATTTTAATAGTTATAACAAGATCAAAGGTTAAAGAGGAGTGGTTTTTGACCTGCCCAAGACAAAACCCAATTTTGTTTTGATTTTGATCTTTTTTTTATTTAATTTTTTAGGGCATACAATAATCAGATATCAGGTACACAAGCATAGGTCAATCTGGTACAGTAATGAAATATATCGGATAAGGAACGAACATATGGAAATATCACTTTAAGATGAAAAATATTAACCTATCATATATTTACCTTCTATTAAGTAATAAATATTCACACTTTGTGGTTTGGTACAAAAATGTGTAGAGATACTAGTGACATAGTTTTCCCAAAAACTACTCACACAAGGGGAATCAATAATCTAAGAGGTTTCATAGAGATACAACTATGTATATCTTTGATAGAAAAACAATTCACTAAAAATAACTTCCTAATGTTAAATTCATACAAACATTCATTCCTTAACAACATCATGTTTTCACCAAATTTTAAATCAACATGGAATAACAAATTTCAATATGAATTTTCAGTAAGTTCCATGATTTTGTCACCAGAAGAGGGGGAAGTAAAAATACAAAAAAGAAGGATAAAAATAGAAGAAAGAAGAAAGACGATGAAAAATATAATGAACTAAAAAATACAAGGAAAAGTGAAAATACCATAAATAAGGTAAAAAATAGAATAAAGAAGGAAAATTATGAAAAATCTAATGAACTAAACCAGATAGGGAAAAGTGAAAATACCATAAAGAAGGGAAAAAAGAAAATAAAGAAGAAAGATGATGAAAAATCATAACTAACCCAAGAATGTACCCATCATCCACACCTAAAGTGTGTATTATCCTCACTATAATAGAAGAGAAGGTGGAAATTAAGGATAAAACCTTGTGAGTGTCATTCATATATTGCTTATTGAATATGTATTTCCTCAATCAGGGAATTCGAAATGGATTCATGGAAGTGCTTTAGCCAGTGCCCATTGACAATGAAGGTTTTCTTTGTTTCTTTATTTTAAACCTAGAAAACACCAAATGGAGTGATTTTAGTAACAATGTATCATCCAAACCAATGGGAATGAAGCTTACCTGGAAGAAACTTCAGCCTTGTAAGGTAGAGGAGGACTTTCTGCCCAATGTGGAATTCACGATGAAGGATGATACAGTCATGGGTAGCCTTGGTTCGTTCCTTATAAATCCTAGAGTTCTCATATGCATCTCTTCTCATTTACTCAAACTCTTGAATCTACAACTTCCTTTGGAAACCTACACCTAAAAGATTATAATTTCATTGTTTGATGGCCTAGTAGGCCCGGTGCTCAATCTCAATAGGGAGGTGACAACTCCTTCCAAACACTAGACTATATGGTGACATGCCAATCAGGGTTTTGAAAGTAGTACGGTAAGCCCATAATGAATCATCGAGTATAATACTCCAATATTTTCTATTGGGTTGAACCGTTTTTTCAAGAATCTGTTTTACCTCCCTATTTGACACCTCAGCTTGACCATTGGTCTGTGGGTGATGTGCAGTAGACACTCTACGCTCGACCACATACCGACGCAAAAGATATTGCATTATTCAGTTGTAAAAATGAGAACCCTAGTCACTGATGATGAACCTAGGTAAGCCAAACCTACAAAATATTTGGGTTCTCAAAAATTATAAAACTGTCTTAGAATCATCAATCCTTATAGGTCCTGAATCTAACCATTTTGAAACATAATCCACTTCTAATAGAATGTATAGGTTACCAAATGAATTGGGTAATGGTCCTATAAACTCAATGCCCCAAACATAAAAAAATGTCATGGAAGAACAAGGGTTTTGTGGCATCTCATTTAATGTAGATACATTCCCAATTATTTGATAGCAAGGACAATATTTACAAAATTCATGGGCATCCAAAAAACAATGTGGGCCAAAAGAGACCAGAATCGAGGACCTTGTGAGTAGTCTGTTGGGGACTAAAGTGGTTCCCACAAGCAAGAGTGTTGCAGAACCTAAGGATGGATTGAAACACGCTATCAGGAAAACAAATCCTGAGGAATTGATCACTACATGTGTTCCAAAGGTAGGGGTTATCCCAAATGTACCAATGGGAATCATGTTTTGGACAATTATCCTGGTTTTTGTTGAAATCAATAGGAATGAAAGTTGCTACCAAATAATTTATAATTTCAGCATACCAAGAAATAGAATCTTACACTTGGTACAATTGATCATCAGGAAACAAGTCATTTATGGGAATATGGGGGGATGATTCAAAGTTTGAGGATGGGGGGATCCAACTGATATGGTCAGCCACCACATTCTCTTCTCCTTTTTTATCTCTAATTTATAAATAGAATTCTTGAAGGAGGAGAATCCAACGAATGAGACATGGTTTGGCTTCCAGTTTCTTAAGGAGATACCAGAGGGTTGCATGGTCTGAGAATACAATGACTTTAGACCCTAAAAGATATGACCTAAATTTTTACAAGGCAAACATAATGGCAAGGAATTATTTTTTAGTTATGGTGTAGTTTTCTTGGGCAGGGTCCAGTGTACGTGAGACATAAACAATGACATGTGGATATCGATCGACCCTTTGTGATAAGAGTACCCCAACTGCATAGTTAGAGGCATCACACATGATCTCAAATGGTAAAGCCCATTGTGGTGTTTGGATTATTGAGGGTGATGTGAGACTCTATTTTAACTTATTAAAAGCTTCCTCGCGTTCATTATCAAAAACAAATTCTTTTTATTTTTGGAGTAATCGGGAGAGGGAGAGTGAATTTTTAATATAGTCATGAATGAAACGATGGAAAAATCCAGCATGACTTAGGAAATACTACATACCCCATACATTTTTTGGGAATGGTAGGGAATAAATGACATCCACTTTTGATTTATCAACTTGGATTCCATCCCCAGAAATGACATGTCCCAAAAATATACCTTTTCGCACCATGAAATGGAATTTCTCAAAATTTAATACGATATTATTTTCAATACAGTGACGTAGTAATTAATCAATACTACTCAAAAATTTATCAAAATAATAACCATAAACAGTGAAATATTCCATGAATACTTCCATGCAATTCTCTAGGTAATCCGAAAAAATACTAACTATGCATCATTGGAAAGTACTCAGAGCATTGAACAGACCAAATGGAATCCTCCTATATGCAAATGTGCCAAAGGGGCAAGTGAGGGTCATATTTTCTAGTCCTCATGGGAAATATGGATATGAAATTATCTAGAATACCCATCAAGGAAATAGTAGTGGGACTTACCCACTATCCTCTCTAGCATTTTTTCAATGAATGGAAAAGGGAAATAGTCCTTCCTGGTGTGTTGGTTTAGTCGGTGATAGTCTATAAAAACACGCCAAATATTCTACACACGAGTTGGAACCAATTCATTATTTTAATTTTTGATTACTGTAGGCCAATTTTTTTAGGAACTTCTTGAACGGGACTAAACCATTGGCTGTCAGAGATGGGGTAAATGATTCAAGAAGACAATAATTTTGTTACCTCTTTTTTCACAACTTCTAGGGGGTTTGGGTTCAGTCGACGTTGTGCTTGCCTTACTGGTTTAGCATCATCATTTAATAAAATATGATGTGTACAAATTTATGAGATAATACAAGGAATGTTAGAAAGTGTCCATCCCAAAGTTTTTTTATACTCCCTAAAAAGTTTAAGCAGTCACAATTCTTGCTTAGGAGGGAGTGAATTGGCAATGATGATGATCAACTTGTTTCCATTCTTGATATATGAATATTTTAAATCTTGAGGAAGTTTCTTAAGTTCCAATTCATGTGGATTTGGGATTTATGGGAGTCTGTGTGTAAGTGAGAGGTCACTGATATCATCTATCTGCTTAATGGTATCATCCTCAGATGAGGAATGGGCTTTTTCAAGTTTAGCAGTATCATCGCTGGTCATTGGATCCTCAGTGTTCAGGAAATCATCAATCAATAAACATGAAGGAGACTTTTTTAGACCACTACAACAATCAATGCATGAATCATTTTATAGAATTTATATCAATGAAGAAAATTCAAAAGGGGGGTCAGGGGAATGAAATAAAGTTTTTTCAAATGAAGGGAGTACATCTATAGAATTAATAGAGAGAGAGGAATGTTCTTCTAAGGGGTGATTTGTGGCATCAAGGATCTTTAAATAGACTATGTCACCACTAAATTCCATAGATAATGTACCATTATATACATTAATTATGGTTTTGGTGGTTTTCAATAAGGGTCTCCACAATATAATTGGGACAAGTCCTTTCATCCTATCATCTTCCATTTTCAGCACATAAAAATCTGTAGGAAAAATTAAAATTTTCACCCCCACAAGAACATCCTCTAACACACCAGAAGGGTGTGAAGTACTCTGGTTGGCCAGTTGAACAACAATTACTATGGGATTTCATTCCCCTACCTTCAATATAGAGTAAATGGAGTGAGGAATCACATATATTGAATTACCTAAATCAATCATGGCATTGGAAAATGAATACTAACTCCCCTATGGTGCATAGAATCGACAATGTACAAAGATCATTTCACTTCTTGGGAAGTGATGGTTCTATCAATGTTGATACATTCCTACCCAATATTACCTTTTCATCTCCATGAAGTCACCTTCAGTTCCTACACATCTCCTTCAGAAACATTTCAAATCTTGGAATTTGTTTCACAACATCAATCAAGGGGATGTTTACCTGATTTTTTTTTGAAAGTTTCCAATATTTCCTTATCTAGTTCAGTTTCCTTTTGTTTACTAGTTTGGGTGGCCCTTTTGGGAAATGGAAGAGGAATGGGTTTTCTAGGAGACTCATTGACATACACACTCTTTCCTTTGGAAGGGATTCTCTCAAGATATGGTTTTTCAATATTTGGAACATTTTCAATGGTTGGGATGGAGGTTTCCTTTTGAGAAGATGACTATAATGGAGGATTCATTTGGTTTTTAAGTTTTTTTACACTTCTAAGGGTGATGTAACTAACATTTCCCTTATCCTTAGGGTTAACTATTGGTTGAGAATGTAGTTTACCTGACCCATGACATTGAATTTCCCAAACAGAGTTAGCTAGTTGGCCTAATTGGGGTTTGAGGTCTTGTATAGATTCCTGGGTGGTTTGCTGGAATGGGAGATTATTAGAAGCCATTTGTTTCATCATATCTTCTAGGCTAGGCTTAGGTTTTGGAGGGGGTTGTTGGAAATGCCTTTGGGGTGGTTTAGGGTTTCTGGGTGGTGGTGCTGGATGACTACTATGACCCTGTTGGTTCCACGGTTGTTGAGGTTGGTTTGAATACCCCCCTTGTCTATAGGCTTTTTTTTTCTTTCCATCCATGATTTTATGGATAGTATGGTCCTTACCTAAAGGGTTGGTTATAGGGGCAGCCTGGATAGATTTCCTCACAACTCTCAGAAGTTTCTCTCAATTGGGGGCATTGGTTAGAGTAGTGAGTGTTAGAAGAACATATACCACAATGGATGGGAGGAGGAGATTGGGATTTCCCTAGGAAAAGGGCAAGTTGTCTTAGAAGGGTACTTACCTCTTAATACTTTGTGTCCAACTTCTTCCCAAATTCGGTACTTTCCACCTAATGGACACCTCTAATGGTTACATTGGACCATATACAAAATTGTTGATTGTTCTATGTCATGTTCTCAATCAAGGTTCTTGAATCAATTGTGTTTTTATCCACTAGTGCACCACCTGTAGTAGCACCAATCATATTTCTATCAATAGGGATTAAACCTTCATAAAAATACTTAATTAAAAGTTGTTCACTTATTTGGTGGTGCGGTAAACTTGGGAAAATCCTTTTAAAACATTCCCAATATTCATGTAGTGTTTCCCCCATTGATTGTCTTATATGATATATATCTTTTCTTATAGTTTTTGTGCAAGAGGTAGGGAAATATGTTTCAAGAAAAAGATATTTCATGTCCTCCCAGCCTCAAATTAGGGAATTAACATAATAAATATAGTCTTTTGTAGTGTCTTATAATTAAAAAGGTAATTCCCTTAACTTTAATTGTTCTTCATACATATTTGTAGGTTTTAATTTAGAACACATAGTATGAAATTCTTTTAGATGCTTGTGTGGATCTTCTCCAGGCAGTCCATGGAATATTGGTAATAAATGAATTAAACCGGATTTTAGTTCAAAGTTGGGTACCTCACCCTGAATTTGAATATATGTGGGTTGAATATCAACATCAGAAGATGTTAGTTATTTTAGTTTTTGATCGTTTTCATCCATGTTATTCATGTTAATTTTAGTTTTAATGTGGGTTCTAGAAGAAGAAGAGGAAGGATCAAGAAGAGTGTCTATGTTTTGTACGTCCTCTTCGAAGGGTCCTCTTGTGCGTCTTGGTGTCGCTGATGTAATATCCTCTCCAATTCAGGTTCAAAAGCTGGTAAATCTATTGGATTAGAATGCATCATGCACCAAACCTACACAAAAAATAAATAAATATGAATACAAAATATAGGTATATGTGTAAGATAAAACAAATAAATATTCAAAAAATTTACAAAAATCTTATAAAAAACACGCACTAAAATTCAAAGAGCTCCCCAGAAACGGAGCAAAAATTTGGAAACACTGTCATGACATGTCGAATTGATAGTAACTTAAATAATATTTTGTTGTATAGGGAAGAAACTAGGTCATATCTCAAGGATAATTGATAGGTTTTGAGTGTGTATTTTTAAATAGAACAAAAGAGGGGCTTGATTTTGTAAACAATTTTAAGAAAGTAACTTAATGTAATGAGTTGTAAAGTTAAAAGAAAAAGTGGATTTTGAGAAATATGAGATAAATAAGTGATAATTTCTAAGTTATTATAGAACTTTAAGAGTTCCTCATTCTTAATTGATTATTAGGTTTTAGTGTAATCCTTTGGTTGAGGGTTAACCAAGATCTTAGTTCCCCTATTTCCTCTTAAAATGATGCACAAAGAACCACCCATTGACACAACAATCGTTTTTTCAAGGATTGGACCACAAACATAGATTTAGGTATACCAAATCATACTAAAATCTCATATATGTGTGAGAGAAACAGGACGCTTGTGTTGTCTAATCAGAACAACCCAAGATTCCGACTTGAATCTCAACCCAATCGGTATAGAAATGAGAAACGTTTCACTAAATTAAACCAAATAAAAGCATTAAAAGACGAAGCATATGAAGATTAAACATAAGTGAAATAATTCACACAAAAATTACACAAAACTATTAGAATATAAGGTTCCTTAAATCCCTCTTCAATTGTGTAGCTCCATCACAATGATCACCCACCATTTAGATCGACATTAGGAGGAGGAGAAAGCTTAGGTGAAACTCCTTCATCATTATTGATCCCCCTAGGAGGATAAAGGACTCTAAAACTTAAAGGATGAGGGTGAGACTCCTATAGGACTCCAAAATGGAAGAGCTTCAATTCTGGTTTGGACTACCAAATGGGGATCCCAAGGTGGATTTTTATAGCCAATGTGGGAAGTGGTTTTGTGAACCTATATTTGGATAAACCATTTGGAGGATGGTTTTTGGATAATAAAAAGTTGAATCTCCCTTTTTACAAACCTGGAGAGTTTTACCCCATATCATGACTATCACCACTGAAAGATTGACATCATTTGGACAATCATTTCTTGATATATTGACATATTACAAAACAACACTTTTGACTTTGTGCATATTCGGTGGCTTGGACAGATCAGTTCAGATGAGCCCTATAGAAGCTGAATCGGGATTGGGTTCCTTGAGATTAAATGTAGCCTATTGAATTTTTCACGTGTCCACACAATTTTAGCCCATTTGGATGCACAGTCTAGTAGAAATGTGCGGATTAATCCACTGGTGTGCTTAGATCCTGTGCAATTTGGCCCATATTTCTTGGACATCATCATGGGTCCTCCAAATCATCTCCACCTTCAATGATATTATCAAACAAGTAAAATTTCCCTTTTTAACAGTGATAAACAGAAAATAACTTAATTAAACATTAAGTGAATTTTGTTATTATATTTGGAATTTATAATACAAATTCAGTTTAATACAATGGTGTAAGGGTGAAAATGACCCAGTGAATCAGGGTACGATCACACCCCCACCCCTAAACATTTGCACTCCTCGGAAAAGTTACATTTTCAAAAATTATGCATGTATATATTACCAATATCATGAATATTTAACATCTGAGGAAATTTTAATTCATTAATGTAATGTGATCAATGCACAAACCACACTAAGGAGTCCTTCATAGTGAAAATGGAAAAATATGTCTCATAAATCATATCACAGTGAAATTCAAAGAGATTCATGATACCAAATTGAGTAAGGAATTCAGAATTAAACTATGCCACTAACTCTCCATGAGTGTGTGCGAAAACCATTCCATTCTATTTTTTCCATTTTCTATCCAAACGATATAGGTTATTTTAACATTTTTCAGCATAAAATATTTTTTCCACCGAACCTGCCCTACATCCTTTGCAATCATATTTCAAGACCCACTCATTTAAGAATTCCCAAAATTCAAACCATATTCTCCTGACCTATATATCCCAATATGTTTCCCATTTCATCACTCCCATCATTTTTTTTCAAAAGTTTCATTTGGAACAAATCTCACACTCATCTATCAACCCTTGTTTAATCTCCTTACGACACTAATTATAATAGTTATAATAAGATCAAAGGTTGAGTAGGTGTGGTTTTTGACTTTCCCAAGATACAAACCAATTGTGTTTTGATTTTGATCTCTTTTTTTAATTTTTTCAGGATGTACAATAGTCAGATATCAGGTACACACGCATAGGTCAATCTGGTACAGTAATAAAAAAGATTAGATAAGGAAACAATTTATATAAATATCACTTTAAGATGAAAAATATTAACCTAACATATATTTACCTTTTACTATATAAGAAATATTCACACTTTTTGGTTTGGAGAAATTTTTTTTGGAGACACTAGTGACACAGTTTTCCCAAAAACTACTCACACAAGGGGCATCAATCATCTCAGAGGTTTCATAGAGATACAAATATTTATATCATTGATAGAAAATCAATTCACTAAAAATCAATTTCTGATGTTAAATTCATACAAACATTCATTCTATAATAGCATCAGGTTTTCATAAAATGTTAAATCAACATGGAATTAAAATTTTCAACGTGCTTTTTCTGTAGGTTCCATGATTTTATTACCAGAAGGGGGGAGTAAAAATACCATAAAGAAGGTGAAAATAGAAGAAAGAAGAAAGACGATGAAAAATATAATGAACAAAAAAGACGGGGAAAATTAAAAATACCATAAATAAGGATAAAAATATAAGAAAGAATAAATACAATGAAAAATATAATGAACTAAAAAAGACAAGGAAAAGTGAAAATACCATAAAGAAGGAGAAGAATAAAAGAAAGAAAAAAGACGATGAAAAATCCTAACTAGCCCAGGAATATACCTATCCCCCACAACTAAAGTATGCATTTTCCTCACTATAATAAAAGATAAGGTGGTAAGGAATGATAAAACCTGGTGAGTTCCATCCATATATTTCTTCTTGAACATGGATTTCCTTCATCGGGGACTCCAAAATGGATTCATGGAAGTGATTTTTACACTACCCATTGATAGTGAAGGTTTTCTTGGTTTCTTTATTTTGAACCTAGATAACACCAAATATGTCACGACCCGCCCTCGGGGTCCGTGCTGTGACTACCCCAAGCCCGCCTTCCATAGACCAGGGGCTGGCGACTAGCACCAAGGCGTAAATCCCGGTAAAAGGGGAAGGCATTGCCTTTGTAAAGTAAACAAACACTACAGAGTAAACAAGCGGAAAGTAAACACTAACAAAAGCAGACTACAACTGAAAGTGCGGAAAAGTAAAATGGGCCAGAATACAAACCCAAACTGAAAGTAAAGTACAACTCGAAAGGGAAAACAACAACTAAAAAATAAAAGCCGCTACTCCGAGTTGTCCACAGGAAATCCCACCTGAAGGGTGGGTACAGATAGCTCCTCTGCTCCACGGGTCCCGCCGTCCGCTCCGAGCACGTTCCGCCCAGTGGTCCACCTCCGGGTACCGTCCCGCTCTGCAAGCCTCAGCTAAGGTCAACGCTGTCCGTCGTCTGCAACCAACACAACGTAGTGCGGGCAAAGCCCGTGCAGGGGTGAGTATAACGATACTCAGTAGGGACCCCGAGACCCTCAAGGTCTCACTAAACCAACAAGGATAACCACATAGAAGATCTCAACAGATAACCTCTACTTTGGTATATGCCCATACATATACCTAAGTTATCAAGTAACCCATCTCAATCATGAGGAAACACAAGGATTGTGAAAACAACGGATAACACTACCCGGGTATATGCCCATACATATACCAAAGTTAGCAAGTAACCCATCTCAATCATGAGGTAAACACAAGGTCAAAAGTCTCAGCTCAAGCCAGGATTTTCATTATCGAAACTGTAACTGCTGAAGAGCTCCGTATCTAGAGTGTACAGTGGTCCTGTTACGACTCCGAGGCCGCCGCTCACTAACCTAAGACTGCTGAGGTACTCTCCTGTCGAGTACTGCGGGTTTGCGGCCAACTACCTGGCGCTCCGTCCGCTGAGGGTCTGTCGCCAAATACCGGGCGCTCGCCCATATAGCCTACTGAGGTACTCCTCCTGTCGAGTACCGCGGGTTTGCTGCCAACTACCAGGCACTCCGTCCGCGTGGGTCTGCCGCCAAATACCGGGCGCTCCGTCCACTGGGCTAGTCGACTCACTCCAAGTCGAGTCGGTCAAGCAGTCGTCAGGTCTCAGCCGGCTACACGGTCTCCGGTACTCTACACGCTCGTCTCCGGAGGGTCCGCTCCACGAGCTACTGGTCGACACTCCAAGTATCACAAAGTCCCGCAAAGAAGTATCTCAAAAGACCGTCTCGTCACAGGGGTCTCAATGCAACAGACGGCGCGTCGATCGGACGCCCGGTCTGTGAGTTATTAGCCTTTTCGTCCCAGGGGCCCGGTTGGTTTCGTGTGCGAACCAATCCGGCCGTATCACAACTGTACCCTGAACTCCCATAGGGTATACTCAAAGGGACCGTTACTCAACGTAAACCACCAACGCCGCTGACGGTTCGTCAAACGGACGTCCTGTCTGAAAGATATCAGCTTTCCGTTCCAGGGCCCGGTTGGATTTCGGGTGCGATCCAACCCGGCCACTACTAATGTATCCAAAACTCGGGCGAAGGATACCAAAAGTTCCGTATCGTAAACAGGAACTCAACGCAACAGACGGTGCGTCGATCGGACGCCCCGGTTCTGAGAGTTATTGGCATTTTCGTCTCCGGACCCGGTTGGTTTTTAAGGCAAAACCAACCCGACCGTACTCCACCTACGTCAAACCTCGGGCGGAGTATGCCAAAAGATCCGTCTCACTAAGAGGAACACAATACAGCTGACGGCACGTCAATCGGACGTCCGTAGCTCAAGATATGAGTGTTTCCGCTCCGAAGGCCCGGTTGGTTTTCGTGAACGAACCACCCGGCCGAACTCAAAGTATCCGAAACCTTGAGTGCGATATACCAAAACGACTGTCTCGATCCAAGGATCGCGTTGCCGCAGACGGTTCGTCAATCGGAGGTCCGAGGCTCAAGTTATGGCCAAAAATCCGTGACTGGTTCGAAACGGGGGGGGGGGGGTCCGGGTCCGGTCTGACCCGGCCCGACCCCCCCTGGGTCGGCCCGGCCGGCCGGTCGGCCGGCGGTGCGGGCGGCGCGGCGGCTCGGGGGCCGCGGCGGCCTGGCGCCGCGAGGTGGCTGCACGCGGGGGGGCAAAGCCCCCGCTGATTGGAAGTCGGCGCGGCCTTTGTGCCGCGCCTTTTTGCAAGGAAATGGCCCCCTCAGCGTGGGGGCCGGCTGGATTTAAAACCGGGGGGGCTGCTGCCCCCCCTCCCTTCATGGAAACCGCCCCCCTCATAATGACGGGGGTTTTGAGCGTTGGCCGGGGGAATTAATTTTCCCCGGTTTAATGCTTTCTGGCCGGCCAGCTGGCCGGCCGGTTTTCTCCAACGGATCGGAAATTCCGGTCCCCCCTTCGGCTTCCGACGCCGGCGGCCCGGCCGCCGGTCTTCTCTTCCACCGTGGCCCGGAACCGGCCGCGGTCCTCCTCGTCCCGCCGCGGCCCGGAACCGGCCGCGGTGTTCGTCGTCCGGCGCGGTGCGACGGCACCGCGCCCCTTCGCCGTGCCTTGATTCCTTCAACGCGGCGCGACGGCGTCGCGTTCTTGAAGATTCTTCCTCGGCGTGGCGCGACGGCGCCGCGTAAGATAATTGCACGATTATCCGCGTGGTGCGACGACACCACGCCACTTTGCTTCTACCCGCAAGAAATACAACAAGAACGATGGAGGGGGTTCGGCCGTGTTCATGCGGTCCGGCCCCCTCACGTAAGCAATAACACAACTTAAAATATTTTAAAGCCACACGTTAGACTTGCTAAAATTCATGATCAAGAATAGAATAACTAAACAATAATCAACAAACCCCTATCTTGGTATAAGGTTCGAAGATTTGTCAACGTTCGCGCGGAAGACGACGTCGCGGAGGTCGGGCGTCGCGGTAGCCGTTCGTCAAATCGATGACGAAGGGGTGCGTCCGAAGAGACACATCGTTGGCGAATACTTGTACGCCGACGAAGGTTGTCTGAGGAAGAAGCGGTGTCCTCTCTCGTTGACACGGAAGACGAAGAAGAGCGGAGCGACGTTCTTCGTCGGAACTTGAGCTTTCATGTCAAGTCTTAAGGAATGTCAATAAAAAGAAAACAACGAACTCAAGAACCCCTACCTCGATAGTCGCACGTTGACGTAGTCGTGGAATATCGGTGTCGATTCCTTTGACGTCGGAGGAAGAGTCGTTGTCGATGGCGTTCGTCGCGGAAAACCGTCGCGGAAGAGATGATGCGGAAGAAGTACGTCGCGTCGCGGATACGGCGTCGCGGATGGACCGTGTTCTTCGGCGGAGAGTCTTCGTTGAGAACGGCGTTTCTTCGCGTTCTTCGTTAAAGTTTGAAGAAGATGAAGAAGACTTCCCTACTCTCTCAAGGAGATAAAAATTCTAACAAAATAAAATAAGACTCTTTCTTATTTTATTCACACAACCAACCTCTTTGAATTTCAAAGGTTTGAAATTCAATAACCACACACAACTCACCTCATTAACTCATTACATTTAAGTCATAGGTTTATAACTTAAGTTAACATAATTTAAGTGGGAGTTGAGGGGGTTTTAGAGGATATGAAGGGATGGGGTTCGTGTGGGCCCCACCACCCTCATAACCTCCCATGGGAGGTTGGGTGGTTACCCAACTTCCAACAAGAGATATCACTTAGAGTAAAATAATAAAAATTGTAGTATAATTACAAAGTAAACATCCACAATTTTTATTATCAACACTCGCGTGAACGCAACTCCAGAACAGGAGTTCCTAAGCGTATACCGGCACTACGGTTCCATCGGTGCCCTCGGATTTCAATTCCGAGCACCGGATCAAAAGTTAGAAATTCCCGCTCGTTCGTTCACTGAACGTACCCGAGCCAAGCTTCGGAAATTGATTCCGGGCACACCGGGCCTCGGAATCAGGTGCCGTCAGAAACCGCGCTCTTGTAAAATTCCAAAGAAAATTAAGAAAAAAATTTCCTTGAAATTTACGGGTCTTTACATTACTCCCACCACAGGGCTTTACGTCCCCGTAAAGCTTCACTACAAACTTAGGGAAACAAGCGGTACTGAGCACGCATCTGAGCCTTCCGCTCCCATGTGCTTACTTGGAGGTTCCCGCGCTGCCAAAGAAAGTGCACAAGAGGAATCGACCATCCTCCTAGGATCCGCTCCTGTCGATCCTCGATTCCCACAGGACCCTCCGTATAAGACACTCATCGCCACCGTCTAGCTCCTCATGGTCGATGATATGCGAAGGGGTCGAGCACGTATCTCCTCAGTTGGGACACGTGGAAAACGTCGTGCACCTAGTGCAACTGAAGTGGATGGGCCAAGCAGTAAACCACCTCGCCTACCCAGCTGAGGACCTAGAAAGGTCCGTTGGAGCACGGAGATAACTTGCCTCCTCGGCCAAATATCCGAATACCACGTCGAGGTGAGACCCGCAAGAAGACGTGGTCGCCATCCTCGAACTCTAGTGGCCTCCGCCTCCTGTCAGCATATGACTTCTGCCGGCTCTGAGCTGTCCTCATCCGCTCCTGGATGACCTGGACCTTCTCTGTCGTGGCCTAGACCACCTTCAGTCCCACAAAAGCTGCAAGATTTCTTCTTTGCCGACAAGAGAAATCTGGTCTCATCCCCAGGATGAACCACATTCTTTGCCTAATACAGTCAATCCTAACATGGATGATACTAATCCATACCAAGGATGACGTCGTAAGGCCTCGACGCTACTACCAAGAGATCCAACCGTTACTCTCGCCTCCAAGAGTTGAGTCACACTGTCGGCATCAGTGTGTGGTAACTGGGTCTCCTCCAGTAGAAGTCTCACAAGTGAGGGTCAAGTCAACAGTCAACTGGAACCTCTTAGTAACATCACAAAAGAGGACAGGAATGAAAACATCACAAAGTATGCGTCTTTTATTATTGCAGCTCATAATACAAAGATGCTACACAAAAAAACATCAACATGGAACTAGAAGTACAAGAGACGTATCCAATAGTTCCTCTCCTGTCCACCTGCTTTACTGTTGCTCAAGCATTTGTCGCTGCCTCAACCTCGGTGGCTCCCCCAAAGCCTGCGGATCGAGGAGTCGGACAGTCACGTGCCAGTTGACCCTTTCCGCGGCATGAGTAACACAACCTGCTCCTTGCACGGCTAGCTCTGTTCCCTCTCCGGGTGCCTCGCACCACCGGTCCTAAAGCCCGAGATCGCCCAACTGATGGTCTGGTCCTCCTGGACCTCTGCATCATCTGTCTACTGCCCACAGATGACTCGGCTTCTGATCGAAAAACACGCGGCAAAGGCAGCAGCTCCTGAACACGCTTGGGGTGTAGAGCTACTGGCACAAACTCCACCCTGAAGAAGGTCTCAATGTCTTCCCATGTGAAAGCCATCCCATCGCAAAACTGGAACAAGTGGCTCCACCACCTGCCTGCTGCTGCCTGAAGAAGGCTGGCAGCAAAGGTCACCATGAAGTCCGATGGCATCCCCACTAGCCTGAAGACTCCCACCACAGCCTCCAGCCAATCCTCAGCCGCCTGCGGTTCCGTCTCTCCCATGAACCTGGGTGGCCTCTGGCGCTGGAACTCATGCAGCGCACTCAAGCGTCGTGCATCGTCTACTGCTGGGGCTGGTGGCATCGGTGGCCCAATGTATGGTAGTACCGCTGGTGCCTCCGCTGGCGCCTCAACTGCAAGAGGGCCCTGTACCGAAGCCTCGTCACTCGACAGGCTGTCAGCACGCACATCCCTCTGGGCTCTAACTGGTCGTCCGAGAAAAGGCACCCTGAAAGAAACAACGTAACACGATCAAACGGTTATACCTGGTGAGATGACCTGGTTTGAGCTGTTTTAAGGGGGAAAACCTTTGAAAACACACACACAATCAGTGTTTTTGTGCACAAAGTCGGAAATCAGTTGTCAGGGTCCTGGTGTATGGATACGTCGGCCGCCCGCACCAACACTGGACTCCCTGAACTGAAAACCACACTCGGTACTCTCAACACTATTGCTTCACAGAAAGAAACATCAGAGTTATAAGTTCTGCGGTAGAACCGAACTCCTTTGATACCAATTTGTCACGACCCGCCCTCGGGGTCCGTGCCGTGACTACCCCAAGCCCGCCTTCCATAGACCAGGGGCTGGCGACTAGCACCAAGGCGTAAATCCCGGTAAAAGGGGAAGGCATTGCCTTTGTAAAGTAAACAAACACTACAGAGTAAACAAGCGGAAAGTAAACACTAACAAAAGCAGAGTACAACTGAAAGTGCGGAAAAGTAAAATGGGCCAGAATACAAACCCAAACTGAAAGTAAATTACAACTCGAAAGGGAAAACAACAACTGAAAAATAAAAGCCGCTACTCCGAGCTGTCCACAGGAAATCCCACCTGAAGGGTGGGTACAGATAGCTCCTCTGCTCCACGGGTCCCGTCGTCCGCTCCGAGCACGTTCCGCCCAGTGGTCCACCTCCGGGTACCGTCCCGCTCTGCAAGCCTCAGCTAAGGTCAACGCTGTCCGTCGTCTGCAACCAACACAACGTAGTGCGGGCAAAGCCCGTGCAGGGGTGAGTATAACGATACTCAGTAGGGACCCCGAGACCCTCAAGGTCTCACTAAACCAACAAGGATAACCACATAGAAGATCTCAACAGATAACCTCTACTTTGGTATATGCCCATACATATACCTAAGTTATCAAGTAACCCATCTCAATCATGAGGAAACACAAGGATTGTGAAAACAACGGATAACCACTACCCGGGTATATGCCCATACATATACCAAAGTTAGCAAGTAACCCATCTCAATCATGAGGTAAACACAAGGTCAAAAGTCTCAGCTCAAACCAGGATTTTCATTATCGAAACTGTAACTGCTGAAGAGCTCCGTATCTAGAGTGTACAGTGGTCCTGTCACGACTCCGAGGCCGCCGCTCACTAACCTAAGACTGCTGAGGTACTCCTCCTGTCGAGTACTGCGGGTTTGCGGCCAACTACCTGGCGCTCCGTCCGCTGAGGGTCTGTCGCCAAATACCGGGCGCTCGCCCATATAGCCTACTGAGGTACTCCTCCTGTCGAGTACCGCGGGTTTGCTGCCAACTACCAGGCGCTCCGTCCGCCGTGGGTCTGCCGCCAAATACCGGGCGCTCCGTCCACTGGGCTAGTCGACTCACTCCAAGTCGAGTCGGTCAAGCAGTCGTCAGGTCTCAGCCGGCTACACGGTCTCCGTACTCTACACGCTCGTCTCCGGGAGGGTCCGCTCCACGAGCTACTGGTCGACACTCCAAGTATCACAAAGTCCTGCAAAGAAGTATCTCAAAAGACCGTCTCGTCACAGGGGTCTCAACGCAACAGACGGCGCGTCGATCGGACGCCCGGTCTGTGAGTTATTAGCCTTTTCGTCCCAGGGGCCCGGTTGGTTTCGTGTGCGAACCAATCCCGGCCGTATCACAACTGTACCCTGAACTCCCATAGGGTATACTCAAAGGGGCCGTTACTCAACGTAACCACCAACGCCGCTGACGGTTCGTCAAACGGACGTCCTGTCTGAAAGATATCAGCTTTCCCGTTCCAGGGGCCCCGGTTGGATTTCGGGTGCGATCCAACCCGGCCACTACTAACTGTATCCAAAACTCGGGCGAAGGATACCAAAAGTTCCGTATCGTAAACAGGAACTCAACGCAACAGACGGTGCGTCGATCGGACGCCCGGTCTGAGAGTTATTGGCATTTTCGTCTCCGGGACCCGGTTGGTTTTTAAGGCAAAACCAACCCGACCGTACTCCACCTACATCCAAACCTCGGGCGGAGTATGCCAAAAGATCCGTCTCACTAAGAGGAACACAATACAGCTGACAGCACGTCAATCGGACGTCCGTAGCTCAAGATATGAGTGTTTCCGCTCCGAAGGCCCGGTTGGTTTCGTGAACGAACCAACCCGGCTGAACTCAAAGTA
Source organism: Viscum album (assembly GCA_963277665.1). Lineage (NCBI taxonomy): Eukaryota > Viridiplantae > Streptophyta > Magnoliopsida > Santalales > Viscaceae > Viscum > Viscum album. Next base: position 530,516,101 of record OY728139.1, on the reverse strand, counting down.
ATCCGAAACCTTGAGTGAGATATACCAAAACGACCGTCTCGATCCAAGGATCGCGTTGCCGCAGACGGTTCTTCAATCGGAGGTCCGAGGCTCATGTTATGGCCAAAAATCCGTGACTGGTTCGAAACGGGGGGGGGGGGGGGTCCGGGTCCGGTCTGACCCGGCCCGACCCCCCCTGGGTCGGCCCGGCCGGCCGGTCGGCCGGCGGCGCGGCGGCGCGGTGGCGCGGGGGCCGCGGCGGCCTGGCGCCGCGAGGTGGCTGCACGCGGGGGGCAAAGCCCCCGCTGATTGGAAGTCGGCGCGGCCTTTGTGCCGCGCCTTTTGCAAGGAAACGGCCCCCTCACGTGGGGGCCGGCTGGATTTAAAACCGGGGGGGGGGGCTGCTGCCCCCCCTCCCTTCATGGAAACCGCCCCCCTCATAATGACGGGGGTTTTGAGCGTTGGCCGGGGAATTAATTTTCCCCGGTTTAATGCTTTCCGGCCGGCCAGCTGGCCGGCCGGTTTTCTCCAACGGGACCGGAAATTCCGGTCCCCCCTTCGGCTTCCGACGCCGGCGGCCCGACCGCCGGTCTTCTCTTCCACCGCGGCCCGGAACCGGCCACGGTCTCCTCGTCCCGCCGCGGCCCGGAACCGGCCGCGGTGTTCGTCGTCCGGCGCGGTGCGACGGCACCGCGCCCCTTCGCCGTGCCTTGATTCCTTTCAACGCGGCGCGACGGCGTCGCGTTCTTGAAGATTCTTCCTCGGCGTGGCGCGACGGCGCCGCGTAAGATAATTGCACGATTATCCGCGTGGTGCGACGGCACCACGCCACTTTGCTTCTACCCGCAAGAAATACAACAAGAACGATGGAGGGGGTTCGACCGTGTTCATGCGGTCCGGCCCCCTCACGTTAAGCAATAACACAACTTAAAATATTTTAAAGCCACACGTTAGACTTGCTAAAATTCATGATCAAGAATAGAATAACTAAACAATAATCAACAACCCCTACCTTGGTATAAGGTTCGAAGATTTGTCAACGTTCCGCGGAAGACGACGTCGCGGAGGTCGGGCGTCGCGGTAGCCGTTCGTCAAATCCGATGATGAAGGGGTGCGTCCGAAGAGACACGTCGTTGGAGAATACTTGTACGCCGACGAAGGTTGTCTGAGGAAGAAGCGGTGTCCTCTCTCGTTGACACGGAAGACGAAGAAGAGCGGAGCGACGTTCTTCGTCGGAACTTGAGCGTTCACGTCAAGTCTTAAGGAATGTCAAATAAAAAGAAAACAACGAACTCAAGAACCCCTACCTCGATAGTCGCACGTTGACGTAGTCGTGGAATATCGGTGTCGATTCCTTTGACGTCGGAGGAAGAGTCGTTGTCGATGGCGTTCGTCGCGGAAAACCGTCGCGGAAGAGATGACGCGGAAGAAGTACGTCGCGTCGCGGATACGGCGTCGCGGATGGACCGTGTTCTTCGGCGGAGAAGTTCTTCGTTGAAGAACGGCGTTCTTCGCGTTCTTCGTTAAGTTTGAAGAAGATGAAGAAGACTTCCCTACTCTCTCAAGGAGATAAAAATTCTAACAAAATAAAATAAGACTCTTTCTTATTTTATTCACACAACCCAACCTCTTTGAATTTCAAAGGTTTGAAATTCAATAACCACACACAACTCACCTCATTAACTCATTACATTTAAGTCATAGGTTTATAACTTAAGTTAACATAATTTAAGTGGGAGTTGAGGGGGTTTTAGAGGATATGAAGGGATGGGGTTCGTGTGGGCCCCACCACCCTCATAACCTCCCATGGGAGGTTGGGTGGTTACCCAACTTCCAACAAGAGATATCACTTAGAGTAAAATAATAAAAATTGTAGTATAATTACAAAGTAAACATCCACAATTTTTATTATCAACACTCGCGTGAACGCAACTCCAGAACAGGAGTTCCTAAGCGTATACCGGCGCTACGGTTCCATCGGTGCCCTCGGATTTCAATTCCGAGCACCGGATCAAAAGTTAGAAATTCCCGCTCGTTCGTTCACTGAACGTACCCGAGCCAAACTTCGGAAATTGATTCCGGGCACACCGGGCCTCAGAATCAGGTGCCGTCAGAAACTGCGCTCTTGTAAAATTCCAAAGAAAATTAAGAAAAAAATTTCCTTGAAATTTACGGGTCTTTACAAAATAGAGAGATGTTAGTAACATTGTATGGTCCAAACCAATGGGAATTAAGATTACATGGATGCAACTTCAGACTTGCATTGTAGAGAAGGATCTTCTGACCAATGTGGAATTGATGATGAAGGCTGAGACGGTCATAGGAAACCTTGGTTCGCTCCTTATAAATACTTGAGTTATCATATGCATCTCTTATCATTTCCTCCAGCTCATGAATCTGCAACTTCCTTCGAGAACTCGCACCAGAAAGATTATAATTGCATTGTTTTATGGCCCAGTAGCCCTAGTTATCAATCTCAACTGGGAGGTGACAACTCTTTTCAAACACTAGACGATATGGTGACATGTCAATGGGGGTTTTGAAAGCGGTATGGTACACCCATAATGAATCATCGAGTCTAAGACTCCAATATTTTTTATTAAGTTGAACCATTTTTTCAAGAATCTGTTTTACCTCCCTATTTGACACCTCGGCTTGGCCATTGGTCTGTGGGTGATATGAAATAGACACTCTATCCTCAAACCCATACCGTTGCAAAAGCTATTGCATTGTTCAGCTGCAGAAATGAGAACCCTGGTCACTGATGATGAACCTAGGTAAGCCAAACCTTCAGAAGATTTGGATTCTCAAAAATTCTATAACCACCATAGAACCATCAGTCCTTGTAGCTCGTGCCTCTACCCATTTTGAAATATAACCCACTACCAATAGAATGTATAGTTTACCAAATTAATTGGGGAATTGTCTCATAAAGTCAATGCCCCAAACATTGAAAATGTCATGGAAAAGAAAGGGTTTTGTGGCATCTCATTTCTTTTAGATTCATTCCCCGTTCTTTTACAGTAAGGAAAAGATTTACAGAAGTCATGGGAATCCCAAAACAATGTGGGCCAAAGAGACCAGAATTGAGGACCTTGCGAGCAATCTGTTGGGGACCAAAGTGGCCCCTAGAATAAAGAGTGTGGAAGAACCTAATGAAGGACTGAAACTCACTATCAAAAACATAGAACCTAAGGAATTGATCACTATAGGTGTGCCAAAGTTAGGGTTCATCCCAAATATACCAACATGACTCATGTTTTAGACGATTGGCCTGGTGTTTGTTGAAATCAGTAGGAATTCAAGATACTACCAAATAATTTACAATTTCAGCATACTAAGTAATAGCATCTTGCACTCGGTAGAGTTCCTCATCATGAAATATGTAATTTATGAGAATATAGGGGGATGAGTCAATGTCTAAAAATGGGAGAATCCTAATGATATGGTCAGCCACCACATTCTCTTCTCCTTTTTTATCTCTAATTTCTAAATTTAATTCCTAAAGGAGGAGCATCCAATGAATGAGACATGGTTTGGCTTCCAGTTTCTTAAAGAGATACCATAGGGTTGCATGGTCTGAGAATACAATGACTTTAGACCCTAAAAGATATGACCTAAATTTTTCCAAGGCAAACACAATGGCAAGGAATTATTTTTTAGTTGTGGTGTAGTTTTCTTGGGTAGGGTCCATTATACTTGAGGCATAGAAAATGACATGTGGAGCTCGATCGACCCTTTTTTGTAAGACTGCCCCAACTGCATAGTTAGACGCGTCACACATGAGCTCAAATGGTAAATCCCATCATGGTGGTTGGATTACTATAGGTGATGTGAGACTCCATTTTAACTTATTAAAAGATTACTTACATTCATTATCCGAAAAAAATCCTTTTCTTTTTGGAGTAATCGGGAGAGGGGAGAAATTTTAATAAAGTCATGAATGAAACGATGGTAAAATCTAGCATGAACTAGGAAAGACCACACATACCATACATATTTTGGGAATGTTATGGAAGAAATGACATCCACTTTTGATTTATCTACTTAGATGTCATCCACAGAAATTACATGTCCCAAAACTATACATTATCACACCATGAAATGGAATTTATCATAATTTAATATGATATTATTTTCAATATATCGACGTAGTACTGAAGAAAGTCTACTCAAACATTCATAAAAAGAAGATCCATAAAAAGTGAAATCATATAAGAATACTTCCATGCAATTATATAGGTAATCCGAAAAAAATACTAACCATGAATCATTGGAAAGTACTAGGAGCATTGAACAGACCAATTGGCATCCTCTTATATGCAAATGATCCAAAGGGGCAAGTAAAGGTCGACTTTTTATGGTCCTCGGGGGAAATATGGATATGAAATTATCCATAATACCAATCAAGGAAATGGTAGTGGGACTTACCTTCAAGCCACTCTAGAATTTGGTCAATGAATGGAAAAGGGAAATGGTCCCTCCTGGTGTGTTGGTTTAGTTGGCAACAGTCTGTACATACACACCAACTATTTTGCCCACGAGTTGGAACCAATTAATTATTTTTATTTTTTATTACTATAAGGACAATTTTTTTAGGAACTACTTGAACGAGACAGAACCATTTTCTGTCAAAGATGGGGTAAATGATTCAAGAAACCAATAATTTTTTTACCTTCTTTTTCAAAACTTCTAGTAGGTTTGGGTTCAGTCGAAATTGTTCCTACCTCACTATTTCAGCATCATCATTTAATAAAATATGATGTGTACAAATTGATGGTCTAATACGAGGAATTTTAGCAAGTTTCCATACCAAAGCATGTTAATACTCTGTAAAAAGTTCAAGCAGTTGCAATTCTTGCTCAGGGAGGAGTGAACTATCAATGATGATGGGAAACTTGTTTCCATTGTCAAGATATGAATATTTTAAATCTTGAGTCAATTGTTTCAGTTCTAATTCAGGTGGATTTGGATTGATGGCAGTGTGTGTGAAAGTTAGAGGTCATTGATCTCATCAAACTTCTCAATGGTATCCTCCTCAAATGAGGAATGAGATTTTACAATCTTAACATTATCATCGATGGTCATTCGATCCTCAGTGTTCAAGAAATCATCAATCAATAAACATGCATGACACTTTTCTAGACCACTACAACATTTAATGCATGAATCATTTACTAGAATTTCTATCAATGAAGAAAACTCAAAAAGGGGATCAGGGGAATGAAATGAAGTTTTTTCAAGGGAAGGGAGTATATCTATAGAATTAATAGTGAGAGAAGAATGTTCTTCTGAGGGGTGATTCATGGAATCATGGATATTTAAATAGAATATGTCACCACCAAATTCCATAGATAATGTACCATTATGGGAATTAATTATGGTTTTGGTGGTTTTCAAGAAGGTTCTCCCCAATATAATTGGGGCATGTCTATTCATCCTATCATCATCTATTTTTATCACATAAAAATCCGCAGGAAAATTTTAAATTTTCACCCTCACAAGAACATACTATAACACATTAGAAGGGTGTGTTTTATTCTAGTTGGCTAGTTGAAAAACAATTCCAATGGTCTTCAGTTCCCCAACCTGCAATGTAGAGTAAATGGAGTGAGGCATCACATTTATAGAAGAACCTAAATCAAGCATGGCATTGGAAAATAAATACTCCCCTATGGTGCATGGAATCAAGAATGTCTTAGGATTGTTGTACTTGGTGGGAAGTGATGGATTTATCAATGCTGATATGTTCCTTACCAAGATCACTTTTTCATCTCCATGAAGTCTCCTTTGGTGTGTACACATCTCCTTCACAAACTTTTCATATCTTATAATTTTTTTCACAACATCAATCAAGGGGATGTTTGCATGCACTTTTTTGAAAGTTTCCAATATTTCCTTATCTAGTTCAGTTTCCTTTTTTTCCTACGATAGGTGGCCATTTAAGGAAATGGAAGAGGAATGGGTTGGCTAGGGGCTCATCAACATACACACACTTTTCGTTGGAAGGGTTTTTCTAAAGACATGGTTTTCAACATTTGGAACATTTTCAATGGTTGGGAGGGAGGTTTTCTTAGGAGGGGATGACTCTAATAGAGGATTAATTTGGTTTTTAAAATTTTTATGGGTGATAAAACTAACATTTACCTTATCCCTAGGATTAACTACTGGTTGAGAAGGTACTTTACCCAACCCGTGACTTTGAATTTCCCCCACCGAGTTAGCTAGTTGGCCTAATTGGGTTTTGAGGTATTTTATGGCTTCTTGGGTGGTTTGCTAGAATTGGAGATTATTGGAAGCCATTTATTTCATCATATATTCTAGGTTAGGCTCAGGTTTTTGAGGGGGTTGTTGGAAATGACTTTGGGGTGGTTGAGGGTTTTTGGGTGGTGGTGGTGGATGACTACTCTGACCCTGTTGGTTCCATGGTTATTGAGGTTGGTTTAAATAACCTCCTTGCCTATAGGCTTGGTTTTATTTCCACAAAAGATTTGATGGATAATATGGTTCATGCCTAAAGGGTTGGTAATAGGGGCATCTTGGAAAGATTGTCTCACAACTCGCAGAAGTGTCTCTCAATTGGGGGCATTGGTCAGAGTAGTGAGTGTTAAGAGAACATATAACATAATGGATTGGAGGAGGATAATGAGATTTCCCTTAGGATAGAGAAATTAGTCTTAGAAGGGTACTTACCTTTTCAAACTTTTTGTCCACTTTATTCACAAATTCAGTACTTTTGCACCAAATGGAAACCTTGAATGGGTACATTGGACCTTATACCAAATAGTTGAGTGTTCTATTCTATGTTCTCAATCAAGGTTCTTGTAGTAATTGGGGTATTATCCACTAGTTCACCACCTATAGTAGCATCAATCATATTTCAATCAATAGGGATTAAACCTTTATAAAAATACTAAATTAAAAGTTGTTTTCTTATTTGGTGGTGTGGGAAACTTGAACAAAGCCTTTTAAAATGTTTCCAATATTCATGTAGTGTTTCCTCTTGTGATTGAATTATATGACATATTTATTTTCTTATAGTTGCGGTATGAAAGGATGGGAAATATTTTTCCAGAAAAAGACGTTTCATGTCCACCCAACCTCTTATTGGGGAATTAACATAATAAATCCAGTCTTTTGCAGTGTCTTATAATTAAAAAGGTAATTCTATTAAATTTACTTGTTCTTCATCCACATTTGTATGATTTAATGTAGAAAACATAGTATTAAATTATTTTAGATGCTTGTGTGGATATTCTCCAGGCAGTCCATGGAATCTTGGTTATAAATGAATTAAACCAGATTTTAGTTCAAAGTTGGGTACCTCACCTTGAATTTTAATATATGTGGGTTGGATATCAACATAAGGCCAGGTTAGTTATTTTAGTGTTTGATTGTTTTCATCCATTTTATTCATGTTAATTTCAAATTTAATGTGGGTTCTAGAATAAGAAGAGTAAGGATCAAGAAGAGTGTCTATTTTTTGTATGTCCAATTTCGAAGGGTTCTCTTGTGTGTCTTAGTGTCGCTGACATAATATCTTCTCCAGTTCAGGTTCCAAAGAAGGTAAACTCTTGGATTAGAACACGTCATGCACCAAACCTACATACAAGAAATAATTCATAATACAAAAATATTGGTAGAGGTGTAATATTAAACAAATAAATATTCACAAAATTTATAAAAAACTTATCAAAAACAGGCACTAAAAACCCAAGCGCTCCGTGGAAACGGTGCCAAAATTTGGACACGTTATCATGACATGTCAAATTGATAGTTATTTAAATAATATATTTTTTGTATAGGGAAGACCCTAGGTCGTATCTCAAGGAGAGTTCATAGGTTTTCAGTGAGTATTTTTAATAAGAAGAACAAAAGAGGGTCTTGATTTTGTAAACAATTTTAAGAAAGTAACTTAATGTAATGAGTTGTAATGTTGAAAGACAAAGTGAATTTTGAAAAATATGAGATAAATAAGTGATAATTTCTTAGTTACTACAAAACTTTAAGAGTTCCTCAATCTTAATTGATTATTTGGTTTTAGTGTAATCCTTTGGTTGAGGGTTAACCAAGATCTTGGTTCCCCTCTTTCCTCTTAAAATGATGCACAAAGAACCACCCCTTGACACAACAATTGTGCTGTCAAGGTTTGGACCACAAGCATATATTGAGGTCTACTAAAGAATACTGAAATCTCAATTATGTGTGAGAGAAATAGGATGCTTGTGATGTCCAATCGAAACAACCCAAGATTCCGAATTGAATCTCAACCCAATCGGTATTTAAATGAGAAATGTTTCACTTAATTAAACCAAATAAACGCATTCAGAGAATAAGCATATGAAGATTAAACATAAGAAAAATAATTCACACATAAATTACACAAAAATAGTAGAATATATGGTTATGCAAATCCCTCTTCAAGTGTGTATCTCCCTCGGAGAGATCACCCACCATTTAGCTCATCATCGGGAGGAGGAGGATGCTCGGGTGGAACTCAATCGTCATTATTGATCCCCCTAGGAGGATAGGGGCCTCCAAAACATCAAGGATGATGTGTAGAATATTATAGGAATCAAAAATGGAAGATCTTCACTTCTGGTTCGAACTCCCAAATGGGGTGCCCAAGGTGATTTTTTATAGCCAAAATGGGAAGTGGTTTTGTGCACCCATATTTTGGTAAACCACTTAGAGGATGGTTTTAGGCTACTAAACAATCGAATCTACCTTTTGACAAAACTAGAGAGTTGTATCCACACATATTGGATATCACCACCGAACGTTTGACATCATTTGAACACTCATAGCCCAAGATATTGACATATTATAGAACACCACTTTTGAATTTGTGCATATTCGGTGGCTTGGATATATCAGTTAGTATGGTCCCATTAGAAGACTAATCAGGATTGGGTTCCTTGATATGAAATGTATCCTATTAAATACTTCACCAGCCCACAAAATTTAATCCCATTTGGATGCACGGTCTAGTAGAAATGTGCAGATTAATTCACTAGTGTGCTTAAATCTTACGCATTTTGGCCCAAATTTCTTGGACTTCATCATGGGTCCTCCAAATCACCTCCACCTTCAATGATACTATCAAACATGTAACGTTGCCCTTTTTAATAGGTATAAAAATAAAATAACTAAATCAAACATTAAGTGCATTTTGTTATTATATTTGGAATTTACAATACATATACTGTTTAATACAATGGTGTAACCATGAAAATGACACAGTGAATTAGGGTACGATCACTCACCCCCCACCCACACGTGAGGTACATGGTTAGGGTGCAAATTTTGGAAAATCGTATACCACTACATTGGAAACCATGTGCATGAATTTAATTATTCTGATTTTTTTTTTAAATTCCTAAACCCCCTAAACTTCATGAAAAATCAATCCAAATCAAACATAACTCATTCCTCTCATTTTAGAGGCTTCTGAATAAATTCCAAAGCATTAAAACCTTCATTATTAATGAATTGAATCTCGGGTTGAAGATTTTCACCTCTTTGAGTAAGATATTCCCATTCCGATTAGTTTCTCCTCTCTCTCGTTCCCTTCTGTCATCTTTTTAAGGGATAATTTCTTCTATTATTAATTTATATTGATCTATTATTTGATAAATAAAATTGATTTGGTCTTGGATCGAGGTTTTGAATCTAGATCCCATTCTTCATCATGATCTTGTATGATCTACTTAAATTGGGGATTTCTGTTAGTGAGATTTCATCATCAATCTTGAGGTAGGTGGTCTAAATTGTGAGTCTCATAGTCTTGATTTAATTACATGTATGGAATTTATGAAATTGAAATTTTCATTATTAGCAAATTAAATCAAATATTGATTTTATTTAATTTTATTTCCATGTGCAATGAATTAGGTTAAAATTGGGGCAATTGAAATTCGTGGAATTGGATTAATTAATTGGTTAATTAATTAATGGGATACTATGATCATGGAATTAATGGGATATTGGGTTTTTTTAATTGGTAAATTAATGTGATTTTTAATTAATTGACAAATATAATTGTGAGATGGTTGACTTGACCTTAATGGGTTAATGGGTTATATGATTTAAAAATTCTAAAATCGTTTAATAGAGAATTTTTCATATTATTCCATGTAATTAAAGTGTTAAAACATGATTGTTTTGATTATTGAAATGATATCCATGATGTAAAATGTGATAATAGGGTTAATATTGATTAAGATTGTTGAATGTTATATATGTGATATACGTGTGATTGATTGAAATATGAGTGTGGGACATGAAATAACACCCCAAATACCCATATGTGATTGACTAATATATTATTTTGAGACACAGACTGATTCTCTAAATACCCATATGTGATTGGATAATAAACGGGGTGTGAGATAGAGACTAATGCTCCAAATACTCATGAGGTGCTAGACATCGCGTTCTATGATCAAAATGTTTTCATTAGACCGTGGTTCTATTTTTTGTGGTATTAAATTGAAAAGAAATAGATAATGAAATCCCATGTGTTATAATTATTTTTGAATTAAATATGTGTTATGGTTCAGACTCCAACATGGGTCAAAGTAGTTATTGAGGTTTTGGGTGTCCTCAGGAACCCAGGGGTTTATGTGGTTTAATAAAGAATAATTGAATATATGTTAACTATTTAATTTATTGCTTTTATTTTATTATGTATATATCAACATACACTGTTATTGACTGTATATTGTTTTAGATGTCATTGGTGGTGTCCTACTGAGTTTTAGTCACACTCTACTTGGGCTTCCAGATTGGTACTTGAATAGACTTCATGTTTGTAGGACTAGATAAGGTTAAGAGCCCTATATTAGATGGTTGAGTTGGAGTGGAGCATAAATAATGGAACTAGACTTGGTGTCAGGGCCCACTTGGGAGTTGTTAGTGTCTTTATTTTGGGTTTTCAATTTGACACTTGACAAGTACTTGACATGACTTATCTAATATTTTGTTTGGATATTATATTCCTATTTTAGTTATCAAATGATACTAGTTTGGTGTGGTTATTTTATATAATTAGGTGATTATTATTTATCTTAATTATTTTTATGTTTTAGTAAATATGGTATATTCTCCCCATGGTATCTTTTTTAGACCCTCTCTACTAGTCAGAATACTCTAGCATACGTGGAGGCATACTCGAGGTCATATAACCAACTAGATTAGGGAATTTGTGTGTGGAACCTGGTTCAAGATGTCACACAAGCATCCAAAATGAAGCTTCTTTATACAGTGGAAGAGTCTATATAGGAATATGATATAGGTCCAGTGATTATGAGAGGTACAATCACAATAGGTTAATATTTTATGACTACTTTTTTGGTCGGAGTGGATACTCAAGAGGGGGTGAATTGAGTTCTAATTAAATATTTCTGTTAAAAAGTATTTCTAAAAACGTTTTCCCCAAAGATTAAATACAGTCGAGTTAATCAAGGTTATACTGTTATAAGAGTTTGACTATTTAAGTAACTTCTTAGAAGATTTATTAATTCTCAATTATCTTAATTTGTATTATTAATATTACTTTTGAAGTTATTCTACTAAGACAAGCCAGTTATAACTTCTTTTCAAGATTAACTATCAAAGTGAAATTTGGGATTTCTAGATTATACAGTAAAGCAATAAAATAGAGATAAATAAATTTAAGAAGCACAGTGGATGTGAAACAAGTGGTTCAGTCTCAAGCCGAGACCTAATCCACTCCACTTGGTGATCACCTACCACCAAGCATTTTATATAAATAAACTTTGATCTACACCCTGGATTAGGGTTTAAAATAGTACTAAGACTATCCAGGTCCTCAGACCACTACCACAGTTCTACGTGGGAATGAAACAACAATAGAACACAGGTTTTCCAGGTCCTCAGACCTCTACCATAGTTTTATGTGGGATACACAAAGGTATAAAGAGTTTGGTGTGAGGATTTCAATATCATCTAGTTCATCTTAGGAGTCAGTGTGTGTCCAAATAGACAAAATCACACACTGCTCATAATGTAAGGAAAAGAATGATCATATCAAAGCAAGAATATAAATATGAGTTTATAATGCACTTGTGTGATGTCAATGCAACTTTGTACTCCTTTGGATTGAAGAAGATGAAGCTTTGAGTCCTTTTCTGGAAGTTTTGTGAAAAACAGAGTGTCACAATTCAGCTTGTATTCTTTGTGAGGTTCACCAGAGCGAAGATGTTCTTTAAGATTCACATATGCTTCGTGTGTTCATAAGTATCGAGGTGCATGCAGTGTGCCTTTATTTTGAGACTTATCTAAGTATCTTCTTCAATATCGTGCTCACCGCCTTGATTTCCGTTTTTGTATCGCACACACTGATTCTTGGCCACACTTCTCTTTTATCTTAGAAATTAATGTCTGGGAGCCGACAAGTTTCATGTGTTCTGCCCCTTGTACCTCATACTAGCTGATGATATGTCTACAAGGAAACATTAATTATGTCAGTGCATTAAAATCATAAAATATGACCGTTAGAAATTTAATTGAAAGATGAAAAAATAGTTTAAGAAATGGTGTCGCAATAAGTCATGGAAATGGTGTCTCCTTCACACAATGTCTAGATTGATCACGGTGTCTGAGTGTCACGATGTCTCATGGTCACGGTGTCTCGCGATCACGGTGTCTTGTTCACGGTGTCTGGCTTCACGGTGCCTGCTTCACAGTGTCTGCATCACGGTGATTGCTTCACGGTGTCTGCTTCACAGAGTCTACTTCACGGTGTCTACTTCACGGTGTCTGGCTTCACGGTGCCAGAAATACATAGCCAGTGGCAGACTCATGGTGTCTTAGAATTTTCAAAGTAAATGTGTTCAGACTTAAATAATGATGATAATAGAAAGGATTAGACTTAATCATTTGTCAAAGAAGGTATTATGAGAGTAGATCAAAGATATTATAAAGTTGGTAAATGAAATGTAGAGTAATTAAGATCTTACATGGATCTTATTATAGAATGATAAAACTTTAAACATAAATACACATGATTGGATATAATTTATAATAGTTAACTAGGTTGAATAAGATTTGTGATCATTGAAACATGATTAATACATGGGGAGTCCAACAATCTCCCCCTTTTTTATGATCACAAATAATGTATAGTTAAAGTGTATATTGGATTCAACTATAGAGATAAGAGGAGATAAAAGGCTAGAAACTTCTCCCCTTTTTAAGATTATCAAAAAGATGAAATAAGAGAAGTAAAAAAGAAACATTCCATTAATATCAATCAAGGTTCAGTACAAACCAGAAGAGTAATACAAAAGCAAAATAATCCCTATCAAAAAATTGTAATCATTGTTCTTCTTCGTGGGCTGGCCTTATCTTTTCCTTTATCTATAGTGGCAGAAGAGGAAGCCATAGGGGGAAAAGTAGAGGTAGTATAAGGCACTGAGGTGGTTGATAAAGAGGCTAAAGTAAGGCCATCAAAGACTGAGGGAGCCAAGGTAGGAGCAGTAGATGATCTCGATAGTTGTTGATCAAGAATCACAGGCCTGATCTGACTTAGTGCTTGGCTGATAGACATAGTGGTTAAGGCTAGGGAAGAAGTGAAGGTAGGCAGCCCAAGTCTAAGAGGTATAGTTGCTGGAGTAACAATGGTTGTACTCTATACATGAATATAGGGACTTAGGATTTTGATGAAATTTGTAATGATCTCATCACCATACTGCATGGATTTCTCAAAATCATCCTTGTTCTCCATAAACTTGTCCAACAATTGAGTAAACTCTGTGAACTTTTGGACTTGGGTCTTGAATGCTTGAGTCACAGGAGGAATCCCCAGATTTTCTACAAGGTACTTGAAATGGTTTTTCATATCAGCCTTGGAGAATATTCTGTTGAAGTAGAAATCTACTTTCTTGAAAATCTCTTTTTGAGCATCATTAGCAATTTTAGAGTGGATTTGTACTAGTTCAAGAACTATATCATTGTTCTTGACCACTTCAGATAAAGAAGTCGTATTGAACCCACTGAGTACATTCTGAAGTTCTTCATTGACTATATTTCTAAGCAGATCACTGTCCAATGGTGGTTTAGAGGATTGACCAGATGCTTTGACAGCTTTGGTCAGATATTTTAGTTGATTCATCACCTTTTGAAGACACCATGTATACTCATCAGTGATTTTATTAAGATTGGAAACAAGCTCTTTAATTTCCTTCACAATTTGTTTGTTCCTTTCAGTGATCTTTTTATCTAAGGATACTAGATAAGGTTGAATCTGAGACACACCAACCTGTGGGATTTGAGGAGCAACAGGTTATATAGGAGGAGCAATAGACTCAGATCTTGAATGCAGCTCTCTGCATGTCTTCAACCATACTTCTTAGGGTCTTCACTTCATTACTGAACAACTTATTTTCAACTCTTACTTCTTGAATCTCATAGAGCATCTTAGGTTGTATTTTCCAAATAATTTTCTTTAATAATAGTTAGGAATCTCTCTCACTTAAATTTTTCATAGGACGAGGTTGGGTATTCATGAGTTTATCAACTCCAGATAAGAGGGTAGCACCAAATTCCTTCAGATCATACTTACTCACAAAGGATGGCTGTTCAAACAAGGGTTCAAGAGTAGGGACTGGTATAGGATTAGGTTCCTTATCAGGTGAAATATTGGAGACTGATTCCAACTGAAATACAGAGTAAATATCATGTCTGGTTGTTGTAACCTACTAAGAGACATCCAAAACATAGAAACTGGGAGATTTATACTGAGTGTCTATAGGACTTGACTCAGTTGGATGTGAGGCTTAAATAGACTCAAGATTTGGGGTTTGATCCCCCTCAACTGATGCCTCCTTCTTAGGACTGAGAGGCTTAGGATCATGGTCTAATTCCATAGACTCAACTCTAAGTTCCTCACTCATTTGCTATCTAGCTAGCTGAAAATTTATCTCCATCCATTCTTCAGTTGTAGGTATGATTTCTAGAATAGATTATTCCACAGGGAGTTCCTCAAGATTGACCTCTTGCAAAATAGGTAGCTCTTCCACTATAGGATATTCTACTGTAGGCTATTCCATGTCATGATTTTCAGGTTCTTTGGAAACTGATTCTGTTATAGCTTTGGGTTGAGTTTCCAAATTAACAGCTTCTTTAGAAGTAGGGACTTCTTATTCAATAACTACATGAGGAATAGTATTCATGTCTTCCTCAACAATAACAGCTTCGCTAGGTGGCACTTCAACCTCTTCTTCCTCTTCTTTAGGATACTCAACAATCTCATCTGGTTCCAAAACAGGACCAGAAATATCTCATGGTCTTTAGGGATAATCCACCGGATTGAATTTCTCATAAATTTTAACATTGTATTCCACCGATTCCTTTTTCCAAGGATTCCAGTTTATCTTCATTCTTTTGATAGTGACTTTTGAGAGATAGTACTCACAGTCCTTAATAACTTCCTCATTTGGTCCAACCATACCCTTGGCAAGAATCATGGATGAGATTAGCTGAGAGTAGAACAATGAATTTGACTTGGATATGACTTTGACCAACTCTCACATATGGTTTATGATATACTTTTACAGTTTGATCTTATGCCCATTTTTTATAAGGTGAATCAGAAAAACATCTTGATATTTGAAAATAGCATGATCACCTTTCCTGGGAATAAACAAATTTTGTATAAACTTGAATCGAAGCCTTGATTCTCCATATAATTCAGCAGCAATGGCTCTCCTCTGGGTTCCATTTCTAGTTAAGGTTTTCTAAGCATCTTCTAAATCAAATAAATTGGTTGAAGGTGGAGGTCCTCTCTGATAATCCTCACAAATTACTTCATGACGTATCCTAAGGCATACAACCCATAACCTCGAAGATAATGAGAATCTCTGGCCATTGACCCAGCTTCTTACAACATAACTATCACTATAATCAAAGGATAATTGAACGTACTGGTAAAACTGAGCCACTAACCTAGGGTAGATGGGTATATCATCCTAATAGAACCACTCTAACTAGCCTTGCTATTGTAACACTCTCAATACTAGAGACTTACTAGATAGAATCCATTTGGGGAAGATCTCTTTCTCAATTACAACAACTCGGTTTACTAGATTCAGATTTAAAGGTCCTTTGGGTGTTAGCTTAGGTGCAATGTTCTTCTTCTTCGAGTTATGCTTCTCAGGTGTCGATGATGACGGACATTTCATTCTTGGAATTCACTGAAGGTTCGAGTGAGAAAAGGGTTGCAGGGATGAAAAAGGGTTCGAAGGGAGTAAGTAGAAGAATCCTAGAGTGAAGAATCGAATAATACTCCCTTTGTTTTATCATTTAGGAATACCAAACGTCGCAAAATTAAAAACACGGGAAAATAAAAAGGTGAAAAGAATAATTACCGTGATATGGGTTTTTACAAAAAAATGAATTTTTATGGTGAGACTGTGTTTGGTCATTACAGTGAGACAGTAAACGAGTTTCATGGTGACACCGTGAACAAACTTCTCAGTGTTTGTTACGGTGAGACAGTAATTATTAGATAGTAAGTACAAAATACTAATGGTGAGACCATAAACGTTAGACAGTAAGTACAAAATACTAACCGTGAGACCGTAAACATAAAACTCTATGGTGAGATAG
Organism: Viscum album; assembly: GCA_963277665.1. Lineage (NCBI taxonomy): Eukaryota > Viridiplantae > Streptophyta > Magnoliopsida > Santalales > Viscaceae > Viscum > Viscum album. The sequence continues at coordinate 530,499,490 of OY728139.1, read as the reverse complement.
TAAAAGTGAGAGATAGTAACTGAGAAACCGTAATCATGAAACAGTAAAGTATAACACAGTAAGATATCGAACAGTAAGACCTGAAACTGTAACAAGTAAGGTATCTATTTGAGATTTATCATGCCTAGTTCATGTTTGATGTAGTCCATTCTCTCATAATTTAATGTTTTAGTGAATATATTAGTAAGTTGATATTCAGTGTAGAGACCCGAAGCTTGACGTACATGGACATTACATTACTTTTGCGGAATACTTAATACATAAGCAAATAGACACACAAGGACCGTAATAGTTTAGTGTCTTTGGAAACTCGGAATATAATCTTCTAATCGTGGTGAAAGATCTTCAACATCTCCCATAAAGATCTTCTTTTTTTTAAACCTAAATCCTTTCTTTTATGTCCTGGGGAAAAGAAAATATAAAAGCGTGAGCTCAAATGCTCAGTAAGGGTAAACAAAAGAAATATCAATCACGTCATATTCATAAGAACATATCTTTTGGAAATCTTAACCTGCAAAAGAGATCATAATTTCATAAAAAGGGATAAATCATAGTAGTGAAATGTAATCCCAATAATCATAACTTAAAACATGAAACTTTGTGGCATACACACATAATCATAGAGAATCATATCTTATTAGTCAAGACTCATTTCCAAGACTATCTTAGTGTACAAAGTCCATTTCTGAACCGAGTCACCCTCGTTTCAGTCCTGTTTCACTAAACCGGTATAACCTACCGTTCCAACCATGTCTATATCATGCGATATAAAATATTTACCCAATGCATTGGAGGGAGATATAGGTCCCACCCATCTCATAATGATACCATTCTTATGTGTGCCACAAAATCATAAATCATACATCATTGCATAAACCATGTAGTAAAAATGGGATTCTTAAACAACATGACTTCATAAAACAATTCATATAAGATAAAGGAATTAATAGAAATATTTCCATCACAACATAATCAAATCCATCTAATAATAGGGATAGAAACAGAACCCTATATTATCTTAGATGGAAAATAATTTTGATAAAACACTTGAACTCCATTCTTGAGGAAAATATCATTTCTACTTCAAAAACACTTTTCCTTTCTTAACATGTCATACAATTCTAAACTAAGAGAAGTTGATTAAAAATAAACTTGAAAACTTGTAAAGGAAGCTTCTTGGAAATAATTTTTTAAAAATCCATTCATGCCGTATAAGTTAAAAAAAACATTCTTCTCATACTTTTGTCGGAAAGTCAAAAAGTACCTCGTACGAAAAAAACGACAAAAGATTCCTTTCATATCCTTTACTAAAAACTCACCGAAGGGTAAAATTAGATTTAAACAATTGTAGGTGGATGGAAATAAAATTACATATTGAAGAAACATGGATGTGGATGATAAAATACACCCCAGTAAATACCAAAGTATAAACAATCTCGGATAAAAATGAGATTGTAATATTTCCCTTACCTTATGTCCGATATGCTTTGTACCTATCCGAACCTCCTGTATAATGATTTAAATAATGTCATTAACTTATTAAAGAATCATATTAATTGTTATTATATCATATATGGTTCACTTATGACTTTATATTACCCGTTCTTTTGTAAATTCCATGTTAAAGAAGCGTTTTGGGTCAAATCGTTTCATTTATCGTAGGTGTTTGGACTTGTTGTTCTTGACATTATTATTAATTATATCATGATTTACTTACTTCCAGAATATAAAACATGATTTATATATCATATATATTCAGTATATATATATATAATAGATAGATAAATGAAATGAAACACACCGTTCATGGAGACGGTAGTCCGTACGTACACATGGACGCTGTTTTCCATTCCTTATTGTCTTGAATGGAAGTAAGTAGATTAAATACATATATACATAAATAAAGTAGCTTTATAATGTCATATATTTCATTATTATTGCTTATATATACTTTATAATCATTCTTGAATGGTTAACATGGAGAGTGAATCTCATCGCGTCGTGGAGACGGTAGTCCGTACGTACGCACGAGCGATGATATCGTTCTCATGATCGTGAACTTGTGTTTAAGTGTATGTATACTATTTAAGTATCAATATCACTTTATAATAATCATATATAGTTACTAATTACACCAGTATACCCATCCAATTAAGATGGTGGCGGAAAAAAGATTACACCACGGCGTGGAGACGGTATTCCGTACGTACGCACGCGCGGTGATTTCCTTTTTCCGTAGGATGGATAGATGGTTAATTAGAGTTGTTTCATATTTATAATAACATATAAGTATATAATAAATACTTATGTTATTACTTTATCATGAAACAACTAAAGAAGAAGAAGTTGAAGAAGAAAGAAATTGAAAAAGATCGGTAATGGATATTACCTCTTTTTGACGCGCCTTTTCTTAACCTCCACTTAAAGAACTAAGGATGGTCTTTGAAGAATACTAGGACCTCTAGGATGATACAAGGGAAGTGGAGAAGAGATTTTTGCAGGGGTTGGCCGAGCTTGAATTCTCAAATTGGTGTGAGGAGGAGAGGGAGGAGGTTCCCTTTTATAAGGGAGGAGAGGGGAACCTTTGGGAAAACTAAAAATATTATTTTATTATAAAGTGAATTTCGGTTTTAAATAGCTCCAAATTGATATATTTCGAAGATAAGGTGGGTATGGGTCTCAATCCTCTCATCCAATAGGATTTAGACAAGTTTAGGTTATTATTTTAACCTTATCAATTAGATTTAACTCTAAGTTAAATAATTTAACTTTTACAGTGTCTTTTTGTTTTCTTACACTATATGGTTAATAAACTTACTATATCAATCCAAAAGAACCCCAAGTTGTTTATTATTAATATATATAACCTTATCTAAGTCATTTTTCCGAACCTTAGATTTTTAGGAATAAAATAACAATTAATAATATAATATTTGTTTTAAAAACTAATTTATGTCAATTTTGACACTATTTGGTACATGATTTTTATGAAATTCATAACAGAATTATAAGTTCGAACCAAGTTACTTAAATCAACAATAACATGTCCTATTAACCTATAATATTAGTGTAAGTCATAAAAAGTCTCAAATTACATTTATTTGGGCATTTATAACATCAATTATGTCAATATTTCATTAATAAGACAATTACTCCATCATCTTTGTGTCCTAATAAATGATAATTATTTAATCCCAAAAAATTCTAAATAAATTCTCATGATGTAGATAATTTTTTTATATTTTTATATACTATTAATTTTCAAAGTTTCATGAAGTTTATCACTAACTTAAAATTATTATACTTATAAGATTTAAGAGAGTGACTTGTTGTCACTTTCTTTGGTTTTAATAATAATTAAATTATTTTCATTAAAAAAAGTCCATTAAATGAATCTAATCCGACCCTTAGGTGATATGGGTAGACCTTTAGTCATCCAATAGAATTTTGGCATGTGTTAGGGTAATTTTATAATCTTATATTTACCCTTAATTACCCGATTTACCTTTAACTATGGTAAATAAAATTTACCGTAGTTACTATTCACAATGCCCAAAAATAAAAAGTTGCTTATTAACATAATTTGGACCCACTGATTCCAAATATGGAATCCATTCTTCCAAATTCAATACACAAAAGTTGCATAAATTAAATTAAAATTAATCCCGTTGTCGAAAGAAAACGGGTTTTTCTTTAAAACATTGCAAAAGATTGGATTGATTTGTCCTACGAATTCAAGGTAGAATCAATGATAATTACATAAATTATATTAAATGGTAAAAATATATTCTATTTATACTTTAAAATCATCTAATATTATAATTTAACCATATAAATTATTGCGATGAAAAAAGTTGTTTTTAATTAAAATATAGCGTGTTTTTACTATTCATCAAAATATGAAAGTTACCAAAATGATATGAAAATTTATCCAAAGTAAATTTTTATTTCATTATTCCAAAGAAGAATTTTATTTTGTCAAATTGAACTTATAAACATGTCAAAAACTAGATTTAAAGTGGGTTCGCCATCAAAAGGCGGCAAAACTGCATTTTTTGAAAAATACTTATTTTACCTGAAAAATTTATTTTGTTCTTATACCATGTTTTAGAAAATGTGAAAGATGAATAATAATGTTATAAGATTAAAAATTTAGTTAATACTATTCATAACGGCTAGTTCATACTAATATTATAATAATATATCGTTGTTTAGTAAAACCAGGTATTGCGTACAACAAACACTATCGAGGAAGGTCACGATTGCGTGTAATGCAAGCCAAGTCAGGGTTGCGTGTTGTGAAATAATCCTTCGTTGTTTCTTATAACAGAATCCAACCATATTTCATTTATACATTGAATATATATATATATAAACTTAATGTTGCGTAGAATAACTAATATCAAAATTGTGTGTAACACGATCCAAGAATAGTGTTGCGTATACTGCAAGCTAATACGGTGTTGCGTATAGTGCAAGGTCATCTTGGTGTAGCATACAACACACAACATTAATGAAATTAAAAGAATATTTTTCATAAAATCTCGGGGTGTTACATTCTACCCCCCTTAAAATGAATTTCGCCCTCGAAATTCGTCAGGGTTATAAATGGTTTACTACTCGAAAGTTTGTTTAATAGAAACCCACATCATAAAAAGTAATACCAAAATATGGCTTTAAAAACTAAAGTATGAAATGTAACGGTTACCCAAATTAACTCATCACTAGGTTTCCACGTAGGAGAACATAGGTGAAAATATGGATATGGAAGAAAAATCTAACCATCAAGTTCTGATGGAGAGTGGTATAAAACATGGCTATGAAAAACCCAACAATCGCAAAGACATAAATTTTTGATGATCTAGGGTACCATCTGATTCATCAGATATAAGATCACTAGGACAACATTTTTGGTTTTCAATATCATTTCCCTAAAGTTGATGAAATTGGAATTAGAAGAAATACTTTCGTGATTTCGGTATAGTCTCACCGTTGATCGTTCTTTGGACAATTTCCACTTCATCTCTTAAATAAATGAAGTTGAATTTGTCATTCGTGATGTGATAACAGATCATGTGATAGAATCATGGGTCATTCCATCTGTCTCAAACAAAAGGTTAGAAAGGTTATCAAAAAATACATAAGTCCATCTATAATGAGATTAATCATATATGGTTCCTAAAATGGACTTATACTTCATATATCATACTACTTAATATAATAAAACTAGTTTCTACTAAACAGGGACTTCCTGTAGGCCAGTGGTAGGCGATAAAGGCTAGTCGCACTTTGGTTGTGGGTTCGAGTCCGACGCGATGGGCTGTCGCCCGTCCTTCAGGTTGTCCTTTTTCTAAAACTACATTACTATAACATCACATAAATAATATCGAAAAAACTTCTATCCTTAAACAATACTAACTTATGTCCAACATAATCCATTCCAATCTTTAGGCTTATCCATAATACTATAGTCCACTCTCATAATATAGTGAAAATGATTACCAGAGATTTAATACCATCGTTGATCCCCATATATCATAAGATATGTCTTGTTGGTCACATTCCAAACATTCAAAGTCCTTAATCATGTATTCTCTTGAATACCCATTGAACCTTAGTGAAAACATGAATTCAGTAAAAGGTTAACACTTTCCACATACCAAAATCCTCAAAATTCTATATACTCAAACCATGATATCACTTAGTCCTTATATCAATCATGAGCTCATGAAAACTGTCAAATATTCCATTTTTTCCTTATCCCTTCATTATGCGCATATCATCTTTTTTCTAAAAATATCTCAATCACTTTCCATGGTTACCGGTACCATAAAATTATTGAAAACCATAGTAGACCAATACATAAATATTTCAATACACCATAAAAGTACCTCAACAACATTATTCCTAAATACCAATACATAAACACTTCAGTCCATCCACTTCAATGATTGTCCTGGAATAAGTCCTTCCTTGATTTAGAAGTAACTTTTTAGGTTAGGGCATTGAGTTGGGTAATGCCCATGTTCTCCACAAATAAGACATTGAACTCCATAACAGTCTGTCACTCTATGACCCTTTTCTCCACACAGATAACATCGGTCCCTCCATTTGAGGTATTCCTCAAGGTTCTTCTTCCCTTCTTTAGAAATATCAATCTTTCTTTGTTTATGCTCCTCAACATGCGAACATGCATAATAGTCTATCTTCCTCTTCATTGATGAATTAGGCATACCGCTAAATTTCACCTTGTTAATCATATATCGAGATGACTTATTCAGCATAATCACAATATCTTTCTCTATAGGCATTACACAATTTTGTTGCTCATAGTCACCAATTTGTCCATTGGATTCAATGTTAACTGAATTCCTTCTGGTTCCCTCCATTAACTAAAACAGAAAAAGAATTCCGTTAGAGGAAAAAATCATGCTAGGTAAAACAACATAGTAAAGTGGGAGCACCCTCAATATCTAACATCTTAGGTTAAATTCTAAGATCGTTACCGTAGTTCTAGGACTATATCCTATACGTATACTTATCCTTAGGTACATCCGTAGACATACCTTAGAAATATCTCTAGGGATCTCACTAACATTTTCGAATCCTAGTTTCCAAAGGTTGACTAAACCTTTCCTCTGATACCAACTGTAGAGACCCGAAACTTGACGTACATGGACATTACATTACTTTTTCGGAATACTTAATACATAAGAAAAATAGACACACAAGGACCATAATAGTTTAGTGTCTTTGGAAACTCGGAATATAATATTCTAATCGTGGTGAAAGATCTTCAACATCTCCCATAAAGATCTTTTTTTTAAACCTAAATCCTTTCTTTTATGTCCTGGGGAAAAGAAAATATAAAAGGGTGAGCTCAAATTCTCAGTAAGGGTAAACAAAATAAATATCAATCACGTCATATTCATAAGAACATATATTTTGGAAATCTTAACCTGCAAAAGAGATCATAATTTCATAACATGGGATAAATCATAGTAGTGAAATGTAATCCCAATAATCATAACTTAAAACATGAAACTTTGTGGAATACACACATAATCATAGAGAATAATATCTTATTAGTCAAGACTCATTGCCAAGACTATCTTATTGGACAAAGTCCATTTCTGAACCGAGTCACCCTCGTTTCAGTCCTGTTTCACTGAACCGATATAACCTACCGTTCTAGCCATGTCTATCTCATGAGATATAAAATCTTTACCCAATGCATTGGAGGGAGATATAGGTCCCACACATCTCATAATGATACCATTCTTATGTGTGCCATAAAATCATAAATCATACATCATTGCATAAACCATGTAGTAAAAATGGGATTCTTAAACAACATGAATTCATAAAACAATTCATATAAGATAAAGGAATTCATAAAAATATTTCCATCACAACATAATCAAATCCATGTAATAATAGGGATAGAAACATAACCCTATATTATCTTAGATGTAAAATAATTTTGATAAAACACTTGAACTCCATTCTTGAGGAAAATATCCTTTCTACTTCAAAACCACTTTTCCTTTCTTAACATGTCATACAATTATAAACTAAGAGAAGTTGATTAAAAATAAACTTGAAAACTTGTAAAGGAATCTTCTTGGAAAAAATGTTTTAAAAATCGATTCATGTCGTATAAGTTAAAAAAATATTCTTCTCATACTTTTGTCGGAAAGTCAAAAAGTACCTCGTACGAAAAAACGAAAAATGATTCTTTTCATATCCTTTAATAAAAACTCACCTAAGGGTAAAATTGGATTTAAAAAATTGTAGGTGGATGGAAATAAAATTACATATTGAAGAAACATGGATTTGGATGATAAAATACACCCCAGTAAATACCAAAGTATAAACAATCTCAGATAAAAATGAGATTGTGATATTTCCCTTACCTTATGTCTGATATGCTTTGTACGTATCCGAACCTCCTGTATAATGATTTAAATAACGTCATTAACTTATTATAGAATCATATTAATTGTTATGATATCATATACGGTTCACTTATGACTTTATATTACCCGTTCTTTTGTAAATTCCATGTTAAAGAAGCGTTTTGGGTAAAATCGTTTCATTTATCGTAGGTGTTTGGAATTGTTGTTATTGACATTATTATTACTTATATCATGATTTACTTACTTACAGAATATAAAACATGATTTATATATCATATATATTCAGTATATATATATATATAATAGATAGATAAATGAAATGAAACACACCGTTCATGGAGACGGTAGTCCGTACGTACGCATGAACGCTGTTTTCCTTTACTTATTGTCTTGAATGGAATTAAGTAGATGACATACATATATACATAAATCCAGTAGCTTTATAATGTCATATATTTCATTATTATTTCTTATATATACTTTATAATCATTCTTAAATGGTTAACATGGAGAATGAATCTCATCGCGTCGTGGAGACGGTAGTCCGTACGTACGCACGAGCGATGATATCCTTCTCATGATCATGAACTTGTGTTGAAGTATATGTATACTATTTCAGTATCAATATCACTTTATAATAATAATATATAGTTACTCATTACACCATTATACCCATCCAATTAAGGTGGTGGTGGAAAATAGATTAAACCACGGCGTGGAGACGGTATTCCGTACGTACGCACGCGCGGTGATTTCCTTTTTCCGTAGGATGGATAGAAGGTTAATTAGAGTTGTTTCATATTTATAATAACATATAAATATATAATAAATACTGATGTTATTACTTTATCATGAAACAACTAAAGAAGAAGAAGTTGAAGAAGAAAGAAATTGAAAAAGATCGGTAATGGATATTACCTCTTTTTGACGCGCCTTTTCATAACCTCCACTTAAAGAACTAAGGGTGGTCTTTGAAGAAGACCAGGACCTGTAGGATGATACTAGGGAAGTGGAGAAGAGATTTTGGTAGGGTTTGGCCGAGCTTGAATGCTCAAATTGGTGTGAGGAGGAGAGGGGCACCTTTGGGAAAACTAAAAATATTATTTTATTATAAAGTCAAGTTCGATTTTAAATAGATCCAAATTGATATATTTAGAAGCTAAGGTGGGTATGGGTCTAAATACTCTCATCCAATAGGATTTAGACAAGTTTAGGTTATTATTTCAACCTTATCAATTAGATTTAACTCTAAGTTAAATAATTTAACTTTTACAGTGTCTTTTTGTTTTCTTACACTATATGGTTAATAAACTTACTATATCAATCCAAACGAACCCCAAGTTGTTTATTATTAATATATATAACCTTATCTAAGTCATTTGTCCGAAAATTATATTTTTAGGAATAAAATAACAATTAATAATAAAATATTTTTTTTAAAAACTAATTTATGTCAATTTTGACACTATTTGGTACATGATTTTTATGAAATTCATAACAGAATGATAGGTTCGAAAAAAGTTACTTAAATCAACAATAAAATGTCCTATTAACCTAGAAAATTAGTGTAAGTCATAAAAAGTCTCAAATTACATTTATTTGGGCATTTATAACATCAATTATGTCAATATTTCATTAATAAGACAATTACTGCATCATCTTTGTGTCATAATAAATGATAATTATTTAATCCCAAAAAATTCTAAATAAATTCTCATGATGTAGATAATTTTGTTAGCTTTATGTAGACTATTAATTTTCAAAGTTTCATGAAGTTTATCACTAACTTAAATTTATTATACTTATAAGATTTAAGAGAGTGACATGTTGTCACTTTCTTTGGTTTTAATAATAATTAAATTATTTTCATTAAAAAAAGTCCATTAAATGAATCTAATCTGACCCTTATGTGATATGGGTCGACGTTTAGTCATCCAATATAATTTTGGCATGTGTTAGGGTAATTTTATAATCTTATATTTACCCTTAATTACCCGATTTACCTTTAACTATGGTAAATAAAATTTACCGTAGTTACTATTCACAATGCCCAAAAATAAAAAGTATCTTATTAACATAATTTGGACCCACTGATTCCAAATATGAAACCCATTTTTCCAAATTTAATACACAAAAGTTTCAGAAATTAAATTAAAATTAATCCCGTTGTCGAAAGAAAACGGGTTTTTCTTTAAAACATTGCAAAAGATTGGATTGATTTTTCCTACGAATTCAAGGTAGAATCAATGATAATGACATACATTATATTAAATGGTAAAAATATATTCTATTTATACTTTAAAATCATTCAATATTATAATTTAACCATATAAATTATTGCAATGAAAAAAGTTGTTTTTAATTAAAATATAGCGTGTTTTTACTATTCATCAAAATATGAAAGTTACCAGAATGATATGAAAATTTATCCAAAGTAAATTTTTATTTCATGATTCCAAATAAGAATTTTATTTTGTCAAATTGAACTTATAAACATGTCAAAAACTAGATTTAAAGTGGGTGCGCCATCAAAATGCGGCGAAACTGCATTTTTTAAAAAATACTTATTTTACCTGAAAAATTTATTTTGTTCTTATACCATGTTTTAGAAAATGTGAAAGACGAATAATAGTGTTATAAGATTAAAAATTTAGTTAATACAATTCATAAAGGCTAGTTCATACTAATATTATAATAATATATCGTTGTTTAGTAAAACCCGGTATTGCGTACAACACACACTATCGAGGAAGGTCGCGATTGCGTGTAATGCAAGCCAAGTCAGGGTTGCGTGTTGTGAAAGAATCCTTCATTGTTTCGTATAATAGAATCCAACCATATTTCATTTATACATTGAATATACATATATATATAAACTCAATGTTGCGTAGAATAACTAATATCTAAATTGTGTGTAACACGATCCAAGAATAGTGTTGTGTATACTGCAAGCTAATACGGTGTTGCGTATAGTGCAAGGTAATCTTGGTGTCGCATAAAACACAAGACATTAATGAAATTAAAAGAATATTTTTCATAAAATCTCTGGGTGTTACATTCAATACCAATGAATTCCAAAGTGATGTCACCTATTTGATAATGATCTCTCAAAAAGGGATGTCTTATGTCAATGTGCTTTGTCCTATAATGTGAAACAAGATTCTTTTAGATGTTAATAGCACTTGTGTTGTCACAATTTATAGGTAAATGTTTGAATTGATATCCATAATCTAGTAATGTGTGTTTTATCCACAAAATGTGTGCACAACAGCTTCCAGCTGCTATGTATTCAGCTTCTGTAGTAGATAATGCAATATAATTTTGTTTCTTACTACACCATGATACTAGTGACTTGCCTAAAAGGTGACATGTTCTAGAGGTTCTTTTTCCATCTAACTTATAGCCACCAAAGTCAGCATCAGAATAACTAACTAATTCAAATGATTTTCCATTGGGATAAAACACTCTTAGATTGGGTTTATGCTTGAGGTATTTGAAAAATCTCTTTAAAACATTTAAATGTGACTCCTTAGGGTATGCTTGAAAATGAGCACACATACACACACTAAACATAATGTCAGGAAGACTATCAGTTATGTAGAGTAAACTTCCAATCATTCCTCTATAAGTGGTTTGGTGAATAGATTTTTCATCTTCATCATGATCCAACTTACAAGTGGTACTCATGGGAGTGTCACTAATTTTAGTGCTATCCAATCCAAAACATTTTAGAAGATCCTTTGTATATTTACTTTGATTTAAAATAATACAATTTTTATTTTGAAAAACTTGAAATCCAAGAAAATATTTGATTTCTCCCATTAAACTCATTTCAAATTCCTTTTGCATCATTTTAGAAAAATCAACACATAAATAATTTATTGAAGATCCAAAAATAATGTCATCTACATAGATTTGAACAACTAAAACATCATTAGATATTCGTTTTATAAAAAGGGTAGGATCATCTATTCCTTTTGTAAAACCTTTGGAAGTAAGAAAAGTACTCAATCTGTCATACCAAGCTTGTGGAGATTGCTTTAAACCATATAAGACTTTTGATAGTTTAAAAATATGATTTGGAAAATGGGAGTTTGTAAATCCAGGGGGTTGTTCAACAAAAACATCCTCAACTATATACCCATTTAAGAATGCACTCTTAACATCCATTTGATATACTTTGAAATTAAAATGTGCAACATAGTAAAGCAGGATTCTGGTGGCTTTAAGTCTAGATACTGGTGCAAAGGTCTCCTCATAGTCAATTCATTCTTCTTGATTATAGACTTGTGCAAATATTTTAGCTTTGTTTCTAACTATGTTACCAGCTTTATCAACTTTATTCCTAAAAACCCATTTAGTTCCTATGGTCAAAGTGTCCTTAGGTCTGTCTACTTATTCCCAAACTTTGTTTCTTTCAAATTGATTCAATTCTTCTTTCATAGCCATCACCCAAAATTCATCATTGATTGCATCATTGATATTTTTAGGTTTAATCTTTGAAATAAAATCCTAATGTTCAACCTAGTTTCTCAGAGATACTCTAGTTTGTGTCCCTCTATCTAAATATCCTACTACAACATCTAAAGGATGGTTTTTAAGGGTCTTAGTTGGTCTAGAAAAGGTTGGGCTAGAAATTTCAGTTTCATTTATAGTTTTGGGTTCTACAGAAACATGTGTTGGAAAATTTCAAGAACTGGTTGTCTTAACAACAGGTTCAGTGTTTTTGTTATTAAGTTTTAGAATGGACATATCTTCTTCAAGATTTTCAAGAGGGGTCTTAGGTTCATGTAGATCAGTTTCATCAAATTTGATGTGTACAGATTCTTCCACACATTTGGTTCTCTTATAGAATACTCTATAGGCTTTACTCGAGATTGAGTAACCTAGGAAAATTCCTTCATCACTTTTGGAGGAAAATTTATGAAGATTATCTTTAGTGTTAATGATAAAAACTTTGCAACCAAAAACTCTAATGTAATTAACCTTAGGCTTCCTATTATTCCAAATCTTAGAATAATTCTTTTTAAGAATTGGTCTAATCAAGACTCTATTGATAATTCAATAAGCTGTATTAATAGCTTCAGCCCAAAAGTAAATTGGAAAATCATATTCATTGAGAATTGTCCTAGAAATCTCTTAAAGAGTCCTATTTCTTCTTTCCACTACACCATTCTGTTGAGGTGTTCTAGGAGAAGAGAAGTTGTGACTGTAGATATTGTGTGAGCAATAAGATTCAAACTCTTGATTTTTAAACTCACTACCATGATCACTTCTCAAGATCTTGATCCTAAGTGAAATAAGGTTTTCTACAGACTTGGAATATTTGATAAAATAAGAACAAGATTCACTTTTGTAAGCAAGAAAGTATACCCAAGTGTACCTAGAAAAATCATCTATAAGAACATAAACATAGTTCTTCCCATTTAGACTTGAAAGTCTTGATGGTCCAAACAAATCCATGTGAACCAACTCGAGAGGTTGATAAGTAGAAACTTCTATATTTGATTTTAAAGAAACATTGTGTTGTTTTCCCTTTTGACAAGGATTACACACTTTGTTAAGTGGGAATTCCAGTTTAGGTAAGTATCTAACTAAACATTTCCTAGTCAGTTTTTTAAGTGAGTGCACATTGTAGTGTCCTATCCTTCTGTGTCATAGACAATATTCTTTATGAAAATAATTTAAACAAGTAACATTTTTTAGCTAAATAATTCATATCTACAACATATACATTTCATTTCTTAATGCAGTAAATACCAAAAAAAATTATAACTAAAAACATTACATGAATCATTTTTAAATTTTACATTGAAACCATCATCACACAACTGAGAAATATGTAGCAGGTTTCATTTTAATCCATGAACAGATGGTACTTTAGAAATTAAAATTGAATCAGTGTTACCAATCTGGCCTAAGCCGATGATTTTTCCTTTGGAGTTATCCCCAAAGGTGACATGTCCACCATCAACTTTGATTAAGCTCTTAAAGCATGAGTAGTATCCTATCATATTCCTTGAACATCCACTGTCCAAGTACCATATCTTCCTACATGAACTTTTCAAGAATGTTTCCTGGAAAATAGATTTAGACATATGATAATTTTGGTACCCAGATTTTCTTGGGTCCAGAAAGGATAGAAAGTAAAAATTTAGGCACCCATATTTGTCTAATGGGTTTCCTATGATTAACTAATTCAAAAGATGTTAATAAATAAACTTTTTTTTGGTCTATAAGAATTTGAATAGCTAGATGAAGCATAAGAATTTCCAGAATTTGAACTAGCAGCATACTGTCCAGATTTTGAAATAAATTTATTTTTAAAAAACTATCTCTGTCCAGGTTGGTATCCTAAACCAGTAGTATACTTTGGTGTAACTGGTTTTCCAAGCATTTGATTTAGAGTGTTATTTCCATTTGTGAAATTCTCTAAGTCTTTTCTAAGTTTCTCATTAGATAATTTGAGTTTAGTATTCTCCTTTGATAGTTGAGCATTCTTTTCCTTTTCTATACTAATATCATATTTAACAGTACTGGTCAATGCATACTGTTTCTTTAATGATTTGTACTTATCTTTTAGCTCATTACATGTATCTTCTAACATATTACAGTATTTAAATAATTTAGCTTTATACATATTATCATAATTATTTGAATCACTTTCATTACCAGAATAGTAATCATTCAGTATAGGGGAAATAGGTACCTCAGATGTTTTAGTCATGAAACACATGTTTTCATGATTCTTTTCTTCAGAATCAGAAGCTCCAGATCCACTTGAGCTATCTTCTGAAGCACTCCATGTTGCCTCCATAGATTTCTTATATTTTTTGTCCTTATAATCATATTTCTTATTAAACTTAAATTTTGGACAGTTATCCTTAACATGTCCTTTCCTTTTACATACATAATAGACTATCTTGTCATTTTTATCATCTTTATTACAATCTCTCTTCTAATTACCTTATTGGTCATACTTACCCTTATAATTTGATTTTCTAAAAAACTTCTTCTTTCTATAGAACTTCTTGAATCTCCTGGCTATATGAGCCATCTCTTCATCACTATCTGAGTTAGAATTTTCCCTAGTTGATCTTTCTTCAGTTATGTGAACATTCTCTTTATCCTTTTTTTTGAAGCAGTATACTTAAATTCCATTGACTTTTTCTAAGGTTCATCATCTTCCTCTTTGTTTACCTTCATATCTTCTTCACACATCATTAATTTTCCAATCATCTCCTTGAAAGGTTTCTTTCCAATGTCACATGATTCTCTTATAGAGACAGAGGTTCCTCTCCATCTGTCTGGTAGGCATCTTAATATCCTCATGATTTTCTCCTTTTTTGTAACATCTTTTCCCAGTGAGCTCATTGTATTGACTATCTCGTTAAACCTGAGATACATATCAGAAATAGATTCATGAGATTTCATTTTAAAATTATCATACTTAATAGTGTATTTATTTAGTCTCATTTCCTTAACATTGGTTGTTCCCTCATGGAAAATAGCCAGAGTATCCCATATTTCATAAGCCGTCTTACAAGAAGATATTCGATTAAATTATTCATCTCCTAAAGAAAAATATAGGGCATTAATTGATTTATAATTATTATTGTAATAATCTTTCGTAGGTTAATCCCAAGTAGTTCTAACAGTTTCTGGAATCTTATACTAAGTCTCTATAACAGTCCAGATGTCAAATCACATACTTTCTAAATGGATTTTCATTTTTATTTTCCATTGGGCATAATTGAAACAATTAAATAACGGTGGCCTATTGGTAGCTACACCTTCTAATCTATTATCCATAATTAGATTTTAGAAAATGTATTTGAAGAGATAAAGATTTAGAAATAACAGAAATTTAGGATCTTTAAGATACAACTAAAATCACAGTTGAATAAGATTACATAGATTCCTAATAAATAGCCTTTGATACCAAATTTTGGTCGGAGTGTATACTCAAGAGGGGGGGTGAATTGAGTTCCAATTAAAAATTTCTGTTAAAAGGTATTTCTAAAAAGGTTTTCCCTAAAGATTAAATACAGCCCAGTTAATCAAGGTTATACTGTTACAAGATTTTGAATGTTTAAGTAACTTCTTAGAAGATTGATTAATTCTCAGTAATCTTAATTTGTATTATCAATATTACTTTTGAAGTTATTCTACTAAGACAAGACAGTTATTACTTCTTTCCAAGATTAACTATCAAAGTGAAATTATTGATTTTTGGAATATATAGTAAAGCAATAAAATAGAGATAACTAAATTTAAGCAGCACAATGGATATGAAACATGTGGTTCAGTCTCAAGTCGAGACCTAATCCACTCCGCTTGGTGATCACCTACCACCAAGTAGTTTGTAGAAATAAACTTTGATCCCCACCCTGGATCGGGGTTTACAACAGTACTAAGACTGTCCAAGTCCTCAGACCTCTACCACAGTTCTATGTAGGAAAGCAACAACAACAGTGCATAGGCTATCTAGGTCCTCGGACCTCTACTATAGTTCTATGTGGGATACACAAAGGTATACATATTTTGGTGTGAGAATTTAAATATCCTCAAGTTCATCTTAGGAGTCACTGTGTTTCCAAACAGACAGAAGCACACACTGCTTGTAATGTAAGGAAAAGAATGATCACAGCAGAGAAAGAATATAGAGATGAGTTTAGAATGCTCTTATGTGATGTCAATGTAGATCTATACTCCTTTGAATTGAAGAAAATAAATCTTTGAGTCCTTTTCTAGAATTTTTTTGAAAACGGAGTGTCACAATTCATCTTGTATTCTTCGTGAGGTTAACCAGAGCGAAGATGTTCTTTAAGGATCACATATGCTTCGTGTGTTCAGCAGTGTCGAGTTTCAAGCAGTGTGCCTTTCTTTTGAGACTTCCTCTAAGTATATACTTCATTATCGTGTTCATAGCCTTGCTTTTCATTTTTGTATTCCACACATTGATTCATGGCCACACTTCGCTTTTATCTTGGAAATGCATGTGTTGGAGCCGACAGGTTGAATGTGTTCTGCACCTCAGACCTCGTATTGTCCGATGATATATCTACAAAGAAACATTAATTATGTTAGTGCATTAAAATCATCAAATATGGCCGTTAGGAATTGAATTGAAAGATGACAAAATAGTTTAAGAAATGATGTCACAATAAGTCATGGAAATAGTGTATCCTTCAAATGGTTTCTAGATTGATCACGGTGTCTAAGTGTCATGGTGTCTCATGGTCATGGTGTCTCGCGGTCACAGTGTCTTGTTCACAGTGTCTGGCTTCATGGTGTCTGCTTCACAGTGTCTACTTCACGGTGTCTGCTTCACGGTGTCTGCTTCACGGTGTCTGGCTTCATAGTGCCAAAAATACATAGCTAGTGGTAGACTCATGGTGTCTTATAATTTTCAAAGTAACTGTGTTCAGACTTAAATAATGATGATAATAGAAAGGATTGGACTTAATCATTTTTCAAAGAAGGTATTATGAGAGTAGATCAATGATAGTATAAAGTAGGTAAATGGAATGTAGAGCAATTAAGATATTGCATGGCTCTTCTTAAAGAATGAGAAAACTTTAAACATAAATAAAAATAATTGGATATAATTTATAGGAGTTAAATAGGTTGAATAAGATTTGTGATCATTAAAACATGATTAATATAAGACGATTCCAATATGCTTTATTTTATACTGGTTTATCTCACTCATTTATATTAGCTCATATTGTGAACCATCTAAATCTTCCTATGAATATTTTATCTTATGTTATGGATGTTATTATGTCCCTCAAAATAAATTGTAGGATATTTGTTTTCTTGATTGTGATTTCTCTTTATAAGAGATTAAGATTACCTATAATTTTCTAGTTCTCAACATGAAACCTATTAGAGTTATCCTCGGGATGGATTTTCTAAGTGCTAATAAGACTCAAATTAAATATGATCTTCAATGATTCTTCGTTACTACACTTGATGGTTTGTGTTGTATCTTTCATAGAGAATGGGACCTAAGTTTTAGTTGATCTAGAATATCTTTTTTGGAGTAGGGAAGGGTAATATCAGTGTTTGATTTCAACTTAGAGAAAGAATATTTGAGTGATGATCTCCCTCCAGTCATCATCGACTTTCCTGATGTGTTTTACTTTGATTTATTTAGTATTCCACTAGTTATATAGGTAGAGTTATCTATTGATTTAGTACATGGTTCTCATTCAGTATATACAACTTATTTTAATATGCCATCAAAATAGTTGAAAGAGTTGAAGACTCAATTGGATGATCTATTAGAGAAAGGATTTATATGCTCGAGTTTGTCGCCTAGGAGGAACCCATTCACTTTATGAAGAAATCAAATGGAACACTTCACCTATGTGTTGATTAATGGAAATTCAATCAATTTAAAATAAAGAAAAAGAATCCATTTCCATGGATTGGTGATTTTTTTATGATCAGTTGAATGGGGTAAGGTGGTTCTCTAAGATTTATCTTTGATCGGGTTATCACAAGTTGAGAAATAAATAATCACACTTTCAAAAAACCACCTTCAGGATTAGTTATAGCTAATATGAGTATCATATATTTTCATTTTGTATAACCAATGCTCCTACCATCTTCATGGATTTGATGAACAAAATATTCCTTTTGTACCTCGATACAATTGTAGTGGTATATTCGGATGATATTTTGTTTTCTTCAAACCCTTGGAGGATCATGTATGTCATTTTAGAGAAATATTGAGACACCATAAACTTTATGGGAAGCTTTAAAATAGTAATAACTGGATATGGGAAGTAAATTTATTAGTACATGTGGTCTTCAAACATAGTATCTCAATCAATCTAGAGAAGGTGAATGTTGTTATAAATTGAGAGAAACCATGTAAAAATTATGAGATACATATATTCTTGGGTAGGTAGGGTATTACTGATGTTTTTTAGAGATTTCTCAAAGTTTAATTCATTAATTACCACCCTCACTCGAAAGGGAGTGAATTTTTTTTTTTGGATAAGAAATGTCAAAGTTCTTTTGTTGAGTTGAAATGTTTTTTGAATTATTCTCTAGTGTTGACTCTTCCAGAGGCTCGGTAGGGCTGTGTGTGGGATTTGTTCTTATGAATAGTGATCACATGGTATTCTATGGCTCTAAGTAGCCTAGTCCACAAAATAATAATTAATTGACCCTCTATCTCAAACTCGCAGTAGTGATGAATGATCTTAAAAGTTATTATAATTACTTTTTCATGGAAATGTTTTCCATTTATTCAGACCAAGAAATATTTAGTTATATCTTTTCTCAAAATTATTTCAACCTCTGATGGAGGCATTGGATGGATTAACTAAAATCATTTTATTTTGAAATTACCTCAACCTTGGGGGAGGTAAATTTCATTACTGATGCTTTGAGTAGGAAACATCTGACCCATGTCATGAAAGAATCTTTAGAAGAGAGTAACTTGATGTCTCTTTTTTTCAGCTACATTTAGGAATCTGGGATAAAGGTACCAAGGTTTTCTTGACCAGTTTTCAGTTGACATCCACTCTTCTTGAGGTTATTCTTCAAGAACAGTAGATTGATATTGAATTTTTTATAATTATGTACTCTTTTTATTATGGGGATACCATCTATGAGTGGATGATATTTTTATTGAGAATTCTAGGTTTTTAGAATCATTTTTTTGTTCCTTTTTTCCATGAGAAAGGGTTTAATGGGGTATTTTCATAATTCCCTATATGCAATTCACCATGGAACCAAAATATTGTTTTATGTTGTATGGTGATGATTCTCATGGCCAAGTATAAGAAAATACTTCACAGACTTTGTTTCTCATTATTATAATTGGAAGTAGTTTGAAGTCAAGAACTAGAGACCTTTGGGTTTTATTTAGCTATTTCCAGTGTCTAATTAGAATTAGGATGATATTTATATATAATTTTTGGTTGGGTTTATGCATGACTTTTGGAAAAAAAATGTGTTATGGGTTTTGATTGATCAATTAATTAAATCAGCTCACCTTATAATCATTCACGATACAACCAAATATGATAACATGGGACATCCCTATGTGAAGTATATTTTCTGATTTCATGGTTCCCATTCTAATACGGTCTCTAATATGGATCCATATTTTACTTCTCACTTTTAGAGAGGCCTTTAGAAGGAACTGGGATCTCAGGTACGTATCAGCATAGTATGTCATCCACAGTAGGATTCCTAAAAAATGAGCTATATATATTATTGAGGACATGTTATGTTCTTGTGTTCTCATTTTTAGTGGAGTTGGGATGTCCTTTTTATACTAGTTGAGTTTTCTTATAATAACAGTTTCCAATCTTCAATTCATATTTCCCCTTTTGAGGCCTTTTTTGGCCATCCTTGTAAATCTCCATTGTGTTGGTTATAGATTAGTGAGATTTCTTTAGTTAGACTGAGTTTGGTAGTGGAAATGATGGAAAATATTTAGTTTATTTTTCAGAGAATTTTGGTGACACAGAGCTGGTACAAATCTTATGTTGATCGTCGTTAGTGAAATTTGGAGTTCTCAGTGGGAGATTAGTTTTTTAGAGTTTCACCCCATTTTGGTTATCAATGTCTTGGGAAATGGAGAAATATTTCACTATAGTTTTTTTGATTTTTTTAGTTTTTTTTAGAATGTGGGTGAAAGCTTTTTTCATGAGAACTCTTAAATAAAGAGTGATTTTTGGGTACTTAGGTGCAACAGAGTGGCTGACCAAGGTCACCTCTTAAAGGAGGAAGTAAATTTAACAACATATTAAAGGAATTTTGAAAATAAAATTAAAGGGGATAAGAACAGTAATTAAAAGTATGGGGTTTTAGTTTATAAATCTAGAATAAGTATAGTGTAATAATATTGTATTTTTTTGTTTTTGTTTTTGAAATGAAATTTGATTAATAAAACACAATGATAATACGTTTTTTAGAAAATACTTTTTAGAAGGATTAATCGATATAACTCTACCTATTCATTTAATTATTAATAATTATCATTTAAATTAACTTCCACTTAATTTTTATCCTCTAATTTTTTAACCTCCGAACCCTATGATAATTAACTTTACCAAAAAGATGAATTGAATTAAACCCTATGCTATCTTCGGAACATGTAATTGTAGCACCCTACTTTGATTGAGGTTATAAGGATGGATTATGTTCAGTGTAAAATTAAGAAACATATAAATTATGGAAATAAATACTAATTGAGTTTAGTTATTATATATTAACTCTAAAAATTTATCCTGTGTGGTTTTGTATTACCGATTAAAATCGTGCTCTAACAATTTAAACAATTCTTGACCTCATGTGTTTCGTGTTTATTGTTCAATTTCTTTCTTAGTTAAATTTTAAAAAAAAATTAATAGATAATATTAAGTGAATTATAGTATCTCATTTATTCAAAATAAATGAATGAATAAGGTTAGAGGTAGATCGATAAACTAAAAAGAACAACTCTTCTATGGGAGGAGTAGTCATCGTAGAAACATTTTTCATGTAAAATATTTTATAAAGGGTATAACCCAATCTCATTTCTAATCTTGATTTAATCCCAAAGAGGATTAATAAAGAATAAGAATATTGAACAAAATAAAATAAAAGAGAAGAAATAAAAGAGAAACAAATAAGTTTATTTTTAAAACACAAACATTACAACATGAGAAAGAGAGGAAGGATTCAATGAAGGGATACTTGCTTCTAGAGCTCTCCCTGTGAGTATAAAGAGTTCCATATCCTCAAAGGTGGTGATATGATTCCTCTAGAACTCCAAATTGAAATCACTTCACTCCTTGGTAAAACTTTCTAATGGGGTGCCCAAGGTTTCAATTTATAGACAAAATGGGAAGTGGTTCTTAGCACCAAGATTTCGATACACAACTTGTGTCTCAGTTTTGGGTTGGTAAATAGAATTATCTAGATTTGAAAAAAAGATTAAAGTTATAAGAATAAAAATTTAATGTCTCCATGTAAAATTTGGAGGCCAATGGAGGATCAAAACACGAGATATGGCTGAAAAACAAAACCAAATATTTGACTTTGTGCAGATTTTCTCCTCTGGATAGATTGTTTTGGATGGCCCCTTGATGGATGAATTGGGCATCGGTTTCTTGAGATGTGATGCATCCCATTAATTTAAAGAGAGGTCCAAAAAATTTCAACACATTTGGATGCACTTATTTCTCAAAATATTCAAAATAGTGGACAAATTTCCTTTGGATTCCATGCATTTTGGCCCATTTTCCTTCTCGATCATCTCGGACCCTCCAAATCACCTTGTCCTACAACGTAATCACCAAAACAAGAATAATTTTCCTTGTTAAAACTGATAAAAATTTAATAATTGAATCAAATGGGATTTTAAATTTGAGAAAATATTTTTAATTTCAAATACAAATAAAGTTTAAAATAGTGATGTAAGGGAGAAATAAAGTAGTGAATCGTGACATGATCGCACCCCCACACATACCCTTTTGCACTCATGGGATAAATCTTATATCATGAATTCCAAAAAAATTGTGACAATATATTAATGTCAATATTACTCAATATAGAGTGGAAATATAGGCAAAGTAATAATCCCATCAAGGGTCAATATCAATAAATTATTAATTCATTATCTCATATATTAAATCAAAACATAATATAGTGAGATTAATAACACCAATCATAGCAACAAAATTCATGGGTCCACTATGCCACTAATTCCCCCACATGCATGAGTTCCAACCAATTGAAATTAATATCTCCATCCTTTATTCGGTATATTCAGGTCATGTAAAATAATTCTTCTCACCTGGTTTAATTTACCGAATCTATTTAACATTCTTTTACAATTGAATTTCAAGACCCACACACTTAAGCATTTATGAAAGTCAAACCTTAAGCTCCCAACCTAGATATCCCCATATATTTCACATTTCATCACCCCCATCATTTATTATTATTTTTTTAAGTTTCACTTGGAACAAATATCACACTCATCACTCAACCCGTGTTCGATATCCTAACAACACTAATTGTAATAGTTATAATAAGATCAAAGGTTGAGGAAGAGTGGTTTTTTACCTGTCCAAGACACAACCCATAATTTTTATTTTTTTTGAGGGTGTACAATAGTCGGATAATAGGTACACACACATAGGTAAATTCGGTATAGTAACAAAATTGATCGAAAGATAAACGAACGTATGGACCAACCATTGATATAAGATTATTTTTTTTACCTAATTTAGTTATACCTTCAAATGACTATGAAATATTTCACAAGTCAGGGTTGAGTGAAAGTTTGTGTGGAGAAATCAATGACACAATTTACCATGAAAAAATATCTAAATGAATGTTGACAAAATCTAAAAGTATTAATAATGACACAACCAATCATATAATCGATTTCTTCCATTTTTTGTAAAAATCAACCCTTGATGATGAAATCTTACTCATTATTATCATTCTACCAACTAATTTTGAAAACATTAATTTTTCATATGTTACACATGATAATGTTGCCTGATATCTATTTTTTTTGTTTTTTTTGTTAAAATTTAATAGCAAACTTTACAAAAAACACACAAAAAACACGAAAAATGAAAAATATTAAAAAAAACTACCCCAAAATGTTATCCCCTCCCTCACACGTAAAATATTGAATTTCTCTCAATCTGGACCCAAGAGATTATATGTGCACATGAAATACATTATTTTAAATTGGAAAAATAATATAAAAGTGAAAGGGTTAGGAGCAACATGATATTCTCAAGTGATGATGGGGTTATGTAGTGTGATGAAATCCACTGCATCAATAGAAATTCTCTTAATGTATTACTTCAAATTTTTCCCATTAACTGTAAATATTCTTCCAGTGTCCTATTTTTTTTATTTCCATTACACCATAATAAAAAACAATAGATACAATATATGGGCCTAAACATATGAAATTTTATAATGTCCTGGATATGGGTGCCACCCAAAAGTGCCCCAAACCTGGTTGGTCACATGACCTCAAGCACATTTCCCCAAACACCAGAGGTTTCTGAATAGTAGTGAGGGATAATTTTTGATAAGGGGAAAATATACCCTCATTAGAAGAGTATACACAGTGGAAATCAAATAGTAAATAGTATTAGAAGCAGTATACCAAACAATAAAAATAAGCAGTGGAATACTTAAAGTAAATACAACAGAAGCCACAATATATATATATATATATATGATGCATGGCATATGTATCTAAAAAAATATCAAAACAAGTCACAATTTTTAAAATCAATACAAAAACCAAAGTACTAAGGAAACAAGTAAACTCCATTAGCATCACAAACATCAGCTTTGTCCCATGCTCTCCAGCTCCAATAACAATCAAGTACTTGATGAGGAAGGGTGCTTGCCCTTATCTATACCTACAACCATGTAATCTGTTTGGGTCTAAAACATGACCCAAATAGGGTGTAAGATGAATCCCATTAGGCAACCACCAAAAGATATCTTCCTAACTGTCATTGAATATATATATTGTAGGAAGCATGACAAATGAATCAATAAACTAGGAAGTACTCAAAGGTAAAATATCCTACAATTTTCAATTACATTCATTTACATTTATTATTCATCCTTTGAATCATGTAATCTTGGGATCTATCTTAGGCTCTATATCCCCCTGTGTAATAGTAACAAAACAAATGTCTCAAAAAAACATCTAAACAAATCAAGTAAGACTGTGTCCAAGCTTGTGCTTTGTCTTAACAGACTTGTCACAATCATTAATTTATTCAATCACAAACCTTTTAGAATATTCTCATAGTATAATCACCCTAGTATAACATAAAAAAAATACATTTAATAATGACCCTTTGGGAAGCTCTCGTGGTCTAACCCTTTTAGTCTAACATAACACTAATCATTTACAACGACCACATGGGTAGATCTCACGGTCAATACCACTTCGTCAACATAGCATCAATAAATTATAGACAACCACCTGGGAACCTCTCACGGTCTAAAACCTTGGGTTGATGACCACCTGGATGCTCTCACAGTCAATAACCCTAGTGTAACATAATAGTAAAACATATGTAAATGACCCTACCTCAAGAAGCACTCACAGTTAAATTCCCCTTGGTCAAACTTTCACAATGCATATCACATGCATCTCATATAATTAGTAACTCAATCCTAACAAGAATCGCATGGAAAATAAGGAAACGTATACTAAATGGTCATAAATGATCAAACAAGGGAAACACACCCATGGGGAGTCCCATAACAAAGTTATTTAACCTTACGCATATGAAACTACCCATTATCGATCAACCAAACCATAACAGGTAATAAATAGGGTCAAATCCAAAACATGCAACACCCCAAATGTGGGTATACAGAACTTTTATCATATATAATCCAACTACGAACAATGAAAGGCACAAACCATACACCTCGATGTCGTATGATCGATATACTTGGACATCAGCCCTTGAATCAGCCTAAATCGGAATAGATCTAAAAAATGGTGAAAACTCACAACTGAGAATAACTCATAAGAGAGGATGAATCAAGAATAAAGGCATCATAGGTCTTGATAACTCACCAGTGGGATTCCAACACACTTTATAGCGTCTCAATCAGAGCTCGAGCAGAGAATCGAGGGGGGGGGGGGGTTTGAAGTTTTTTGGTCATTATATCACTCTCCAGTATAAACCATAGGAAGAATAAGTGATTTATGGACATAATACATGACCTATCTCTGATATATTAGCTAAAAATAAAACTATACAGCGTGTTCATTAAATGTACATGCTGTGTAGTGTCATTAACCGACTCCCACCTGAATCTGTTTACCAGGTCATCACACGGCCCAATACTCAGCCATTACACAACCAGTACACGACTGTATGTGGAAACTAGGTACATGGTGTGTAATCATAAGTACATGGTTTGTACTTATAAAATCCACATTTCTTTATTTTTCCTCAAAACAACCCAAAATCAAGATCCATACCTAAAATGAAGATATGGGTTCTTACAAACTTCCCCCTTAAAGCAATTCATCCCTGAATTTCCCTTCCAAGGGTGGTGAAGAAGAAACTTCAAAAAAATCAGGCCACTATGATCATACGTCGGCCTCCCTCTCCCAAGTCTCATCTTGTACTCGCCCGTGCTTCCATAGCACCCATACCAAAGAAACATACTGTCCATGAATAACCTTCATGTTTTGATCCACAATCCAAATAGGGTGCTCCTCAAAATATGCATCCACCACGAACTCAACCTCCTAAGGTTGAAAAACATGAGACAGGTCTGAAAAGTAACATCATAGCTGAGAAACATGAAAGATGACGTGCATAGCCTAGTACCTTTAAGGTAACTACAACTGATAGGCAACCAGCCTGACTCTCTCTAAAACCTCAAATGGCCTGACATATCTTGGTGAAAGCTTCCCCTATCTCTTAGTCCTCCTGTGTCCCAAACTCAGTGTGGCACATAAGAGAACCTAATCTCCAACCTCGAACTTCAGATATCATATTTTTCAATCAGAATAAGATTTCTAATGAGATTGTGTAATATCCATAATCTTATGAATCAACTCCACCAGCTATGTGGTCTCTTTGACAAGACGAGGTCCCAGCATTACTACCTATCCTGCCTCCAACCAACATAGGGGTGATCAGCATGGCCTACCATGAAAATACACAAAAGCTTCCATCTGAATCAATTCCTAAAAAATATTATCGTAGACAAAATCCACCATGGGTATGTGTCTCTATCAAGATCCCCCTAAATCCAGGACGCATGCTTGATGTATGTCCTCCAAAACCTGAATCATCTTCTCAGACTGACCATCTGTCTGGGGATGGTAAGTTGTACTCAGAAGTACATGTATACCCAAAACCCTATATATTCTCTGATAGACATAAGAAGTAAACTGTTCATCCCTGTCTAAAACGATAGAGTGTGGAACCCCATGAAAATGTACCATATCTCAGATGAACAACCTTCCAATATCATCAACATTTTAGGTTTCCTTGATTAGAAGTAAATGTGAAACCTTTATGAGTCTTTCAACAATAACTTGTAAAGAATCATTCAATTGAGGTGAACTCAGTAAACCTGTTGCATAACCCATTGAGACATTATTCCACTTCCACTCAGGAATGGTTAACTGCTATAAAAGCCCTACTGGTCGCTGATGCTCTGACTTCACTTGATGATAGGTGGAACATCTCATAACAAAACCAGCAATATCTCTCTTCATGTCTGGACACCAATGCTGATAATGTAGATCTTGATACATCTTGGTGACACCAAGATGAACTACACATACTAACACATGAAAATATTTCTACAGCTCCTCGCGTATGTCTACTGACAACCATACGTGTCCATGAAAATAAAAAACCTCATCCTTGCCTACAGTCCATCCAAGAGTAGGGTCCTATCCAAATACACTCTCCCTTAGGACTGGGCCTTCAGAATCTTATTTTTTCCTCATTATCACTCGATCCAGTAGATTAGTGGTAACATCTATAGAAGAAAGAAATTTCTACCCCTATCTGTCGTGTACCTCTGAATGCATCTCATAGAACAGATCCATAAGCTTCCACTCACTATTGGACTCCTGAAATGTCTGTATCTAAGTTCTCCTACTCAATGCATCATCCAATGTGTTTCCTTTCCTTGGCATGTAGGCATGATCAAAGTCAAAATACTGAAGGTAATTAACCTACCTTCTATATCTCAAATTCAGATCATACTAAGTAAAGATATACTTGAGGATTTTGTGGTCAGTGTATACCATAAAATGTTCTCCCAAAAGACAATTTCACCAATAATGAAAAGAATTCACAAATACATCCAACTCGAGATTGTGCATTGGGTAATTCCTATCATGTGGCCTTAATTTTTGGGACCCATATGCAACAACTCCTTCCCCCTACATAAGCACTACTCCCAGACCGATACCTGATGCGTCATAGTAAATATTATAACTCTTTCCTAGATCTAGAAAAATAAGTATCGATGTGGAATACAATCTTCTTTTTATCTCTTGAAAGGATGAATCACAAGAATTTGTACACAAGTACTTTTCACCCTTCTTAGTCTGGCCCATCAGTGGAACTGCTAAGCATGAAAAGTCTTGAATAAAGTTCATGTAGTAACCATCCAGGCCCAGAAAACTCTGTACCTCAAAGACATTCTTGGGTTGCTCCCAATAAACTACCTCTCTCACATTATCTAGGTCTACTGATACTCCTTTCTTTGAGATGATATAACCAAACAAGTGAATCTGTTCTCTCCAAAAGTGGCATTTTCAGTGCTTCGCATATAACTGATGTTATCTAAGTGTACTCAATATGATCTTAAGATAGCTGGCATGTTCGTGTCGAGTGTGAGAGTACAACAAGATATCTTCAATTAAGATTACCACAAAATAATACAAGGATGTAATACTCAGTTCATCAGTTCCATGAAAACTTCACTTGCAGTTTTGAGATAGAACGGCATAACCAAATACTCCTATAGACCATACATGATCTGAAAGGATGTAAGAGGTATATCTGTTGGTATAACGTACAATTGATGATAATTGGATCTCGATTCAATCTTTGAGAACACTCAAGATCCTCAAAGCTGATCAAATAGATTATCAATCCACAGAAAGGGATATTTGTTTTTAACCATCAACTAGTTCAGCTTCTGATGATCCACAAAAATTCTGAGGGTACTGTCCTCCTTCTTTGCAAAAAGGACTGGTGAACCCTAAGGAGAAGTACTAGGTCAGATGAATCCATTTGCCTATAACTCCTCTAACTTCTTCCTGACCTCCAGTAACTCGGGTGTAGTCATCCTATAATGAGGAATGGACACTGGTGCCACTCCTGGAACAAGATCAATGGATAAATCAACCTCTCTTTCCAGAGTTAAACCTAAAAAGTTTTCTGGAAAGACATCTCTGAACTGATCCACCACTAGATTAAATTCCATCTGTTAAGTTCCTAGGTCATCCAGATCTAAACTAGAAATTTGGGCTTTAATTCCTCCCAACTAATTATGCTTAAGTCCATCTCTGATCACCTGGACATCCCATACACCCTTGTGTAGAAAAGACCTGACTTCTGGTGAAGTGAAACTCACCTTGCAGCGATAACAGTCAACAAAGGCCTAAAAGGAGAGAAACCAGTCCATTCTAAGAATGAAATAATATTCTATCATCTCTAAGACATAGAGGTCCCATGAGAAGTGACACCCACCAACCTCAAGAGGTTACTCCTTGTACTAACATAAACTAGCCATATTAATCCCCAACAGAATGTCTAGCATCATAACATTATCAAAAGTAATGATACAGAGCCCAAGAATCTTCACAATGTCAACAAATATAAAACTATGGGAAGCCCTTGTATCAAAAAGAGTATAAGCTAAAACTGAGGAAACTAGAATCGTACCTCTAACCATAGAGGGTTAAGGATCCTACTCTTACTGGGTCTATTCTATTGAAAATGTTTGACCTGTATCATGGCCCTACGACCCTGCCTGGATACCCTGAGCTAGTCCACCCTGCAATCGCTGAGAACTTGTCAACATGATACCACATACACAACCACCTCCTCATCCTAAAAAACCCCAATTCCTTGACTAATGAGAAACTATTGGTTCTGCTCATTAATTTGGAGTCATAACATATCCCCTATCACACACTGATAGTGATAACTTCCTACAAAGATTCTGAATGTGGACCATTCTACCGCAATATCGGAACTTGACTGGGTCCTTCGGGCAATGTGGTGTCATATTCCCACTCTTCCCACACTGGTAGCACACCACTTGATTATCATAAGAAACATCCGATGAAAGATCCCTGTTGCACTTCCTACTATCAGTTCAAATAGTACCAACCCTGGATGTCGAACCACCCAATCTCAAAGCTCCTAACTTCCTCATATTGTTCTCGGTAATTAGTGCCTAATTTACTATATCAGTCACTGATCTCATCTTAAAGACATTCACCTGTGATCGGATTTCATACATGATACCATCCTCAGACCGCCTATCCAGTGATAATTCATCACCTCCCAAAATAGGTGTGAAGTGATGAATCTCTGTAAAGAGAGAAGAGTAATTCATCACTGAAAGAGTTCCATGCTCCAAATGTATAAACTCGGCTTAGTAAACCATCAATGTCTCAAGGTAGAAGTAATCATAGAAGTTCCTCTGAAACTCTTCCCAATCCATATCCCAATGACGTACCACCTGTGAGATAACATCCCACCATCTCTTGGTGTAATCACATAGCATGTACGTCACAAGCTTCACCCTGCTCTTAGGAGGCATCTTTAGATGCTCGAAGATAGAAATCATGGCCTCCAACCTTGAATCTACAGCTTTTGGTCCCCCATCCCCTCAGAAAGTGGGAGGATGTTACTACTGGAAAACCCAAATCAACTCTGCCATAGTCAGCAAAGGATGTGGTGCTACCTGAAAAGTATGTATCATCCTCATAAAGTCTTCACAAAACTATGCATCATCACCTGCATCTGGTATAACAGCTAGTTCCAAGACAGGCACGATCGGTAGATCTATTGGTAGTCCCTGATTCACCATTTCTGGTGTCTAGTCATCACCCTATATCTGGAATACAACCAGAGGATGTCTTGGTAGCATGACACTGCAAGGTCAAGCACACACCTCAATTCAAGATTTTCAAGTACAACCACTTAGAATTTTATGAAAGGAATAGGAGAAAGAAAGCATTCAAGTTTTATAAAAGAGGGTTACACTACATGTAGAACCACTACATAGCATGTTCCCTTTAAGCCTTAAATCAGGCATGTACCTCTGCCAACCTAGTCGTGTAACACCAGATTCACATGGTGTGTTCCTTATGATACACAGTGTGTACTTGAATATCCCCTCCTATCCAGGTACTTATACACAGCTAAAACTACACGGTCCTTCCAGTGTAACACTACACGACATGTACTACATAAGTTATATCCACCTGTGTCATTAGTCACATGGTTGGATACACGATAAATTTCTACACAGTGTTTATAATCTATAAACGGTGTGTACAACCCATGTTTCATCCACCCGTGTCGTTATTCGCATGACCAGATACATGGTGTTTTTCAGTACGGCGTGTACTCCCAGTACACAACATGTTCTACCAAACATTTACCAACCTCATGTATCCATTCACATAGTAATTCAAATGGTCAACAACTATACGATGTGTACATATGGTACACAACATGTACTTAAGAAAAGTCAGTTCTTCCAGAACAGAAGAACACATGGCTTGTATTCATAACATCACATGCCGTGTTGTCTAGGTTTCCAGACAGTAATCCTCTAAAACTTCTCTATAACCCTTAAAATCTTAATTTTTTCCAAGTAATGTCAAATTATGACCCGTGAGAGATTATACTCCTTGTGAATCAGAGTTTGGAATCCTTTTTCATATCATATCTTAACTGAATTCAATTAAAGTTCAAACAAGATCCACAAAATTCTGATCCAAGGGGTGCCATAACACCTCATGGATCAAATATTGGCATCCATCCAAATGAATCATTAAATATACCTATACCCTATAAAAATAGTAGGTATTTCTATAATAGGATCTATCACAATAGCATGCATATCTAGCACAACATCTATCACAATAGCATGCAATCTGTAATGCACCCTAAATGGAATGACAAGAATGCATGACATTTGATCATTAGAAAGTTCCTATATAATGCATGAGAAGGAATACCCTCATCTCATTGGGTTTCAATAGAAATATAACCACAATTATATCAATCTTAATTTCATAAAACAAGAGAATCACCCAACGGTGAAATCAAATCAACTGTAGCAATTTCAAAACTAGAAAAATTATAATATTTGAGGTAACTTGGATTTTCAATGTACATGGGTTATATACTTCCAGGAAAATTTTATTACTAACTACTTTTTCTTTCCTATACCATCCTATAGGCTCCAAATATTAAGGAAAAGTAGAAATGAAAAACTCCTTTGATACCACTTTGTAACGTCCCAGATCCGAGTGCCACCCAAAAGTTCCCTGAACCTAGTTGGTCACCGGACCTCAAGTGCATTTCCCCAAATTTCAGAGGCTACCGACTAGAAGCAAGGGCCCGGGTTTGATAATTGGGGAACTATTCCGTCATTGGAAGAGTATACATAGCAGAAATCAAATAGTAAATAGTAGCGAAATCGGTAATACTAAACAACAAAAATAAGCAGCGGAAGACTGAATGTAAATCCAATAGAATCCACAATATATATATATATATATATATATTTTATGCATGTAATATGTTTCTAATAAAATATTCAAACAATTAACAATACTAGAAAGAAATACATAAACCACAGAACAAAGGAAACAAGTAAACTCTAGCATTATCGCAAGACTCAGCATGGTCTCATGCTCTCCAGATCCAACAGCAAACAAGTACCTGATGAAGAAGGGAGCTTGCCATTATCTATACCTACAAGCATGTAATCTATTTGTGTAAAAACCATGACCCAAATAGGGTGTGATATGAATCCCAGTAAGCAATAACCAAAATATTTGTGCCTAACTATCGGTGAATATATATATAGCAGGCAATATGAAAAATAAAGTAATGAACTAGGAAGTATTCAAAAGTAAACAGTCATGTAGTGTTCAATTACATTCATTTAAATTTATTATTCATCCTTTGAATCATGTAATCTCAGGATCTATAATAATCTCTATATCCCACTGGGTAATAGTAACAAAACGTATGTCTTAGAAAAACATCTTAAAAAATCAAGTAAGACCGAGTCCAAGCTTGTGTTTTGGCTTGGCAGACTCATCATAATCATTAAATTATTCAATCACAAGGCTTTGGGAAAGTTCACATAGTATAATCCACCTATTATAACATAAAGACAATACATTTAACAATGACCCTATAGGAATATCTCACGGTCTAACCCCTTTGGTCAAACATAGCACAAATCGTTTACAAATGACTACATGGAAAACTCTCACGGTCAATACCACTTGTTCAACATAGCATCAATAAATTATAAATGACCACCTGGGAAGCTCTCATGGTCTAAAACCTTGGGTCAATGACCACCTGGTAGCTCTCACAATCAATACCCCTAGTTCAACATAATAGTAAAACATACTTAAATGACCCTACCTCAGGAAGCTCTCACAGTCAAATTCCCCTTGTTCAAACATTAACAATGCATATCAAAGGCATCTCATATAGTCAGTAACTCCATCCTAACAATAAAGGCATGGAAAACAATGAAAATTAGACCAAACGTCCATAAATAATCAAACAAGGGAAACACACCCATGGGGCATACTGTAACCAATGTATTTAACGTTACATGTATGAAACTACCCTTTATCAATCAACCAACCCATAACAGGTAATAAACAGGGTCAATTACAAAACACGTAATACCATAAACGTGGATATACGACACTTTTATCATATATAATCTAAAGACAAACAACTAAAGGCATAAAGCAGCTACCTTGAGGTCATATAATCAATATACTTGGACATTAGCCCTTGAATCGGCCTAAATAGGCATAGATCTATAAAACAGTGAAAAGTACCAACCTTTAATAACTCAAAAGAGAAAAGGAATCAGGGAGAAAGGCTCTAAGGGTTTTGAGAACTCACCAGTGGGATTCCAACACACCCAATGACATCTCAATTGAAGCTCGAACGGAGAATCAGGAGGGGTTATAAGTTCGTTGTCCATTCTGTTGCTCTCCTGTATGAACCACATGAATAAGAAGATATTTATGGACAAAAGATGTGACCCCACTCTAATATATAAAATAAAAAAATAAAACTACATGGCGTGTTCATTAAATATACATGTTGTGTAGTAACAATAATCATCCCCCACCTTAAGAATTCTACCAGGTCATCACAAAGCCATGTACTCAGCCATTACATGGTTGTACGCAGTAACCGGGTACATGGAATGTACTCATAAGTACACAGTGTGTACTTAGAAAATCCACATTTCTTCCTTGTTCCTTAAAACAACCTGAAATCAAGATCCATAACTGAAATAATGATCTAGGTTCTTATAAACACAACTTACCGGACATCATCTTTTGTCATGAACTATAGAGTAGGACTTTCTCTCCAACACAAAACTCCCTTTGTTGGATCATTATATCATGATCTACTTTTGATCTTTCCTTGTATTTCCTTGAGTTCTCATATGATGACAATCAATTCTCCTCAATCTCTTGAATTTTCGACTTCCTTTGAATTCCATCTTGGGTCAAATCCATGTTTCATTTTTTTATAACCCAATATGCCTGATGCTCGACTTCAACTGGGAGATGAATTTCTTTCCCAAAAACAATTCAAAATGGGGACATACTGATGGGTATCTTGTATGTTGTCTTATAAGCCCACAGCGCATCATCCAAGTGCTTGCTCCAATCCTACATATTTGGCTGCACAGTTTTATTTGAAATTTTTTTCAACTCACGATTTGAAATATCAGCCTGGAAATTTGTTTGGGGGTGGTATGGTGTTGATGTTTTGTGTGTCACCCCATACTTCCAAATGAGGGAAGACAAATTTCAATTGTAGAAGTGTGTCCCTTTCTCAAAGATGAAAGAATTTGGTACTCCAAACCTACAAAAAACCTGTGTCTTTCCAAAGTCCACTACAACATGAGAATCATTAGTCCTGGTGGCCCTAGCCTCCACCCATTTACTTAAAAAATCAATCAAAACCAAAATATATAAAAATACAAATGAAATAAGAAAATGACCCATAAAAGTGATTCCCCATACATCAAAAATCTTACAGAATAATATGGGTTGTTGGGGAATCTCATGTCTCCTATAAATGTTCCCATTATGTTGGAAATGAGATCACGACTTACAAAACACATGAGCATCATGGAATAAGATAGGCCAATATAATCCAATGTATAAGACATTACTAGATGTCCGTTGGGGTACATAGTGTCCACCACAAGCAAGTGTATGACAAAAATATAAAACAGACTCAAACTAATGATCAATAACACATTTCTTAATAACTTGGCCACTACATATGTGCCATAAGTAGGGATAATACCACACATAAAATATATACTTTCTCATTAACTTTTGTATTTTAATTTTCTTTAAACATGTCATAATTTCATAGGCAACAAGGTATTTAACTAAATCAGCATACCAAGGATGCATACCTGATATGGAATAAAGATTCTCATCAAGTAAAGTGTCCCAAAGTGGTACTTGGTCCAAATTTTCACCCTCTAATGTGTGAGTAAGCCTACAAATTTGGTTTGTCACCAAGTTTTCTGAACCTTTATTATACTTTATCTCAAAATAGAATTCTTGAACAAGTAGAATCCATCAGATATGTCTAGGATTTGTGTTTGGATTATTCATGAGGTACCTCAGAGCTTCATGGTCAGAAAAAAAATTAG
The DNA here is from genome assembly GCA_963277665.1 of Viscum album. Classification (NCBI taxonomy): domain Eukaryota; kingdom Viridiplantae; phylum Streptophyta; class Magnoliopsida; order Santalales; family Viscaceae; genus Viscum; species Viscum album. The sequence goes on along the minus strand of OY728139.1, from coordinate 530,464,088 downwards.
AGCCTAATAAATATGAATGAAATTTATCTAAAGATAATATGACAGCAAGAAAATAATTTTCCTGGTTTTTTAGTTTTATTGGGATGACTTCAATGTCCTCAAGGCATAGGAAATCACATGTGATCATCCCTCCACCCTCTGTGATAAGACTGATCCAATTGTAAAGTTTGAAGCATCACACATCAGCTCAAATGGAATGTCCCAACGTGGGGTCTACGTGATTGGTGGAGTGGTCATACATTGTTTTATCTCATCAAAGGAATTCTTTCAAGAATTATCAAATAGAAAATCAAAATCCTTTTGAAGTAATCGCACATAGGAATAGCAATCTTACTAAAATCTTTGATGAAGCACCGATAAAATTATGAATTCTTTAGGAAATATCTATCATCATGCACACTTAAAGGATAGTGTAAGGATGAAATAATATCTACCTTAGATCTATAAACCTCTATCCCATATTTTGACACTATATGAACAAATACAATCCCATGATCTATCATGAAATGACACTTTTCAAAGTTCAAGACCAAATTCTTCTCAATACAATTATTCAGCACCTTTCCCAGACTAGAGATACAATCATAGAATAAACACCCATGCACTATAAAATCATCCATAAATACCTCCTTGTTGGTCTCAAGAAAATCAGAAAAAAATACTCACCATGCATCTCTATAAGGTACATCGAGCGTTGCAAAGTCCAAATTACATCCTCCATTAGGTGAATGTTCTGAATAGGCAAGTGAATGTTATCTTCTATTGATCCTCAGAAGCTATAGGAACCTAAATATTTCTATAAAATCCATCCAAGAAACAATAGTGTGTTTTCTCAGCTAGTCTCTCAAGCATTTGACCACTAAATGGGAGGGGGTCCTTATGAGTGGATTGATTTAGTTTCCTATAATCAATACACACACACCCACAATTTTTCACCCTCATTTGAACTAACTACTCTTTATCATTTTTAAAAATAGTTACACAACTTTTCTTAGGCACAACATGAATAGGACTTACCCACTGTGAATCTAAAATGGGATAAATTATACCTTCCTTCAGCAATTTTTCAAACTCTTTTTTAAGAACTTCTAAAAGGGTTGGGTTCAGTCTCCTTTGTGGCTACCTAACTAGTTTCTCCCTATCCTCTAAAAGAATCCTATGTATGCCAATATAGGGTCTAATACCTAATATGTCAGCCAAGCTCCACCTAATTTCCCTGATGTTCTCCCTCAAAAGATTTAAAAGTTTTTCTTCAAGATCAAAAGGTAGATTGTTAGAAATTATAATAGGTAATCTATCACCACTCAAAAAGTATTAGTATTTGAGATTTGGGGGAAATGGCTTGAGTTACAATGTAGGGGTGATGTATGGATGGAGAAATTAAAGTAACTAATATATGTTCACAATGAACATCAGTATCAGAATATACATTATCAAAATCATCGAATAAAGAATAAAATACATCAGCATACTCAACATCCATGTCATAATCAGAGTTTACATGACCAAAACTAGAATGTGAATCCATTTCAAAATAAAATCTAAGAGAGGTTTGTGCATTATAAGCCAGTGTGGAAGTGATATTGCACATCAAACTAGAACCAATTCTCATAATCTCTCTAAGCATAGGATAATCAAAATTCATTGGTTTTTTACGTGGTGGTTCAAATAGGAGATAAAAAAAGTTGAATGGTTCTCTAAGGGGCACTTCATAGAGTCCATAACATTAAATATCACAACTCCATCTCCAGACTTCATGGAAATAGTACCCTCATGAACATTTATAATAATTTTTTCAATTTTTACTAAGGCACTACCTAAGATAATGGGAGAATGAGAACTTACCTGATCATTCTCCATGTTAAGAATTTAGAAATCTGATGGAAAGATCACGTCTCTTACCCAAAAAAGTACATCCTTAAGGACTCCAACTGGATATTTTATAGTTTTATTCAAATATTTCACCACAAATATGGTTAGCTTCAACTCACCAACATGTAATAAAGAGAATACAGAGTCAGGCATCACATTTATGGAGGCACCTAAATCATATAAAGAATAAGAAAAGTGTAACTCCCCTATGGTGCATAGTATGGAGAATGTCCCAAGATCCTTGCACTTTATTGGCATTACTAGAGTTGGTGTAATGAGTACTAACACATTCCTTCCAAGATTGATCCTCTCATTTCCATTAAGCCCTTTCCTATTGGTAAATTTTTTTAAAAAAAATTTAGCATACCCTGGTATTGGTTTAATTGCTTCAAGTATAGGGATGTTGATCTCAAAATGCTTGAATGTGTCCAAAACCAACTTTTTTATTACTTCTTCATCCTTATTATTCATTTTTAAAACTCTATTTGGAAATAAAAGGGGGTTGTGAGGAATATCATAAATTTTTTTCATATCTGTGTCTATCTCATTGGGTTACTAATCAGTTGTTCTTAAATGTGTCTTATCCGGAGTTGAGGTGAATCCCAATGGAACGATAGGGGCATATGTATCCGTTGTTTGCTTCCCACTTCTCAATGTGATGGCAATATCATTTTCCTTGGGATTTAAAGTAGGGTAGAAATGAGTATTTCTAGAGTTCTTACTTACCAGTTCATAGAGGGCAGTGGAAATCAGGCTCATTTGAGTCTTCAAGTCCCTCAACTCCAAACCTTGACTCTACAACTCATTCTATTGATTAAGAACATTTTTTTTTCAAAAGATCATCAATATTAGAATCTACATTTGGTTGAGAATTACCTCATTATTGAATTTTTGATTCTTGGGATTCAAATATCCTTTTGAGTTTTTGGAAACCCTACTGGTAAGGTGGAGGCTGCTGTAAGTTTTGTTGAAAAGGGGGATTTTGTTGTTTTCTAGATTCATACCTCATACATGATTGATCCATCCACCATTTTTTATATGTTTTAGAAAATGAATCATACTTATTCAGGGGATATGGTTTTTATTGCTACTGATATGGTATCCTAGGGAATACTGCAGCACAATCCTCCATCTCTTGTAATTGGGGGAAACAATCAGTTGGGTAGCCTGTTTCCGTACAAATTCCACAAAGCCATGTAGGAGAGGTTGGGATGTCTTTTGTGCCAAATAAATACGCCTCTCCATAGTATTAAAATCATCCAACTTTTTATTAATTAAATGAATTTCAAGAGAAGATATACTAACCTGGTGTACTCCTCTAACATGTGGTGTACTTTGATCACAAAATTATTGGGATTTTTGTGCCCTATTGTTGATCAACGCATGTGAAACTGCTGATGTTTTGTCGAACAGTGCCCCTATAGCTTTAGCATCCACCATGATTCTCTATTTATGTGTGAATCCTTTATATAAGTACTGGATGAGTAGTTGATCACCGATTTGGTGATGTGGGAAACTTGCACATAGCTTCTTGAATCGCTCCCAGTAATAATACATTGAATCCTCTTGTGTTTGATTGATCCTAGAGATCTCCTTATGAATGGAATTTTTCCTCGATTATGGAAAAAATATTTGTAATAAAAGACATTTCAAATCGTTCCAACATGTTATGTCTTAAAGTTGTAAATAGTACATCCAATCCTTTGCAAATCCATCAAGTGAAAATTGAAATTCTCTTAGTTTTATTTATCTTCAGATACATTTCATGGTTTTAGGGTTGAGAAAACCAAATTATATTATTTTAAAAGTTTTTTTGGATCCTCACCAAACAATCCATGAAATTTTGGAATTAGGTACATTAACCCAGATTTTAGTTCAATGTCTGGTTCAAGATTTGGGTATGCAATAAAATTGGTTGATACCTAATATCTGGTACAGAAAAATCGCCAATGGTTCTATTGGGTTCATTATTATTATTTTCAGCCATTGGTTCTTGTTTTATGTTGTCTTAATAATCATTCCCAATTTCAAGGTTCTTAGAGTTTAGGAACTCCTCAGTTGGGTAAATGTCGGCACTTCTCATAGACTGAGATTTTCTAATTCAATCCCTAATGTTGCGTTCAATCTCAGGGTCTAGATCAAAGAGATCCTAAGGATGGTATCAAGTCATAAATCCTAGAAATTGAGAAAATTATACCATAATATCATTAGAATAAGTTTTAATTGATGGTCTAATAGAGAAGAAAATAGAGAGGAATAAGAAATAGAGAGAGAAAAAAACAAAAAAATTGAGAAAGGGGAAAGAAGGCGGAAGAATAAAGACAAAACAAAGGGATAAAATAAAAGTAAATAAATACCTCTAATTAGTTGAATAAAATATTTACCTCTTTGAAAATGGAACCAATTTGAAAGTCACTGTTGCGGGCGCTCTCAAATGAAGTGTGGTTTTTGGATACTTAGGTGTAGTAGAGTGGCTGACTGCGGTCATATTTGAAAGGAGGAAGTAAATTTAAAAACATATTAAAGATATTTTGAAAATAAAATAAAATGGATTAAGAACAGTAATTAAAAAGAATGGGTGTTTTAGTTTATAAATCTAGAATAAGTATACTTGAAGAACATTGTATTTTTTTCAATGAAATTTTATTAATAAAACACAATAAGAAGATGTGTTTTTAGAAAATATTTTTCAGAAGGCATAATCAATCTATCTCTACCTATTCATTTACTTACTAATCATAATCATTTAAATTAATATCCATTTAATTTTTATCCCCTAATTTGTAAACCCCCAAACCCTATGAGAATTAACTTTACCACAAAGATGAAGTGAATTAAACCCTAGGCTAGCTTTAGAACATGCAATCATAGTACCATACTTTGACTGATATTATAAGGATAGATTATGGTTATTGGTAAATTAAGGAACATATATATTCTATAAATGAGTAATAATTGAGTTTAGGGATTATATTTAAACTCTATAAATTGATCCTGTGTGGTTTGGTATTACTGATTAAGATTGTGCTCTCATAATTTACACAATTATCGACCTCACATGTTTTGTGTTTATTATTCAATTTCATTATTGGTTTCATTTAAATTAAAAATTCAATTAATAGATCATATTAAGTTAATTATAGTATCTCATTGATTCAAAACAAATGAATGAATAATGTTAGAGGTAGATCAAAGACTAAAAAAACTACACTTCCATGGGTGGTGTAGTCATCGTAGAAACTTTTTGCATGTGAAAAGGTTTAGATAGGGTATAAGACAATAATATTGAACAAAATATTAGAAAATAAAAGAAATAAAAGACAAAAAAATAAGTTTATTATGAAAACACAAACATTACAACCTGAGAAAGCGAGTAATGATTTGATAAATGGATCCTTTCTTCAAGAGCTCTACCTATGAGTACATAGAGTTATAGAACCTCAAATTTGATGAGAGGAATCCTCTATAACTACAAATCAGTAGCACTTAACTCATTGGTGAAACTTTCAAATTGGGTGCCCAAGATGACAATTTATATCCAAAATGGGAAGGGGTTTTGGGAACCTAGATTTTGAGATACCACCTTTGTCCTGGTTTTGTGTAAGTAAATGGACTTATCTCAACTTGGAAAAATGAGAAATTTTTTATTCCAACATTGTGAGATATGGATGAAATACAGAACAAAATCTTTGACTTCATGAAGATTCTATCCCTTGTACATATTGATTCAGATGAACCCATTAATGTATTAATTGGGCTTCTATTTCTTGATATGAGTTTTATTTAATAAAGTTATGGAGCTTACCACAAAATTTCAGCCCATTTTGATGCGGCATTTCTCAAAATGTTCAAAATAGTGGACAAATGTCCTTGAACTTCCATGCAGTTTGGCCCATTTTTTTTTCTGGATCATCTCTGATCCTCCAAATCACCTCCAACTACATCAAAATCACCAAAAGAAGACTAATTTACCTTTTTAATAGTGACAAACATTAAATAATTTAATCAAATGGGATGTGAAATTTGAGATAATAATTGTAATTTTAAATAAAAAAGTTTAAAACGGTGATATAAGGGAAAAATAAAGCAGTGAATCGTGATGTGGTTAGTGGGGAAAGTTTCTTACCATTTAGAACTTACACCATAGTTGACATAGTTAAATAATTAATTCCATGTAACATAACTTCAAAATTATATTTCTAACCCATCTCATGTTGTGATCTAGGAGGATATTGGTGTTCAGATGGATTATCTATGATTGAGAATTTAGTAAGGATTTCTTATTCTAAGACAAAGTTACATCATGGGAGGACAATAACTTTGGTATATATTCTATGGTAGTATAGTTCTAAGTTTTATGAGACATGGGAGCATGAATAATTGAGGAGATAGTAGTGGAATCATCTCTTTGTTATGGAATCTTCTTAACATGATTTTTGGGACAGAAAGTGTTTATGTTGGGGAGGTTGTAACATCTCATTACCTTGTTTTAGGTATTTCATGACCCTTTTTGGATATCCTATAACTTGGGTCTTGTTTTGGGTTTGTTTTGGAAGAATTTTGAATTTTTTGGAATTCCAAGGGGATATTCACAATTGTCACATAGTTTGGAAAAAACTTGCATTTTGGCCCACTAAAGTGCGTTCCTTGATGTGAGCCACTCAAAAGGGGCACAAATTTTTTCTAATCCAGGTGGTCATGCCCTCCAAACTATAAAAACATAAACAGTTATTGTTTTCACAGTTTTCACGTAGTTTTGTAAATCTTACACCCTTCTAGAAAAAATAGTGCACCATACCAACAGGGGTGCATGGTTAGGGTGAACGATTTTTATAACCATGTGACCCTAACCAAAAAACTGTAAATACAGGTTTTAATTCCTCTGAAATAATATTTAAAAATACCTAACCACTATTTAAGATTCCTAATAAATCCATTCGATCCTAACTTGAATTCATGGGTTATGAAGGCTCCCAATAGGATATTTTGGCTCCTCAAACAACTTTTCTTAGATAATCGACTGTCATTGATCTTTTTTGATCTCATCCTAGTAAGTGAATATCCTCTCATAAGGTTTCTTATAATATGTCTTTCTCCCCTACTTATATAGTGACAGATAATAATGTTTTGGATTGATCTAAACACCAATTTTTTATCTTGTTTCTAGTTTCTGTACCTAGATCTTCAGCTCCTTCATTCTTGATTAGTGTTCCCTATTGCTAGTGTTGGGAATTGTGATCCCTTGATTTAAAAGGTAGTTGGTTCCATATTTATTTTCAATTCAATTGAAACCTAATTTTTATTGATTAAATTTAATTGAGTTTTTAATTGATTTTAAACCCCTAATTTGAAAGGATTTGATGTGTCATTTTAAATGTAATAGAATTTTTGAAAAAACTAAATCTTGATGGAATTGAAATGTGAGGTAGTTTTTTGGGAAAATTATGGATGTATTTTAAAAAAAATTAAATATTTATTTGAAACTAAACCTTAAAAAAAATTCTAAAAGGGACAAATGATTTGAAATGGCATGAATTGATGAAAACCACTATTTTGGTTTGGAAATGAGAAATACATATTAAAAACTAAAAATTATGAAATAATAAATTAATTTGATTTGAAATTTTTGATTTTACCATTTTTATTGATTTTTTTTGGAATAAAATGTTATATTATGTGGTTAGTGGTAACTATTACATGCATACTAGGACATTTCCTCTCTAGAAATGGACTGACGATGACAATTATTACTAAAAAATTTATGGCATGACTACCCATGATGGGATCCCCTAGTGGAGTGTAAACTACCCATGATGAGATCCCCAATTTAGTTGTATTTGTGTGTTTGAACATTAATTCAAGATCATTTTGAGATGTGTAAGGATCCTATTTTCTGAAAAAATGACTTACCATGAGGCTTTCATACATAGTGTTTTTCTATGATTTATGAATTGATTATACATTTCGTTGATTATTGAACTATTTTTTTCATGCCATTAGTTTTATATAATTATTTTATATAAAATTTGTATTTAATCAAATTTTTATATATCTTCTATCTTTTCTGATGTGAACTCATGCTTTGGTTTAAAATATGGGAATGAAATACCATGCCTTATTTATTTAAATTGAAATAATAATTTTTTTAATTGTTATGGAATTGATTATGGATCACTAGGTGATACCCTGCTATGATTTAAATCTCACACCCTACCTTTTCCTTTTGGAATTTGTAGAATTTATTATTCCTGGTTTGAGAAAAGTGAAAGTACCACTTGGAGGTGGTGGATGTTCTTGATCATTGGGAATGTGGAATGGAGATAGTGATAGGTGGAGTTGTTTTCCACTTGTTACACATGAGCTTTTGTGAATCTTTTCTGGTGGATGTTATTGACCCATTTGGGCTGTTTATCTATCTTTTTTGGTTCTTTTTTCTGGTTCTTTATGGTACTTTTCCTTTTTGAGGGTTGATCAAGATAAATTTTATCTCTTCTATTAAGATTTTTTGTGGTAAAAATGATTCCTTCTTTGATCTTGTATGATTCTAGGCGCTAGTCTCCAACATGTGGGGATTGGGAACACCCTTCGGGCTATGTCAAATATGGATTGCATATTAGGGTACAAGGTTATCTGGGTTGGTTAGTGACAAACCATGACCCAGTGTAAGTGTAACCCCACAGTGGTTTCATAGAGGTTACATGTAATTTTTGTGAGATGCGTAGTTTCAATGTTTTAGGTCCAATAACATTTTATGAATACTTTGTTTCATATAGGATTCACCTTATAACTAGACTGTATGCTTTAATATGAATGTGCCCCCCCCCCAATTTTTATCATCTCTAGTTATATATGAGATATGATCCACAATGAAGATATGTTTTGGGTTTGAAGCTGATAAATAATGATGTGGACATCCCAATATCCATGGGTTTGGAAGTGACTCATAATGTATAACCACTACAAAGGGAGGTTTAATCAGTGGTAATATATTTATAATTCCTTCACATATAAATAAACCTACTGTAAGTTTTAGAGTTTTTATCTTCTCATCTTTATAACTAAACCTCACCCATATTAAAAGTTAAGAATGATAAAATTAAAGGCACAAAATATTTACATAGTTCAGACCCAATGTGGGTACTTACTCCTTATTGTGATTGGAACCCCCCCAAGACAAAGATTCTATACTATGCTCAATCACATATGAAAAAATTTAGTAGGGAATTAATCACCCTTAACCCAAATAATGGTGATAATGAATCCCCCTTGACTCAGGTAAGTAATTTTTCGCTAGTAATTAAATTTTCCTCGACCAATCAATGAAAGATCTCATAAACCTATAACTTATTTAGGTATAATTTAGATCATCTTTGGAGCTTGTATATTATAAAAATACTCTTCTATTATAAAATAAATCTTCTACAAATTTTCATCTAAAACTTCATTCTTTAGGTAAACTCAACTCTGTGAGCTCCTTCTTATAATAAATAATGGTATAATTCTCAATAATATTCTTCACTTAAATAGTATTAATATAATCAATAAAAATTACAACCTCATAAATAAAAATTTACCTAATTATCTTTCACCCTTTATATAACAATACTTTGTCTGATAAACATGGGAAAAGTTTGGGATCTGGTTTTGAAAATCCTTCTCATATCAATTCTTCAGTCAATTTCCGTGAAAACTTCAGATGATATTGGATTTTTAACATTATCAAAAACTGTAAAAATACTCATCATCAACACCCATCAACTCATCTATATATCTCAAATAGAATCCAAAATTTTCCTTCAGGAAAAATACACTTTGAACATCTAAATCATCATTCTCATAGTAGATGTTACTTCATTTTGATTATATGAAAATAATCAAAACCTTCATTTAAAAGTACTTCAAGTGTATGTACTTTAGATGATTGTACATCAAATAAAAATTCTTTAGTAGGATGAATTTCAATTGGACATACTTAAGTTTGTTATAATTTAGTTGAACGTACTTTATTTCAATGTACTCTAATTCAAAAAAATTTTGGTGAACATACTTCGGATGAATGTATTTCAATGAATTTAATTATGTTATATAGGCTTAGGTTCAATGAACTCCATGTGTATATAAATCAGATAAGAATAATTTAGATTAATTGACTTTAGTTGGAAATACTTTAGTTAAACATACTTCAGTAGGATATACATTAGTTGAATTTACTTTATTTTAACAATATTAGTTTTGTGAAATTCTAGTGAACATACTTCAGAGGAACATAATTCAGTTGAATAAACTTCTAGTGAACATACTACATATGAACTCATCCTCCTATAGCCTTTATCACTATGATAAACTTTAATCATTTTTATTCTTCTTCTAAAGTGATTTACTTTTGTTAATCGAATTTTACAACATCATCTTACTTAATATCCATACCTTCCAAAAAAATCTTCCAAAAAGGCCCTTATGGAATTACTATTTTGGATAATGTTACCTCAGAGACTTTTAATATCTATAACAGAATATCAAACACATCTTTTCATGTTGACAAAAAATAAAATACCTTCATAAAAACCTTGTGTTCTTCAATATACCCATTTGTATTTTTTTCAACATTAAAACAACTCCTTTTAAAACTCACCATAAAACCATAGCGCTTCTCAAAGAGAGGTTTCTTGACACTGTGTTACTAGATAAAGAATTTTTTTTGATATAATTTCATCCCTATGTGTTAAAAATTTTTATTTCCATGATATTGATAAACTCCCCCTTAAAAATTATCATCCAAATATACATCTTCCCAAACATTTACTCCCCCTTTAACTATAAATTGGATTCACAAAATACTTATTATAGAGTTTTACTTATTCACCCCCTTTTACAAAATAATCCAAGGAAACATAAGGGAAAATTTGTAACTTACTTATGTTAGTATTGGTGGTTGAATGTGTATATTCACCCAAAATACCACAAAACATTCCCTTGGCATAACTTTATTGAATATATCATAAATTTTATCTTTTGTTGAATTATAATCCAGATTTAAATATCCATTAGAAACCATTTCCTTTATAAATTAATATTTAAAATCATTGATCTTTGATCAGAAATTTTGAAAAATATTTTTCGAAATAAAAATTTCAATTTGATAATCACATAAAATCTTTAGTGGTTTCTCAAAATTCACCCTCGAATATTTACTTTATACTTTTATCCACTTCATTCAAGTATATGAATGAGTATCAGTGATGTATTCAGATTCTTATATTCTTAATTTTATTTAACATTGTTTCTTATTGTTCCACTAAAAACAACTCACTCCCAAGAAAATATTTCACAGTATATTGATTTTTGATCATCAGAATAAATAGAAAAATCAGCATCTGTGAACCCAAGTATGTTCATCTTATTAATTTTATTTTACAATAATCTAGGATTCAAAGTTATTTTGACATACCTAATGATTCTCTTGGAATCCACCAGGTTATATTCTTTTGGGATCACATTTATCTTTGTCACATAATTTTACTACAAAAACAATGTCTGGTTGAGATATTATAAGATAGAGTAAACTTTTGATCAACTTTTGAATGACTTTTTGATTTACACTTTTCCAGCTTCTTATTTACTCATATTCATACAAATATAAATAGGTGTAAAAACATCATTTGAATATTCCATGATTAACTTCTTTAATAATTATATAGAATAATTTTTTTTGAATGAAATATAAAGCCTTTATTTTTCACAATATGTAGCCTAAGAAAGAAATTCATTTCATCAAACATTGACATATCAAAGCACTTTTTCATCTATTCTGAGTACTCTTCACATATATTATATTTATCACCAGTAAATATTATGTCCTCAATATAAACAATAACAATAAATTTTTTGGGACCTATTGCCTATATATAATGTTTTTTATCAACTTGTACTCTATAAAAGTTTATTGTTTCAGGGAAATTATCATATTTTGAGTAACAAAATTGAGGACCATGATTTAACCCATAAAAGGATTTATTTATCTTACATACATTTCAAATGTTGTGTTTCAAGGATGTATCCATCTTTTTATTTAATATAAACTTCTTCCTTGACTTCCCCATTTAGGAATACTGACTTAACATCCATTTGATAAACTTTTTATCTTCAAAGAGAACTAATTTCCAAGAAAATTATCATAGTTTCAAGTATTGAAATAGGATCAAATGATTATTATAAATCATCACATTCAACACGTGTGAACCCTTTATAACTTATATTTAATTTATTTCTTTAAACCTCACCCTTTTCATTGGGATTATTCCAAAAAAATTCATTTAGTAACTATGAAATTTTGATCTTCTATTCTTGGAATAAGTTCCCAAGTTTAATTCTTCCAAATATAATCTAATTATCTATTCATATCTTCCAAAATATCTTTATGTTTAATATATTTTGATAGCGATCATGGTTATTTTTATAAATGAGTGTTTTTTTTATTTTCCATTATTAGTTTCCTTCTCATTTATACTGGAGCTTCACTTCTTCTTATAATGTTTGTTGGTTTAACTTGTTTACATACCTTCTAGGATTTGAAGTTTTTTTCTCCCTCATTGTATTCCTCATCACTAGAAACATCAAAATTCATTTATTATAAATCTTGTAAAATTATTTCATTTTGTTATTTAATTTTTTATAGGGTTGTAAGATTCCTTCTCTTACATCTTTAGTACAACCATTTCCTTCATCTGTTTCTTTAAACTTATTTTTAATAAATTTAAAAATGCATGATTCCATAATTTTGTGTGATTGTTTAATCCAGGAATTATAACTTCTTTCATTGGTTGTATTCCCTAAGAAAATTCCTTCCACAGATCTTTTATTAAATTTACCTGTGTTTTTATTTTTAATCTTTAACAAGTATGGACTTACAAATATATTTATTACTTTAATAAAATACCTCTTTTTGTGCCATATTTCATAGGGTGGTTCTTCTAATTATAGTCATAGTAAATCTAACAACCCAGAATTTTATCAATTGAATTTCCCTTCCTATGTAATAAAACACATACATCACATAGAGAACCTAATAAAAAATATTATTCTAATAAATTGATAATGATAGATTATTTAGAAAATAAACTAATAATAATTCCAAATATTACAGTAGGATAATAAATATATAATACGATAATAAGAAGGGAAAAAATTTGGATCTTTTCGACAAATTAGAATAACTACATTCACAAATAAAGATATAGAAATAAAACATAATTTTAATAATAAAATATCCATTTTGATGATTAAAGTATATATAAACTTATGAGAAAATATAAGTGAATGAAGAATGAATGAAATAATATGTATTTATAGAAATTCAAAAACATATACCATTAGAATAAAAACCCTACCATTGGAATAGTAATATTTTCATTAGAAAAGTAAACTCACCTATAAAATTATAAATAAAATTTATCTATCTTAAAAATGAGAATATGATATATTTATATCGTGGTATAATTAAATAAATGTTTTTAAAATTGATAAATTATGTGTTGGAATTTTTGTAAAACATTAATGTTATTTACAATATAATAACGATTTAATAGAATTTTTTTTCATAAAACATATTCATAAATTAATATTATGTTGTATTATAATTATAATATAATTTTATGATACCTTAATTAATTTTTCAAAGGCTCATTATATCGATTATAATATTAAAATTAGTATTTTTGAATAAATTATGATTTTATATAAATATTAAATTTCTCATATTTATAAATTTATGTTCATAAATTGGATTCCTTTTTTTATATCTACAAATTTAAAAATATTAATGTTTAATTTATTGGATTTCTCTAAAATGGATGAATTTTTTGTGAGTAGTGAAATGCGATAATTTACTATATAAGCGAAATGTTTGAATTGTTTAGACATGAATGATGTATGGATGATATAAGCACATATTTGTTCAAAATATTCGGAATCATTTACTCTATTTAGTAATATTAATCAACACTATTTATATTCTTGAACCATAATAATAAACTAACTAATATAATAATAAAAAACACCCCTCTTCCCTATAAATACCACACCACACCACCCATTCTCCTCACACCTTCTAAGACTTGTAGCTTGTAAATATTATGCCCAATTCCCTTCCCAATCCTATTCCCCACATAAAATAGCTATTGTTCTCAATAAAACTCAAACTTAGTGCCTTAAGAAGGTTTTCAAGGAGAAAACATTCAAGAGGTAAAATCATCATTCCTTCCCTTTTCATTTATTTTTATTTCTTATCCTCTCTTCACCTCACCTGTCTAAATAATCATGATAACTCCAGTATCATATATACAATATAATTTTTTTATAGAATATCCATCATCAAATATATTCTCTTCTTCTTTTATTCAAAAAATGAAAACATCATCCGTGATATGTATATTCACTACCTTCGTGGAAAATGAGTTTTCATTACTCATTATCGACTTCATGGATGGTCATAAAACCATTATTATGGTTAAAAAATATTTTAATATATATATATATTATAACATGTTTCATGTTCTGTAACTAACATATAAACATAATATTTAGTAACACAAATCTAGTTTGTGATGGTCGGAAAAATCACCAAAAATAAACTAGACAATTATCATTAACATTTTATCAAATTAATTGTCCTCATACCAAAAAATAAAATGATATATAGGAACATTTAAACTTATATAATTGAATTAATACTACATAATTTCACTTCTGGATAACTATTCCCATTTTATATAAACTTCCATAATTATATACAAGTAAATCGGCCATAAAACCATGAAATAAATACTCTAGGAATGATGGAATTAAACATTATAACTCATTGAAATGGCCATAAATAATCATAAAAAAATTATAATAAATAAAATACATGTATAGGATGTTCTGAATTATGAAATTAATTATTCTAATTTTTTTCTAGGACATTAATTTCATGTGCATAACATATTCGAAAATAAGGTATGGGATCTCTCTAAACCACCAAATTACCTTTGGGTTACCCTTTCTCTATATTTACCCAAATTTATTTCTTAATAATTTATATATATTTATTTTAAATTCAGTTTATATGTTCTAAAAATATGTATCTATTTCAATTAATCCTTCTTTGATGGGTAAATGCATTATTTAGGAGGCTCCCATCGCAATTTCTCCAGATAAGCAAGCTCAATTAATGAGAACTTCCCCATTTCTTACCCATTTTCCTATACACTCTATAAACTATTTTATTCCACTAATATTTTTATAAAATTAATCATTTTAAAATGAAAACCAATATTTTTTCATTTCTGGTTTTATTCAATCAATTATTCCTTTATCTTTTTTAAAGTCTCTTTATTCTTTTCTTTAAAACCTCACTTAAGTGGAACATTTCTAATTTTATCCAACCACTATTTTCTTGTTTCATATTTAGTTAGACATAATTATATATGTACCATTCTTATTTTCCCTTTATGAATGTCTGATAATGATTTAAATCGATTTTTTCATTTATACCATTGTTATATTCCCTTCGGTTATGTCTTATGACATGATTACGATACCCATTTCATTCCATGTATAACCCTTATGTTTATTCCTTATATTTTATTATTTATGTGGAACACATATAAATGAAAATATTATTATGGGTAAACCTATATAGTGTTCCAATTCATTGAGTAATTTTTATTCTCATGATACTTGATGTATGGGTCTAGGGAGTAAACCAAATCAATTTTCGGCTTTTTTCCACCATGTGATATAGTCTTGGAATTTGTACTTAACTCATATTTATGTCATGTTTTTTTTTCACATTCCTATATTTCCATGATCTTATTCTTCCATGTTCCATATGTTATGATTCCATATGTTTACTCATGATCCGTGCCTTTTATGATATAATGTTATGTCCTTCTAACTCATGTGCTATGATTCATTCCTATTTTTACTCACTTACTAGGATTTTTATATCATCTATTTTGTCTATATATTCCCCAAATTATCCTATTCACATATAGGATCTCAAGGGAAGTTAAGATCTCATTATGGAAGATTAATAAATAGATGTTTTCTTATAGTTCCATATTTTTAATTTTATGTACCTAATATTCCAAATACACTAGAATTTATGATCCTTGGTTTGTATTTAATGGATAATTAATCTAAAAATCATATAATAATATGTGTAAATGGATAGGGTCTCTTTAGTTGGTATCAGAGCATGGTATATTTATTTTTGGGTATTAGGACTAGAAAAACGTTATTAAGAACCCTATGGATAATTCTATCACCATGGATAAGATATATTGTTACTTGAGGAATTATAAGTTATGATATAATGTTCATTTATAAGTTATTCCATCTATGTTCATAGTTTAATTTTTTATATTCTCATTAGATAAGTATTCAATCCCTTTAATTGTATTTTATTTCTTTTTTGTAGTGACCAAACCCTAGAAGGCCCAGAGCTGGTGTCTGCAATTATTATATTGGCGTGATTATAAGGAATAAAATTCATAAGGACTGAGAATTTAGTAGTCTTTATAAACTAGATACATACATGATACTTTTATTACAAAATAATACAATAATTACAACCTAATTTTTTTCTTCTTTCTAAATAAATAACTTTGGCAATAACTATAATCCATCTAGTAAATACTTGTATGTTTTTTATAGTATGATTCTTGTATTCTTAGGGAAAGAAACATAACAAGGGTGAGATCAAATACTCAGTATGGGAAAAATATTTTGGAAGCAATAATAAATCAATGAGAATAATAATTATGACATAGTAAATACCTAAAATCACATTCCATAAAATCAATCAATTGAGATTTGAGTGTATAAAAAATATGGAAAGGTAATAATTAGAAACACATGCAATTAAAGTAAAAAGATATAGAAAAAATAAATACGGTAGGGTAAAAACAAAAACACATGCCATTTAATCAATGAACTAAAAATGAAATGTATTCATAGATATTTCAACATAAAATCTTATAGATTAATAATAACTAAAACTAATATGAGGTAAATTGTTGATTATTGGATGTCATGTTTCCTAGGTACATGGTGTCTTTAACATCAATAAATTTCACAAGATGGTTTACAACATATCGGGTAAAACCCATCTAAGGCGGCTAGCCAAATGGATTGTCCCATGATACTACTGATACATCAATGGGAAATTTATCATTGGGCCCCACCCATGTCATACCAGTCCAAAACATTCCTCATATATTGAATAATCAATTTAACAATGAGCCTTATCAAATATCTGTATGAAGAAAGAGATATAGATTTATCAATATTTACTCAAATAATAAAATAACATTAAAAGTGAACACCATATAAAAATGATATATAGTTTAGGTAATAAACATGTCCTTGATAAATGATATGGTAAAATAGTGTAAATTAAATGTTCAATAATAATAGAAAATTTAATATTTCATGGGGATAAAAGGAATCAAGGAAGTGAATGTGAATACTATCCTTATCCAAATCAATCATAAACTATCTTGAGGAAGATTAAAGATAGTATCAACACAATATACCCCAAGTGGAGTAAAATAATTCATAGTTGTCATTGATGAATGAAAATATTATAAAAAGATCTTTTAAAAACATTCTTGAGGAAAATATCCTTTTTTTAACATTTTCAAAAATCAATTTTAAAAACATTTTCTTTAAAAATTAACTTTTATACTTGGGAAGGAATCATTGAAGGAATGATGGTGGGTAAATATGTATATATTGTACAAGGTAAAAAAGAACATTCCTTTTACACTGTAAAAAGTTTAGAAAAATTACTTGTTTAGAAAATGATAATAATATTCCATTGAAAACATTGCTAAAATACAAAAAAGGTAAAAATATCTTTACCAATTCATTTTAAAAAATGAAAATATTCTAATAAAATATGGTTTTTAGAAAAAAAATATGATCTCTGGTTGAAGAGAGAAATGAAGTTTGTTTTTCTTAAAAACTTTTTCTAAAACACCTTGAGTACTAAAGAGTGTAAAAATGGTACTCATACGTGAAAAAAGGTCAGGAATTACCATAGGAGAAGAAAATGAAAGGGTTTATTGAAAAATGGTTATATAATTTCCTCGAATGGAAATAACATTGAAAGATCATTAAAGTTATTATTGAGGAAAATAATATTTAAACATTCTAAAATGTCTCATACCACTTTGATAAATTTTAAATAATAATAGTTATGAAGGAAAAAAATTAAATGAAATTTCAAAATACTATGAAGATAAAAGGATTAATTATATAATATAATAAAATGGGGTAGTAGATACACCAAACAAAAGAAGTAATTGGTGGACATGACATTTATCTCATGGATGAAAAAAGTGAGATGAGAATCCCTAACCTTTCATTTCCTTTCAAGTGAACATGATTTAACTTCTATTGTAATAAACTTATCTTAATAATCTACTTTATTTAGAACAATTTTTATGTTTTTCATAAATTTTATTTCACTTATTACTATGTTTAATATATCTTCTTAAACAATTAATTTTACATTGATTGTTTTTCCCAAATTCTGTTTATGTGTCCAAAAAACTTTGGTATGCCAACTATGGACAAAGTTTCATTATATAAAATCTCTAGAATAATAATAATGACATAATTATTATATTTATAAATAAATTATACTTTTAAAATCAATCATAAAATATGGTTATGAAAAATGAATCATCGTTACAATCATGGAGATGGTAGGTCGTACGTACACATGAGTAGCATTCCCATTTTTCAATCATCATTATGAAAAGAAGCTAAGTAACACCATATCTTTCCAAAATGATAATTATATCATAAATACCAATTTAAATAATCTTATATACTTATATATTTATTTATTTTTATGTAAATTAAATTACAACGTTTCAAGGAGGTGGTAGTCCACACATCCATGAAAGACATTATCACTTTTAAGTGTGTGAAAGGGTAATAATGAAAATGATATATATATATATAGTTTATTTACATAAATTTAATTATTTCATTAATATATTATATTGGTTTTTTATATCACATATTTTAAATTTAAACCATCCTTTATACATTCCATGTATAGTGTGAATGAATCACATCTCTTTGAGGGGGAGACAGTCCACACTTCCTCAAACGATGTTATAGTATTAACATAAAATGGAAAGTATTAATGGTATGAGTAATAAAAGAATTATAGAAGTATAAAGAAATAATAAATATCATATATATCATATATAAATATAGTTTCTATCATAATGGATACTATGGTAGGTGGTAAAGTTAAATGAACAATCATCGTTTCGTGACGTAGTAGTTCACCGTAAACAGAAACACTATATTTGTTACCCATTAGATAGATGTGTGTGTAAATTTAGGTATAAAAATTTAGATAAAAAACATCATAGCATATTTATTATACTGGTTTTTTTATTCAATGATATAATAATAGGGTTTTAGGGGTTGGTTAATGGAAATAAAATAAGAAAACTTAAGGAAATATATTACCTCTTAATCGGGTAACTTCTTTTTGTTTGTACCAAAAGGCTTCCTTGGAAGTATTTCTTACCAAAGGGGGGATTAAAGGTCTATGATAAGGAATTTGGAAAACTATATAGGCATATATTGTTAGAACCTAAGTGTTTTGATAGGTGTGAGGAATGGGGAGAGGTGGTGGGCTTTTATAAGAGAGGAAAAGCACTCACTTGGTATTGTTGAAAAGAAGTTAGGTATACCCACGTTTTTAGCTAACCAAAGTCTTAAAAACCCAAAAAAATCAATCATTTTTGTTTAATGGTCGAATTATGGCCATAAAATGTGTTTTGTACAAGTGTATAGGTCACCCCCCCTAAGTTAAAGGTATAGTCCTTTGTTAAGCTTAATTTTTCCTTAATAGTTGTAATTAATTATAGTTACTTTCACAAATATTTTGGGTCAAAACGAATTTGGTATTATGAGACATTATAAATTATTATGATTCAAAATATGGAATCCATTTTTTTAAATTATAATCAAATAAGTGGTAGAAATTTATTTAAATTCAATCTCGCAGGCGGCCCGACAATGCGGGTTTTTAAAGTAAAAACGTTTGATGGTTTGCTATGTTTTCATAATCAATTTCAAAATAAAATTGATTCCAATTATATAAATTGTATTATTTGATAAAAAAATTATCTAATTAAACTTTAAAAATAATTAATGAAATAATTTAACCTTATAAATAAATTTTATGAAAAAACATTATTTGAACTAAAATTCAGAATTTTTTACTATTCATTAAAAAATGAAATTTTTCGAAAAAAGATCAAAAATTCACTCTAACCTAATTATTAGTTTTAAATTTAATAGATGAATTTATTTTGACATATTATATTAATTAAAGTGTCAAAATTTAGATTTAAAATGGGTTCTCCATTAAAAGGTTGTAAAATTGCCTTTATAAAAATATAGGTTTTTATATATAAAATTGAGTTTTTATTATCTTACATCTATAAAACCTAATGGATTAATATAAAAAATATTTAAATGAATAATATATATATATATTACATTAATATCACTCACTAATTATAATTAATTTAATCCATTAACATAAAATAACTTTTTTAGCAAAAAAATTTCTATAAAAATATTCACTTTATATTTAATTGCTTCTTATATTCCTTTATAAATAATTTGTAACCAATTAATTCATTACATATTTGTATAAACCATAATTTTAATAAATTATTTATTACTATTCATAAATACTAATTTAATGGACGGCTTATATCTCATTATATTGTAATAATATATTATTGTTCAATAAAACTCAGTTTTGTGTGTAACACAAGCCATCAAAGAAGGTATATCTTGCATGTAATGCATGCTAACTTAGTGTTTCATGTATTGAAATATATATAATATATTTTAAATATAAAATATATTATAATGTATTCTGGTATTATATTACCTTACGTGTTTGGGATCGCGTGTCATACATGATATCAAGTACCAGGTTCTTACTTTAGATTTTTGGGGCATCACATTCTCCCCACCTTATTTATATTGGATCCTAGAAATTTAAAATAGATTCTGGTTATAGATTGTTTGATACTTCATATGTTTGAAATCTTAAATCATGATAAGGGTTCATAATTCATCCTCTATAAAATAAAGAATGGAAATTACAAAGGTCACATGAACTAACATAAACTAGGTATCTAAGTAGGAGAACATTAGTGGAAAGTAGAGATGCATACCTAGTGGGAAAGTATAAATATTTATAAAAATTTAATGAGATCATCAATAAACAAAAATTAATGATCAATAGAAATTTGAGGGCCTAAAATCCATAAATCATTGATAATTTAGAAGACATTGGTTCAACAAACATTAAGGTATTAGGACAATATTTTTTTTTGAAGATAATTTTTCTATTGTTGAGTAATTATTTTACTACCTAATAATATAAGGAAATATTCTTAATTGACAGGTTTAAATTTCATATGAGCGATATTAACTTTTGGTTGTGCTTCTATCAAATTCTAATTCATTCCTTTACTAACAAAAATTAATTAGCAATAATGAATTGTTTTATGCCTAAAGTACTAAAAGAAAATTTTAATGGATTGTTAGGCCAGTGAAAGAGTAAAAACTCTAACTATTTGTCTTTAAATATCTTCCAAAATGAATATTTTTAATAGATTATTCTATAATCCTCGAAATTGATATTACTGTTTTATCATTAACATTAATTTTTAAAAAATTTAATTAAAAAAATGAAAATTTAATCAAGACATTGTGTTGGTTAGTAGTTGGTATGAAAACCTTTTCATCCTTCAGTCTTAGGTTCAAGACCTGCTGGCTAACTGGATTTTATTTATTGTCACCCATATTATGGGTTCTCATTTTCTAAAATAATATTAATATAATTCTGAAAATAAATATAATGGAAATCATTGAAATAAGGTTAATCACTAAATATCATTTTAACTATGGTTTTCAATCACATAAATACATCATCCATCTATTTTCACACATGTTCTTCCTTTTTCTGGGGTTTATCCAAAATATCATTAGTTTTATTTATAAATCATGAAACCTTATCTTCAATCTAAAAAACCTTAGGATAAACATATGAAATTCATTTTAATTATATATTCAAATCCTTCATAATGGTTTGTAAAAAAATATGAATTATCCTAAGCATATCCCCTGAGAGTGTCAAACTAGGTGTATAATAAGGCCCATTTTCCTACACCAAGTCACCATGTGTTAGTCTTGTAACACCTTGTTGGATTTATTACTTCTAGGTACATCTGTTCCATAACCACATCCACTTTTGGTTTCCAAATAGGGATGTATTTCTAGGAAGACCCACATAATTTGTACCTTACCAAAATTACATGATATCCTTCTATACATATACTCAAATTATATCTTAGGGTTATGTTCTATAACCTATTTTTTCCTAAATCTTGTATCCATGGTTTCAACTAAATTTTCTCTAATATCAACTATAGAAACCCGAACCTAGAAGGCCTGGAGCTGGTGTGATATTATTACATTTTCATGATTACAAGGAATCAAATCCTGAAGGACTGAGAGTTTAGTAGTCTTGGTAAACTATATATATACTTGAGACTTTTATTACAAAATAATACACTAATTACAATGTAATTTTTTTCTTCCTTCTAAATAAATAACTTTGAGGATAACTCTAATCCATCTATTAAATCCCTATATATTTTTCATAGTATGCTTCTTGGATTCCTAGGGAAAGAAACATAATAATGGTGAGCTCAAATGCTTAATAAAGGGAAAATATTGCGGAATTAATAATTAATAAATGAGAATAATAATTATTACATGGTAAATAATTGAACTTACATTCCATAAAATCACTAAAATTAGAGGTAAGTGCATAAACAATTTGGAAATGTAATAACTGGAAACACTTGACATTAAAATAACTAGATAATTAAATACAAATATGGAAAGATAAGAAACTAAAACACAAGCCATTTAATCAATGAACTGAAAATGAATTGTATCCATAGATAATGAGACACAAAATCTCATGGATGAATAATAACTGAAACTAATATGAGGGAAATGCTTGATTATTGGATGTTATATTTTCTAGGTACATGGAACCTTTACCATAAAGACCTTTCAAAAGATGGTTTACAACATATCAAGTAAAAAACCCATCTAAGGTGGCTAGCCAAATGAATCATCCCATGAGACTACCAATGCATCAAGGGACTATCTATAACAGGGCCCCACCCAAGTTATACGAGTCAAAAACATTCCTCATATATCGAATAATCGATTTAATAGTGTTCCTTATCAAATATCTATATGTAGTAAGAGATGTGAATTTGTCAATATTTACTCGAATAATAAAATAAAAAACAAATTGAACACCCTATAAAATTATATAAGGTTTGGGAAATGAACATTTCCTTGACAAATGATGTGGTAAAATAGGTTATATTCAATGTTCAATGATCATAGGAATTTGAATATTTCAAGGGGATATAAGGAATCAATGAAATGAATGTGAATAATATAATTATCCAAATCAGTCATAAACTATCCCAATGAAGATTAAGGGTTTTATCAATACAACATACCCCAAGTGGAGTAATATAAGTGGTTGTTGTCATTGATGAATGGAAATATTATAAAAAGTATCTTTTAAAATAATTCTTGATGAAAACATCCTTTTGTTTTGAAAAACCTTTTGAAAAATCAATTTTAATACATTTTTTTAAATTAACCTTTTAAACATGTAAAGTAAGACTTGAATGAATGATGGTGGGTGAATATATACATGTCATACAAGGTAAAAAGAACATTCTTTTTTCATGGTAAAAAGGTTATAAAATTACTTTTTCTGAAAGAGAATATAATATTACATTGAAAACATTGGTAAAATAAAAAAAATTATTTACCAATTCATTTTAAAAAAATATTTTCGAATTTTTTTTAATAAAACATGGTTTTTGAAGAAAACATGTTCTCTAACTAAAGAGAGAAATAAAGTCGGGTTTTCTTTAAAACAATTTATAAAACACATTAAGTACCAAATAGTGGTAAATGGTACTAATACTTTAAAAGTGTTATAAATTTTAATAGGATAGGAAAATTAAAGGGTTTATTGAACAATGGTCATATAATTTCTTTGAATGGAAATTCCATTGAAATATCAATAAAGTTATTGCTGAGGAAAATAATCTTTAAACATTCCAAAGTTTCCTATAACATTTTAAAACATTTAAAATCATAATCCTAGGGGAGGAATAAAATTAAATTAATGTCCAAAATACCACAAATATAAAAGGATTAATGATATTATATAACAAAATGTCTTAGTAGATACACCACACAAAATATTTAAGTAGTGGACATAACATTTATCTCATGGATGTAAAAAGTGAGATGAGAATCTCTTACCTTGTGTTACCTTTTTGGTGAAAACCCTTTAAATTCAAGTATAATAAAATTATATTAATTATCTACTTATTTTTGAAAAAATTTCATATTTATCAATAATTTTATTTCACATAGTACTATGGTTTATACAACTACTAAAAAAATTAAGTTAACATCAGTTGTTTTGACTAAAATCGTTGTATGTGTCAAATCAACATTGGTATGTAAACTATGGCCAAAGGGGTCATTATATAACATCTCGACATAATTATTATATTTATACATGAATTATACTTTTAAAAATATTCATTAAATATATTTATGAAAATAAATCAACTTTACATTCATGGAGATGGTAGGTCTTACGTACACATGAGTAACGTTACCATTTTTCAATGATCGTTATGGAAAGAAGTTAAGTAACAAAATATATTTCCATAATGATCATTATATAAGAAATAAAATGTTATTTAATCATATATACTTATATATATAATTATTATGATGTAAAAATAATCACATCGTGTCGAGGAGGTTATAGTCCACACGTCTATGAACGACATTATCACTTTTAAGTGTGTGAAAGGGTAATAATGAAAATGATATATATATATATGTATATATTATTTCTAGAAATTTAATTATGTCATGAATGTATTATATATTTTTTTATGTTTCATATTTTTAATTGAAACCATCCTTTATATGTTCTATGTATAGTTTGAACTAATCACATTTCTTCGAGGGGGCAGTAGTCCACACTTCCTCAAATGATGTTATCATATTAATGTAAAATGGAAAGTATTAATGGAATGTGTAATAAAAGGATTAAATAAGTATAAAGAAATAATAAATATCATATATATCATATATATCATATATAAACAGACTTTCCATCATAATGGCCTCCATGAATGGTGTTAAAGGAAATATGAACAATCATCGTTTCATGAGGCAGTAGTTCCCTATACACAGAAACACTATGTTCGTTGCCCATTATATGGATGTTTGTGTAGGTGTAGGTATAAAACTTATAATAAAAAAATAATATTATATTTATGATATGGGTTTTTTATACAATCATTTAATAAGAAGCTTTTTGGGTTGGAGAATGGAAATAAAACTAAAAAGATCAAGGAAAGATGTTACCTATTAATGAGGTAACTTATTTTGGTTTGTAACAAAAGGTATCCATGGAAATATTTCTTCCCAAATGGAGGATTCAAGGTCAAGTGGAGGGATTTTTAGAAACTATATGGTTATATCCTGGCTGAACCTAAGTTTTTTGAGAGGTTTTAGGAATGGGGAGCGGTAGTGGCCTTTTATAAAGGAGGAAAATGAATCACTTTGTATCTTTGAAAAGAAGTTAGGTGTACCCACGTTTTTACCAAAAAAAAGTCTTAAAAATCAAAAACAAATAAATAATTAAAGGTTAATGGATAAATTATGGACATAAAATGGGGTTTGGACAAGTGTATAGGTTATTTGGGCCCCTAAGTTAATGGTTTAGTCCTTTATTAAGCTTAAGTTTTCCTTAATAATTGTAATTAATTTTAATTACCTTCCCAAATATTTTTGATAAAAAAATTGGCCTTATTAGATATTATAAATTATACTCATTCCAAATATTTAATCTATTTTTCCAAATTCCAATCATATAAGTGGAATAAATTGGTTTAAATTTAATCCTTCAAGTGGGATGACAATGTGGATTTTTAAAGTAAAAACGTCTGAAAGTTTGCTATGTTTTTATAATCAATTTCAAAGTGAAATTGTTTCCAATGAAATAAAATTTTATTAATTTATAAAAATATTATCGAATTAAACTTTAATATAAATTAAATATGTAATTTTTTCTTATAAATAAATTATATGAAAAATTAGTTTTGAACTAAAATTCAGTATTTTTAACTATTCGTTAAAAAATGAAATGTTTTAGAAAAATATAAAAAATTAAACCTGACCAAATTATTTGGTTTTTATTTCAAATATTAAGTTTATTTTGAAATATTAAATCCATTAAAGTGTCAAAATTGATATTTAAAATGGGTTCTCTATTAAAAGGTGGTAAATTGACTTTATAAAAATATAGGTTTTATGTTTAAAATATAGTTTGTTATTATCTTATGTGTATAAAACCAAATGGATGAATATAAAGAATATTTTATTGAATATATTATATATATTATATTAATACCACCCACTAATTGTAATTAATTTAATATATTATTATAAAAAAACTTTTTTTGGATAAAATATTTTTCTATAAAAATATTCACTTTATATTCAATTGCTTCTTATATTCATTTCTAATTAATTTGTAACCAAATAATTCATTCCATATTTTTATAAAAAATAGTTTTCATAATGTATTTATTACTATTCATAAATACTAATTTAATGGCTATTTTAAATCTCATTATATTTTAATAATATATTATTGTTTGATAAAACTCGGTCATGTGTGTAACACAATCCATCGAGGAAGGTCGCTCTTGAATGTAACACACGCTAACTTGGTATTGCATTGTATAGATCCAAAGCTTGAATTACATGGAAATTACATTACTTTTGTGGAATAATTAACACATGACAAAAAGAGATACCCAAATAACGTATTAGTTTAGTGTCTTTGGAAACTCAGAACATAATCTTCTAATCATGGTGATAGATCTTCAACATCTCCCATAAAGACATTCCCATTTTTTTTCTTACCTAAAACCTTTCTTTATATACTAGGGAAAAGAAAACATAAAAAGGGTGATCTCAAATGCTCAGAAGGGTAAACATGGAGAACATAAAACAATCCATAAACATTTGAATGTAAAAACATGAACATAAAACATGAGTGATGACATAAATCTTGGCAGTACATAAGGAATTAATCACAAAGTAACATTAATCATAATAAAATAGCATGGGAGTAAAATATGTAATTGTGGAAAACCATTAAGCACATGTTATGATTTCTATAGTAGCCAAGGCATTGTTTCCAAGACCATCATAGTGGAAAAAGTCCATTACTGAACTGAGTTTACTTGCCGTTTTATCCATGTCTATCTCATGAGATATAAATCTTTACCCCATGAATTAGAGGTAGATATAGGTCCCACCCATCTCATTATTAAATCATTCTTATGTGTTCCACAAAATAAATATAAATCATTCATCATAACCCAAAGAATAAAATGGGTTTCATAAACATCATCCCATCATAACATAATCCATATAAAACAAATGGATATCATTTCATCATAAGAAAAATAAAACCATGTAAATAAAAGATACATTATACTTGAAACATAGACATACTAAATAATGTCATCTTAGATGGAAAATAGTTTTGATAAAAACACATGAAATGAATTCTTGAGTAAAATATCATTTCTTCTTCAAAATCATTTTCTTTTCTCAAAATGCCATAAAATTTTAAAAGAAAATGATTTTGTTGAAAATAATCATGAAATATTGTATAGGAAGCTTCAGGAAAATAAGGCATTATGAAACCATAAAAATCCGTTCATGCTATATAAGTTAAAAAAACATTCTTCTCATGTACTTTTTCCGAAAAAGTCAAAAAATACCTCGTATGGTAAACAAAAGAAAGATTCCTTCCATACCATGTGGTAAAAGTCAAAA
This sequence comes from Viscum album, assembly GCA_963277665.1. Taxonomy (NCBI): domain Eukaryota; kingdom Viridiplantae; phylum Streptophyta; class Magnoliopsida; order Santalales; family Viscaceae; genus Viscum; species Viscum album. The sequence goes on along the minus strand of OY728139.1, from coordinate 530,436,128 downwards.
AAGGGTAGAAATGAATTTAAACATACATGGAAGAATAGTAAAAAAATTATGAAAACATTTTTTGAAAACATGGACATGGATTATAAACATAACCCCAGTAAATACTTACGAATAAACAATCTCGGATAAGTATGAGATTGGAATAATTATCCCTTACCTTAGTTCAAATTTCTTATGTATGTGTCTAAGACTCTTTTATAGTGGGTTTAAACATATTATTAACTTTTATCAAAACTATAATAATATTTATGATATCATATATGATCCACTTATGAGTTTATATTACCCGTACATTTGTCAATTCCATGTTAAAGTAGTGTTTTGGATAAATTGTTTCATTCATCGTACGTGTTTTGACTTGTAATTATTCATATGATTAATTATATCATGATTAATTACTTCCATAATGTAAAATTTTATTTATATATAATATATATTCATAATATACATATATATAATAGATCGATAAATGGAAGGAAATACACAATTCATGGAGACGGTAGGTCGTACGTACGCATGAACGCTGTTTTCGTTTCCTTATTAAATAGAATGGAAGTAAGTAAATAAAATATACATAAATCTACTATCATTATTATGTCATATATTTCAAGATTATTTATTATATATACTTTATAATCATTCTTGAATGGTTAACATAGAGAATGAATCTCATCGCGTTGTGGAGAAGGTAATCCATACATACGCACGAGTGATGATATCATTCTCATAATTATTGAATGGAATTGGAGTGGATGATATAATATCTAAGAATTAGTATGATTTTATAATAATTATATATATTTATTATTTCCACCATTATACCCATCCAAGTATGGTGGTGGTGGAAAACCCGATTACACCATGGTGTGGAGATGGTAAGCCGTAGGTACGCACGCGGAGTAATTTCATTTTTCGTAGGATGGATATATAGTGAAATAGGGTTTTTTCATATTTATAATAACATATAAGTATATTATTGATACTGATGTTATTACTTTATAATGAAACAACTAAATAAGGGGAAGTAGAAGAAGAAAGAAACATGAAAGAATCGGTAAAGGATATAACCTCTTCTTCAACGTGCCTATTCTAAACCTCCTCTAAGGGCACAAAAGTTGGTATTTGAAGAAGTTCAATAAATCTAGTATATTTTTAGGGAAGTTTAAAAAATAAATGGACAAGTTTTAGTCAAGCTTGAAGGCTCAAAATGTTGTTAAGATGAGAGGGAGGAGGAGTCCTTTTATAAGAGAGGAGAGGGGCACTTTTGGAAACCTCAAAAATATTAATTTATAATAAATTCATACCCCACATAAAAACCTCCAAAAATGAATCAATTCGAATATGAGATGATATAGGGTTCTAATCTCATCAACCAATAAAATTTTTAATTGTTTTTATTTTATTTTAATCCCTATCATTTTGATTTATCCTTATTTAATCAATTTAATTTTATTTATGGTAATAAGAGACTAAATTCTTAATTGTTATAAATACTTACTTATGTGTTATGAATTGTCCGTAATTCAAAACATTATGAAATTTTAGACCATATAAATTTTAATTTATAATTTTTAAATATTTTTGTGATTTTTAAACAATTTAATAATATGTTATTTTTATAAAATATCAATAGTGTCAATTTTAACACTATTCAATTATTTGAATTTAAATAAAATCCACACAGATGATATATTCGAAAAAAATATTTAATAGATCCCTAACATGTAATATTCATCTCAAAAATTCATTGATCACAATATATAGTTCATATAATATTTATTTTTATATTTTTAAAACCATTTATTTGATATTTCAATCAATAAAATAATTTCTACATCACTATTGTGTCACCATTAATGATTATTATTTAATCCCTAAAAATTCTAAATAAATTCACATGATGTAGGTAATTTTATTATATTTCTGGTGACCATTTATGTTCTAAGTTTTATGAAGTTTATCACTAAATTAAAATTATTACACTTAAGAGATATAAGAGAGTGACAGGTTGTCAATTTCTTTGGTTTTAATAATAATTACATCATTTTCATTATCAAAAGCCCATGAAATTAATCTATTATGACCCTTAGTTTATATGGTTCAACTTTTTTTCATCCAATATAATTTTTGCAGGTGTTATGGTAAATTTATAATCTTATTTTTACACTTAATTACCTGACTTACCTTTAACTATAGTAAATAAAAATTACCGTAGTTACTATTCATAATATCAAAAAAACAAAATTAACCTATTAACCTAATTTGGACCCACTGAATTAAAATATGAAATCCATTTTAAAAATTAAAAACACATAAGTTTCACTAATTAATTTAAAATTAATCTCGTTGTTAAGAAAATGGGTTTTTAAAGTTAAAACATTGCCAAAGATTGAAATGTATTTACCTAGGAATTCAATGTAAAATTAATGATAACGACTTAAATTATATTAAATGGTATAAATTTATTCTATTTATACTTTAAAACCATTAAATTTTATAGTTTAACCATATAAATTATCTTAATGAAAAAAGTTGTTTTTAAGAAAAATTTAGCGTATTTTTACTATTCATCAAAATATTAAAGTTAATAGAAAAATATAAAAAAAAAATTATCCAAAGTAAATTTTTATATCCTTATTGAAATTAATAAGTTTGTTTTGACAAATTGAACTTATAAACGTGTCAAAACAATATTTAAAGTGGGTGTGCCATCAAAAGGCGGCAAAACTGCATTTTTTGAAAAATAATTATTTTACCCGAAAATTTTATTTTATTCTCATACCATTTTCTAGAATATGTGTAAGATGAATTATTATGTAATAAAATTCAAAATTTAGTTAATACTATTCATAATGTCTAGTTCATAACAATATATCGTTGTTTAGTGAAACTCGGCATTGCGTACAACACACGCTATCGAAAAAGGTCGCTCTTGCATATAACACAAGCCAAGAATAGTGTTTGCATATACTAAAATCTAATATAGTTTTGTGTATAGAACAATCTAATCTTGGTGTAGCGTACACCACAAGACATCAAAGAAATTAAAAAAATATATTTCTCATAAAATCTCGAGGTGTTACATTCTACCCCCCTTAAAATGAATCTCGCCCTCAAAATTCATCGGGGTTATAAATCATTTACTACATGAAAGTTTCTTTCATAGAAACCCGCATCATAAAAAGGAATACTAAAACTTAATTTTAAAAAGGAAAGTTAGAAACATAGCGGTCACCCAAAGTAACTTAGCATTGGGTTTCCACATAGGAGAATATAGGTGAAAATATGGATATGGAAGAGAAATCTAACCATCATGTCCTGATGAAGAGTGGTAGAGAACATGGCTATGAAAAAGCCAAAAATCACAAAGCCATAAATTTGTGATGATCTAAGGTACCAACTTATTCATATGATATGATGGTACTAGGACAACATTTTTTGTTTTCAAGATCATTTCCCTAAAGTTAATGATTTTTTGCATAAGGATAAATACTTACTTGATTTAAGTGTAAAATCATCGTTGGTTATTCCATTAAAAATTCCAATTCATCTCTTATTTAATGAAATGAAGTTCAATTTGTCATTCTTGAAGTATTAACAGATCATGTGATATAATGATAGGTCATTCCATCTGTCTCTATCACAAAAAAGGTTAGCATGAGATATTAAATATACATAAGTCTGTCTATCATGAGGTTAATCGTATATAGTTACAAAAATGGACTTATATATCATCTATCATACCACTTAATAAAATAAAACTAATTTCTACAAACCAGGGACTTCCTGTAGACTAGTTTTCACGACCCATCCTCAGGACCCGTGCTGTGACTACCCCAAGCCCGCCTTCCATAGGCCAGGGGTTGGCGACTAGCACCAAAGGTGAATCCCTGATAAAAAGGGAAGTCATTGCCTTTAAACATGTAACTCACATAGTCTAAACATAATAAGTAGAATAAAAAGTACTAAAATAGAAAAGAAAAGTGTGTTGAAAGTAAGTGGGTCAGTATACAAACCCAACTGAACATCAAGTACAAGTACAAGTAAAAAGGGGAAACAGCTCCTGGATCATCCACCGGGGATTCCTACCTGAAGGGTAGGTATAGAACTCGAACAACTCATCCCTGAAGTACGTCCCATCTAGTCCAGCTCTGAGATTCCTCATGTCCGTCACTCTCAGCCTCGATCACTGCTGACCGTCGTCTCCACAGAACACAACAAGGTGCAGGTGAAGCCCATGCAGGGGTGAGTATAGCAATACTCAGTAGGGGACCCTGAGACCCCCAAAGGTCCCCCAGAATTCACTAAGGATAAACCACAATAGTAAGATACAATCACGAAGTATCAACCAACCTTACATAGGTATATGCCCATAAATTTACCTAAGTTACCAATCACTTTCCGACTCCAGCTCTCGATCCCAAGCACAACCCAGTCCACAAAGGAAGTAAAGTCAATCACCTCGATGATAATGATTGAAATTCAAGAATCATCTCACGTAGGTATAAAACTCTTTTATATGGGTGAAGATGATTGGATGTAGCCTCTGAATCGTCTCCTATGTCGAACCCATGTAGGATCCTAGAACAATATCAGTGATGTCGAACCCACGTAGTATCCTGGTACAGAAGTCGTCACTGTCGAACCCACGGAGGATCCCGGTATAGAAGTCACCGCTGTTGAAACCACAGAGGATCCCGGTACAGAAGTCATCACTGTCGAACCCACAGAGGATCCTGGTACAGTATCGTCGCTATCGAACCCACGGAGGATCCTGTCATCTCAGTCGCAGCCAGCCCTAGGGTTCCCGCACATAGCACGCCCAATTCCAGGAGGGTCTGCTCCTTGAGCCAAGTGTTGATACATAAACTACAACAAATTCTCAAGTTGATGTATCCCGTAGTTCCATCTCATCATAAGGAACCCAACAAGATAGACAGTGCGTCAATCAAACGCTCAGACTGTGAGTTATTGTCATTTTTGTTCCTAGGGCCCGGTTGGTTTTTAGGCTCAAACCAACCTGACCATACCCCAACTGCGTCCGAACCTCAAGTGGAGTATTACAAAAGAGTCGTCTCGCTCCAATAATTCCATCGTTGTAGTCGGTTCGTCAATCGGACACTCGTAGCCCAAGATGCAGCTAAAAGATGTAAATGGCCATAGTGGGTCCGGGTCCTGTCCGACCCAGTCGGACCGACCCGGCCCAACTTGGTCTGCACCGGGGTTTGACCCGGTCTGCAGGTGCGGCCCGACCCAAGTGGTCGGCCTGACCCGAAGGGGCGGCCCGGCCAAGGGGCGGCCCGGCCGAGGGGAGGCCCGACCGTGGCAGCCCGGCCGAGGGGCGACTCGCCCGTGGGGGCTCGGCCGTGGCGGCCCATCCGGCCACGCGTGGGAGGGGGGTGCCGCCCCCCCCCCCCTCCCCCCGGTTTGTCGAACGGAACTGGTGCATTGCATCGGTTCGGGAGCCGCGGGACCCAAGTGGTCCTGCTTGTCCAGCTCCACGGCGGCCAACTCGGCCTGCCGCCACCGCGGCGCAACGGCGCTGCGGTTATGCTTCCTTCTGCGCTGCATGATAGCTCCGTGCCACCACCACCACTGCACGATAAGTCTATGGCCTTCGGCTCCACCCCGCGGCGTGACAGCACCACGCTTCATCATCCGCCGCAGCCCTCTCAGCCTCGGTTCCTCCCCGGCGCGGTGTGACGGCGCTGCGCCCATTCGGCACCGCCGCAGTCTACCTAGCCGTGGTTTGGTTCCCCTACGTGGCATAGCAGTGTCGCGCCCTTGCAGCGACCCGGAAGCCTTGCACCAACATCTCCTTTTTTCGGTCCACCTCTATCGTCATCACATGGAAACAAACAAAGGGGGGAGGTTCGGGCCGTGTTCATGTAGTCAGAACCCTCTTCGTCATACGATATAATTTGGATTTCCAAAACAGAAACTTGTACGATGAGGAATGGAGGTTTAATCTTATATTTAAACATAATTCAAATCCCCCTACCACATTTCGATGAACGTTGTTGATGGCGCAAGAAAATAATTCGAAGACGTCGTTGTACGTTGCGCCCGTCACACGCCACCGATCCCGGGCTCGAGCGTCGTCCTCGTTCTTCATCGGAGTCAGTACATTCTTCATTGGAGAGGATTTCATTCTCCAAGAATTCTCCCAAAGATCTCCCAAAGTTCCACCACAAATGAAAGTTGTAAACCAACCCAAAATAAAATAGTAGGTTTTGTCTATTATTTTCTTGTTGGCAAGAATTTCAAAATATTTCAAAACGATTAATTAATTGAGCCATTAATTGATCCTTAGGTGTGTTGGCACCATTATGGGGGGTGGTGGAAAGGTTCCATAATAAATTGGTAGTTCCAAGGTTTAAAGGGGGGTTAAGAGGGGGTTTGAGCTCGTGTGGGCCCCACCACATAATATCCTCCCAAGGGAGGTTATGCGCGGGTGGGCCCTACCTTCAACATTCCCTTGGAGGATTTAACCTCCACAAAATAAAAATATGTTGCACATATTTTTATTTAATTTATTTAGAAAACCCCCAAAATTAACTTCCACTCTTGTTTGAACACAACTGTGGTGAAGGTCTCCTTAAGAGAATATCGGCGCTGTGAGTTTAACGGTTCCCTCAGATTTCAATTCCGAGCACCGGTTCAAAAGATATAAAATCTCGCTCGTATGTTTACTGAACGTACCAGAACCAAACTTCAGAAATTGATTCCGGTCACACCGGGCCTCAGAATCAAGTGCCCGTTAGAAACTACGGACTCGTAAAATTACCATGTATTTTAAAAAAAAATCCACCAAAATTATGAGTCTTTAAATTCTCCCCACTTCAAGGATTTACATCTTCGTAAGCTACAACTCACACTAAAGAAACAAATGGGGGTGCTGAGCACGCATCTAAGCCTCCCGCTCCCATGTGCTCTCTTAGAGGTTCCCGTGTTGCCAGCGAATGCGCACCAGAGGTATCGACCATCCACTCAGGTCCCGCTCCTTTCGATCCTCAATCTCCACTGGAAACTCCGTGAATGTCACCCCGTCATCGATATCCAGCTCCATGTGGTCGATGATGTGGGAAGGGTCATGCACGTATCTCCTCAGCTGAGATACGTGGAAGACGTCGTGCGCCCGGTGTAACTGAGGTGAAAGAGCCAAGGGGTAAGACACCTTGCCTACTCTGCTGAGGACCTAAAAAGATCCGATGAATTGCGGAGATAACTTGCCTCCTCGACCAAATATCCATAGACCTCGTTGAGGTGAGACCCGTAGAAAGATGTGGTCACCATCCTCGAACTCCAGTGGTCTCCGTCTCGTATCAGCATAGGACTTCTGCCTGCTCTTGTGCAGTCTTCATCCGCTCCTAGATGATCTAAACCTTCTCTATCGTAGCCTGCACCATCTCTGGTCACATAAGTGCTAACTCTCCTGGGTCAGTCCAGCATGGAGGTGATCTTCAAGGTCAGCCGTAAATTTCCTCGGAAGGTACCATCCCGATGGTGGAGTGGTAGCTATTGTTATACGTAAACTCTACCAAGGGTAAGTGATCCTCCTAGCTGCGACCGAAGTTGAGGATGCATGCACGGAGCATGTCCTTGAGAGTTTGAATGATCCTATCAGTCTGACCATTCGTCTGAGGATGGAAGGTGGTGCTCAAGCGAAGCTACATCCTGAAAGCCTCTTGTAACCCTTTCCACAATCGGGAAGTGAAACGAGCATCTCAATCAGAGACGATCATCGATGGCACACCATGAAGTCGTACGATCTCCTGTACATAGAGGCATCCCAAGCTCTCTACTGATCCCTGATCTCTGATCGGTAGGAAGTGGGCCGACTTGGTGAGTCGGTCGACAAACACCCAGAGAGAGTCGTTTCCCCTGGATGTACGTGGAAGTCCCATCACGAAATCCATGGATATCCCGTCCCACTTCCACTTTGAGACCTCTAAGGGATAAACTAAGCCTGCTGGAACCTGGTGCTCCGCCTTCACTTGCTAACAAGTGAGGCATAGTGAGACAAACTCTGCTACTACCTTCTTAATACCTGGACACCAGTGTTGTCATCAGAGGTACTGATACATATTTTCCACTCCTGGATGTACCACTAAAGGAGATGTGTGGAACTCCCTCAACACTTCCTCCTAAAGTGCGACTGGTACCATGGTATGTCCTATGAAGAGAATGATGTGCTCCCCACCTTCAAAAAATCCATCAGGTTCCTGCCCTGAGGATATCTGAGCACGTAGCATCTCACAGTCAACATACCCACGATGTGCCTCCCTAACTCACTAAAGAAGTGGAGGATTGACTGTGAGAGACTGCAGAAAGGCTACTCCATCTCTATCCACAAAGGATATCTGCAACGCGGCCAACTGCTCTGTAGCTTCCCCTAGTAGCTGAATGCTTAATCTCCTGCTGAGAGCATCTACTACAACGTTCCCCTTCCTAAGATTATAGACTATATTGAAGTCATATTCCTGGAGAAACTCGAGCCATTGTCGTTGTCTCAGGTTTAGGTCCTTCTGGGAGAAGATGTACCTGAGACTCTTGTGGTCAGAGTAGACTATAAAATGCTCGCCCATCAGATAGTGCCGCCACATCTTCAAGGAGAAAACCACTGCTGCTAACTCTAGGTCATGGGTAGCATAGTTCTACTCGTGCTATCTCAACTATCGAGAACCATACACGATCACTGATTTCTCCTGCATCAAGACACACCTGATTTTGATCCCTGATGTGTCGCAATAAACTACGTACCCAACTCCCTCCTCTTGAAGCCTCAATATGGGGGCACTAATCAACCTCTACCTCAGCTCCTAAAATATCTACTGGCATCTCTCTGACCACACGAACGGTTTCCCCTTCTTCGTCAATACTGAAAGCAGTGTTGCAACACTGGAGAAGTCTGGCACAAATCTCCGATAGTACCCAGCAAGTCCCAGAAAACTTCATACCTCTGTCACACTCCTGGGTGGATCCCAAGATAGCACAGCCTCAATCTTTTCTGGATCCACTACAACTCCATCCTCCGAAATGACGTGTCCCAGAAAGTGCACCTATTAGATCCAGAACTGGCACTTCGAGAGCTTACCATAAAGCTGGTGCTCTCGGAGAGTGTCTAATACTACCTGTAAATGGTAGGCATGCTTCTCCTTAGTAGTCAAGTAGATCAGTATGTCGTCGATGAAGACTATGACAAAGCGATCGAGGTAATATTGGAAGATCCTATTCATGAGACTCAAGAACACTGCTAGAGTGTTGGTTACGTCGAAGGGAATAACCAAGAACTTGTAGTGGCCATACCAACACCTGTAGGCCGTCTTTTGTACATCAAAATCTTGAACTCTAAGCCGGTGATAGCCTGATCTAAGGTCTATCATTGAGAACCATCCTGCTCCCTTGATCTGATCAAAGAGGTCGTCAATACTCAGGAGTGGGTACTTGTTCATCACGGTCACCTGGTTCAAGCAACGGTAGTCGACACAGATCCATAAGCTCCCATTTGCCTTCTTGGAAAACAAAATCAGGGATGTCCAGGGTGAAACACTGGCTCAGATAAATTCCTTCCCCTGCAAGTCCTCCAGCTGTACCCGCAGCTCACAAAGCTCGGCGGAAGCCATCCGATATGTTGGTGTAGATATCGGTGTTATCCTGGGGTACAGGTCAAGGTAAAATTCCACCTCTCTTTGAGGAGGTAGTCCTAGAACATCGTCGGAGAAAACATCCACGTGCTGATCCACCACAACAGGAAAACTCTGACTCCGCACTTCAACCGCTTTGAGAATGAGGCCAGCCAACTGTTGTGTGATCAGCTTCCCCCTCCTCTGGGTAAGTCCATCCTGTGCTGCAAAGGCTCCCTTTTCACCAGTGAAGGTAAACCTCATCCCATCCTCACGGATACACCACACTTTCCACCTAATACAGTCAATTTGAGCATGAATTGTGGATAACCAGTCCAAACCCAAGATGACATCATAAGGCCTCGACGCCGCTATGAGGAGATCCCAGCCAAAGCTCTTGCCTACTAGAGTAAGCTCACACTACCTTCACCAGTGGGTAATCATCGAGTCTACTCCCATAGGAATATCTAGTTGTAAGGATTGATCCAACGGCTCCGTTGGAATCTACGAGATCCAAACGAGGGTAGTAGCAATAATAGAATGACTCACACTTGTGTCTATAAGTACTATAGAAAGGGTGTAATAGACACATATAGTACCTCGAATCATCTCAGGAGCACCGTGGTCACAGGTCTCGACTGCCTTGAGCTGAGATTGCCTCTGTCCACCAGCTCCCTGTGGTCGAGGTGGACCTCCTGGTGGTGGTGGTGGTGGTGGTGGTAGGGCCTCGAAACGTCGTCCACCACCTACTGCTCGGCCAGCTCCCTTTCCACGTCTGCCTGGTCCTAGCGGACCACCACGGTTGAACCTATTCCTATTCCTGGGAGGCCTCTCTACTATCTGCTGCTCATCTGCATAGCGGGTCGGGCAGTCTTGAGCCATGTGACCCTTCCCGCCACATGCATAGAACTGTATCCCCCTTGTATAGAGGGCTCTATCTTGTTTTCCCCACACAACCGAACCTGTATCCTAGGGTTGCCCACCTGATGTCCAGGTCCGCTTGGACCTCTGCGACATCTGTCTACTGCCAACTACAGAAGACTCTGCTACGTGTTGCCATGTGGTAGGTCTCGCTGCTTGTGGCTACTCAGTGAGAAAACTCTCCACTATAAGGGCTCTCTCCAATACCCCTGCCTACGTCAAGATGCTGAGGGAGATCATTGAAGCCCTGATCTCATGCATGAGTCCCTTCTTGAATGTCCTGGCCCTGAATAATGGGTCCCGCACCATATCTGTGGAGTAGCGCGAGAGGTCGATGAATCTCGCTGAGTACTGAGCTACTGTCATTCTGCCCTGCTAAAGATGAAGTAACACTACTAAAAATATGACTTATAATAACACTAAAAACCACCTTTAATATCTCTAAAAAACGTTGTTAATCTCAGCGAAGATAAAGGGGGGGCCCCTTTATCAGCGCTAAAAAGAACTGATAAAAGTGATCCTTTATTAGCGTTATTTTCAGCACTGATAAATGTGTAATATATCAGCGCTAAAAATAAGACTGATAAACACCACCTTTATCAGTGCTATTTTGAGCACTAATAAAAACTGCCTTTATCAGTGCTCAAAATACCACTGATATATTATCCATTTATCAGCGCTTAACTAGTGCAGATAAAGGCCAAAGATCCTATGCAAAACCAAAACCTACATAGAACCTACACAGAACCTACACAGAACCTGCAAACATTATAGTACCTATACACAGCACAAACCACACCTGCACACAGTACAAACAACACCCACACACAAAGCACAGAAGAACAAAAATGCTACATACATTTACTTGAAATCATGAATACAAAACAACACATTGCTATAAACATTTCAAACAATGTTTAATTTGGTTAAAATTACAATTATCCAACAAATAGTTTAAAAACATTGATGTTTCATCCTTTTTGCATCCATCCGCTCTAACAAATTTTCGTCCATGGTAGCGGTTTCTGAACAAAGCATTAGAACTCAGGAAAAAGATTTCACCTACATAAGAAAACAAATATTATGTTAGTAATAAAATAATGAAATAAATTAAACATTAATATGAAAGAATACATTAATAAAATGTCAATTTTTACCTGTTACAACATTTACTTTCATTATTTCATAGGTCTATGAGAGATGACTATAGAATGAGAGTTCCTTCCCCATTGTGATGTGATGAACTGGGTAGGTAAATATTTGTGGGATGGTTTGTGGATTGTGGGGACTTTCATGAGGATTTCAGGCTATGATGACACATAGGGGACTCAAGAACATTCCCAATATATAGGATCTCATGTTAGTCTATATAAGAAATGAAAAACACTCATAAAACGGGACCCTGATTTACTCAGATTTCTAGAAAACTACCGGGATGCCTAGATAGTAGAAGAGGACCCACTCTAGTTATACCTAGACGATGGTTTCATACTTATTTTAGATAATCTTGGGATATGTACATCCTATTAGATTCAAAAATATATTCTATTCCAAAATATATTGTATAAAAAGAGTGGTGGATACTAGGGGAGAAGTCCTACAAAGGAAATGCACTAATGAATGCCTATAAAAGATACCATAGAGAAAGAAGCACCAGGACTCTTACACAATCGTTTCAGTACTCAGATCGGTGGATAGGGAAAGGCCTCAATATCCAGATACCTAGATAATAGAAAGGGAATCACTTAGCACACATACAGGATTCACCTCACTCTATTTTTGACTAGCAGCTTGAGAGGGAGGACTTGGGGAGCTCAGTTGGGATCTGAGGGGAAATACCTCTTCTAGTAAACAAATAGTTATGGACTCAAATATAATGCTCATACTTATATTGATATTTCCCTCTGGAAGAGACTCCTTCTTGTAAATATACTCGATCGGGATTCCCAGCTAGAAAATGACTCCATTTATGCCTTTTGTAAGGCCTACCCATTACAGAAGGAAGAGTTCTTTCAGCACCTGATTGTAGACCAACCATCAGAGGGTCTGAAGGAGATAAACCTTTCTAATCTTCTTATAGGACATAAAAACTACCTAACCTAATGAGGATATAAAAAATTATATTTTCAATGTATAATAGAGACCTTCAGGAACTATAAAAGATAAGGCGACTAGAGGGAGGATGATAGGTTGCTGTTGTTGATCTCTTCTAGGTAGAAAAATACACAAAGACACTAGGCCTCAAGATATTTAGGTTGTAATTAATGCATTTTTATGTTAAAAATAATCTAATAATATGTGTTAAAGAATGGGTTTGCTAAATGTAATTATACTAGTGAGGCACAAAACATAAAATAACCAATTAACCTAGAGACACAATTAAGTCAATTCCCTTACCTCAACCAGAAGTCCAATAAACTATTTTCAGTTCATACTAACCACAACTGAGTCCATGATCACATGTATTAATGTCCAAAAACATTAAATTACATAATTAGTTAATTTTAACCAAAAATATAGCATGGTATAATAGGCTCCAAATTCATCGTGTAATCCAACAAAGCCAGAATGCTGAGAAACTAGGTGTGATCCACTATTGATGCACCCCTAAGCCTAGAAAACACTAAGTACCCAATCTATATTACTAAATTTATGAAAAATTAAGCATAAATTTTTGAAAATCCATAAATAAATCTTCCACAAAATATAATCTACATCAAATAATGATTGATTACTCATTTATGAAATTTTGAGACATGCTCTGAGATTCCTATATAAAAGTCCCATGAAGAACAATGATTTATTTATACCATGGTATAATAATTACACCTAGAACCCTAAGAACTTGGTTCCCAAACGAAGAAACCTGAGGAGGTTTATACTTTATAAACCCATCACCCACATAAAAATAAGTTTTAAATCATGTTACATGAAATGAACCAAGTGGTGACATCACTATATTTTGGGTCCAAAACCTTACTTAACCCATATTCCCCATTCAAGACCATTATTACCCTATTAAATGAATTCATGTTGTAAATTACCCATTCACACTATGAGTAGCCTAATGCTACTACATTTCAATAGAATGACTACCCAAATCATCATTGATATCCTCCAAAAACCCAATGACATCCCTCGAGCCCCAATACATGTCTGAAACACCTATTAGGGACTTTAAAACTCTTAATAACCCAACCCGAGACCTAGTTCAAAAAATGAAACCATCTATAAATGAAAATTCAATTTCCCTTGGTAATTTCTAACCCAAAATGATGTGGGTCATTACACTCTTGGGTTATAAAAAAGCTTGTTCTTTTATCCATAGTTCTACAGAGTATCATGTCCACCTCGCATTAAATCTAATGCATGAGAAAACCAGTGAATGAAATTTAGTCTCAAATTCAATTATTTTAAATAGGGTACTCAATATCATATTCTTAAATCTGGTTCAATGTACACACATTACCCCTCAATCATAATTGTATTAAATAGATATTATTTAGTGACTTATTTTATTTTAATGATCACTACTAGAAATATGACTTTTCCCAACACTTTTATACCAACGGTTTGTAAAAACCGTTGGGAAAGCCCACTTTGAGAATACATATATATTTATGTAATTTCCGTTGGTATAGATAATTTGATTTTTTTTCAGTTCTTCTTACCGAGAACATTATATAAATCAAAATTTAAAATAATTATAAGAATACATATATATATTTATGTAATTATGTTCACAAAAGTCATGTTAGGTTAGTGGTTAAGTTGTTCAATGATAAACTAGTGGTCCTGGGATCAAATCTCAGCGAATGTTTTTTTTATGAAATACATATACCAACGGTACCATAACCATTGGTATAGATTTTCATATTACTTATACCAACAGTTTACTTGGCAACGGTTCTCCAAACCGTTGGTATAGGTTAGTTTTCCAGTAGTGGATCACTTCATCAAAAAAAACTTAGTTGATTTTTTATCCACACTCTAAGGCATAACATAATCATCTTGGTCAAGATTTTGTTTTGAATCTTATTTTGAGCAACAATAGGATCATCTTGAAGGTCAACAACAGCAACCTATCATCCTCACCTTCCATCAACAAGTGCTCAAATAGGGTTTTTACACTATGTAGGAGTTTAATGTACTTTATTTATATTGTGTCTATCTAAGTAGAAAATCCCTATGTAAGTACGGAGTGACATGGGTATCCCTATTAGGAGATCATCTCCCAGAGGAAGAAACTCCCTGAGATATTTAGGAAGTGAACCACCTCGATCATAATAAATGATTTATGATGGTTAAAACTTGTTTCTTAAAGGGATAAAAGGCATGGCCGATATATCCATACCTCTAGCCCCCCCCCCCCCTTCTCAGGTTTAACTGGAGTCACCTCCCCCTCACTGTGTTCCTCGAAGCGATCCCCGTCAGAAACCAACACCGGCCCTTCCAAGGCATTCACCCTGCCAAAAATCGCCACAGTTCCCTGGCCATCCTCCACCAACTCTCTATTGACCTCCTCTCCTCCCTCTAATCATCCACCACTGTAGTTTGAGCCTCCCTGTCACTTACTTCTAATATTTCTTCCTCTAGAACAGGTACCTCCCTCGCACCAACCTCCAACGCCTTACTCAGGACATCTCCTTCTCCTTGAACAGAGCCAAGACCAACCACAACCTTCATTCTACAGTCCACAACAAGTTGTCATTCCAGGGCCCTCCCTTATTTCAAACCTCCACTGAATGACCCAATCGGTGACAAACAGAACAATAATCCGTCCATTCCTAATAAACCACATGTTGTTTGCACCTATACTCCTCCAATTGTAATCCATACGTGATCAAAAGGTATCCAAGAAGCATCCAATTCCACACAAACCCGGGGATTAACCGGGTGACACATAGCTTCCATTCAAGAATCAAAACATAAATACCTTCCTACGAGATTACCTAGCATGCGAATAATAGCCGGATTCTGAAAAGGCAGTGGAATACCCCACACATCTTCACCTCCAATGGTAAGAGAGTAACAAAATCCAATATATGGATATAGATAATATATATATATATATATACTTAGTTTTAATAATCCCAAATGATATGGTAAGGGTAGTGTTGTTAAAGGCGTATGCTGTTGGTCGGAGAAAAAGGGAGATGATGGCAAGAGGGGGGTGAATTGCCTTTTAAAAAAATAATAATCAAATTAAAAAAACAAAGTTGAAATGCAGCGGAAAAAAAGAAGGCAAGACACAAAAATTGATAATGGAGTTCGGCCAAAACCCGGCCAACGTCTCCGCTCCCAACTCAACCGTTGAGAGATTCTACCGCTTGCTTTTCAATGGTTTTAGCAAGAAACCCACTAGGCTTTGAGGTAGCACTAGAACCTATTACAGCTTGCTTTTGGTGGTTAAGCAAGAACCCACTTGCTTTTAATGGTTTAGCAAGAACCCACTATCCTTCTTACAGGTGAAGGATAGCTCACCTATGTCTCAAGCTATTTAAAGGAAAGCTTGACAACCTTTTCACACCTTAATGGTGATGTGAAACCCAAAAGAAGGAGGGGATGAGAAATAGAGTGGTTTGTAGACACAAACCCAAATTAAGCTCAAAATAGATAAACAAGAAAAACCGTAATGGGAGAAGCCTTGGCCGCCTTTGATTGATTGGAGATGTTGAAGGCCGCTTCCAAGCTTCTTTGATGGAGCTCCTTGGATGTGGAAGTTGTTGGAGCAAAGAGGGTTCTTTTGAGGAAGTCCGCCGGAGGTACGCCAAAGATGGAAAATGTGTACGGTGGATTTTTATATGATCCGGCTGGTGTCTGGGGCTTCCTTGGCCTTTATTTATAGGCATGGAACCCTTGGGGAGTCTTCGGAGCCGTTGTAAAGGGCCTCGGAGCCGTTGGAGGCCAAATGGGAGTTGACTGGTCAAAGCCAATGGCTAGTTTGACTGGGCTACCGGCTGGCCGGTGCAGGGCCACCGGCTGGCCGGTGGGGAGACAATAGTTGGCCCATTGGTATGGGTGCCACCGGCTGGCCGGTGACAGAGCCATTGGCTGACCGGTGGAACCTGGCAGTGGGCAATGCCTCTGCCAGGTCCACCGGCTGGCCGGTGCTATCACACCGGTTGGCCGGTGGACTGCAAATCAGTCCATTTTGAGATTCTTTCTTGGGCCAACTTCTTGGAAACCTTGTGCCTATCATTCAAAAACACTTCAAACAATATTAGACAAATAATAAGGTGATTGTGATCATGAAAATCAAACAACGAGGGGAACGAGAGGTACAACAATCTCCCCCTATTTTGATGATCACAATCACCAAAACAAAAAATGTAAAAACTTAAATTAAAGGCATGATTTAATGAATAAAATGAAATGTAAAACAAAGCATGATCAAAAAGGTTTCTCCCCCAATCAATCAAGAAATTTCTCCCCCTTTGTGATTATCAAAATAGAATGGGGCATAAAACTTGATTGAGGGAATGGGTTTGAAAAAATAGATATGAGAATTGAAAAATCAATTGAGATTTTTGAAATTGAAAGATTGAAAATTTGAATAACAGTTTGAATTGAAAGTTTTGAATCAAAAACCAATTGAAATTTGAAATTTGAAACCAAATGAAATTTTTGAAATTGAGAGTTTTGAATCAAAAAAGAATTGAAAATTTAAATTGAAAAAAGAATCGAAAGAGATTTTTGAGTTTAAGAAAATTTCTCCCCCTAAATAAAACAAAAGATCATCGGGGAAACGAAACTATTTTTGGCCCGGAGAGACTCGCCAAAAGGGATTTTTCAATCCAAATTTGTTTCATGGCGGGTCTTCTCCTATAGAACTCATCGGAATAGAAAATAGACTTGGGTTGGCCGTACCGGGCATTTTTCAATCACACTCGTAAATGAGGTGCCCAGGTTTCTTACAATAATTACAAAATTTATAACTAGAGCTCCCCCTTACAAAAACAGTTGGAGCATGGGAGGAGGAAGCTACATTGGTATATCCTAGCCCTTGGGTGGTTCTTGAAATTCGTTGGGAACCAAGCAATTTTGAAATATTTTTTTCCCCTTGGGTGAATTTAGCAAGAGATTCCCTTAGATCTTTGATTGTTGATTCCAAGGAATCAACATTGGGAATGTTTTGTAATTTGAGGGACAACTCCTCCTTCTCTTTGAGAAGTTGTTCCTTTTCGGAAGAGAGTTTTTTGAAATTCTTTTTCAAAGCAACGAATTTTGAAGAAAGCTCATGAAAACCATTTTCTAATTGGTCTCGCACATGTTGAAGTTCTTCATATGATAAATGATTGAAAGAATTTGAAGATGAGGACGAGGATGAGGAATCGGAAGAAGTTACCTCGTGTTTTGCCATTAGGCATTTTGTACCTTGGTCGCTCGAGGAGGAGGAGGAGGAGGATGAGGAGGAGGTGTCACTCCATGTCGCCTTGAGGACCTTTTTCTTTCCTTTTTCCTTTTGCGTGGCCCGTTTTTTGTTGAGTGGGCAATCGGGCTTGTAATGCCCTTTTTGGCCGCACCCGTAGCATTTTACCTTGGGCTCGGATCTTGCGGTGGGTTCTTGCTTTCGTGCCTTGTGAGATTTCTTCTTCTTGTGCTTCTTCATAAATTTGTGCATTTGGCGTGCGAGATTCTCCATTTCCGAGTCGCCGCTTGATGATGAAGAAGATGAAGATGATGATGAGGAGGAGGAGCTTACTTCTTTTTGTACCTTGAAGGCGATGTTCTTTGGTGTCTTGATTGGTGTGCCCTCCTTTTGAGCTTGCCTCCTCAGCGTGATCTCGTAGGTCATTAGGGATCCAATGATCTCCTCGACCGGCATGTTTTTGACATCCTTAGCTTCTTGGATAACCGTCACCTTAGGTGCCCATGAGCTCGGAAGGACCCATAGAATCTTCTTGACCATTGCTTCAGCTGAAACATCATCACCAAGAGATTTTCTACCATTGCAAACGTCAGTGAAGCGTGTAAACATTTCAGAAATAGACTCATTTGGATGCATTGAAAAAGATTCAAAGTCTTGTCTATACATATCTAATCTAGTATCTTTGACTTTATTAGTGCCTTCATGGGTCACTTCTAAAAGCTTCCAAATTTCATGTGAAGAAGAGCAAGTGGATACACGATTAAATTCATTTCTATCTAACCCGCAATGAAGAGCATTCATGGCTTTGCGATCAAGCTCAAAATTCTTAATATCGGCGGGGGTCCATTTGGATTCGTCGGGGGATGACAAAGAATAACCTTGCATGACAATTTTGTAAATAGGATATCCTATGCTTCTTAAAAAAGTGGTCATGTGGGTTTTCCAATAATTATAGTCGGTCCCATCAAAAAATGGAGCCCGAACCAATGAGTAGCCCTCGGGGGCGAAAGAGGTTGAGGCCATCACAAAAGGATCTTGAATTTGAAACCGGTTAGGGTATTACTCAAATTTCCCTCTGATACCAATTGTTGGTCGGAGAAAAAGGGAGATGATGGCAAGAGGGGGGGTGAATTTCCTTTTAAAAAATAATAATCAAATTAAAAAAACAAAGTTGAAATGCAGCGGAAAAAAAGAAGGCAAGACACAAAAATTGATAACGGAGTTCGGCCAAAACCCGGCCTACGTCTCCACTCCCAAATCAACCGTTGAGAGATTCTACCGCTTACTTTTCAATGGTTTTATCAAGAAACCCACTAGGCTTTGAGGTAGCACTAGAACCTATTACAGCTTGCTTTTGGTGGTTAAGCAAGAACCCACTTGCTTTTAATGGTTTAGCAAGAACTCACTATCCTTCTTACAGGTGAAGGATAGCTCACCTATGTCTCAAGCTATTTAAAGGAAAGCTTGACAACCTTTTCACACCTTAATGGTGATGTGAAACCCAAAAGAAGGAGGGAATGAGAAATAGAGTGGTTTGTAGACACAAACCCAAATTAAGCTCAAAATAGATAAACAAGAAAAACCGTAATGGGAGAAGCCTTGGCCGCCTTTGATTGATTGGAGATGTTGAAGGCCGCTTCCAAGCTTCTTTGATGGAGCTCCTTGGATGTGGAAGTTGTTGGAGCAAAGAGGGTTCCTTTGAGGAAGTCCGCCGGAGGTACGCCAAAGATGGAAAATGTGTACGGTGGCTTTTTATATGATCCGGCTGGTGTCCGGGGCTTCCTTGGCCTTTATTTATAGGCATGGAACCCTTGGGGAGTCTTCGGAGCCGTTGTAAAGGGCCTCAGAGCCGTTGGAGGCCAAATGGGAGTTGACTGGTCAAAGCCAACGGCTAGTTTGACTGGGCTACCGGCTGGCCGGTGCAGGGCCACCGGCTGGCCGGTGCCTTGGCAGAGGAGAAGAATTTTGGTCCAGGCTCCACCGGCTGACCGGTGGAGGAGCCACCGGCTGGCCGGTGGGGAGACAGTAGCTGGCCCATTGGTCTGGGTGCCACCGGCTGGCCGGTGACAGAGCCACCGGCTAACCGGTGGAACCTGGCAGTGGGCAATGCCTCTGCCAGGTCCACCGGCTGGCCAGTGCTATCACACCGGTTGGCCGGTGGACTGCAAATCAGTCCATTTTGAGATTCTTTCTTGGGACAACTTCTTGGCAACCTTGTGCCTATCATTCAAAAACACTTCAAACAATATTAGACAAATAATAAGGTGATTGTGATCATGAAAATCAAACAACGAGGGGAATGAGAGGTACAACATATGCATCCCCAAGTGGCCTTTGCACCTTATTGTGCCACGTGCCTTTGACAACAATGGGTAAGGGGATATCCATATTAAAGCTCATTCAAGGAAGAAGAGTATCCAATAGTTCCAAAAGTCCCCCAACGATACCCATTATCTCATGCATCTACCTTGAAATAATTGTGCAAGTCAAACAACAACACATGTGCTCAAATACAAGTTCAAACAAATGAGATACAGAACATTGAAATTTCTTAAAAATGAACCAAGGGGTACACGACATGTGAGAGGAACCAGACGGTGTCTGGTACCACTCCACCTATGGACCATGTCCATGGGGCTATATGGACCCAACTACACACCGTGTGTTCATCCTTGTACACAGCGTGTAGTCAGGTTTTCTCCATATTCTCAAATACTATCTCTGCATGTTGAATCTGATCCCTCTACTTTAATTTCAGAAATATTTATATTTAGGCCCTATATCTAACTGAAAATGCCTTATTTCAATATTTATTTGTTCAAAGATCAATAATATGAATCCGGGGATAGAAAACATTGAGTAATAAATTAAGATTTCAATACATCGGAGCATTCTCAATCCATAATTGGTACATATCCATCGAAGGGATAAATCTGCTCAAACTATTTAATCAACAAGGGTGTAAACATAAAATTTAAGATTCATACTCGTATATTGGATCATTTTTCATCAAAAGTCATTCTATCTAATGATTAAAGGAATTCATTGTGTTCATTGTATTTCGATCTGCTCTAATATGTCATTTATTCATCATCCAAGGTTATTCACCAAATAAGGTGAGAGGATAATCAATGATCAGATATAGATAACATAAGTATTATGAATTCACCTTTATCCTATTTGTGTACAATCTTCCATCAGGTATGCTTCCCATTCGTTTCTAAACACATCTATATCATCTTCTGAATATGAGTTTTTGCGACAGTCATGGTAGTATTGAAAAAATATAAATACACAAAGGATTAATAAATATTTTAAATGAACTTGTAATTATTTTCGAAACTACCTCATTAGGGATGCTAGTTTGTTGATGAAATATGATCTCTTTCATAAATTTACAAACATAATAACCACAGTCCTTTCTGTTTGTTTGTTTTGGACACTACAGAAACATTGAAAACAATAAGTAATTTGTTTTGATATGTGTTTGGATAGTGTAATGTTATTATATATACCAAGATACTTTTCCAGCTGTAGATCTTATAGGAATTCTTATCCTTAGGCCCTAGATTCATTCCATGCATTAGATGATATTGATGTACCACCCTATCATAACAGAATCCTCATTAAAATATAACATAAATTGTATAACTAGATGTTTAGTTTTAAAATGTCACATCTAGTGTATTAAAAATTAACAAACGCCATCATGTGTGGTCGGTTTGTTGGATATCCATGCATTGAATCCAGAAAATAAATCTTTGGAGTATCCAAATTGTCTGCAATTAGCATCAAATGGTTCCTAAAAATACAAAAAGGAATAAGTAAAGAAAGAAATGAAAATATAGTGGATATGATTAAATTGTAGAGTTTTACCCCTACATCGTTGGTATTAAAAAGAGTCTATCATCCGTAATTTTGTTTTCAAACGATTTGAACAGGGATGACATTATTGCAGCCTCTTTATCAGAATCTATTTTTCCTTTTGAAGAGGTGATGTGAGGACTAACGAGTCCAAATTTTTGTTCATGGGGAAATCCCTTCAATTGTTTTTCATATATATTCCTGCGACAAATATAAAATTTATTTAGTCATAATTATCTGAGTATATCATCTTTTGTAAAATCAAATCATGAAAACATACTTCATGTATACATTTACAACTAAGGCACCTAGCCATTCATACTTGAGGAGTTCATTTACATTTTCAGAACTAATGAAATTTGATGTTTCCTCTCCATACATATTTTTTTCAAAATCAATTGTGTGAGTATTTCCGTCTTTCAACTTTTTATCCACATGAGCCTCCAATGATATTAACTGTGGATATAGAACGGGTGGGGTGAAGGTGATCTCAGTAGACCGTTTTAATCGGTTGGTTGATCCTTGGGATAGTTTTGAGCTGATATTTCGTTTCACCCCACAGTATTTGTCGTTCTATAATAACATTCATTAGTTCAAACCTTTTTTCATTAAATGTTAAAGTTCCATCTTGAAAAATAAATTAGAAATGGATACCTTTTTTCGACATGTTTTTTTACAAGAACTGTCGGTCATGCAATGAATGTTCCAACAACTTGTTCAACCGTATGAATGTCATCATCATTATTTGGAATAGGTAGCTTGGAACACGGCTCATTAGCTACATTAATTGACACTCTGAGGTGATATTTTGGAAGCTGTATGTTGTGTAGCATGTCGTTTTGTGTATTGAACACCATATCCCTCGCTACAATGCGATAAGTCAGAGTTGATAGATATAAATCATAGTCATTTTCACCCTGTGGAATATTACTATAGGAAAGGTATCAGTGTATATGTAAATCACATTTCACAGAAACAATTATTAAAACATTGATTACCTCATCTAATTCAGGTTTTTGAGGGGAATGGCTCACCTCAAAGCTGGTGGGGGTGGGGCGGGATTGTCACACATAGGTTTTTGTTGAGTTGTTTCTTATCTTTGCCTCTCCCCATAAATTTTTCTATCATCTCTCTCTGGTATTGTAATTCTTCTTGAAAAATAGATAATTGTTCTTTCAGATTTTCCATTTTTTCATTTTGATCCTCATCTTATTTTTGTTTTTGAAAATATGTTCGGGGTGTCACCCCAAAACTCGCACCTCTAACGCGGCCATACTGTTCTGGCTACTTCAGGGCTGATGAAAGTATGTCTACATCTGGTGCGGTTGTTGTTGATTCTTGTGACTATGTTAGATATAAAATATAGAAAAATAAGTAGTTATTATAATGTAATAAAGATTTAAAGCAAATAAAATTTATATTATGTCATACTTACACATGTTTCCCACACTTTTTGTGTGTTTTCATCTATTAGTATCCCCTCTTTATTTACACGAGCCTCCTTCTATAGCACATGGAGTGGGATGGATATGGCTTTCGATTTTGATTCATCAATCTGCATGTAAACATAGAAACATGGTTATGGTGTTGTTTTATGTCACATACAAGTAGTAGGGTAGATTTAAAAGGCATACCAATTTTTTCTCAAGAGCAGCATACCCCATCCTTGCTTTACGGTAAGGGTACGCTGGTTTTATTGTGCGTTTTTTACTTTCAACACTCAGTTTCTGTTTCATAAATAAAAAACTGTCAATCAGAGTGATGAATATAAGAAAATGTCAAACAACGTATTACCCCACACAATGTACCTGAAAATTATGCTCCGCCCGACGGTTTCTAAACGCATCCCAAGCTCCTTGGGATATCAAGTGTGCGTAAAGAGGAGGTGGGTGCAGCTTGATTTTCCCTTCTGCATCTTTAAGATGATATATCATTAAAATTGTGTAGAAACCTCTATGAATCCTTCCTGCAACTCTTAATACATATTCCTTGTGTGATTCATCTAATATAAATGCACTCTACAATGGATAATGAAGAGTAAGTCAATGTTTTGGTATTTTATTTTATTTTAATAAATTAAAAAAATGATATCATAATGTTACCATAATCTCTTCCCACATTAGTGTCTTCTGCCCGGTGACAACATGGTGCCACGACTGTACATCAATCGACACATGTTGCCGAGTGACGATTCCAATGTAGCTACTAAATATGGCTCTATTGGGGTTAACATGTTGGCCTTGCTTATTCCATCCCACCTCAAATTTGATGACTTTTTCTTTTGCCTTAAGGATTTTGGCTAACACTGTCAAACTACAATGCTCTTGCTTTTTTTTGCTTCTAAGGTTTCATTTCTTACCATTTCCTCATAAGTAGCATCAATATGTTCCCCCAAAGCGCTAGCATCAGCACTGGGACCAGTATCAACAGGTTGAGAAACCTATTGTACCTTAGCACTGGGACCAGTAATAACAGGTTGAGAAACCTATTGTTGCTCTACACTAGGACCACCAGCATCTGGTTGATAAACCTGTTGCTGCTCTGCAGTGGGACCACTAGCTGCTGGTTGAGAGACCTTTTGTGCCTCGGGATTGGGCTCATCAGCAGGTGAAGAAGTCATTATCTATAGAAGTGGTTTAATATTTAATTTAGATTACATAAAAATAGCAGCGAAAAGATAATAACATAACGTAACACAATGTATATTATAATAAACAAATAACCTGATTATTGTACTCTCTTTTTTTCTTTAAAGGCTGAAGATATTTGACTACTCTATAAACTATGTAAATCCCTTCATTGTGGTCTCCTATGATATACAAAATGTCGTCTACATTGGGACCACGACGAAATGATTGTGAATTCCCTATAAAAGGGAAAACCTCCGTTGAACTTTCATCTGACCCTTCATTTGTTTTGGTCGATAACAGAATAATTGACCAATTTCAGTTTGTGGGGTCTGGAACTTAAAATACTTGTACTACCTGTGATTCCATTATAAAAGGTTTACCTTTCTACCCTTACATATGGAAATCAACTTTCACGAATCCTAATTCATCTATTTTAAAATCACTCCTGTTATTAACCCACTTGCATTAAAAAATTGGCACTTTGAATTTCGTATAATCTAACTCCCATATTCGTTTGATGATGCCAAAGTATGACATATTCATATAAATTCGATTTTTGTCCTTAGCACCAGAAACATGCATCGCCTCAACCACAAGTGTAACCCCACTATTCTGCATGGTACTGTCTTCATCACGTTCATTAGTATAGAATGTATAACCATTAACTTCATAAGCATTGTAAGATAATACGTACACACTTGCTCCTCCGGCTAGCCATCGAAGTCATTCTGAAATTGAGTCTGGATTTTCATCTAACTGCTTAAAAATATGGTCTCAAAACCATCCTATAAATAGTTGATTATGTGTATCTGATACCCATTTTTCAGCCTTAGAAGGATTTAAATGCCTAAGAGTTTCTTTGTGGGTTAGAACAAATGGGTCAACGTCGAAACTGTTATGCAAAACTTAAAGCTGGGCCTGCTTCCGATCTATAATATTGATTGTGACAACCTCTCTTCCAAAAATTCCCTCACCCTGAAGCCTCCCAGTGTGATGAGATTTCGGTAGGCCAACGATTTCCACACCAGACAGGTATTCGGTACAAAATTCAACGGCTTCCTCAAAAATATATTGCTCCGCAATACAACCCTCTGGACAACTTCGGTTTTTGAAATACCCTTTCAAAATATTCATATACCGTTCAATTGGGTACATTCCATCTATAATATACAGGACCACATAGTCAAATCTCTCTCAGCAAATTAACCATCAAATGAACCATCATATCGAAAAATGTCATAGGGAAGAACATTTCCAATTCACATAATAAGACGGAAATTTCTCTTTCCATAGTTGGCAATTTCACTAGGTCTATAACTTTACTGCATATAGCTTCAAAGAAGAAACAGAGCTTTGTTAATGTATGGTGGACATTCTTGGAAAAAATGCAATGTAAAGCTATAGGAATTAGATCTTTCATCAAAACATGGAAGTCATGTGATTTCAGACCCTTTAATTTTAAATCGCCCATTGACACGATGTTCTTGATATTTGATGAATACCCCTATGGAACCTTTACATCATTCAAGAAGTTGAAAAACCGATATCTCTCCTGCCTGGAAAGAGTGTAAGTAGTAGGAGGAAGAAATGTTCATTTTTCACCCTTCACTGGTGCCAACTCTTCTCATATTCCTATCTCAACCATGTCCAATTTATCCTTAATTCCGTCCTTTGTTTTTTCGGGTGCATTTAGAAATGTGTCGATGACACTATCATATAAATTTTTTTCAACATACATAACATCAATAAAATTTCTAACATACAGATAATTCCAGTATGGTAATTCAAAAAAACTGATCTTGTTTTCCAACCAGTTTTCGTAAGGTTTTTCAAACACAGTTTACCAAAAGTAGTGTCCAAATATTTTACTTTCTCAAACAATTGATCACCAGTTAGTGGAGATGGTGTTGTACATTCTCTTGAACTTCCGTCGAATGATGTCGTCTAAGATCGGTACTTATGTCATCGGGGTAGAAATCTGTGATGTCCTAGAAAAACGGTTTTCGATGAATGTTTTAACCTAATTGACTATGTACCTTGTTCGCAAATGGGACACCCTTGAGTTCCTTTAATGCTATATCTTGACAAATTTTCATAAGAAGGAAATTCATTTATCATCCCGTACAACATGGCTTTCAAAGTGAAATATTCATTTTTGTAAGCATCATACAACGTAACACCTGAATCCCACAATATTTTCAAATCCTCAATCAATGGGACCAAATAAACATCAATATCATTACATGGTTGTTTTGGTCCTGATATAAGCATAGATAACATGATGTATTTTCATTTCATGCATAACCACGGTTGTAAGTTATAGTTTACCAACATAATCGTCCATGTAATGTGACTGCTAATTTGAAAACCAAAAGGATTCACCCCATCTGTAGATAATGCCACACGAAGTTTTCTCGTCTCGTTCCCAAATTCAGGATACTCGTGATCAATTCTCTTGCACTAAGGAGAGTCTGCTGGGTGACATAGTTTCCCATCTTTAATTCTTGTATCTTCATGCCATGTCAATTGTCCTGCAATCTCCTCACTTTTATATAGGCACCTAAACCTAGGAATGATTGGAAAGTACCATACAACTTTCATAGGACTAGAATCATCTTTCTTTTATTGAGATGCACCACACTTTGGGAATTATTTAAGTAATTTTTAGTCCTTGCGAAACAATATACAGTCATTCGGGCAGGCATGTATTCTTTCAGAGATCATACCCATCGATCATAGCATTTTTTTGGCATCGTATGTTCAGCTTGGGATTTCATTATCTTCTGGGAGAATGTCATTCCAAAGAGCAAGTAGTTCCGTAAAACTGGCGTCACTCCACCCGTTGCCTGCTTTCAAATTATACAGCTTCAATACGACTGACAATTCTATATATTCAGTGCAACCATAATACAATGGCATTTTTACACAACTCTTTAACTTCTCAAACAATTTTGGTAAATCATGAAGTCCATCTTCAACTGTCCTTATCATTTCCTCAATACGATCTTCATCATCATTCACATCTGTAATCACACCCTCCATACGATCGTCTTCACCGTTCACGCTTCTAATCATATCAGATGATCTATAAAATGTCATGTTATCTGAGCCACTACCTACATTCATTTTTTCCCCATGTTTATTCCAACATGTATAACTTTGATCTATTCCGTGACAGATCAGGTGTTCTTCCAACTCCTCTGGACTAATTTTTCTTGAATAACAATAGCATAAACATGGAAAAAGGATTTGAGAAGGGTCACATGCATGATCTTCTACAAACTTGATAAACTCTTTCATGCCATCTTCATACTCTTTTTTCAACCGATTGGCATTCATCCATTCTTTATTCATATTCATCGTATTTATGGATTTGATCTCAAACTTTCCTAATATTATGTTTTAATTATTCAGGTAGCATTGTTTGGGTTTTATAAAAACAAATCATGGTACAAATGCCTTTAAACTCATGTGGAATCCATATACATGGTGTGTCCAGTAGGGTGAACATCGTGTATGTTTAAGATACCTAATTTAATATGACATATATCAAATTTATTCCAAGTTAGTCTTACAAAGACTGAATGATACCTTTGAAAATACATGACATTTAGAAAAACTTGAGCTAAAGGCGTGTACTTTAGATACATATTGAGTCACCTCACCTGTTATGCATCACATTTTTGTGGAATACACGGTGTGTAGTCCTTACATGACCACTAGGGGTTTATAGACTATACACATAAAGTTTCTATAGTATCTATACATGGTGTGAGTGAAGTAAAACACATGTCATATGGTTCTACCATTATTTCATGGAATTTATATGGTTTCATGTAGAATTATATGTCTTGGAGATACATTGTGTGTGACCTAGGTTCACATGACATGTAACATTTAAAATGAAACTTATTCCAAGTTTGAGTCAGAAGATTAGTCATGTGGTGTAAATTTTGGAGATAAATGTTGTGTGTCATTATAATCTATATGAAATCCATGTATGGTGAAGCATGTTCCATTTAACAAGACTACATACCATATATTTTAAAGTGTCTCATAGAGTCCTCTAGAAGTGGTTTTCTAGGATTTAGTGGAATTACACTAGTAACAAAGTGGTGGTTCCATTGAAATGGGTAAAGTTTGGATTGATATTTAATGGTGGAAGAACTACAGGATGGAAAACAAATGGCATATTAATCATGCCAACAACCGAAAAACCATACAAAAAAACAATCGTGATCACAATCGCAACACCATACAAACCAAACAATCAAAATTTTAAATTTTACAAAGAATCCCTTATTCAATTTTGTTTTTTAATTCAGGGTTTATCACATTAATTTTATTATCCTGGGGTGTTCATTCATAAGTCAAGTATACGTAAATTACCAATTTTTATATTCCAATGTTCAACAAGAACCAACCAACATTCAATTCATTTAGTGCGCAAACAAGGAGCACCAACGACCATGATTTTCAGTGGGGCGTTTAGTCCATACATTTCACAATATAACTATAAATATCAAATAGTAATAACATGAGAACAGGAGGAAAACAATGAGTAATAGGAGAAAACTCCTCGTGAAGGTGTCGTTAAGCAGACGACAGAGGTGCATTCGTGGCAGAGGAGAGGCGCACAACAGAGGAGATTTCCAACTAAAAAGAAAACATAAAATAGGGGAAACCCATGAGAATAAAACAATCTAAAACCGAGTATACCATTTACCACATCCCACAAACCCCAAAAGACAATTCATGCAATAAATTTAAATTTATGGATAGAAATCACTATCTGATCACTAATTTTTATCCAAACCATTGGTGCAAAAAAATCCAAATAGGAATCAGAAGGATCACATACCTCGAGAAAAGAAATCCAACCATAATAGTGATCAAGCATAGAACAATGCGAACTAGATGGGAGGGAGTGACCAAAAATATCATCGGGATAAAGATCTATCCAAGAGGATAATTTTTCAAAAAATATGAAGCCTCAAGAACTCTATGGATCCCAAAAAACCTTTTTTGTGACATTGACACTACATGTAATAAATTTACACATCATGTAATCTTCTTGACTTAGATACACTAAAAAACAAGTCACTTTTTATTTAAAACATTATATTTTTTATTTAAATGATACGTAACCATTAAAAAGTTTGTAAAATTGTCACATTGTGCAACCAATTAATGTGTCATTTTTTGCGGTCATTGCATGTCATTTACTCCATTTACACGTCATTTAATTTCTCAGAATATAGTAAAAAATGATGTTTTATTTCTAAAAATTCCCTAAAGATCACTAAATTTACCAATAATTGTGTCCTCCAAATCCTTTCTCAGCATTCCTCTACAACAAAAAATCCAAAAAAATGTTAAAACATACCTCACATAAAATGTAATGAGACTTTATAATATCCCGACCATAAATGATTTCTCCCCAGAAATCCCTCAAGATCATGTATCCTCTAATGAAGAAGGATACTACTACCTCATCAACGAGTCATTACCCCAAGTATCATGGATATATTGTCTGAATTACCACATTAACTAGACTTGGGGTCGTTTAATCATGTAGTACCTTATACTCCAGATTCATAATCTGAATTGGCTGGGGAACAAAAGTATTATCAAGATCAAGATCAACATCCCCTGTCTAATCACATGTAAATGATCTGGTATATACCTACTCAAATCGAAAATATGAAACACTTCATGGATAGCTATCAAACCAGATGGTAACTGAAACCAATAAGAAATACTCCCTAGTGACCAAAAATCACTA
The DNA here is from genome assembly GCA_963277665.1 of Viscum album. Classification (NCBI taxonomy): domain Eukaryota; kingdom Viridiplantae; phylum Streptophyta; class Magnoliopsida; order Santalales; family Viscaceae; genus Viscum; species Viscum album. The sequence goes on along the minus strand of OY728139.1, from coordinate 530,405,930 downwards.
TGTTTATCCCATTACTCGGTGAAAACAGACATTGATAACCTATCCGCTGATGTCCTAAGTGATGTGAAACTACGATAAAGACCTAATCACTAACCTAAAACACCAGTAGGTGATTCTAATGGGTTTTATTGAATTTATTATGACTCTCTTTATTGATTAAATTCTTCCAGATCAACCGCACTATCTCTTTTATCTCTTGAACAACACTCAAACAAACTATGGACCACTCTCCCAACTCTTCCCAGTACTAGGGATATCTATATGGATTCCTATATAAAGAAATGTAGGGATCCATATTTATCACATCCTGATAACAATTATTATAGGGGAAATCAACAAAAGGAAAATTCATTTCCCAATATCCAATGAAATGATGTGCATGATTCTCGAGAGTAACCTCTAGAACATTGACTTCCCTCTCTGTATATATATCCATCTATAGATGATAATGTGTTCATAATTTACCCTGGAAAACTAGTGAAACCTATGATGATTTCCAAAACCTAGATTTCAACCTCAGATCACTTTCTGAAACAATTATAGAGGGAACCTCATGAAGTCTCACAAAATATAAAACATACAAGCCTGTGAGTTGTTCCAATTTCATCGCCTCATTAATATGAAGGAAGTGCACATATTTTTTGAGTTGATCAACAACCACCCAAATCAAAACCTTATTGCAAAGAGTTTTTGGAAAACCAATAAAAAATTAATGAAAATATAATCGCACTTCTATACTAGAATGTTTAATGGCTAAAAAAACCACACAGGTCTCTAGTGATCCTCCATAATTCTATAATATGTAAGGAACCTTTAATCCAAAACCATTATCAACTATCTCATCCATTGACTCTTGCAATAACACCTCATGTCAGGATTTCACATGTTCAATTCAAGCGGTAGAAAAAAAATTTACCTTAAAATGAATATCAATAAGGGTAGCGGCAGCGCCGAAGGCAGCGCTGGAGGCAGAGGCAGTGTCGGTGGTGGAGGCGGTGGCAGCAGAGGCAGCAGCGTTCGTGACAGCGGGGGTGGACTCAGGGGTGGCGGCGGAAGAGGCAGTGGCGGTCGCGGTAGTGGGGGCGGGGGTGGAGGCGGCGGCGGCGGCGGAGGAGGAGGAGGACGAGGATGAGGAAGGACGAGGAGGAGGATGACGAGGTCGCGTCGGACGAGGGGCCTAGTTCATCTTTCGCGAAAGCTTGACCCAGTGTGAGCGAGGATGGCCTGTTAGGGTTATTAAATAAAAACTGATGGAACTTTTTTCAGTTCTTGTTAAAAGAGCTGATAAAGGTATTTTTTATCAGCGCTAAAATAAAAGCGCTGATAAAACACTCATTTATCAGCACTTTTTTAGCACTGATAAAGTCCTACCTTTATCAGTGCTAAAAAAGCGCTGATAAATGTTCCTTTTTATCAGCGCTAAAAAAAGCACTGATAAAGGGTACACCTTTATCAGCGCTTATTTTAGTGCTGATAAATGTAACATTTATCAGCACTTTTAGATAGCGCTGATAAAGGCATACCCCTTTATCAGTACTTTCTGTTTAGCACTGATAAAGGGTAGTGCTTCCCTTTCCCTGTTTTGTGGTAGTTTAACTCCTGAATCTGCACCGCATGAAGGGTGTCTGGAACAAACTCTGACCGGAAGAGACTCTTGAAGTCTGCCTAGAGTAGTGATGCCTCGTCATACACCTGGAGCATCAGGCTCCACCATCTGCCTGCTGCTACATGTAGGAGACTCGCGGTAAGGATCATCATGAGGCCAGCTAGTCTCCCTACCAATCTGAAAACTCTCACGACAGCCTCCATCCAATCCTCAACTGCCTGTGGGTCCGTCTCTCCCCGGAACCTGGGCGACCTCTGGCGCTGGAACTCATGCAATGCACTCAGATTGTGTGTACACTCTACTACTAGAGCTGGTGGTATCGGTGGCCCAGCGGGTAGTGGTACCGCTGGTACCTCCGCTGTGATGGGGCCCTGCATCGAGGCCTCATCGCTCGCTGGGCTACCATCTCATACGAAACATGGAACCCGAGCTAGCTGCCTTCGTGGGGCCATCCTGAAAAGAAACAGGTGTTCCAAAGTCAAAACAAAATACCTGGTGAGCTGACTCAATGTAATCATGAAGAAAACTTTTCAAAGGAAACACACATGTAATCAGTGTTTTCATGAACTGAATCGGAAATCAGAAGTCAGAGTCCTAGTGTATGGATACGTCGGCAGCCTCACCAACACCGGTTTCCCTAAACTGATAACCACACCCAAAACACTTAACACAATTTACATTAAAAGAATCAGAGTCTAAGTTCTGTGGTAGAACCAACTCCTTTGATACCAATTTGCCACGACCCGTCTTTGGGACCCGTGTCGTGACTACCCCAATCCCGCCTTCCATAGGCCAGGGGCTGGTGACTAGCACCAAAAGAAAATCCATGATAAAAAGGGAAGGCATTGCCTTTAAACCTATAACTCACATAGTTTGAACACAATCAGTAGAAGCAACAAGTACTAAAATAGAAAAGAGAAGTGTGCTGAAAGTAAGTGGGCCAGTATACAAACCCAACTGAACAACAAGTACAAGTACAAGTTAAAAGGGAAAAAAGCTCCTGGATCATCCACCAAGGATTCCTACCTGAAGGGTAGGTACAGAACTCGAAAAAATCACACTTGAAGTACATCCCGTCTAGTCCAACTCCGAGCTGTCTCCCGTCCGTCAGTCTCAGCCTCGATCACTACAGACCGTCTTCTGCACAGAACACAACAAGGTGAGGGCAAAGACCGTGCATGGGTGAGTATAACAATACTTATTAGGGGACCCCGAGACCCCCGAAGGTCTCCCATAATCCACTAAGGATAAACCACAGTAGTAAGATACAATCAAGAATTATCAACCAAACTTACTAAGGTATATGACCATACATATACTTAAGTTACCAGTCACTGTCCGGCTCCAACTCTCAAGCCCAAGCACAACCTAGTCCACAAATGATGTAAAGTCAATCACCTCGATGATAATGATTGAAAGTCAAGTCTCATCTCACACAAGAATACAACTCTTTTAGAGTGGTGAAGATGATTAGATTTAGCCTCTGAATCATCTCCACTATCGAACCCAGGTAGGATCCTGGAACAATATCAGCGCTATCGAACCCAAGTAGGATCATGGTAAAGAAGTCGTCACTATCGAACCCACAGAGGATCCCAGTACAGAAGTCACTATTGTTGAACCCACAGAGGATCCCGGTACAGAAGACATCACTGTCAAACCCACGGAGAATCCTGGTACAGTATCGTCGCTGTCAAACCCATGGAGGATCCTGTCATCTCAGTCGCAACCATCCTTAGGGTTCTCACACACAACACACTCGATTCCGGGAGGGTCCGCTCCTCAAGACAAATGTCGATACATCAACTACCACAAAGTCTTGGTTTGATGTATCTCGTAGATCTGTCTCATCATAAGGAAACCAACGCAACAGACGGCGTGTCAATCGGACGTCCGGTCTGTGAGTTATTGGCATTTCCGTTCCAGGGGCCCGGTTGGTTGTTAGGCTCAAACCAACCCAATCGTACCTCAACTACGTCCAAACCTCAAGTGGAGTGTTCCAAAATAATTGTCTCACTCCAATAATTCCATCACCACAGACGGTTCATCGATCGGACACCTGTTTCCCAAGATGCAGCTAAAAGGTGTAAATGGCCGTAGCGGGTCCGGGTCTGGTCGGACCTAGTCTGACTGACCCGATCCGAACCGGGTTTGACCCGGTCCGCGGGTGCATCCTAACCCGATTGGTTGGCCTGGCCCGAAGGGGAGGCCCAACCTTAGGGTGGACCGACCCATGGAGGCCCAGCCGAAGGGCGGCCCGGCCGAGGGGCGGCCCAGCCGTGGCAGCCCTACCGAGGCAGCCCGGCCGAGGGGCGGCCCTGCCGTGGTGTCCCAGCCAAGGGGCGGCTCGGCCGAAGGGCGGCCCGGCCATGGCGGCCCAACCAGCCACGCGTGAGAGGGGAGTGCCACCCCCCCGGTTTGTCAAACAGAATAGGCGCATTGCGCCGGTTCGGGAGTTGCGGGACCCGGGTGATCCCGCTTGTCTGTCTCCACGGTAGCCATCCCGACCAGCCACCACCGCACCTCCACCGTGGCGTGACAACGCCGTGGTTCTACTACCTTCCACATGGCGTGACGACACCACGCCACCACCGCGGCCCGACCTGGCCGCAGCCTTCGGCTCCACCGCGCGGCGTGAGGGAACCGCGCTTATTCATCCACCACAGCCCTCCCAGCCACAGTTCCTCATCGGCGCGGTGAGATGGCACCACACCCCTTCAGCACCACCCCGGTCTACCTAGCCGCGGTTTGGTTCCTCTGTGTGGCATTGCGTTGTCGCGCCCTTGCGGCAACCCAAAGGTGTTGCGCCACCAGCTCCTTTTTGTGGTCCACCTCTGTCGTCATCAAACGGAAACAAATAAAGGGTGGAGGTTCGGGCTGTGTTCGTGTGGTCTGAACCCTCCTTGTCATACGATATCATTTGGCTTTCCAAACCAGAAACTTGTACGACGAAGAATTGAGGTTTAATCTCATATTTAAAAATAATTCAAATCCCCCTACCTAATTTCGATGAACATTGTTGATAGCGTGGGAAAATAATTCAAAGACATCGTCATACATCACGCCTGTCACACGCCGCCGATCCTGGGCTCGAGTGTCGTCCTCGTTCTTCATTGGAGATATTGTGTTCTTCATTGGAGAGGATGTCGTTCTCTAAGAATTCTCCCAATGCTCTCCCAAAGTTCTACCACAAAATAAAGTTGTCAACCAACCCAAAATAAAATAATAGGTCTTGTCTATTATTTTATTGTTGGAAAGAATTTCAAAATATTTCAAAAAGATTAATTAATTGAGGCATTAATTAATCCTTGGGTGTATTGGCACCATTATGAGGGAAGGTGGAAAGGCTCCACAATAAATTGGGGGTTTCATGAGTTAAAGTGGGGTTTGAGCTCATGTAGTCCCCACCACATAATATCCTCCCAAAGGAGGTTATACGCAGGTGGGCCCCACTTCCAACCTCCCCTTGGAGGACTTAACCGCCACAAAATAAAAATATGTTGCACATATTTTTATTTAATTTATTTAGAAGACCCCCAAAATTAACTTCTGCTCTTGTCAGAATGCAACTGCGGTGATGGTATCCTTAAGCGAATATCGGCGCTGCGAGTTCAACAGTGCCCTTGGATTTCAATTCTGAGCTCTTTTTCAAAAGATATAAAATTTCGCTTGTACGTTTACTGAACTTACCTGAACAAAACTTCAGATGTTGATTCTGGGCACACCGGGCCTCGGAATCAAGCGCCGTCAGAAACTACAGACTCGTAAAATTTCCATGTATTTAAAAACAATCCATAGAAATTCCAGGTGTTTACACATGTGGTAGGTGATAAAGGCCTATCTCACATCAGTTGTGGGTTCGATTCCTGTATCCTTGTCCGACGTGACAGTTTGTCGCCCGTCCTACAAATTGTCCTTTTTCTAAAACTATACTATTATAACATTTAAAAAATAATATCAAAAATTTCTAGCCTTAAAAAATACTATCTGATGTACAACTTAATCCATTCCATTCCATAGGATTATCCAAAATACTTCTATCCAATCTCATAGTATAAAGAAAATGATTATAAAAAAGTTCGTCTACCAAGCATGTGAATACCATCATTTATTCCCCATATATCATAAGATATATATTGTTGTTGGTCACATTCCAAACATGTGAATAACTTAATCATGTATTCTCTTGAAAAATGAATACTCATTGAACCATAGCGAATACATGAATGCTGTCAAAAGTTAACTCTTTCCACATACCAAAATCCCAAAATTTCTATATATTCAAACCATGATGTCACTTTGTCCTTATATCAATCATGAGCTCATTAATACTATCAAATATATTATTTTCTCCTTATCACTTCATTATGCGCATATCATCTTCTCTCCAAAAATATTTCATGCACTTTGGTTACCGGTACCATAAAATTTTTGAAAACCACAAAAAAACAATACATATATATTCCAATATTCCACGATACTATAAATGAGATTCCACAACATTATTTTGGAATCCCGTTACATAAACACTTAATCATTCCACAACATCATTGTCATACTCAACATTTCCAATAGTGATCACATGTGACTTCCCTTTTCCCTTTTTCTTAAGAGGTTGTTGACGTCGATCATCATTAAACCTTGGATTAGAGAATTGGTTATCATAATGTCCCATTTCCTTTCACTTGTAGCATTGAAGTGTTGGTGGTGCGTTCTCTGTAGTCTTTTCTCTATTCACATCATTAGCTAACTTTTTTCCATTACTTCAACACTCAGCTTCTCAATGACCTTATTTTCCATACTTAAAACATTTTCTACTCCCTTTAAGACAATCTCCACCATGCTTCTTTCCACAATTTGAGCATAAGGAAACATTCTCCTTCTTTTAAACATTATTTTGAGATTTTTACTTGAACTCCATCTTTCGTTTCTTGTCAAAACCAGGAGATGGATATGTAACACCAACATCCAGTTCTACCTTGATAGCACAATGTACAATTTCTTCATAGATACTAAAATCTCTTATAGCTAATTCCCTTCGAAGAATTGGTTTTCAGCCACTGAAGAATCGATCAACTTTACTTTTAGGTTGGATGATAAAACCAGATGCATACCTTGAAAGCCTTGTAAAATTCACCATGTATATACCAACAGATTCATCATCCTTTTTCTTAAGCTCAAGGAACTCCTTTTCCATATTTGTTCAAAGAATACGAGGGAAGAAATTGTTGAAATACAGGTTCTTGAACCCATCCCATTCTATGGATTCAATTTCATCTTGGGGCCTTGTATTCTTAATCAGAGTCCACCACTAGTCTACTTTACCTTTTAAACAGTAAATAGCTAAAATTAATTTTTCATTTTCTGAACAACGAAGTATGGAAAATATCTTTTCAATGGTACTGATCTATTCTTCAGCAATAAGTTGATCATAAGACCCATTGAAAGAAGGTGGATGTTGCCTCATGAAGGACTCAATAGAATATTGTTCCCTTATATGCTCATTTGGAAGTCCAGAATGATTCATATCTTGTGTAAGTATAGCAATAATATTTTTCACTCCATATCACATAACATTGGTTTGTTCAAGAGGACAATCATTGCATTGTCCATTACATTGATCAACACAATTCCTTTGGGTTTCAGCCATCGTCTGAAACCCAAAAAGAATAGTGTGAGAGGAAAAACTCATGCTAGGAAAAAAACATAATAAATGGGGAGTACCTTCAGTACATAACATCTTAGGTGTAATTCTAAGATCGTTACAATAATTCTAGGACTATAACCTATACTTATACTTAACCTTAGAGACATCCCTAGACATACCATATAAATATCTCGAGGGATTTCACTAAAGTTTTCTCATCCTAGTTTCCAAAGGTTAACTAAACCTTCACTCTGATACCAACTTTAGAGACCCAAAGCTTGATGTACATGGAAATTACATTACTGTTGCGAAATACTTAATTCATGGAAAAAATAGACGCCCAAAGACCATATTAGTTTAGTGTCTTTGGAAACTCAGAACATAATCTTATAATCATGGTAAAAGATCTTAAAAATCTCCCATAAAGATCTTCCCCTTTTGTTTTCTTACCAAAAACATTTCTTTATATCCTTGGGAAAAGAAAATACAAAAAGGGTGAGCTCAAATTCTCAATAAGGGTAAAGATGGAGAACATAAAATGATCCATAAACATTTGAACGTAAAAACATGAACATAAAACATGAGTAATGACATAAATATTGGCAGTACATAAGGAATTGATCACAAAGGAACATTAATAATGATAAAATATCATGGTAATAAAACATATAATTGTGGGAAACCATTAAGCACATGTTTTGATTTCCATAGTAGCCAAGGCATTACTGCCAAGACCATCACAGTGGACAAAGTCCATTACCGAACCGGGTTTACTTGCCGTTCCATCCATGTATATCTCATGAGATATAAATCTTTACCGATGTATTGTAGTTATATATAGGTCTCACTCATCTCATAATGAAATCATTATTACAAGTGCTATAAAATAAATAGAAATCATTCATTATAACCCAAAGAATAAAATGGGTTACATAAACATCATCCCATCATAAAATAATCCATATAAAACAAATGGATATCATTTTATCATAAGAAAAATCAAACCATGTAAATAACAGAGACATTATACTTGAAACATAAACATACTAAATAATTTCTTCTTAGATGGAAATTAGTTTTGATAAAACACTTGAAATGAATTCTTGAGGAAAATATCCTTTCTTCTTCAAAATCATTTTCTTTTCTCAAAATGCCATGTAATTTTAAAATAAAAGTATTTTTTTGAAAATAATCATGAAATCTTATAGAGGAAGCTTTATGAAAATAAGGTGTTTTCAAACCTTAAAAATCAGTTCATGCCGTATAAGTTAAAAAAAACATTCTTCTCGTGTACTTTTGCCGAAAAAGTCAAAAAGTACCTCGTATGGTAAACAAAAGAAAGATTCCTTCCATACCATGTGGTAAAAGTCAAAAAAAAGGGTAGAGATGACTTTAAACATACATGGAAGAATAGTAATAAATTTATAAAAACATTTTTAGAAAACATGGACATGGATGATAAACCAAACCCCAGTAAATACTTACAAATAAACAATCTCAGATAAGAACGAGATTGGAATAATTATCCATTACCTTAGGTCCAATTTCTTTCGTATGTGTCGGAGACTCCTGTGTAGTGGGTTTAAACATATTATTAACTTGTATCAGAACCATAATAATATTTATGATATCATATATGATTCACCTATGGGTTTATATTACCGGTTCATTTGTCAATTCCATGTTAAAACAGTGTTTTGGGTAAAATTGTTTCATTCATCGTACTTGTTTTGACTTGTAATTATTCATATGATTACTTAAATCATGATTACTTAATTCCAAAATTTAAAACAGGATTTATATATAATATATATTCAGAATATACATATATATAATAGATCTATAATTGGAAGGAAATACACCATTCATGGAGACGGTAGGCCGTACGTATGCATGAACGATGTTTTTGTTTCCTTATTAAATAGAATGGAAGTAAGTAAATAACATATAAATAAATCCAGTATAATTATTATGTCATATATTTCGTTATTATTTATTATATATACTTTATAATCAATCTTTAATGGTTAACATGAAGAATGAATCTCATCGCGTCGTGAAGACGGTAATCCGTACGTACGTACGAGAGATGATATCGTTCCCATAATTATTGAATGGAACTGAAGTGGATGATATAATATCTCAGAATCATTATGATGTTATAATAATCATATATAGTTATTATTTCTACCATTATACCCATACAAGTATAGCTGTATTGGAAAAACCGATTACACCACGGCGTGGAGATGATATGTTGTACGTACGCACGCGCGGTGATTTAATTTTTTGTAGGATGGATATAAAGTGAAATAATATTTTTTTCATATTTATAATAACATATAAGTATATTAGTGATACTGATATTATTACCTTATAATGAAACAACTAAATAATAGGAAGTAGAAGAAGAAATAAACTTGAAATAATCGGTAAAGGATATTACCTCTTCTTCGACGCACCTATTCTAAACCTCCTCTAAGGGCACTAAAGTTAGTATTTAAAAAAGATCAGGACCACTAGTATGTTACTAGGGAAGTGGAGAAACGAAATAGATAGGGTTTTTCTGATCTGGAAGGCTCAAAATGTTGTGAAGAGGATAGTGAGGAGGTGCCCTTTTATAAGAGAGGAGTAAGGCACTTTTGGAAACCTCAGAAATATTAATTTATAATAAATTCAGACCCCACTTAAAAACCTCTTGATATGACTCAATTAAAATATTATATGAGATAGGGTTGTAATATCATCAACCAATAAAATTTATACTTGTATTTATTTTATTTTAAACACTATCATTTTGATTTATCCTTATTTAATCTATTAAATTTTATTTGTGGTAATAAGATTCTAAATTATAAATTGTTATAAATACTTGATTATGTGTTGTTAATTATCTATAATTGGATACCTTATGATATTTTAGACCATATAAATTTTAATTTATAATTTTTAAATATTTTTGTGATTTTTAAACAATTTAATACTATGTTATTTTTATAAAATATCAATAGTGTCAATTTTGACACTATTCAATAATTTGAATTTACATAAAGTACACACATAATATATATTCGAAAAAAAATAATTAATAGATCCCTAACATGTAATATGCATCTTAAAAATTTGTGGAGCACATTAAATAGTTCATATAATATTTATTTTAATATTTTTAAAACCATTTATTTAATATTTCAATCAAAGAAATAATTTCTACATCACTATTGTGTCACCATTAATGATAATTATTTAATACCTAAAAATTATAAATAAATTCACATGATGTAGGTAATTTTATTATCTTTCTGGTGACTATTTATTTTTGAAGGTTTATGAAGTTTATCACTAACTTAAAATTATTACACTTACAATATATAAGAGAGTGACATGTTGGGACTTTTTTTGGTTTTAATAATAATTACATCACTTTCATTTTCAAAAGTCCATAAAATGAATCTATTAATACCCTTAGGTGATATGGGTCGACTTCAATTCATCCAATAGAATTTTGGCAGGTGTTATGGTAATTTTATAATCTTATTTTTACCCTTAATTACCTGATTTACCTTTAATGGTAGTTAATAAAAATTACCGTAGTTACTATTCATAATATCAAAAAAAATAAAAGTAACCTATTAACAAAATTGGGACCCAATAAATTCAAATATTAAATCCATTTTTCAAAATTCAAAACACAAAAGTTGTAGTAATTAATTTAAAATTAATCTCGTTGTTAAGAAAATGGGTTTTAAAATTTAAACCATTGCCACATATTGAAATGTTTTTACCTATGAATTCAATGTAAAATTAATTATAATGACTTAAATTATATTAAAGGGTAAAAATATATTCTATTTATACTTTAAACCCATTAAATTTCATAATTTAACTATATAAATTATCTTGATGAAAAAGTTGTTTTTAAGAAAAATTTAGCGTATTTTTACTATTCATCAAAATATGAAAGTCAACAGAAAAATATAAAAAACATTATCCAAAGTAAAGTTTTATATCATTATTATAATTAATAAGTTTATTTTGTCTAATTGAACTTATAAATGTTTCAAAACTAGATTTAATGTGGGTACGCCTTCAAAAGGCGGCAAAACTGCATTTTTTGAAAAATAATTATTTTACCCAAAAAAATTATTTTGTTCACATACCATGTTCTAGAATATGTGTAAGATGAATTATTATGTAATAAAATTAAAAATTTAGTTAATACTATCGAGGAATGTCGCTCTTTCGTGCAACACAAGCCAAGAATTGTGTTTGCGTATACTACAAGCTAATATGGTGTTGCGTATAGCTCAAGCTAATCTTGGAGTAGCGTACAACACAAGACATCATAGAAATTAAAAAAATTATTTCTCATAAAATCTCGGGGTGTTACATTCTACCCCCCTTAAAATTAATTTCACCCTCGAAATTCATCGGGGTTATAAATCGTTTACTACTTGAAAGTTTCTTTCATAGAAACCCACATCATAAAAAGGAATACTAAAACTTAATTTTAAAAAAAATTAGAAAAATAACGATCACCCAAAGTAACTTAGCACTGGGTTTCCACATAGGAGAATATATATGAAAATGTGGATATGGAAGAGAAATCTAACCATCATGTTCTGATGAAGAGTGGTAGAGAATATGGCTATAAAAAATCCAAAAATCAAAAAGCCATAAATTTGTGATGATCTAAGGTACCATCGGATTCATTGGATATGAAGGTACTAGGATAAAATTTTTGGTTTTCAAGATCATTTCCCTAAAGTTGAATAATTTTTTCATAAGGATAAATACTTACTTGATTTCTGTGTAAAATCATCTTTGGTCATTCCATTAACAATTTCCACTTTATCTCTTATTTAAAGAATTGAATTTGAATTTGTCATTCTTGAAGTATTAGTAGATCATGTAATAGAATGATAGGTCATTTCATCTGTCTCTATCACAAAAAAGGTTAGAATAAGATATTAAATATTCATAAGTCCATCTATGGTGAGGTTAGTCGTATATGGTTCCAAAAATGGACTTATACTTCATCTATCAAACCACTTAATAAAATAAAACTAATTTATACAAACCAGGGACTTATTTTAGGCCAGTGGTAGGCAATAAAGGCATGTCACACATCGGTTTTGGGTTCAATTCTTGCATCCTTGTCCGATGCGATGGGTTGTCACCCGTCCTGCGGGTTTTCCTTTTTCTATACTATTATAACATTTTAGAACTAATACCAAAAAGTTCTAGCCTTAAACAATACTATCTGATGTACAAATTAATCCATTCCATTCTTTTGGCTTATCCAAAATACTTCTATCCAATCTTATAGTATAAAGAAAATGATTACTAAAAAGGTCATCTACCAAGCAAGTGAATACCATCATTTATCCCCCATATATCATAAGATATATCTTGTTGTTGGTCAGATTCCAAACATATGAATACCTTAATCATGTATTCTCTTGAAAAATGAATACACATTGAACCTTAGTGAAAACATGAATGCTGTCAAAAGTTAACTCTTTCCACATACCAAAATCCCAAAATTTCTATATATTCAAACCATGATGTCACTTTGTCCTTATATCAGTCATGAGCTCATTAATACTCTCAAACATATTATTTTCTCTTTATCCCTTCATTATACGCATATCATCTTATCTCCAAAAATATTTCAGTCACTTTTCATGATTACTGGTCCAATAAAATTTTTAAAAACCACAATAAACCAATACATAGAGATTCCAATATTCCAAGATACTATAAATGAGATTCCACAACATTATTTTGGAATCTCATTACATAAACACTTAATCATTCCACCACATCGTTTTCATACTCAACATCTCCAATAGTGATTGCATGTGACTTTCCTTTTTCATTTTCCTTAAGAGGTTGTTGTTTTCGATCATCATTAAACCTTGGATTAGGTCATTGGTTAGCATAATGCCCCATTTCCTTTCACTTGTAGAATTTAAGTGTTGGTGGTGTGTTCTCTGTAGTCTTTTCTCTATTCACATCATTAGCTAAATTTTTCCCATTACTTCAATACTCAGCTACTCAATGACCTTCTTTTCCACACTTAAAACATTTTCTAGTCCCTTTAAGTAAATCTCCACCATGCTTATTTCCACACTTTGAGAATAAATAAACATTCATCTTCTTTTCACCATTGTTTTGAGATTTTTCCTTGAACTCCATCTTTTGTTTCTTGTCAAAACCATGAGATGGATATGTAACACCAACTTCTAGTTCTACCTTGATAGCAAAACGCACAATTTATTCATATATACTGAAGTGTATTCTAGATAATTCCCTTACAAGACTTGGTTTTAAGACACTTAAGAATCGATCAACTTTACTTTCAGTTTGGATGATAAAGCTAGATGCATACCTTGCAAGACTTGTATATTTTGCCTCATATATACCAACGGATTCATCATCCTTTTTCTTAAGCTCAAGGAACTCCTTTTCCATTTTTGTTCTAAGAATAAAAGGTAAGTACTTATTGAAAAAAAAATTTCTTGAACTCATCCCATTCCATGGATTCAATTTCATCTTGGGGCCTTGTATTCCTAATTAGAATCCACCACTGGTCTGCTTCACCTTCTAAATGGTAAATAACTAAAATTACTTTTTCATGTTTCAAACAGTGAAGTATGGAAAATATATTTTTAAATGTACTGATCCATTGTTTAGTAAAAATTGGTTCAGGATGCCCATTAAAAGAAGGTGGACGTTGCCTCATGAAGGACTAAATAGAATATTGTTCCCTTCTCTAGTCATTTGGAAGTCCAAAATGATTCATATCTTGTGTAAGTATAGCAATAATATTTTTCACTCTATATCCCATAACATTGGTTTGTTTAGGAGGAAAATCATTTCATTGTCCATTACATTGATCAACATGGTTCTTTTGGGTTCCAGCCATCATCTAAAACCCAAAAAGAATAGTGTGAGAGGAAAAAATCATGCTAGGAAAACTACGTAATAAAGGGGGATTACCTTCAATATATAACATCTTAGGTTTAATTCTAAGATCTTTACCGTAATTTGAGGACCATAACCTATACTTATACTTAAACTTAGAGACATCTCTAGATATATCTTAGAAATATCTCTAGGGATTTCACTAAAGTTTTCGCATCCTAGTTTTCAAAGGTTAACTAAACCTTCACTCTGATACCAACTGTAGAGACCCAAAGCTTGACGTACATGGAAATTACATTACTGTTGTGGAATACTCAATACATGGAAAAAACAGACACCCAAAGACCATATTAGTTTAGTGTCTTTGGAAACTCAGAACATAATCTTCTAATCATGGTGAAAGATCTTCAACATCTCCCATAAAGATCTTCCCCATTTGTTTTCTTACCTAAAACCTTTCTTTATATCCTGGGGAAAATAAAACATAAAATGGGTGAGCTCAAATTCTCAGTAAGGGTAAACATGGAGAACATAAAACAATCCATAAACATTTGAACATAAAAACAAGAACAAGAACATAAAACATGAGTAATGACATAAATCTTGGCAGTACATAAGGCATTGATCAAAAAGGAACATTAAATATGATAAAATAGCATGGTAATAAAACATTTAGTTGTGGAAAACCATTAATCACGTGTTATTATTTCTGTAGAATCCAAGGAATTACTTCCAAGACCATCATAGTGGACAAAGTCCATTACTAAACAGGGTTTACTTTCCGTTCCAGCCATGTCTATCTCATGAGATATAAATATTTACCCAATGCATTGGAGGGAGATATAGGTCCCAACCATCTCATAATGAAACCATTCTTATGTGTTCCACAAAATAAAGAGAAATCATTCATCATAACCCAAAGAATAAAATTGGTTTCATAAACATCAACCCATCAAAACATAATCCATATAAAAAAATGGATATCATTTCATCATAAGAAAAATAAAACCATGTAAATAACAGAGACATTATACTTGAAACATAAACATACTAAATAATTTCATCTTAGATGGAAAATAGTTTGGATCAAACACTATAAATGAATTCTTGAGGACAATATCCTTTTTTCTTCAAAATCATTTTCTTTTCTAAAAATGAAATTTAATTTTAAAAGAAAAGGATTTTATTGAAAATAATCATGAAATCTTGTAGAGGAATATTCATTAAAATAAGGAGTTATGAAACTGTAAAAATCCATTCATTCCATATAAGTTAAAAAAAACATTCTTCCCATTTACTTTTTCCGGAAAAGTCAAAAAGTACCTCATATGGTAAACAAAAGAAATATTCCTTCCATACCATGTGGTAAAAGTAAAAGAAAAATAGAAATGACTTTAAACATACATGGAAGAATAGTAAAAAATTTATGAAAACATTTTTAAAAAACATGTACATGGATGATAAACATCACCCCAGTAAATACATATGAATAAACAATCTCAGATAAGAACGAGACTAGAATAATTATCCCTTACCTTAAGTCCAATTTCTTCTGTATGTGTCCGAGACTCCTATATAGTGGGTTTAAACATATTATTAACTTGTTTCAGAACCATAATAATATTTATGATATCATATATGATTCACTTACGAGTTTATATTACCCATTCATTTGTCAATTCCTTGTTAAAGCATTGTTTTGGGTAAAATTATTTCATTCATCATACGTGTTTTGACTTGTAATTATTCATATGATTACTTAGATCATGATTAATTACTTCCATAATGTAAAACATGATTTATATATAATATATATTCAGAATATATATATATATATATATATATATATTAGATTGATAAATGGAAGGAAATACACCGTTCATGGAGACGGTAGCTCGTACGTACACATGAACGTTCTTTTCGTTTCCATATTAAATAGAATGGAAGTAAGTAAATAACATATACATAAATCCAGTATCATTATTATGTCATATATTTCATGATTATTTATTATATATACTTTATAATATTTCTTGAATGGTTAACATGGAGAATGAATCTCATCGCGTCGTGGAGACGGTAATCCATACGTATGCATGAGCGATGATAGCATTCCCATAATTATTTAATGGAATTGGAGTGTATGATATAATATCTCAGAATCATTAAAATGTTATAATAATCATATATAGTTATTATTTCCACTATTATACCCATCCAAGTATGGTGGTGGTTGAAAACCCGATTACACCATGGCGTGGAGACGGTAAGCCATACGTACGCACGCACGGTGATTTCATTTTTCGTAGGATGGATATAAGGTGGAATACGGTTTTTTAATATTTATAATAAAATATAATTATATTAGTGATACTTATTTTATTAATTTATAATGAAACAACTAAATAAGAGGAAGTATAAGAAGAAATAAACTTGAAAGAATCGGTAAAGGATATTACCTCTTCTTCAATGCGCCTATTCTAAACCTCCTCTAAGAGCACTAAAGTTGGTCTTTGAAGAATATCAGGACCTCTAGTATGTTTCTAGGGAAGTGTAGAAAAGAAATATACATGTTTTTTCCAAGATTGAAGGCTCAAAATTTTGTGAATAGGAGAGAGAGGAGGTTCCCTTTTATAAGAGAGGAGAGGGGCACTTTTGGAAACCTCAAAAATATTAATTTAAAATAAATTCAAACCCCACTTAAAAACCTAAAAAATGAAATAATTAGAATATGAGATGAGATAGGGTTGTAATCTCATCAACCAATAAAATTAAGAATTTTTTTATTTTATTTTAAACCCTATTATTTTGATTTATCCTTATTTAATATGTTTAATTTTATTTGTGGTAATAAGATTCTAAATTATAAATTGTTATAAATACTTACTTATGTGTTGGGAAATGTCCATAATTAGATATTTATGACATTTTATACCATATAAATTTCAATTTATAATTTTTAAATATTTTTGTGATTTTTAAACAATTTCATAATATTTTATTTTTATAAAATATCAAATGGGTCAATTTTGACACTATTCAATTATTTGAATTTAAATAAAATCCACACAGAATATATATTCAAAAAAATATTTAATAGATCCCTAAAATGTAATATTCATCTTAAAAATTCGTGGATCATATTAAATAGTTCATATAATATTTATTTTAATATTTTTAAAAGCATTTATTTGATATGTCAATCAATAAAATAATTTCAACATCACTATTGTGTCACCATTAATGATAATTATTTAATCCCTAAAAATTATAAATAAATTTACATGATATAGGTAATTTTATTAGATTTATGTTGAATATTTATGTTCTAAGTTTTATGATTTTTATCACTAAAATAAAATTATTACACTTATAATATATAAGTGACTGGCACATTGTCACTTTCTTTGGTTTTAATAATCATTACATCATTTTCTGGTTCAAAATTCCATGAAATAAATCTATTACAACCCTTAGGTTATATGGTTCTACTTTTTTTCATCCAATAGAATTTTGGAAGGTGTTATGGTAATTTTATAATCTTATTTTTACCCTGAATTACCCGATTTACATTTAACTGTTGTAAATAAAAATTATCGTAGTTACTAGTCATAATATAAAAAAATTAAAAGTAACCTATTAACCTAATTTTTACCCACTGAATTCAAATATTAAATCTATTTTTAAAAATTAAAAACACAAAAGTTGCACTAATTAATTTAAAATTAATCACGTTGTTATGAAAATGGGTTTTAAAAGTTCAAACATTACCAAAGATTGAAATGTATTTACCTAGGAATTCAATGTAAAATTAATGATAATGAATTAAATTATATTAAAGGGTAAAAATATATTCTATTTATACTTTAAAACCATTAAATTTTATAATTTAACCATATAAATTATCTTAATGAAAAAATTTGTTTTTAAGAAAAATTTAGCGGATTTTTACTATTCATCGAAATATGAAAGTTAACAGAAAAATATAAAAAAAATTATCCAAAGTAAATTTTTATATCCTTATTGTAATTAATATGTTTATTTTGTCTAATTGAACTTATAAATGTGTCAAAAATAGATTCAAAGTGGGTGCGGCATCAAAAGTCGTCAAAACTGCATTTTTTGAAAAATACTTCTTTTACCCGAAAAATTTATTTTTTCCTCATACAATTTTCGAGAATATGTTTAAGATTAATTATTATGTAATAAAATTAAAAATTTAGTTAATACTATTCATAATGGCTAGTTCATAACAATATATCTTTGTTTAGTGAAACTTGGTATTGTGTACAACTCACGCTATCGAGGAAGGTCGCTCTTACGTGCAACAGAAGCCAAGAATAGTGTTTGAATATACTATAAGTTAATACGGTGTTGCATATAGCGCAATATAATCTTGGTGTAGCATACAACTCAAGACATCAAATAAATTAAACAAAATTATTTCTCATAAAATCTCGGGGTGTTACATTCTACCCCCTTAAAATGAATTTCTCCCTCGAAATTCATCGGGGTTATAAATAGTTTACTACTTGAAAGTTTCTTTCATTAAAACCAGCATCATAAAAAGAAATACTAAAACTTAATTTTAAAAAGTAATGTTAGAAACATAACAGTCTCCCAAAGTAACTCAGCACTGGGTTTCCACATAGGAGAATATAGGTGAAAATATGGATATGGAAGAGAAATCTAACCATCATGTTCTGATGAAGAGTGGTAGAGAACATGGATATGAAAAATCCAACAATCACAAAGCCATATATTTCTGATTATCTAAGGTATCATCTAATTCATCATATATGAAGGTACTAGGACAACATTTGTGTTTTTCAAGATCATTTCCCTAAAGTTGATGAATTTTTCCATAAGGATAAATACTTACTTGATTTCACTATAAGATCATCGTTGGTCATTCCACTAACAATTTCCACTTCATCTCTTATTTAACGAAATGAAGTTCAATTTGTCATTCTGGAAGTATTAGCAGATCTTGTGATAGAATGCTAGGCCATTCCTTCTGTCTCTATCACAAAAAAGGTTAGCATAAGATATTAAATATACATAAGTCTATCTAGGGTGAGGTTAATCGTATATGGTTCCAAAAATGGACTTATACTTCATCTATCATACCACTTAATAAAATAAAACTAATTTCTACAAACCAGGGACTTCCTGTATGCCAGGGGTAGGCGATAAAGGCCTGTCGCACATCGGTTGTGGGTTCGATTCCCGCATCCTTTTCCGACGCGACGGGTTGTCGCCCGTCCTACGGGTTTCCCTTTTTCTAAAAATATACAATTATAACATTTCAAAAATAATATCAAAAGGTTATTTCCTTAAACAATACTATCTAATGTACAACTTAATCCATTCCATTCTTTAGGCTTATCCAAAATACTTCAATCTAATCTCATAGTATAAAGAAAATTATTACTAAAAAGTTCGTCTACCAAGCTTGTGAATACCATCATTTATCCCCCATATATCATAAGATATATCTTGTTGTTGGTTACATTCCAAACATGTGAATACCTTAATCATGTATTCTCTTGAAAAATTAATACTCATTGAACCTTAGTGAAAACATGAATTCTGTCAAAAGTTAACTCTTTCCACATACCAAAATCCCAAAATTTCTATATATTCAAATCATGATGTCACTTTTTCCTTATATCAGTCATGAGATCGTTAACACTATCAAACATATTATTTTCTCCTTATCCCTTAATAGGCATATCATCTTCTCTACAAAAATATTTCAATCACTTTTCATGGTTACCAGTACCATAAAATTATTGAAAACCATAATAAACCAATACATAGTTATTCCAATATTCCACGATACTATAAATGAGATTCCACAACATTATTTTTGGAATCCCATTACTTAAACACTTAATCATACCACCACATCATTTTCATGCTCAAAATCGCCAATAGTGATTGCCTGTGACTTCCCTTTTTCCTTTGCCTTAAGTGTTTGTTGATGTCGATCATCATTAACCCTTGGATTAGGGCATTAGGTAGCATACTGCCCCATTTCCTTACACTTGAAGCATTAAAGTGTTGGTGGTGCATTCTCTGTAGTATTTTCTCTATTCACATCATTAGCTAACTTTTTCCCATTACTTCGACACCCAGTGGCTCAAAGACCTTCTTTTCCACACTTAAAAAATTTTCTAGTCCCTTTAAGACAACTCCCCCATACTTCATTCCACACTTTGAACATAAAGAAACATTTGTATTATTTTCACCATTGTTTTGATATTTTTCCTTGAACTCAATCTTTTGTTTCTTGTCAAAACCATGAGATGGATATGTAACACCAACTTCCAGTTATACCTTGATAGAAAAACGTACAATTTCTTCATTGCTACTGAAGTCTCTTATAGCTAATTCCCTTCGAAGACTTGGTTTTAAGCCACTGAAGAATTGATCAACTTTACTTTCAGGTTGGATGATAAAGCCAGATGCATACCTTGTATGCCTTGTAAAATTCACCTCATATATACCAGAAGATTCACCATCCTTTTACTTAAGCTCAAGGAACTCCTTTTCCATCTTTGTTCGAAGAATATGAGGGAAGTACTTATTGAAAAACAAGTTCTTAAACTCATCCCATTCCATGGATTCAATTTCATCTTGGGGTCTTGTATTCTTAATTAGATTCCACCACTGGTATTCTTCACCTTCTGAATAGTAAATAGCTAAAATGACTTTTTCATGTTTTGAACAATGAAGTATAGAAAATATCTTTTCAATGGTACTGATCCATTGTTCAGTAATAAGTGGATCAGAATACCAATTGAAAGAAGGTGGACGTTTCCTCATGAAGGACTCAATAGAATATTGTTCCATTATTTACTCATTTGGAAGTCGAGAATGATTCATAGCTTGTGTAATTATAACAATAATATTTTTCACTCCATCTCCCATAACATTTTTTTGTTCATGAGGACAATCATTGCATTGTCCATTACATTGATCAACACGGTTCCTTCAGGTTCCAGCCATCCACTAAAACCCAAAAAGAATGGTGTGAGAGACAAAAATCATTCTAGGAAAACAACATAATAAAGGGGAAGTACATTCAATATATAACATAATATGTTTAATTATAAGATTTTTACCGTAATTCTAAGAGTATAACCTATACTTATACTTAACCTTAGAGACATCCCTAGACTTACCTTAGAAATATCTCCAGGGATTTCACTAAATTTTTCACATATTAGTTTCCAAAGGTAAACTAAACCTTCGTTTTGATACCAACTATAGGGACCCAAATCTTGACGTACATGGACATTACATTACTTTTGCGAAATACTTAATACATGGCAAAAATAGACGCCCAAAGACCGTATTAGTATACCATCTTTTGAAACTCAGAACATAATCTTCTAATAATTGTGAAAGATATTCAACATCTCCCATAAAGATCTTCCCCTTTTGTTTTATTACCTAAAACCTTTCTTTATATCCTGGGGAAAAGAAAACATAAAAAGGGTGAGCTCAGATGCTCAGTAAGGGTAAACATGGAGAATATAAAACAATCCATATACATTTGGACGAAAAAATATAAACATAAAACATGAGTAAAGACATAAATATTGGAAGTACATAAGGCATTGATCACAAAGGAACATTAATCATGACAAAATAGTATAGTAATAAAACATTTAATTGTGGCAAACCATTAAGCACGTGTTATGATTTCCATAGTATCCAAGACATTGCTGCCAAGACCATCATAGTGGACAAAGTCCATTACTAAACCGAGTTTACTTTCTGTTCCAGCCATGTCTATCTCATGAGATATAAATATTTACCTAATAAATTGGACATAGATATAGGTCCCACCCATCTTATAATGAAATCATTCTTTGGTGTGCCACAAAATAAACAAAAATCATTCATCATAACCCAAAGAATAAAATGGGTTTCATAAACTTCATCTCATCATATCATAATCCATATAAAACAAATGGATATCATTTCATCATAAGAAAAATCAAACCATGTAAATAATAGAGACATTATACTTGAAACATAAACATACGAAATAATGTCATCTTAGAAAAAAATAATTTTGATAAAATACTTGAAATGAATTATTGAGGAAAATATCCTTTCTTCTTCAAAATCTTTTTCTTTTCTCAAAATGCCATGTCATTTTAAAATAAAAGGATTTTGTTGAAAATAATCATGAAATATTGTATAGGAAGCTTCATAAAAATAAGGCGTTATAAAACTGTAAAAATATGTTCATGTCGTATAAGTTAAAAAACATTCTTCTCATGTACTTTTGCTGGAAAAGTCAAAAAGTACCTTGTATGGTAAACAAAAGAAATATTTCTTCCATACCATGTGGTAAAATTCAAAAAAGGGTAGAGATGAATTTAAACATACATGGAATAATAGTAAAAATTTTATGAAAACATTTTTAGAAAACATGGACATGGATGACAAACATTACCCTATTAAATACTTAGGAATAAACAATCTCGGATAAGAACGAGATTGGAATAATTATCCATTACCTTAGGTCCAATTTCTTCCATATGTGTCTGATACTCCTGTATGGTGTGTTTAAACATATTATTAACTTGTATTAGAACCATAATAATATTTATGATATCATATATGATTCACTTACGAGTTTATATTACCCGTTCATTTTCCAATTCCATGTTAAAGCAGTGTTTTGGGTAAAATCGTTTCATTCATTGTATGTGTTTTGACTTGTAATTATTCATATGATTACTTAGAGCATGATTACTTACTTCCAGAGTGTAAAAAATGATTTATATATAATACATATTTATAATATACATATATATAACATATCGATAAATGAAAGGAAATACATCGTTCATGGAGACGGTAGGTCGTACGTACGCATGAACGTTGTTTTCGTTTCCTTATTAAATATAACAGAAGTAAGTAAATGACATATAAATAAATATTGTATCATTATTATTTCATATATTTCATGATTATTTATTATATATACTTTATAATCATTCTTGAATTGTTAACATGGATAATGAATCTCATCGCGTCGTAGAGACGGTAATCCATACGTAAGCACGAGCGATGATATCATTCCCATAATTATTGAATAGAATTGGAGTGGATGATATAATATCTCAAAATCAGTATGATGTTATAATAATCATATATAGTTATTATTTTCACCATTATACCTATCCAAGTATGGTGGTGGTGGAAAAACCGATTACACCATGGCATAGAGACGGTAAGTCATACGTACGCACACACGGTGATTTCATTTTTCATGGGATGGATATAAGGTGAAATACGGTTGTTTCATATTTATAATAACATATAATTATATTAGTGATTCTTATGTTATTACTTTGTAATGAAACAACTACATAAGATGAAGTGGAAGAAGAAAGAAACTTGAAAGAATCCATAAAGGATATTACCTCTTCTTTGACGCGCCTCTTCTAAACCTCATCTTAGGGCACTAAAGTTGGTCATTTTAGAAGATAAGGACCTCTAGTATGTTGCTACGGAAGTATAGAAAATAAGTGGACAGGTTTTGTCCAAGATTGAAGGCTCAAAATGTGGTGAATATGAGAGGGAGGAGGTTCCCTTTTATAAGAGAGGAGAGGGGCACTTTTGGAAACCTCAAAAATATTAATTTATAATATATTCATACCCCACTTAAAAACCTCAAAAAATTACTCAATTCGAATATGAGATGATATAGGGTTGTAATCTCATCAACCAATAAAATTTAGACTTGTTTTTATTTTATTTTAAACCCTATAATTTGGATTTATCCTTATTTAATCTATTTAATTTTATTTGTGGTAATAAGATTCTAAATTCTAAATTGTTATAAATACTTACTTATGTGTTTTAAATTGTCCATAATTAGATAATTTATGACATTTTAGACCATATAAATTTTAATTTATAAATTTTAAATATTTTTTTGATTTTTAAACAATTTAATAATATGTTATTTTTATAAAATATCAATAGTGTCAATTTTGAAACTATTCAATTATTTGAATTTAAATAAAATCCGCACAGAATATATATTCGAACCAAAATAATTTATAGATCCCTAACATGTAATATTAATCTTAAAAATTTGGGGAGCACATTAAATAGTTCATATAATATTTATTTTAATATTTTTAAAACCATTTATTTGATATTTCAATCAATAAAATAATTTCTACATCACTATTGTGTCACCATTAGTGATAATTATTTAATCCAAAAAAAATCTAAATAAATTCACATGATGTATATAATTTTATTAGATAGTTTTTTACTATTTATGTTCGAATTTTTATGAAGTTTATCACTAAAGTACAATTATTACACTTATAAGATATAAGAGAGAGACATGTTGTCACTTTCTTTGGTTTTAATAATAATTACATCATTTTCATTGTAAAAAGGCCATAAAATGAATCTATTATGATTCTTAGGTGATATGGGTAGACCTTTATTCATATAATAAAATTTTTCCAAGTGTTATGGTAATTATATAATCTTATTTTTACCCTTATTTACTAGATTTAACTTTAACTATAGTAAATAAAAATTACCGTAGTTACTATTCATAATATCAAAAAAAAATAACCTATTAACATAATTTGGATCCACTTATTTCAAATATTAAATCCATTTTTCAAAATTCAAAACACAGAAGTTGCAGTAATTAATTTAAAATTAATCCCATTGTTAAGAAAACAGGTTTTAAAAGTTAAAACATTGTGAGAGAATAAAATGTTTTTACCTATGAATTCAATGTAAAATTAATTATAATGACTTAAATTATATTAAAAGGTAAAAATATATTCTATTTATTCTTTAAAACTATTAAATTTCATAATTTAACCATATAAATTATCTTGATGAAAAAAGTTGTTTTTAAGAAACATTTAGCGTATTTTTATTATTCATCAAAATATGAAAGTTAACAGAAAAATATAAAAAAATTATCTAAAGTAAATTTTTATATACTTATTGCAATGAATAAGTTTATTTTTTCTAATTTAACTTATAAACATGTCAAAACTAGATTTAAATGAGGTGCGGCATCAAAATGCGGCAAAATTTCATTTTTTGAAAAATATTTATTTTACCCGAAAAATTTATTTTGTTCTCATACCATGTTTTATAATATGTATAAGATGAATTATTATGTAATAAAATTAAAAATTTAGTTAATACTATTCATAATGGCTAGTTCATAATAATATATCTCAGTTTAGTGAAACTCGGTATTGCGTACAACACACACTATCGAGGAAGGTCGCTCTTGCGTGCAACACAAGCCAAGAATAGTGTTTTCATATACTACAAGATAATACATTGTTGCATATTGTGAAAGTTAATCTTGGTGTAGCGTTCAACACAAGACATCAAAGAAATTAAAAAAATATATTTCTCATAAAATCTCGGGGTGTTACATGCATGCATTGAAATATATATAATATATTTTAAATAGTAAATATATTAAAAAGTATCCTGATATGTTTTTACCTTATGCGCTTGGTGTTACAAGTCATGAAGGCTATCAAATATAAGGTTATTACTTTATCTTTTCAGGGTGTCACATTTTTTTAGTCAATGGAGGGAAATAGGAAAACCCATTCCAACAATTAATGTGATAGGAAATGTGATGATTTTCTTAATTAGATGCCAAATCTGATGGTAATGGGAGACCATAACATCATGACATTATTGAGTCAACTAGATCAAGTTATGAATAATAACCTGAATCATGTGGAACTTCATCCTTATCCTATGAAAGATAAAGCTGCAGTCAAATCCTTTCTACAACAAAGGCCTCAAATATTTAATGTATCTTATGATCCCTTGATCATATAACAATGTATTAACTCCATTTAAAAGATATTCACTATCCTACAGTGATAAGATTAAGATGAAATCACACTGTAAGTATTTCATTTTGAGGGTTAAGTTGATTAGTGATGGAAATTGATCAAGAACATGAAGACTTAGGAGGAAATTTAGTTCATGTATTAGGAAGGATTCAAAAAAATATTTTTCAATAAATATTTTTCCCAAACACTCCATATTAATATGGAGATAGATTTCCTTGAACTAAATAAAAAGGATGATAAAACTAACAAGGCGTACGAGGAAAACTTTACAAGACTTTAAAGATATTCCACTAGCTTTTTCGTGAACACCGAAAGTAAGGTGGATCACTTCTTTAGCGGATTAAAGTCAAGTATATAAAAATATTGGGTGATTCGAGACTTTGAAAGATATGAGGATATTTTATAATGTTACCTAAAGGTTGAGATAGAGATTGGTGACTCTTAATGGTATTGTGGGGTTAGAGATAAAAAGTATAAAATAAAGTTTAATATGGGATAATTAATAGATAAATCCAATGAAGGAAATAAAACCCAACATCCCACATGTCAAAAGGGTGGGAAGAAGCATCCTGGTAACTTCTTAAAGGGAACTAGAAGATTCATTAAATTTGTAAGAGATGGGAATTAAGATATTTTTTTGTGAAAGGTATTTGAATAATACTACTAACGAGAAAGTAGAAATGAAGTTTCAGATCAACACTCATCTTATAGTGTAGTGTTTCAACTGTGAGGAACACAGGCACTATGCGAGACGATTAACTAAGCTAAGGTTTATTATATGAAATCAACAACAACAACCTAAAAGGTATAAATGAAGGGAATATTCTATCACTACTGCTAAGGTGGTTCCTAACAATGATGTGGTGACATGTTTTCAAGTTATTCATTCGATTATAGAAAATGTACTATTTGATTATGGATCTATGCATTCATTTATACCTTCCAAGTTTAGTAGAACTATTCAAACACCACATTGAAATATAAATGTTGCGTTGTCTATTAGAACAAAAAATTGGAAAATTATTGCATCAAAAGTATATAACTCCTCCTTGATCAATGTTTGTGGATTGGACCTCCCTGAAAATCTTTTATTACTTCCATTGGTGGAGTATTATGCTATATTAGGCATGGATTAATTATATTTATTAAAATCCAACATCAGCTATCAAGAAATGGAGATCACTATTTACATCCTAAGGCATCCCTCAATTTTGTACAAGTGTGAGGAGGAAGATGAACCTCTTTCAAAATCAACATTTCAATTGTAGATATTATTTTGCCTATGAGAAATCATATCTAGCTCAAATGATTGATACAAAGGAGAGGAACATTCTCGAAGAAATGACCTTTTTGAGGGACTGTAGAGATTTATTCCCTAAATAATTGAATGGCCTTCCTTTTGAAATAGATGTTGAGTTCTCAATTGTTCTTATACCTATATCTCTTCTTATATCAAAGACTCCTTATATAATGGCCACTATTGAGTTAGAGGAAATGAAGAAGTAGTTAAAATAGAATCTCGAAAAGGGTTTTATATGCCCGACTATTTTATCATGGGGTACACCAGTCCTATTTTTCAATAAGAAGGATAGATAAATGTTCTTCTATATTGATTATTGTAAACTTAACAAAATTATGATAAAGAACAAGTATCCTCTTCCATAGATAGTTGACTTGTTTGCTCAGCTATGTGGGTCCAAGTATTTCTCTAAGGTGGACCTCCGGTCAGGATATCGCCAATTAAAGGTGGGGATGGAAGATATTCCCAATACTCGCTTATCAACAAGGTATGTACATTATGAGTTCATAGTAATGCCCTTTGAACTCACTAATGATCTATAAATGTTCATGGACATAATGAATATAGTCTTTAGATATTACCTCAACAAATTTGTGGTAGTCTTTATAGATGATATTCTAATATACTCCAATAGCATGGAAGATCATGAGGATCATTTGAATACATTTATCAATACTTTGTGGAGGGAGAAACTATATGCGAAGTATAGTAAATGTGAGTTATGTATGGAATAATTATAATTATTGGGTTATGTTATCACCAATAAAAGAGTATTTTTGGACCATTATAAAATAAAAGAAATTGAGAAGTGGATTAGGAAAACATTTATAACAGATATCCATAGTTTCCTTGGTCTAGATTGGTATTACCGATCATTTTTTAGGAACTTCTCTCAATTTTCAATCCCACAAACTAAGATTACTCGGATGGGAGGAAATTTTTTCTAGACTAGTGAATGTGAATACTGCTTCAAAGCGTTGAAAAAGAAGTCTTATCACTACACTAGTACTTACACTTATGACAAGTGGGGAACTCTTTCTCGTATATGACGGTTCATCAAATAATTAATTAGGCTATTTACTTACGAAAATTGATAAATTAATTTCCTACTCATCATGGTAGCTAAAAGTTCATGAGAAAAACTATCATATTCATGATCTGGAGTTAGTATATATGATATCCACATTGAAAATATGGTGGCATTGTCTCTATGGGGAGAAGTGTGGGATATATACTAATCATAAGAGCCTCATATTTATATTAACATAGAAGGAGATTAATATGTGCCAGTGGAGACGGTTATAGATCATCATGGATTATGATTTCTCAATATAATATCATCTAGGTAAAGAAAATAAATTGGGGGATTTTCTAAGTAGAAAGAATCCTATAACGTTATCATTGATGAAAATTTTTAAGTATCCAATATTCTTAGACTTCTAAAGGATGGACATGAGAATCATAAGGGAAGGAAAATAATCATTCATTTCTCAAGTTATTTCTAAACCATACCTTATGAAGAAGATAAAGGATGATCAAATAAATTATGTGGAAATTCAGAAAATTTTGGAAGCTATAAGAATGGGTAAATCCTCAGAGTCCAAAATTGATGAGAAGTCATAATATGTGGGTCACAACTATGTGTACCATCAAATCATAATATAAAGAAAGATATTTTCAGTGATTCACATAGATCGACCTTCTATATCCACCCAAGAAACACAAATATGTATCGAGGTCTCCTAGAGAACTACTGGTGGGAAAATATGATGGAGGAGAATGCTGAATATACATCAAAGTGTCTGGTATGTTAGCAAGTAAAGGATAAAAGTAAAAAAGTATAAGAGGATGATGTAACCATTATATATACCTAAATATAAATAGGAAAAATCACTATGGAATTTGTCACTATACTTCCAAATGCATTCAAAGGAAATAATTATATATGTATTTTTTTAAATTTTCTTACAAATAATACTCTTTTTAGTGAAATTTTAGAGGACTTATCACTCACCCAACTTGCACGGATATACATGAGAGAAGTGGTGATACTTCATAGAGTACCATTATTAATTATATATGATCATGATCTAAGATTTACCTCCATATTTTGGAAAAATATCTAAAATACTATATACACTAAATTCAACTTTATTACGGAATATTACCCCCAAATTGATTTCTAATCTAATAGGACTACTCATACACTGTAAGACCTATTGAGATCATACTCAATAGACTTCAAAGAATGATGGGATCATCATATTTCATTGGTCGAGTTATCTTACAATAATAGTTTACAATAAAGTATCCAAATGGCCCCATATGAAGCCCTTTATGGGAAAAGATATAGAACACCAACATGTTGGGATGAAGTTGATGAACATAAGTTTTTGGGACCTGAAATGGTTGAGGAAATTGTAGAAAATTTTAAGACCATCTAGTATCATATATGGTCTTCCCAAAGTCGATAGAAGATCTATGAAAATAATCATCGATTATACTTAGATTTTGAGGTTGAGAAAAGGCATTCCTCCCCATATCTCTTTGGAAGAGATTCGTGAGATTTGGGAAGAAATGAAAGATAAGTCCCAGGTACATCATCCCCTTTAAGATTCTTGATCATGTCGGATATTTATCCTATCAAATATAACATCCACAAACCATGTCCCAAGTACATGATGAATTCTATGTATCTTTATTAAATAAGTAAAAACCAGATCCCTCACAAGTACTAAACTCATATGTGGTACAACTAGAAAATTATCTCTCTTATGAGGAGTAGTTGGTGATGATCTTTAACCACAGAGATAAAGTTATATGCAAAAAAGACCAATCAACTTGCTAAAGTACTATGGAGGAACCAGACATATAAAGAGTCGATATGGGAACTAGAGGAATTGATGAAGGATAAGTATCCTCACATGTTTTCATATTAGTATATAAAATGAAATTTCAAAGGTGAAATATAATAAGGTGGGAAGAATATAATGAAATATAATGTTATCAATGTAATTTCTCTTTCTATGTCATAAAACATGTGAATAACATAGAGAACCAAATAAAAACCTTATTCTCATAAATTAATAATGATACATTAGTCAATAAATAAACTAATAAGAATTCAAAATATTATAATAGAATAATTAATAGAAACCAAAATAATAAGAATATAAATATTTAAATATACCCGATTCACTAGAATAACAGCACTCATGAACAAAGCTATAGAAATAAAATATAATGTTAATAATAAAATATTCAGTTTGAATATTAAATTATATATAAACTTAAGATAAAATATAATTGAATGTAGAATTAATGAAATAAGTGGTGTTTATATAACTTAAGCAACCTATACCATTGGAATAATAAACTGATCAATTGAATAGTAATCTTGCCTTTAGAATAGTAACCTAACCTATGAAATTATAAATAAAATTTAGGAATCCTACAAATGAGGATATCATATATATTTATATCAAGGTATATTTAAATAAATATTTTAAAAATGAAAAATTAAGTGCTGGTATTTTTGTAAAATGTAAATGTTATTTACATTTTTATAATGACTTATAAGAAAATTTACTTTTATAGAATAGATTCATAAATTAATATTTTATTGTATTGTAATTATAATATAATTATTTGATACCTTAATTATTTTCTCAAAGGGTCATAAAATTGATTATAATATTAAAATCGGTATTTTTTGAATAAATTATGATTTTATTTAAAAATTAAATTTCTCATATTTATAAATTTATCTTTATAAAAAGGATTAATTTTATGAAATTTTCACATTGAAAAATTTTTAGGGAGAATTTTTTGGATTTTAATAAAATAGTCGACTTTTTAGAGAATAGTGAAATGTGATAATTTACAGTATAAGATAAATACATGATGTTTTTAGTCATGGATGATGTATGGATGATGTAACAACCCATTGATTTGAACTCTCTAGAACCATTTACTTTATTTAGTCTTATTAATCAACACTATTGATAGTATTTTGTCAAAATAATAGACTAATGAATATAATAATAAAAAACATCCCTCTCCTCCCCCTATAAATACCACCCCTTCTCTCCACACCTTCTAAGCCTTATATATTGTCAATATTTTTCCCAATTGCCTTCCCAATAATCTCCCCCATATAAAATATCTATTGTGGTCAACAAAAGACCAAAACAAAGTTCCTTAATGAGGTTCTCAAGGAGACAACATTCAAGAGGTAAAATCCTCAATCATTCTCTTTTAATTTATTTTTTTGTATCCTTTCCTCACCTCCCATACACAAAATGACATGATAACTCCATTATAATATATATAATAGAATTTTATTTCGTTAATTTAATATCCATCTTTAAATATCTTCTATTCTCCTTTTATTTTAAAAACGAAAACATCGTCTGTGATATGTCAATTCAACGTCTTCATGGACGATGATTTTTCAATTTCCATTACCACCTATAAGGCTCGTCATAAAATCATTATTATGGTTAAAATAGATTTTAATATGTGTATTATATCTTTTTTCATATTATTGAACTAATACATAAACATAATATTCAATAAAGAAAAACTTGTTTGTGATGGTCAGAAAAACCTCCAAAAATAATCTGACAATTATCATTAATGTTTTATCAAATCAATCATCCTCATACTAGAAAGAACATATGGGAACATTTAAACATATTTAAGTTAATTAATACTACATAATTTCACTTTTTTATAATTATTATCATTTTAAAATAATTCCATAATTATATAAGTAAACCAACCATAAATCCATGAAATGAATGCTCCCAGAACGAAAAAACTAAACATTATAACTCATTTAAATGGCTATAAATAAACAAAATAGAATTATAATAAATCAAATAAAATTATATGAGTTTATGAATTATGTAATTAAGGAATATAATTTTATTATCTAGTACATTAATTGCATGTTTATAATGCATTCGTACATAAGGTAAGGGATCTCTCCGAACCTCCAAATTACCTTTGGGCTACAATTTATCTCTCCTTACCCCAATGTATTAATTCATACTTTTAATTTATTTATTATAAATTATGTTTATATTTTATATACATATGTATCCTGTTTATTTCATCCTACTTTGAAGGGTAAATACTTGATTTAATAGGGTCCATTCTCAATTCCTCATTATAAGCAAGCCTGATTATAGATAACTTCTCCATTTCTTACCCCTTTTCAAGTACACTCCATAAACTATTTTAAGCCACATATATTTCTA
The DNA here is from genome assembly GCA_963277665.1 of Viscum album. NCBI lineage: Eukaryota > Viridiplantae > Streptophyta > Magnoliopsida > Santalales > Viscaceae > Viscum > Viscum album. The sequence continues at coordinate 530,373,283 of OY728139.1, read as the reverse complement.
TAAAATTACTCATTTTATCATGAAAAACTATCTTATTTTACTTCTAGTTTTATGCAATCAATTATCCTTTTATCCTCTTTAAATACTCTTTATTATTTTCCCTCAAAACCACACTTAAGTGGAACATTTCTAATGTTATCTAACTAATATTTTAATGTTTTCAATTTTTTTGAACATATTTACCCATGATATATTATATTTTTTATTTATGAATGTCTAAAATTTATTTAAATCCATCATTCCATGTATACCATTTTTGTATGCCCTTTGGTTAATCCTTATTAGATGATTACGGTACCCATTTCATTTCATTGGTAACCCTTATGTTTATTCATTATTATTTATTCTTTATATGGAACACATATGCATGAAAATGTTATGATGGGTACACCCAGATGGTTCTCCACTACATTGGGTAATGTTTAGTCGCATGAGATTTCATGTATGGGATTAGGGAGTAAACCTAATCCATTATGGGAATTTGTCCACCAAGTGATATAGTATTGGTAGTTTTCCTTGACTCATGTTTATATCATGTTTTATGTTTCTTAAACACTCCAATATTTCCCTAATCATATAATTCCATGTTCCATATGTTTACTCATGATCCATTCTTTCTATGTTATCATGTTACAAATTTCTAACTCGTGTGCTATAATTCATTCCCATGTTTATTCCCTTACTAGGTTTTTTAGTTCATCCCTTTTATCTATTTATTCCCTAGGTTATCCTATACATTTTTAAAATCTGAAAGGAATTTAAGAGCTCATTATGGAAGATTAATAGAGATGTTTTATTATATATCCATTTTTTTTAATTCTATGTACCAAATCTTCCAAATACACTTTACAATTCTTGGATTGTATTTGAGGGATAATTATGCTTAAAATAATATAATAATTTTTATAAAAGTATAAGGATTTGTTAGTAAACATCTATTCATAATGTGTACATCTATTCAAACTACTTCTCTCCAAAATAATTTATAGATTTTATACTCTAAAATCATAATCAATCCCATTTCAACTAGAATTATATTATTGCTATCTAATACTCCATTTTTTGGGGTATAAAAAGAAGTTTATTGATTTATAATACCATGAATTGAAATATATGATTCAAATTAGTTACAAGTGAACTCTTTTCCATTGTATATTCTCAATTTTTTAATGTATGTACCATGTTTCTTCTCAGAAAACTAAAATATTTTAAACATCTACACATCCATATATTTTTTCAATAAATTTTACTCAATTTCTTCATGTAAATTCATCAATGAATGTTATGAAATATATATTACAATTGGTGGACTCATGTCTCATTGTCCCACATATATTAGAGTGAATAAGTTCAAGAGGTTGAGTGACTGAAAGTATACCCTCTGATGACTTTTGTTAACCACTCTTCCTTCTTCACATGTATTAAAAATAATATTCATTTCCTAGTTAAGTTGAGTAATATCTATCATAGTATCTATAATATATATTTTTATCTAATTTACTTAACCAATATGTCTAAGTATCTTACACGAAAATTCATTTTTATCATTAGCACTCAAGTATCAACAGTTACATGGATATCTAATTTGGAAAAAATTACCACTATTTTGTAAAAAAATTGGTAATAATATTTCCATAATTTAATCATTTTATAATAATATAATCTCATTATAAGATAACTTTATTCCATAATCTCATAGTTGGCTAACACTTATTAAATTATGTTTAAGTATACAAAAAAATTGAATATCTTTGGACTTAAATATTCATGATTCAATTTCAGATTTACAACCCCTTTTATTTTGAGAGAACTATCATTTACAAATGTAACAACACCTTAATCATGTCATATATTTTTTTTAGGATTTTCATATCACCTAATACATTAGAAGATCATCCGCAATCGATAATCCAAGGTTTACCCCTTTTCTAACTTTTAAAACAACCACAACTAGTAATGTTTTTTCATCAAATCTCCTTTTATAATGTTTATTTTTTTTGGATGAGTATAATTATTACAGGTAGAGTAGTCATATATTATTTTTAATTATAATGAAATTTATTATACCATATAGAAATCTCATCAATAAATTTATATTCATTCTATCTTTCAAACTATTTATCTCTTGAACTTTTTCTCTTACAATTTTTCTTTAACTTCTTTAACTTGTAACTACTTTCTTCATAGTATCTCATAATTTTGGTATTTATCCACCTTGAATTGTGCCTTTTCCAAGTAATTGACATGTTATTCCAATAGTTATAAGATTTATTCCCAAAATCTCCACATCAACAAAAATAACCATTGTATCTAATCCATTCATGGTAATAAGAATGTTATTTGAAATTTTTTATTGAGGTTCATCAATGTTTTTAAATTCATTGCTGCTTTTCTATATAATATTATTTCTCTTAGAGTGATTATATACTTAATTTTAAAATAATTATATTTTTCACTATACATTTTAATCCATGTATTCCATTTGTAGTTGAAACTATATAGTTAATTTAAACAAACCTACAAACATGTGTATTATTAGGATGTGTTTGAACCTATTTTATACAATGTGATTCTCTTTGAATTATTAAATATTGTTGTTCAACTTTATTTTCCATACAAAAATCATTAAAACTTTTTATGGATTTTCTAGCTTCTTGAAATATTGATTGAGTCTTTCTCAATTCTTTTTATTCATGGTAATTTTATAATAATTTTATTTAAGAATATTTTATTATCATATAACTTTTACTTTTATGGACTTAATTTCATGAAGATATCCATATTTTATTTTAAGGAAATATTACACTCCATCATTATTACCAATAAAAATGGATTCCTTCTTCTATTTGGAGTTTTTATTGAGATGTTATTCAATTTATGATCTGAAAAAAAGTTCTCTATATATTTATTACCCCTCACATTCTTCACTATTAGATGTTTCCTCATGTTTCTCAACATGATCCATGAAGATAGTGATTTTTTAGGAATATATTAATTTGATGAATTACTCTCTATTAAGTATTTGTCAGATTCTTTAAAAATATTGCTCCTCTTTATTCACCCAGAATACCTTCTTTTACTCTCCTTGTATTTTTTTCTTATCTTGAGTTATTACCCCACTATTTATTATAAGTATTTTTCATTTGTTTATTTTCATCAAACTCACCCCTTTTATTTATTTGGTAGTCTAAGGCAAAGTGGTTGATTTCTCTACACTTAAAATATTTAAGAATAAGTTTTCTATTATTTTTTCCTTTACCATTTATAGGTTTTGATGAGATAAAATTCGTCACTTGAGAATATTATTCATCATCTAGAGATTAATATTTTGATATGTAAGACTATTATTCTTCTTTTTAAGTATTTAGCTTATTAATTACATCAAAATAAATTCCATATTTATATATTTACTTAAATATTGAATATTTCCTCATTTAAATGGTAATGATAATGTTGGGAAGATCATCAAGAAAAATAGTTTCTCTATCTTTAATAATAGATATTTTGTGATCAAGTATATCAAGAAAATTCCACATTAATTATTTCACACTATTTGAATCTGACAAAGTTTCTTAAAACCCTTTGATGTTGCTAACTATTTCGTTAACCCTTATAAAATATTCATCAATGGTTTCTTTTCCTACCATTTTGAGATATTCAAATTTACTTCTCTTGATTTAATGTTTTTTTTCCTTCACTTTGACATCAACTTCAAAAACACTTTCCATTTTATAATAAATTTTCTTATCCATTATATATCCCATAACCTTTTAAAAAATCTTTTAGAAAGATGCATAAGAATTTAATTTCAAGATTTACCATCATCTGCCAGATTTTCCTCCTCAGAAAAATTAATTGGAGCATCCTTTTCTCTTAGTTGAATTCATACATTTGCATCATTCACTACTTCTAGTACAAGTGAAAGAATATGGGGATTCATCAAATTCTTACAACTATAATAGTTTTTCTGATAAAAGGTAGTAACTCCTATAATGTTGATAGAATTTAAATTATCCATGATTCAATAAATGAATCTATAGAGGAAACCTACATCTGATAAAAATTGAACTATCCAAGAATGTAACACCACTGATAAGGAGTATTGAATCAGTGGTAATATGTGTATAATTTACTTCACCTAGAAATAAAAATCTTCATATTTTTAGAGTTTTTATCCACTAAACTTTATAAATATGACTCACCAATATTAAAAGATAAGAAATATAAAATATAAGGAATGAAATTTTTAAAAGGTCCAATCCCAATGTGGTTACATACTCTATCATGAACCAACTAGGGTCTACCCTGAACCATCCACCCAATATATACCACAATAATACCTAAGAGGCATTACCAATCCTCCTAGGATGGAAATTAGTGTTCAGAATCAGAAAAAAAACTCAATTGGGAATGATTTAGCTCAAAAAATATAGATAAATAAATAATAATAAAATAAAATGACAAACTAGAAGAAGAAAAAGAAATAAAACTAAATTAATCATACATTCATGTGACCCCATGTGTTACCTCTAACTACAGAACCATGTTTTCTCCATGAGAAATCTAGGACTAAGAGATCCTAAAGCTGAAAAACAATAAAGTAGGTGTGAGTACTAAGATTCTATATAGGGGTGACAAGGATAAAAAATGCCTTATTTTTTACCTTTAAAGTGAAATCCATATCATTATAGTATGAATATATGATATATAAAAATAAGTATTTCCATTATTTTCAAAAACTGGAAATAAGTTTCCATTTTTAAGAAAACCAATTTTCATTTCATTTCAAAAAAAAGTTTCCAAAAAATAAAAATTCATTTCTATAAATTCCTTTAAAATATAAATAGTTTTGGAATAAAAGTCTTAATATGGAATGTAAACACTAGTTTCACTTAATAGAAATACTCAAAAATAGAGGAATGTAGTGTGCATGTAAATCAGTGTCATAGGATCTAGGGTGATGGTCGAGATGGCCCAGGACAAGGATCTAATACATCTCACACAAGAAATTTCTATCAGTACTAGTTATCAATAATCACTTCCTAAACACTCAGAGACACCCTCTCTTTCTCAACCAAGGGGAACATACAAAAATCAATCAGGTTATCCACTCAGATCCACTAGCAAGTGTGTAATCTCAACTAGTGTAGAGAGTGTACCTATGCTCCCATATAACTACTCAAGCATCCCATGAACATAAAATGGAAGTGAGTTTTTTAAAATATATTGTATACATATACATATATATATATATATACATATCACATTTATTACATGAAATCCCATCCACCCTCTCACCTCTGAACTCCTACATTATGCGCAGCCCATTTCTATATCGCAAACAATCCAAGCATATGCCTCTTCATTGGTCACATAACAAAAATCACACATTCTTCACACAAATTGTATTTCCAAATCAAGATGAATTCCTCAATAAGGGTTTTCAACTTATAGAAAGCATTTTTAAAGTTCCAATCAGGCATCATCATTTTAAAAAGGAATAATTTCACTTTATAAAACACTAATTCTCAATTATTTTGATTCCAAACCATTGATAATACCAATTGAATAATTATTAAGTATTTTCTTTAAAAAAAATATTCTAATAATTTTTGAAATCAATGGAATCCACGATAAAGTCTAGGTAGAGAGTTTAAAAAACAAACGAGGACCCAATTCCAAGTCTTGCAACATTTACATAGAATATACATTTCATGTAATAGTAAAACACACATTTAAAACCCCAAGAAATAAAATAATGCAAGCTAAAATATTTTACATAGGGAAAACCTACCTCAAATATTGGTTTTCATGATGATGGAAACTCAAAAATCACTTTTTTTGGAATTCTAGGGGAGAAAACGAAACCTATAAGAAACCTAAAAAATCAAAACCCCCAATTTAAAAATAAGGAAACATAAATCCTAGGTTTTAGGTGCTTGATGAGGAAGAAGAAAAAAATGTAAAAGCAAGAAGAATAAATGAGGTGGATAAAGGAATGGTTACCTTTGAATATCCGCATAAAATCTTGGAAAAATCTCATAATTCCACCATGGAGGGTGATAGAAATTTAAGGGAGAGGCATGGGAGGAGATCCACAGGTGTTGAGGGTCAAATAGGGGATGAAAATAGAGGAATTGGGTTAAAATAGAGAGGGGGGAAGTGGTAAAATGCCATTTTTTTAGTGACCTGGTAGACTACACGGTCTTCTAGACTGTACGCCAAACATGTCGTAGCCTCTATCCCAAATGATGAGGAAGATGCATGGTTTGATGGTAGAATCTGCATGACCATGTGCCAACCATGAAATTTTTAAAAACCCAATGTCTTTTCTGCATGGTTTGAAAATGTATGGTGCATGATTTCTAATAATCGTGTATCAACTGTGTGCCACCCATTCTCTACCCTGAAAAACACCATTTCCCCAAAAACACTTAGAAAAACTCAATGAAACCAAAATGGATAACAAATAAACAAAATAAAATGGTCATGTCATATCAGGGTATGACATACTTCTTGTTGATTTCAAAATCACCCAAGATGTAGATTCTACAGTAAGATCCTTCACAGATATAAAAAATGGGTAGGGAATGAATCACCCTTAACCTAAATAATGGTGGTAAATAGTCATCATTAGCCCAAGAATTTTGGGTTTCACAATTTTTAAAATTTTACACCACAAATTCTATGAAATATCCTTTAGATTATTCCAAAATAATGTATATCTTCCTTTGAGCATGTATATAAGAAAAATATGCTTCGGTACCAAACTCAATCTTACAAAACATTTCATCCAGAACTTCATTCTTTTGGAAAACCCACCTCTGTGGGCTTCTTCTTCTAATGAATTAGTTGTATGCTTAGTAATCCTCTTCACTTATACATGCTCAATATCATCAGTGAAAATTATAAGCTCGTACATAAGATTTTCCAAAATTTTGTTTCACCCTTATAACTAAACTTTCTCTTATAAATGTGGGTAAATCAAAGGCTTCGGTTTTGAAACTCCTTCTCACATAAAGTCTTTAATCAAAATCCTGGAAAACTTATGAAGATGTCAATGTTTTAACTTTATCGATGCCTCTATAAGACTTTTCATCCATAAAACTTGGCTCAACACACTTTAACTCATCCATAGATATTTTATAGAATCATAAATTTTCCTTCATTGAAAAATCACTTTTAATGTCTAGCTCAACATCATTGTAATAGATGTTACTTTATATTGACTATATGAAAATACTCAACCCCTTTAATTGAATGCACTTCAGTTGTAAATACTTTAGGTGAACATAATTCTAATAAATGTACTTAAATTGAATGAATTTTAGTTGGATTCACTTTAGTTGAGCATTCTTCAGTTGGACATACTTCATATCAACATAATTTTGTTCAATTTACTTCAATTGAATGAAATTATAGTGAACATACTTTATATGAACATGTTAGAGTTGGATATAATTTAGTTCAAAAAACTTCCAGTGAACATTATTTAGATGAATTTAATTCATATAAATAAACATCAGTTGGAAGTACTTTAGTCAAACATTATTTAGTATGATGTACTTCAATTGAACAGACTTTAGTTCAATATAATTCATTTAAAAAACCTTCAATTGAGTATTCTTCAGATTAATGCTCTTTATTTGAATGAACTTTTGGTGAACATATGTTAGATAAACTCATCCTCCTACATCCTTCATCCCTACAATCATATTAAATCACTATTGGTTTTCCTCCAAAGTTATATACTTCCATTAATCGAATAGTACTGCATCATCTGACATAATATCCATGACTTATAGAAAATTTATTCTAGAATCATCTTTCTAGAAATTTTCATCCATAAAAATATCCCACACATACTTTAAATATCTTAAATATATGCTCAAACATATCTTTTCATGTTTACAATAAAGACAACATCTTTAACAAAACCTGGGGTTCTTCTGGTTTCCAGTCTAATAAGCATTTCTTGAATTATTTACGGTTTCTGACTTGTTTCAAAGTCTCAAAATGACTTGTTGTATTTTTTTTTAGTTCATCCAACTTGGTATCTTTATAATCTCACTTGAATAGGATTTGTTCACACATGTTTTTTGTTTTTAAATATGATGCATGGTTCAATGATGATCTCGATGGATGTGAATCTAGCATGGCTTGAGGAGAGATTATACTTGGTTTTTCTTATATTAGTTTTTGGTAATTGTGATTGGTGAGATCTTTATAGTAGTTCTTGTAGGAAGGTGGAGTTTTCTTTTATCGTGTTTCCATTATAATTGGTGGAATTGCTTTTAATATATAGTTTCTTTTAGGTTTTCTATGTATGATGTCATTAACCACATTGGTTCGACCCTGAACTAGGAACCCGAGCCGACCCACAATAAGTCTTGAGAGGCATTCTCGATCCTCCAAGTCTAACAACTAGTTTTAAGAATCAAGCCTAACTAAATTAACAATAATTTATCCAATTATTATCTGATAAATATTTAATAATAGAATAAATAAAGTAAATAATAGTATCTGTAGAAAAAAAAACTAAACCTACCTCCATGTGACCTCACGGGTCACCGCCAACCACAGAACCACACTCTCTCCTTGAGAGATCAAGGCCCAAAACAAACATGAAGCTGAAAATTTATAGAGTAGGTGTGAGCATTAATATTCTTAATAGGGAGGCCAAACAAGCCACTCTCTAAGACTTAACATTAAAGTGAAAACCATTTCATGTTATTTTAAAGATAAAAATATATAAAAATATGTTTTTCTTTCTTTTCAAAAGAAGTAGTAAACTGATACAACAAAATAACCATTACCCTTTTTATTTGTCAAAATAGTTTTCAAGGAATGAAATACTTTTCAATAAACCATTCATATGAGGAAACATGTAATAAATTAATGGTTTTGATAAGAAAGCATAAGGGTGGAATTTTTTTATAAAAACATTATAAGGAAGGGTAAAGTATAATATATGTAAAACATGTATCATGGGAAATCCCTAGAAATCAGGTGAAAAGACCCTAAAGGTACTCATTTCGGAACCATCTTTCAGCCTATCAATGTGTTGCCTAGTATATAACCAACCTGGCTGCTATTAACAAGCCCCACCGGTCCCACATTCCACCATGGGCTTTCCTTAACATTAAGGATCAATCACATTTGATAAGGAATAAATAATAATCATCTCTCAACTCTCAGTAAAACACCTAGGATCCCATTACTATTGAAAAAGACTTAGGTGAGGTGGCCTCTACTTGATATCAAAATTAAGTATCTTCTTAGCCTACCTCCCCACATTCTCCCATGTGAAATTTTCCCTTAGAATTAAGATCTTACATGTAAGTTTATGTTTATAATTAAAATATTCCAAGTTAATGATTGAGCCACATCATTTGGAAAGGAACATTTATCATTTATAAAACCATTTTTAATTCAAATATTTTAAATTAAAAAACCACACTTTTCACTTAGACACATGTTTACCTCAATATATATAAAAATTCAACTTCTCCCAATAAATACGACCACACAACCTTGAGTAAATATATAAAATGAAGATACCAATGAATATATATATATGTGTGTGTGGGTGGGTGTGTGTGTGTGTGTGTGTGTAATTCATATTTTAAAAAAATAAGGATAATTATAACCCATTTTAGAGATACTTAAAAATAAAACATTCCATTATGGATTTATGAGAAATAAATCAGAAGACTAAAAAATCCTCAATTTACTTGATAGGCACCATTTAAAAAACAAATCAATCACCCAAGATGTATGAAATTTCAAAACAGGCTAGAAAACATGATTTTGTAAACTAAATCCATGATGATAACTTAGGGAGATTATGAATAATAAGAAATAAACCCATTCTAACTATCTCAACCCTTTTAAATGATATATTTTCTGCAAAATATAATTAAAACACCCAAAAAACCCATAAATAAATTTTATTTTTCAATTTAAATGCTCATAAATATGAAAACCTATCTCAAACATTCTATCCTTTTATAAAGATGGATCAAATCCACCTCAATGAGGTCCAAAGAGGAAAGAGACACCAAAAAGAACCCTAAAAAATGAAAACCCCAAAATTAAAAATAATAGAACATAAACCCTTGGTTGCCAAGACATGGATATGGAAAGAACTAAGGGAAATAGAATGAAAAAGAAAAGGGAGAAGACATAAGGGTAATACCTTGACAATCCAAACTCAAATATTGAGTAAACCATGAAGATTCTCCATAGGAGGATCCTATATGAGAGGGAGTTCCAAGGGGAGGTGTGTCTAGGTGTGAGGGTTAAATAAGGGGAGAGGGTGTGTTTGGGGTTAAAAATAAAGAAGGTGAAATGGTAAAATCCCATTTTTAATGAACCTGGGAACTACACACAGTTTGGACACACGGTTTGGAAAACAATGTGCCAACTATGTGCCCTATACTGAGCTTCTAGAGCATTGTGCATGGATAAGACATATATTTTTTTCCAACCACACACCAACCATGAATTTTGGCTCTGTAAATATTTTAGAGGTTATCATATGGTTATCACACAATTTGGAAATCTTGATCCCAAATCGTATGACATGATCTATATTCCCAAAACTCAAGATTTTAGAGAAAAACTACCAATAAAGGAGATAAAAACAAATATAAGTCAATAATAAATGAAATAATGGAGTTATCCAAGGTCAGGGTGTTATAATACTCCCCACCATTATTTTTTATACCCCTAGAATGCACAAATATGTTTAGTTGTCCATGATAAAATCAAGGATAAACTATCACTAATGAAGAGACCCCAAAACCCGAATACCGAAGAACCAATACTCACATTCCATTTAAAACAAAAAACTATGAAATCAAAAAGAGTATAAAGATATAATCCTCAAAATCTCATCCCAAACATCCAAGGAAATTTCTAGCAATATTTAATAATACTAACCACAAAATGAAAGGGTGAAGAGATAAAGAGACTCACATTTACGATCACAACTCAAAAAAAGTAACACCCTGATCCATAACATAGAGATCACCCAAGAAACTCATTGTGGTTTGGGATCTCCATGAGCACTCATCACATGACCCTAGTTCTAGGATAACCAAATTATTATAGTCTGGGTTGGGTGGGAGGGAGTAAATAATTTCCCAGTCAAGAATAACTAAAGACCAGATTCATTATGATGTCCTCCTATGGTATGTTCTCCACTATATTAAAACTATAGTTACACTCATTTTCCAAATTCAAAAATAATAATAAGCCTATGCAAGAGTCAAAACTATTATAATTTATACATGGAATGAAAAAAACCACCACACTCTGACAATAAAGTTTATATTTTCTTAAAATACACTTCTATTAGAAACAATGCCACCCAAATATTCTCAAACATCTGCCCAAAATATCACATCAATTAAAGTATGTGATTAAAATTACGATAGAAGTTATTTACTATATTATAAACTTAAAATATAGATCACATAAATTCTATGTTCAGCTAACTAATCAATGAGATTCTTTGAGAGAGTGGATTTCGAATCACATCTCTAACAATAAATACCATGGTAAAACCTTTGTGTATGACCTAGTCATCAATATGTATGATAGGTTTTTTGTGATTCTTTGAATAAGTAATTATTATGTATTGACTTCCCACACTGATGAAACACTTATATTTTTCTACTATATTCATCTAGTGAGAACAAACACAACATCCTTTTCATACCACTTCCTAACAATCTAAACATAACATTTTTCACATCCCATTTACTGGAACTACCACTTCCACTTCCAAGGATGTGTGAGAAATAAAATACCACTAACTCTTTGACAAATATATCTTAAGCCTTAAAATATTTCCTCAACACATCATCATAAGTGTCAAGGTTAAGCTAAGAAACTTTTATAAGAAGTTCTAGTTGAAATCCCATTTCGAAGAATCGAACCTTCTAATATTCATCTCTGGTAATATCTAGGAAGATATGAAACCAACTCAAGAAAACTCTTGGAATAATACAAAACTCTTGAATTGAATTTATAAAGACTATGAACTTACATAACCTTTAACATCCATATGAATTTGGATAATTACAACTGGATGAAAAAAACTTTAAATCTTTGCCATGAGTGAACTTTTTTTGGATTGATCTGAATAATCTCCTTCCATCATTTCCAACTCATCCCTTCTAACATAAAAGTGGAAAACTTGAGATTAAGGGTATAGAGATTATAAATTCAAATCAACATCTACTCAATACTTTTCAACCATTCATAAGATTTTCTCTATTCTGATTTTCTGAAAAAATGAAGATGATTCAAGTATCAAAACGTCTAAAAACATTATGAATACTAAGATATTATATGGGAACCACTGGGCTTCAAACCCGAAATAGATAAAACAGATTACTGGGATGAAACTTGATCAACCAATTACGCACTATGGAGGATCCACCCATAGATCCTTTTTAAGAATCCTCATAGATTATTGGGTTTATAATCTAAAAACAATAAGAACAACATTGAATCAAAGTAGATCAAAAATTGAAAACCCACACCCCTAATATAAATAAATAACCCCAAACTCAAAAAACACATTTCAACAACACTCCCAACATAAAAAACATAAAAAATTAAAGGTCTAATTCTAAAAAATAAAAAGGGAAAAATAAAATGATACTTACTCACCAAATAACTAAAATTACCATTTGGAAAAACATTATAAAGTAAAGATAAAATTAAGAAATTCAAAACTTACCAAAGGTATTATATGAAGCTTCATATATATACATACTCATACCTAATTATATTCACACCAACACATGTGAGTAAGCATGAAATTACCCCACACACACACATAGATATTAATGTGTGTGTGTGTGTGAACTTTTATAAATAATATCAAGGGTCAACTAAAGTGAGGGTCTATTTAAAATAATTCTTTAAATCAACCCACCTTTTTCGTCCAAAACACAATGTTTATAATTTCCCCTACTTTCTTTCTGCTCTACATATTACAAATTTTCAAAATACCAAAAAAAATATGTTTCATTTCAAAACAACATAAGGATTATATTTTGAAAATCAACTGGGAAAACCCCAATCATAATTTAAATATCCACAAGAAATACCTAGAATCAAGCTAAACCAATAACAATAATGAACCAAAAAACCCAAAACTTAAAGAATAAAAAATTCAAAAATTCAAAAGAAATATCTATTATGTATGGTTCTTAAAAAAGGTTTGGAAAACTATGTTCCAACCATACAAAGCTCACTGGAGGTCAACAAAGATAGTCACATGGTCTACGCATGATTTTCCAGATAGTGCATAATAACCGTAGACCCTCTGAATCCCTCTTAAAAGTCACTACAAACTTTTTATCCTATATAAATAACCTATAAATTCTCAGTGATAATAAGAAACACTCAAATAAAGACCAAAAAACTTTAAAACATCCCAGAACAAAGATTGGATTCGAGTCATAAACATCATCGAATAACTTGGTAACTCAAGAATCCTTCCTAATAGGTTGTTATTTGGAACCTATCCATGATTTACCACAAGAATTATGAGAATAATACCTCTAAAATACAATATAACTCCAAATAATAGACCAAGATGCTCTGATACCATTATTTTACAAACCAATCTGGGTTGACCCCAAACTAGGGCCCCAATTTGGTCCACAACAAGACTTAAGAGGCATTATCAATACTCCTAGGATGGAAACTAGTGTCAAACATCAATAAAAACTTGATTTGAAATTATTTAGTCCATGAAAATATTATAAATTAGTAAGAACTAGATAAATAATGTAAATAATGGTAGCAGAAGAAAAAAAACTTCCATGTGACCTCATGGGTCACCACCAACCACTTAACCATCCTCACTCCTTGATATATCCATGGATAAACCAAACATAAAACTAAAAATGATAGAGTATGTGTCAACTCCAAAATGCTCAATATGGACAACAAAATAAACAAGGACCTAAGACTTACCTTTAAAGAGAAAATTGTTTCATGGTAGTTTGAAAATATAAATATATAAATATCTGGTTTTACATTTTTTTCAAAATAAGTAGTAAGATGCTACATTATAATAACCATTTCCCTTATTTATTTTTCAAAACAATTTTTAAATGATTAAATAATTTCTAATAAACTATTTATATGAAATAACATGAAATAATGTAAGGGTCTTAGTAAGAATTCATAATAGTGGAAATTATTTATTTAAAAACATTATAAGGTGGTGGAAAGTATAATATACATAAAATAATAATCAATGGAAATCCCTAAACATCAAGTAAGAAGACTTTAGACATACTCATTTCAGAATCATCTTTCATCCTACCAATGTATTTTCAAGTATATAACCAACTCAGCTACTCTCAACCACCCTCATTAGTGGCATAACTCACTATATCCTTTCCTTGGCATGGTGGATCTACTTCATCTTATCAAAACGAAATTTTATTTTTATCTCAAACCTCATTAAAACTCTTAATATCACATGGATATATCAAAAGTTACATGGCCTCCACAATATATCATAGTCAAGTTTCTTCCTATCCCACCTCACAACACACTCTCATGAGAAATATATCCTTAAAATGGGGAGGTTCTATAGAGGTGTGTTCCTTTAAGTAAATCATTAAATGTAACCAATTGGACATCAGTTTCTGTAAAAGAACATTTATCATTTATAAAACCACTTTCAATTCAAATATTTCAAGTTCCAAAACAACTCTTTACACATAGATATATATGCACCTCAATACATATATAAATATATCTTGTCAAAATGTGGATATTCAGATGACCTTGTGTGAATATGTACAAAGAGGATACCTATATATATATATATGGTTATGTGTGTAGGTCATATTTAGAAAAGGAAGGAGAATTAGAAACCATTTTGAAGCTCCTTCAAAATGTAACATTCCATTATTCCTTTATGAGAAACTAGTATAAAGACTGAAACAACCTAAATTTTCTTAATAGGATCCATTTAGAAAACCAATCAAATACCCAAGATGATTGAGATTTTAAAATACACTTGAGAATTTTATTTTATATATGAAATACATGGTGGAAACTTAGGGTGATTATGAATAACAAGAAATACATCCATTTTGATGATACTAACTATTTTCATTGATATATTCACCTCATAATATAATGAAAATACCCAAAAAAACCATTGATAAATTATGGTGTTAAATTTAAAGGCTAAACATAGTGAAACCTACCTAAAACATTGTCGTGTTTGACAATGATGGCTCAAATCCACCTCAAGGAGGCCTAAAAAGGAAAGTGTAACCAAAATAAACCCTAAAAAACCAAAACCCCAAAACTAAAAAAGATTAACATGAATCCTAAGTCACTAAGAAATGGATTGGAAAAGAACCAAGGGAAAATAGAATAAATAAGAAGAGGGATAATCTAAAAGGAAAATACCTTGAAGATTCAACCTCAAATTAAAAAGAACCCATGAATATTCACAGTGGAAGGAGTTAAAAATGATATGGAGTGCTAAGGGGGTGTGTTTCTAGTCATGAGGATAAAATGGGGGAGTAGAGAGTGTGTTTGGGTTTAAAAAACAATAAGGGAAAAGTAGTAAAATCACATTTTTAATGAACTTGGGTGTTGCGCACGGTTTGGCCTCATGGTTTGGCCCCGCGGTTTAGAAAACTGTGTGCCAATTGTGTTTCCTCTACCAGGATTCTAGATTAATACAAATAGGAGATCCAAATGGTTTCATGTGAAGCTATTAAAATCAATATAGTTACTAAAATTCATTTTGGAATGGGGGATTAAACCTCTTATTCTTATATGTGGATGACATAATTCTAGATGGTCTCCAAATTAATAAAAACCAGGACCTAAAAAGTGATTTTTCTAGATGGTTTGAGATAAATGATCTTAGGGAGGTAATTAGGGGTGACACCATTTTCTAATGGCTCTCTCTCATGAACCCTGTGTCCTATTCATCTTATCCTTTTTTTACCTCCCTTATCATCGCCTCTATTCTCCCTCATTCTTTATCTAATTCCTTTGGTATCCTTCCTTGTATCTTTATTCAGTGTCTCTCATGGTTTTCTTCATTCTAATTTTATTTTATGTGTGTTTTTAAATTCCCTCCTATTCTATTTTCCATATGCTTCCTTAACATTTGGATTTATTTCTTCTCCCCCTACTGGATTCACGTAACTTGATTTTTTATTCAACCATAATTGTTTTTTATATTCAATTCTAGTTTGAAGGAGCGGTCTCCAAAGAGGCTTTTAATTAGGGTTGTTTTTGGTGGTGAATATGGTGGTCCCTTTGGGTTTGGGAATTGATATAGCATTCCCATATAGTTGTTTGTATGGTTCCCATGAAACTTAAATTGCTTGATGCTTCATATTGTTTGATTAATTTGGTCTGTAATGGGGGGTGGTTTTATAGGGGTTCATTCATTCTTAAGTTTCAGTGTGTTTCCCATTTTTCTTCTTCCATTTTTTGGTTTTCTTTCTTATGAGATATTCACTATATATCATCTGTGTCTCCCTATTTTTGTTTGGGTATTGTGGATCTACTTTTTTTAGGACATTCTTCCCTCTTATTGTTCATTGGTTCTATCTTTATAAAATAATATTAGGGTATCTAATTAATAGGTACATTCAAGGGATTATACTAGAAAATTTAATGTGATTTTTTACTATGGTTTCATTTAATTGGTTCGGGATAGAAAAGATGGTGCTGAGTCGAAATTGATATCAGTTTTGATGATCGATCTTTGAGTACCCTGATAATCAACTGGGTGGTGGTCTTTTCATTTCTTCTTTAGTGTCCTTATATATTTTTAGTATGTTTTTTAGTTTCTTATGATGTTTCCTTATCACTTTTAAATATGTGATTTTGGTTCAGGTTTTTTCATCCAAGACGATGAGATGAAGTGGTTTGAGGGTGATGGGTGTTGACGATTGGAAGGTCAATTTTGGGTGATCAATAGTGATGGAAACTGTGGTGATGAGTTTATTTTGTGACTATGGTATGTTAGTGACATGGTTTAGGGAATTTGTTTGTTAGGAATGGTGACCTTGGAGGTGACTAATGATGATATCAGGTGATCATTGGTGAATATGGGAATGATGATGTGTTGTTCTTCAATTGATGTTCAATGATATGATAACATTGTTCTCAAGGAAGGCCAGTGGATTAGGTCATTACTTTAAGTAGTTACATGGGAGTGATGGGATCGATTAAACGATTTTATGATTTTATATGTTTTTTAGGGATCATGGAACATGCTTCAATGTGATCAGTGATTTGGTTTATTTGAAATTTGAATTACGGTGCTATGTTTTTGTGTGGTATTTTTTTCTATGGTGATTGTGGTGTTTGGATCCATGTTTTTTATGATGTTCCAACATAACCATAGAGTGAATTTATTAATAAATAAAAAAAAAATATTTGGAAAGATATTAGTGAGGCCAATAAAATCATGGGGATGAGAGTTGAGTGAGGTAGTAAAGTCAATAATTTGGATTTGTCTCATATGGATTACATTCAAAAGATTATAAAAATGTTTCAATGACCTGATGTGAGACAACCTCAACTCCATTGGATAGAAACTTCAAACTCTCAAAAGAGAAAGCATTGAAAATGGATGGTGTAGTAAATTATATAGAGAAAATTTCATTTTCATCAGTTATAGGTAGTTTGATGTACTCCATGGTGTGTACTTACCTATACATTACATTTTGAGTGGGATTTATTAGTTGATTCAAGGAAAATTCAGGGAAAGAACACTAGGATGAAATGAAATAGATCATTTAATATCTCAAAGGAATGGAAGATACAACATTATGTTTCATCATAGATGATCTATTTTATGGGAATGTAGATGTATACTTTGGGGGATATTTAGATACTATAAGGAGTGAATTTGGTTGTGTGTTCACAATCATAGGATTGATAGTTAGATTTAATTTAAGGTTTCAACCGGTGGTAGATTTTTCTACAATGTAAGTAGATTATATTGCAACAATAAAATCCAAGAAATGATTCATAAGGTTATGTTGATGGTTGGAATAACATGGAATAAGACATGAAGGTGGATATATCTATTGTGACAGTAATAGTGGAATATATTTTGTGAAGAATGTTGTGTTCCATGCTTGAATGAAAAATATCAACCCGAAATATCACATTATCTAGAAGTTGTATGAGGAAGAAATTATTGATTTTCCAAATATATCCAAAAGAAAAAATTTAACTACCATGTACACCAACAAGATAATCCAAGAAATTTTGAGGCAACATTATGCCTTAGTGGGACTAGGGTAATTTGAAGGTGTTGGTAACAATGTTTTCTACAAAATTTTAATATTTTACTTTTTATTTAAGTGTTGAAGGTTATCATGGTTTCCTTCATAAATAGTCTTCAAGTGGGAGATTTTTAGTACAGGTAAAGTCTATTTTCATGTTCTAATTTAAACAACTATAAGGTTGATCTCAAGAAGTTAGCCTTATCTTGATGCAGATAGTTATAGAAGAATCTAGTAGAGGTGGGTAATAGTATGTTATGATTTCTTATGGTTTAATATCCAGGTTTATGGAAGGTAAAGTGAATGGAAGTTACGGATTGAATTAAGGATCGATAACAATGATTCAAGAAATCCATTCCTAACATGGTTCTATGGTAAATAAGATTGTATGTGAGAGTAATTAAGTGAAAAAAATATTAACTTAGACTATTCACCTAATGTCTATAGTTAGGTGCAGATTGCAATAGGCAATCTGAGGATACTGGGCTCCATGGAGGGACTTCTATGAATATCAATACTCAGTGCTACCTGATGATTGGTTGGGACCCATTATAAGTGGGTGGGACTATATATAAAAGTGTGACAATGTGATTGAGTTATTACTTGTAATTAGTGATCTAATTCCATGAGTTGGCCAAAGATTTTGTAATTATTTTATCTTTTAATTAAATTTAAATGATACAGTGTTCTCCCTTGGATGTTGGAATTAATTTCTAAAACTAGTAATCTTTTTATGTTATTTAATTTTTTTATGTGTGTGTGATTTTTGATCCAATTTTGTGATTTAGGGTCTGGCATTACTTCCTCAGGTCTTGTACATTGAGTCATGGGGTATATTCTTGTCATGGTCACAGGAGTTCTGGAGCTATTTTCCACCTTTGAAGCTTTCAAATGCTATATATTTCAATGGATCAGAGGTGTCCACCCCCAACTCCTTAGCCCCACTAAAAAATACTTATAATGTAAGTTTTTTTGAAATTATTATATCATTTTGGTTGGTTCTTAATTAACCAAATAATAAATCTAGATAGTGATATAGAGGGGTGTCATCATCCTTAGTGTTTAACGAGGAGTTTGGATGAGATGCTAGTGTTAAATTTCAATAACGTACAAAGGATCATTATCATGAGGAAGATTCTAGTGGTGTATTCTTTTCTTTAAGGATGAAAACAATGGTGGAACATGGTGAAATTAACATCATGATGTTGAACAACACCTGGCCTGGAGGTTCCCTTGTGAAAAAGGTGATATTGAGTTTTGGTCAGGGGGACTCGGTCTAGTTTTATATTCTTTATTTGTTCTTGATGACTTTTATGTGCAATCATAGCTAATTTTAATATTAAATCAATTTCATTCATTAGTAATATTTTTTATTAGATTTTATGGATTCATATTCACTATAACAATTTCAATTAATTTTTCAATCGAAATATAAATAGTTATATTCTGACTAAAAAAATTTATATGGTTTTATATTAAAGTTAAATTACAAGATTTTATAAATTTAAATGGATAAAATGGACTTAAGTTTCGATATCATAGTATCAAATATATATTAGGGTGATTTTTTGGTATTTTCTGAAAAGATTTATTTTTCATTGAATAGTTAAATTGCCAATTTGTTTGTAAAAATTTCATTTATTTTCATAGAAAAGTATCAAAATGCTTTGAATTTTATATTAAAGTAACAAAATTATACTTTAATAAGATGTGATCTAATTAATTACATATTAATCTTCATTATACTTTATATTCAAATAAGTTCATTTTAAGTCTTAAAACGCATTTTTCTAAAAACCGTTTTTCATTGTGTTTTACGCATTTATATTAAAATTGATTTCTTCCAATTCTAGAAATTCAATATTAAAAAATTGATTCCAAATTTGGAATCATTAGAATTTATTTTATTAAATATGTCCCTTTTTTTGTCATTATTAATAGTGATCATAGTAAATATTTGTCACCTCAATAAGGGTAAAACAAGAAAACATTAATATAACTATGAGATAAAGCCTAAAAATATCCCTAAAATTTGTATTTATTTTATTGGATAAGTTTATTTTTACTATAACCATCCCTGGTTCAAAAATGTGGCAACTTATTACCACATCATAATGAAAATGACCTTAATATAATTGTAAGTAAAGTATAAAAACAAAGTGTCGCTCTATTTGTTTTAATTTATCTAATATTTTTTCATAAGGATAACAAGAGGTTATGTTCAGTTGAAAATAGTTATTTAAAATATTAATAAATTTCTATTTTCAGGGAAATTTATTTTTAATTTTTAATAATGTAATAATTACCTTAAGGGTGTACCCAACACTCACACAATGCTTGTTCAAGTAATATAACAATCAAGTAAATGATTTTTAAAAAAATTAAAAATAATACAATTTGGATTAATTATTATTTTCCATCTCTTTTTTAGATAAATATAACATATTATTGATTTTTTAAAATGTTTATATTTTAATTCCATTACCATTTTTATGTCATTGAAGTCAAACTATGTGAATAGTCTCGAAAATGATTTTATGGTATATTATGTTAAATAATATTTTATTTAATGATTTAAAATTCAAAAAAAAAATAATATCTAAGAACAATTAAATTATATATAGTCATTAATACCATAATTTTCCACTTATGGGTATATATCTATTTTATAGTAACATTCTTGACTCCTATACAGTTAAAAGCTTTCATATTGTAGTAATCATCAAAAGGGGTTGACGAGGGGTTAAAACTAAGAGATGAGGGTAAAAATATCACTTAAACTTGTTAAAATTTTATTCAATGGGAATATTTAGAATATTAATCATATTATCTTATAAATATATCAATTTTTTTCACTTTTACATTATAATTAATTTATAATAATACTTTACTTAATTATAAGGGTGCCCCTCTCCTCACTTTTAAATGGGAACCTTCTCTCCTATATTCCTAGCACCTTTTGAGAACTCTAGTTCATAAAATAACTACAAAAAACTATTTCCACACTTCCTAAAAATTTCCTAGAGAATTTTATTTTATAAAGGGACCAACCTATAAGTCTTAAGCTTTAAGCCAAATGTGGTTTTCCAAAGAAGATGTATAACTCTTAACTGATCATTTTTGTTTTATTTTTTCTTCTACCTCATTCAAATCTTAATAAACCATGATGTAGTAATAAAATATATTTATTAAATATAATTAAATTTTATTATGTTTATTTTACAACCATTATTCATCTCATTTTTTATCCTATGGGGAATAAAAAAATTGTGTGTGTGGGGAGTATCACCTCCATAAAGCGATGTGTTTGGTTTTTCATCACCACCTATAATAGTTATTTATAATGATATATTTAATTTATATATTTTTAATTCATGAAATAATTATCATTATGGAAAGATAATATATCATCTATTTTCTGACCCTTCCATTTATTAAAAAATGGTAATGATGCTTGAGTGTACGTGTGGAATACCACCTTCACGAAGTGATGTGATTCATTTTTCATGTATACATTTCATGGATGATTATAAAATTATATTTAATGTATATAAAATCAAAATTATTTCATGATTTGTATTCTATATATTATTTAACAATGTCCCCTTTGACCATGGTCATCCCACTAAAGTTGTTTTACGATTATGAACTGATCTGCCACAAAATGTCTGAAAAAAACTTAATTGGTTAAAAAACTATGTAAACCATGGTAATAAATAAAATAAAAGGGATAATAATAAGGGAATAAACAAAAAAATTACTTAATAAAGTATAAAATTAATTTAATTTTACTATACATGAGTCAAAGTACGTATGTGGCAAGTCGGACTCGAGGTATGAGATTTTTCTTTAAAACAATATTTTAAAAGTTTTAAAAAAATTATTCATTTTTCCTCCATATCCATGTTCTTTAAAATGTTGTATGTATTTTATTTATTTAGTGATTTTTTTTTTCAAATTAATTTTAATCCAAAGTTTACTTTCTTTTATAAGGGTTTAAAATAAGTCTCTTTAACATTTTCAAAAGGGCTATTATTATTAACATTTTTACAAAAGTGTGAAGGGAATATTTTTCTAACATATATAGCATGAACATAGTTTCCCACAATCATGACCATTATTTTATTAATATTATTCTAAAAAATTTCATGGTTTTACAAAATAATATCCAATTAACCATTCTCCTAAGAATATTTTTTTATATTTTTCAACGAAAAAGGACTCTTATCCTTATTTTTATGTGAATCCCAAAAGTGCTTATAAATATGTGTTAGATAGAAAATTTTAAGAGATTTTATTATGGAAATGCAAGATTATATGTGTTTTATGTATGTTATGGTCCTAAAGAATTTTTCATGATGATGGGTGAGCATGATATAGCTCTACAATGCATTGGATGGTGATTATTTTCTATAATGAATTATATTGGGATTAACCAAGTAGGTTATTCCATTTATAAGATTGGTTGTAAGAGTGATTGTAAAAGTGATATAAAAATTATTTTTCAAGGTACCCACATGAATTTTGTATTCTTGAAATTATTATTTCATGGAATAATTTTAATTTTAAAAGGTAATATAATTTGATTATGTTTAAATGAAAGATTATTCCCCCTTTAAGGGTGAAATGAATATTTTTTCATGAAATTTTTTTCATGAGTTCCCATGTTTTATAGGAAACCCTCATGATTTTTATTTTTCCTTTAATTTTTTTATAATATGCTTTGAAGCTTATTTCATGAGTAAGAAACCACCCTTAAGTCATCAAATATTTAGATACGATTTAAACCACCCATAAATTTTTAGTTTTTAAAAAAAATCATGCACCCCCCCCCCAACTCCCAATGGGTTACACCTAAATTTTCATTTTGTTTAAAAAAATTGTTTTCCCCACCACCCCAACTCCCAACCAGTTTCCCACAACATCCCCCTCTAGTTCTGCACCTCACCCTTACAAACCCTCCCCCACCTACCATTAACTCTTCTTACCCCATAGTCCCCTCCAATTACCCACCTCACCCATACAACCCTCCCCCTCCCGTTCACATGCAAACCTCCCTGCAATTGAAACTACCTTTAACTATTCAATTTTTTAAAAAAATCAAATGTCTTGCCCCCCTTACTACCAATGGTCACATGTAAATTTTCATTTTGTTTAAAAAAAATCACGTGTTCCACCACCCCAACTCCCAATTAGTTCCCCCATGACACCCTCCTCTAGTTACGCACCTCACCACCCCCCCCCACCTCCCATTCACCCTTCTTACCCCACAGTCCCCTCTAATTACCCACCCACCCACACAACCCTCCCCCTCTCGTTCACGTCCAAACATCCCCATGCAAGCTGGACAAAAATCCATTTGCCCATATAAAATCCACACAAATACGATTCAAACCCTCGATCGATAGATACCCACAGCATTGTGCCCCTACCCCTAGCGACTATGCCAATCATGTTTTCATTTTATAATATAGCCATGAGTATACTTATATATATTTGATTGTATATTCAAATTAAAATTATTTACTATATTTATATGTATATATGATTATATATATTATATATTTATATATTACCCAAATATATTATAAAAATATATATGTTACATATTTATATCAATATAAATATATATTTTATATTTTATATTTTATAAATAAATTTATATAAATACTAATATATATTATATATCAATATATGTATAGAATTTAATATATTTATATTATATTATATTTAATATACATACAATTAATATAATATATGTTTAATTTAATTATTATATATGTATAATATAATATAATATATATAATATATATTTATATATATTATTTACTATATTTATTTTTATATATAATTTTATATATTCTATATTAAATGTTTATATATTACCCAAATATATCATAAAAAAAATATATATATATATATATATATATGCACACGGTTAAAATAATATATATATATATATATTACCTATTTATATGAATGAAAATATGTATTTTTTTATAAATAAATTTATATGTATAAAAATATATATATTATATATTTATAAATGTATGTATTTTTATTTATATGTATAAGTTTTATTTAAATTATATATGTGTGTGTGTGTGTTTATAATGTATTTAAATACATTTATATAATATTTTTATGTAATATATATATACACACAAATGCACACATGCTTTCATACACTTATATATTAAAAAAATTAAATTTATATAGGATTTAGTTTTAAAAAAAATAGAGGGGGTTAAACCCCCCTCTAATATAAGGGATTAATGGAGGTTCATGAACCCCCTCTAATTTCTTAAATTAGATAGGGTTCAAAACTCCCTCTAATGTCATAAATTAGAGAGGGTTCAAAAAACCCATCTAATTTAAGAGATTAGTTGGATGTGTGAACCCACACTCTTTCCTTTAAAAAACAATTTTGATTATATATCTATAGTCTCTAAAATCCAGAAGAATATTACACACACACACACAGATATATATACATACATATATATATATATATATATATATATATATATATATATATTTATATATATCGCCTCTAAAATCCAACTGAATATATCATGTCATTAATTATTAAATTAGTAGTGGTTTTGACATAACTGCAACTAAAACCCAAACAAATATTAAATAAATAATGATAATAATTTTATCGGGGGTTGTTAACCCCCTCTAAATTTGATGATTAGCTGGGGTTGCGCCCTCTAATTCATCCAGAAAATGAATTTAGAGGGGGTTGTGCATAACCCCCTCTAAAAAATCAGCGATAATCAGTTGTTGTTTTTTTCTAGTGTGAGTCCATCCAAGTTATATGGTAAATGCCACATCCTCATCTCAGCGCTATCCATGTGTCCTAGAGCTGCAGAAACGTGAACCTTCAATAGATTTTTTCTCTTGTTTATTGCCTCTTGCATTTCTTGTACACTCTTCTATTTTCATAGGGAAACCACATTATGATTATACCTCATGCGCATATGTAAATTAACCAAAGAACATAAATCAAGGTGTCCACTTGTTGCTCTCTATTACTAATTTATCTACATGTTAATGTTTAATGTTAATTTTTGTTTTATTCTTAATGACTATTGTTCTGTTTTGATGTTTTCTAGATATTTAAATTGATTTTTTTTGTAATTTCTTGTTATTATAAATTATTATTACATTTATTTTTGTTTCATGTTTTCTAGTAGTTAATAATATAATATAAAATCTATACATATTATATTATTTGATCTATAGAACTATTTTTAGACATTGTGTTTCTCAAACTTAAGAATCTCATGGATCAATTGTGACCAATTTCCCACCCACCAATAAAAATTTTAGTAAAGTTTAAACATTAATAGTGTATTTTTGTAGGTGTAAAACTATTTCCTAATGGTTTTATATCCATCAACATTTATTTTTAGTCTTCTGCGATCATGGGGATACACCTAAGACTAATTAATTTTAATAATTGACTTAAGCGATGTTGAGTGGTGACTATTTGGTAGGGTTGTATTATGAAAAAAAATCATGAAAATTAAGTGGTATCCTTTCTCAGACTGCATAAAAAGTGCTGAGAAAGGGTTACTTTTTCATTGATTCTTTTACACTTTCCCTATGCTTTTATAGCACCAATGAAGGGTGATAACTAATTTTTAATTAAATATAAAATTTATATATATATATTTATTTATTTATATTGATATAAATATATAATATAATAACTTAAATATGATTTATATAATATGAAATATATATACACTACTACTGATAAGGCTTTTATTATCATTATAAATTGGTTTTATCAGCACTAAAAAAGCATTGATGTTTGGAGAACCTTTAAAAGTTGGTATCTTTTATCATTTTTAAGAAAATTACTAATAAAGGCACCACTTAATGAAGCTCAAAATGGTGATAAATATAACAACTCTGCTCTTTATTACATACATAAAGATGATTTATTACATAAACTTGAAATTAAGAAAACTCTGAGGATCTAGAGGTCTACAGTATTGGTAAATTAGGAATATTATATAACAACCTAGAATATAAAACACAACATCATTATTGAAAACTTCTTTTATAAGACCACAACATTCCTTCGTACTTAGCATTTCATGGGATAACCTCATGACATGCATAATAAAAGAGTGGGCTATAAAACACAATAAGGGAGTAAAAAATGCATAACATGAAGAATATAGTACATGTTAGGAAATAGTAATATCAATGGATCATAATATAAATGTGAACATAAACGCGTGATATATCATTATTATCATAACATGGAAATGTGGCAACAACATTTAACATGATATTAGCATGAGCCAAGGCTCATTACACATGGAGCATGCGTAAACCCTCATTGAACTTGAATTATCATTAGTAAACCCTCATTTCACATGAATTATAATGATTCAACACCCATTTCCCATGACGTATCATGATACTATTCTTTACCCAATGCATTGGAGCGCTATCAGGGCGCACCCTTGGTAAACATTTCATTTCATGCATAAGTGGGAGACATGGATCATAGAACATGGAATCATTCAACATCATAATTTATTAATCAATAAAGTAATGTTAAATACATACATGAAACTCCATAATCAATAATTAAATTTACATAAAGTTGAATACCCTTGATAGAGAAATTGGCATGGTATTCAGTACACAATGACTTTGGCTTGGAAAATCGCAGTGCAATTTTGGCAGCATGTTGGCCTGACATAAGAATTCATAAAAATGGTTGATGAGAGAGAAAGGGATATCTCATAATATATACATGAAATTGACAGTAAGGGGGTCATATAGATACATGTCCCAACATATTTAATGGAATTTAGATGCATAGTATAAAAGAATTGCATGAATGTAAATGAAGAGAGAGAAATCCCTTATGGAATTTTGGCATGGTAACGGGTGTACATGAGAGGAATTAATAAGAGAGAAAGAGGTATCTAATCATTCAGAAATAAGGAGGTCGGTATGGGGGATATTTTAAATCATACCCCAACTTTTTTAATTTAAAATAAAAGGGTATAACAATATAAATAAACATAGACAAAATGACAAAGGAAAAAATTCCTTATTTAGAAGTGTGAACCCAAAGGTTTGGGAGAGGCTTGAGATAGGCTTATAAGGAGATTGTGGTTCCTTTTAAGGATTATAGAGAGAGGATGTTAGAGGTTGGTCAAGATCCAAATGTTTTTAGTGAAGAAAAGTGGGAGCTTGAGTGGGTTTATATAGGAAATGAGAGATAATTCTTTGTTATTTAGGTTTTGGACACTACACATTAAACTAATCAAAACCACAAACCATCCCATTGGTTTTGATAATGTTTTTTGCAGGAGGAGTTGAAAAAATTATTTTATAAGGCTAATGGCTGAACTTATTAAAATATTAGGCTTTCTTATATGGAGGTGAGTCACACTCTCAAGGAAATCATTTTAAAATGTTAAAATATTTTATAAATCCTGGAGGGTCCACTAAGGCGCCATAAAATTAATCAAACAAATCTAAAATCAAATTATTTTAATAGTAAAACATATATTTGTAGAAAACACATTTTATAGTATTTTATTACATAACTATTGAGTCGTTATGATGTCATAAAATGCATTATATATTTAAATAGTATTTAGTTTTTACCCAAAAATTTGACTATATCAAACAATTATGAAAAAATCACCGTTAGATAATTTAGAAGTCCTAATTTCAAAAATAATATTCATTTTATCTAAATAATTTTCTAAATATTTGAATTTTTACTTTTAAAATAAAAACCTACAATTATAAAAAATTCATGGGTTTTGACAAAAATAGTTTTCAAACCATAATAAAAATTACAATTGTACTCATAAAAATTATACGATCATATATATTTAATAAAAAGAGATTTAGTAATAATATTTTATTAAAATATTATTTAATTCAAAAATCCATTAATTCATAAAAATATATTTTTTAATTGAATATTAACTAATTATACTATTTGTGCTTTAAAACCAATTTACAAAGTAATAATAATAAAATGAATTTATATTATTTATTAGAAAATAATGTACATAATCATACTGCTAGGGTCTTGTTACATAACCCCTTATAACACCGGCATAATACCTAAGGTTAAGGTGTGCGATGGTGACAGACACTTGGGACAACTTGGATAACATTGCTCGGGTGGTAATCTCTACTGACTTCCACTTCTCCTGTAGGTGGTTCCATTCAAGATTAACGCGTTGAAGCTTGGCTTGGGCTTGGTTAATAGAGAATCCCTGTGATGCTACCTCCTTTTTGAGATCTAAAAAATGGGTTTCATATGGAGAAATTCTACTCGATGAGGCCATCGCTTCCTTTGTCTGAGTAAATTGGATTTTTTAAAGCCCTATATTTATAATAATAATGTGATCACTGTTCAACAACTATATTAGCAACGATAACAATTATTAATGTTATTTTAAAATCCAAAAACATAAAACCAAGGAAGTACATATGTTTTAGATAATAATTTTACATAATAAGGCATTTGATTAGATCAATGGGTATTTAATTAATTAAAGTTTTGGTTGTTACAATAAAGGGGTATTTTGTTAGCACATTTTTAGTTCTCATAAAGGATATCTTTATTAAGTGAAATTTCTAGCGTTTATAATACTCAAAAAATATTTTTAAAATTTTTATTTGGATTTCATTAATAATTTACACCACATCAAAGATCCTCAAAGTCAATTTTTCTACCCCATTTATGAGCTCTAATTCCAAGAATGTTCAATACTAATTAGAAAAATAAATTACCCAGCAACCCTACAACCCTGCTCAACTATGTGCACCAACAGAGATTCAAACTTCTAACATCCTTGTGTAAAGAGAACACCCTTTCCATTACTTCATATATTTTTTTCTTCTATATTTTATGATATATTTATTTATTTATATATATTTAAATACATTTGTTTTATCCATATATTTATTCATATAATTATATATATTTATATATTTATTTTTAAATATATTTATAATTAATGTTTATTTCTATATGGTTTATATATTTAAAAAGAAATTTTATATATAAATATGTTTAAATATTTATTTATAAAATTAAATTTTTATATGTAAATATATAGGACATGTGTGTGTGTGTTTATTGAAAACTAATAGTAAAATATGATAAATGATAAAATTTCAAGATCATAATATCTATATGAATGTAATCCTAATAAATAAATCCATCCTCCATGGAAAAAATTCAAAAATACCCTCTTAAATGAAACTTAAATTCCTCTCATGTTTAAAAATTAGGGTATCCCAACTAAAAACTATGTTTTGGAGGTCTTTTAGCCTTTTGACATTGAAAATATAGGGTATTGGGATAAATATATACTTATCATCATAGATCTCATCACAATATTTGATTTAACAGCTCGCGGGGCCCAAACAGACACTCAGATCAAAGTTAATAAATTTTTTTGAAGTTTAAGTCCTTTTTTCAACTTATATTAAGATATTTATTTATTTATTTTAACCAAAAATTGTCATTAAATGTCAATTAATCAATACAAATTAGTAATGTTTTTACTAATATATGGTTTTAATTATTTTACAAATCATTTTTCAGTAAATCTATAATATATTAAATGTAAATACATTTTTTTATTATATAAATCAATTTTAAGAAAATATATTATATTTATATCATTGTAAATATACTTATAACATTGAATATGATATTTGAAAGTATATAAAAAAATTTTTCATGAAAAATACCTTTTATTAATGCTAAAAAATGTTTTCCCCTAATAAATGGATAACCTTTATTAGCACTAAGAAAATGAATGATAAAGGGTTACCTTTATCAATGCTAAAAAAATCTCATAAAGGGTATCATTTTATCAATAAATGTTTTATAGCTAATAAAAGTACCCCCTTTATCAGTGTTTTTATAGTTTTATTAAAAGGTAGCACTTAATAACATGGTTTTTGTAGTGGAACTATAAAAAAAGAGGGTAGTAGCAGTGGTTATTTTGTGAACTGGTAGTAGTTTAAACTTTCACCTAATAATATAGTGGTAGTTTCAAAGACCTTAATGTATTGTACGGTCTCTATTAATTTAGTGAAGGTTTTATTTAATTTCACGGTGGTTTTGATATGTGTCTTTTTTAAATAATTTAGTGATAGTTGCAATTTTATTTAGCGGTGATTTTTTAAAAAAATACTTGGGAAAAAATATATTACATGAAACTAACCACCACTAAATATATTAGAGGCAGTTATGTCTACTAGCAGTTAAGGGTAACTGCCTCTAGACATAATTTTAATTAATCTAATTAGTGTTGGTTACTAAAAATAGATGGTAAATATTACAACTAGAACTTTTTTTTTCAAAATAATTAATAAACAACTATAAATATAAAAAAATTACATGCAATAAACTAAAATATAAATGTATTATAATCCCATCATACATACTTAATACATCCATATTCATATATACAAACATCCATAGTCATCATAACCTCAGTCAAAAGATACCTCAATCAACCCATACATCAGTCAACCCATACCTTATTCATCAATATATACATATAAAATATTTCCAACAACAACTCATGCCCAATATATGTCACTCCTTGACCTCCACATCATCTCATCAACTGAAATAAACCACATAATCTCATCAAATATAATAAAAAAACAAAAATTAAAACTAAACATGATAAATCAAAATTATAGTATAATAATTGATAAAATTTTAATGTACCATAGAATCTAAGAACCATCATGAATTCCTTCTGAAGAATATCATGGATCAGAATGGTCAACCTACTTTCTAATGCCTACATTTGTCACCAACAATGAAAACTAGAACATTTAAGAAAATTAATGCATAAAAGAAAAGAGATATAATATATTCTGAATGTTGCACATAAAATTTTCTATTCTTTTTATCATAGAGAATAAATTTTAACATAAAAAATAATATATCCTGAAAAACACTTTTAAGATATAAAATTACCTTTTTAATATGTGATTTAACACTTGAAATTGAAAAGGACTACACAAAAATTCTAAATAATTTTTAAATCAATATGAGGTTTGCTTTAAATTCACTTAAAAAAATTAAAGACTTTGATATCATATCATGTCCTATATTTCAAAAATAACAAAACTGTGTTTGTCCCATGATTCCATGTCAATATAAGGTATATTTCTATGGTTTTTTCCATTATATGCATGTTTTAGTGTTTTAAAACACTAAAAACTTATTTATGGTCATCCCGGAAAAAATGTAACTTGAACGATGTGTCATCAAATCCTATATTTCAAAATTCAACCTATGGTCATTTTCCTCTGATTTCAGGTCAATATAATGTCGTTTTCATAGTTTTGACCTCCAATACAAGTTTTTAAAGGCTTTTGTACCTTTAAGAAGTGTTTACCAAGTCACTTCAACCACACCACACATCAGATTCATGTGTTATATAGGCATACACATCCAAAATAACTCAACAGTAGTTTTATCGTGATTTCATATCAATATGAGTTCATTTTCTATGTTTTTGACCATTCCATGCGAATTTTAGTATTTTAAAACACTAAAAACACTTTTAAATAAATATTGAGAAAAAATTAGCTTGGAATGATGTTTCATCAGTTCCAACATTTCAAAATTAAATATAAGGTCATTCTTCTCTAATTTTAGGGAAATCTGACATTTGTTTCCTAGTTTTGACCCCCCCCCCCCAAACAAGTTTTTAAAAGCTTTTTTATCTATGAGAAGTGTTTACTAGGTCATTCTGACCACACCACATGTCATATTGACATGTTTTATGTGTTTACACATCAAAAATAACACAATAGTGGTTTTCACATGATTTAATGTCAATCTGAGGTCATTTTCTATGGTCTTGAACATTCCACAAATGTTTTAGTGTTTTAAAATACTAAAAGTGCATTTACAGCCATCCTTAGTAAAATTTTTCTTGGAATGATGTTCCATTGGTTCCTATACTTCACAATTCAATATTTGGTCACTTTCCAATGATTATAGGGAAATCCAATGTTGTTTTCCTGGTTTTTAACCCTCAATACATGTTTTTAAAATCTTTGGTACCCTTTAAGATGTGTTTATCGGGTTATTCCAATCACAACACATGTCTAATTGATGTTCTGTCTACACATACATGTAAAAAAATAACTCAAAAGTGGTTTTCCCATTATTCTATGTCAATATGAGGTCATTTTATATTTTTTTTACTATTCCACACACGTTTTAGTGTTTTAAAACACTAAAAATGTGTTTACATACATCCCAGAAAAACCATAACTCAAAATGAAGTGATGTTAAATCCTACATTTTAAAATTATATATATGGTCATTATCCTCTGATTTTAGGGTAATCTGACATATTTTTCCTAATTTTGACCCCCCAACACATGGTTTTAAAGGCTTTTATACCTTTAAGAAGTGTTTATCGATTCATACTGACCACATCCCACATCATATTGACATGTTTTATATGTGTACACATCAAAAATAACAAAATGGTTGTTTCCTCATGATTTTACATTAATATGAGCTATTTTACTATAGTTTTGACCATTACATGAATGTTTAAGTGTTTTAAAACATAAAAAACATGTTTATGGTCATAATAGGAAAACCATAACTAGGAATGAAGTGTCGTCGATTCTTACATCTCAAAATTAAATCTAAGTTTTTTTCCTCCAATTTCAGGGAAATATGATATCAGTTTCTTGGTTTTGACCTCCCAATACAAGTTTATAAAGGCTTTGGTACCCTTTAAGAAGTGTTTACCGACTCACTTTGACCACATCGCACATCGGATTGATGTGTTGTCTATTCATACACATAAAAAATAACTCAATTGTGGTTGTACCCTGATTACACATCAATATGAGGTTGTTTTATATGTTTTTACCATTCCATGCACATTTTAGTGTTTTAAAACACTAAAAATGTATTTATGGTCATCTTAGGAAAATGGTAACTCTGAATGATGTGTCGTCAGCTCCTACATTTCACAATTCAATATATGTTCGTTTTCCTATAATATTAAGGAAATATAATTTATTTTTTCTAGTTTTGACCCCTGTACACTTTTTTTAAAGGATTTTTTACCTTTAATAATTGTTTATTGATTGCACCATAATTCCCTATTTTATTTCACCCTTGCACCATTGTGTTAACCTTTTTTGTATTTAAAATTAAAAATATAATAACACATTTAACTCCATGTTTTATTTAATAATATAATGTTTATCACTATTAAAAAGGTTAATTTCACTTGTTTTGATGATTTCTTTCTAAGTGGAAGTGATTTGGAGGGCTCAGGAAAAAGTTAAAGAAAAAGAGACAAAACTGCATAAGAATCCAAGCACACATGTGGACTCTACCACACACTACAGCTAATATGTGAATCCAATAGGGTTTAATTTTTTTATTCTAGTTTTAAATATAGTGGGATACAAATCTTATTAAGACACCCAATCCAAATTCGTCCATTAATTAGACTAATCGAACCTATTTTTCCAAGGAAAATAATATGCACAAAGTCAAAAGTTGGCTTCTAAATTTTGGAAATATATCATATTTTATACATAATATGGCTGAGAATTTTGACATGGATATTGATAGGATTTATTACATAATTTTTTGTCTTTTTTCTAAGTCATTATAAGGTAGTATACTAGCCAAAAATCATGGGTCAAGTGTTATCTCGAAATATGGGTGCCTAAAACCACCTCCCATTTTGGATATTAAAGGGAACCTTGAGCACCTCATTTATGAGTTCTACTAGGAAGAACATATATGACATTTTTGATACCCAAATGAGTATTCTCTTCATCCTATATGTTCTGGAGGCTAGAGGGATTTCTTCTTCAATATCTATGGCTTCCTCTCTTTCTATAGAGTTCTAAACTCCTTGTGATCACCTAGGGAGGAACGTGATGTAAATAACAAGCTTATTATATGTAATATTTGAATGATATTTTAAATTCCAAGTTGTTATGTTTATTCTATTCATCCTCACTTATTATTTAATTATTTAATGTACTGGTATTTCATTCTCAAACTCATATGATCATGTTTGTAGGTACCCATTCATGTGATGTTTCACACACTATTCAGAACTTATTATTCCCCCTTTCAATTGTGGTGTTTGTGTGGTTAATATTGGTAAATTTAACTCTCATAACACTATCATGGAAATGTATATTTATTTCATGGTTTCATACTAAAACAACAACAAAAATATGGACAACATGTCTAGTTCTTCATGTGATTCCTCATTGTGTTTTGTTTATGAAGTCAGACACAAATCACTCTATCATCAGCGGTAGTCGGTGAATCATTTTGGGTCTATAACCAAACACTATAAGGTATACTAGTATAAAATCAGTAAAATTATGATTATATATGTTAAAAAATAGAGATTAAAATATCTAAACTATATCTCTTGAAGCAATAAAGGATGTGCATCATGACATTTCCCCAGGTTGATCATGCTTAATCAATACTATTAATTTCCACTTTTTTTATTACTTTCCTTTTTCTATTGGATTCTTAGATCTTAAAACCCAATGTTTTTCAAACTATAATTCCTATTTTATTTTCATAATAACAACCTTATTTTTTAATTAATGATCTAAGGCTCCATCAAGAGATGACTAAGGGTTCCTGCTATACCGCAGAAATTCTAGTAAAAAAATTCTAATTTGACCCGCACAACAACAAGATCAAATTTTCGCACTATTTTTAGGTAGCCAATATCTTTTTTTCATCTTATTTATTTATTTTATTTTTAATTTATTACCCCTTTCAATATTTCCCCCTTCCCTTTTGATTTTCTTTTGTTTTTGTTTTTGTCTTTGTTTTTGTGTTTTTCTTCTTCTCTCTCTCTTATTCTTCTATCTATCTCTATAATCATATAATATACTACTCTCTTTTATTTTCTCCATTAATTATTCTTAAGTATTTTTATTTTATTCATCTTCCATTAAATAAATTAAAACAAAAAATGACTAAATAAACAACAAACAAACTAGACATCATTGTTTCATGAAAAGTCTAGAAAAGAAATATTACTTGAATTATACCTAGAAATTGAAGACACTTCTATCAAAAAATAAGTCATATTGAGTAGAAAGAATATATTAACACTGAGGAACCACTTGTGTAACCTCAAGTGATCTTAAACCAATCTAAGAGTAAACTAACTCAAACCCCATAAAACATGGCTAAAAATAACTAGACCTTAAAAGAACTGACCACCCCATATGTGGAGTACCAACATGTGTACATCCAATACCCTAAGGAATAATCCAACTTTATGCTGAGATCGAGCCTCATCCTCCTCCTTTCAAAATTCAATAATCTTCTTGGTGAGGTCCCTCACAAAAATCCTATGGAGTTTCACATATTTTTCTTCACCATGAAACCCCAAAATGTGATTAAGGACCTCATTATATTTAGGGACTTCCCTTTCTCCATTGATAGTGTATCCAAAGACTAGATATACAATATTCATACCATAATTTTGGGATAGAATAACCTAATACAACTCTTTAAATATATATCCTTCCCTACCTCCTAAACTGCAACAATTAGAAAAAAATTGTGGCATTAAACAATTATAAGGAGATACCCTTCATGAATATTGGGAAAGATTCAAAAGAATTTGTTCAAGCTTCCCCCACCACCAAATTAGTGAAAATTTTATAATTTAATAAATATATTAGGGAATTTTCCCCATGGATAATGGAATTATAGATTTTGTAGCTGGTGATTCCCTGTTGGATAAAACTCATGCAGTCTCTTGTGACTTAATATCCAAAATGGCTCCAAATTGAAAACAATTTGGTACATGAGAAATCTCACTAACCCAAGGAGTTCATGAGGTAATAAATTAATCCATATAATAAAATTTAGATAATAAAATTTATGATATGCATACCCTTTTAATACAATTAGCTCAATTACAGTGTAATTTACACTCTCCACCCATTCCATTGCATTCTGTTATTTATTCTGATAACACTCATTTGTCTGACTTGTTTCCACAACTTATGGATTAATCTGAGTCTTTTGTAGTATTATTAAATGGGATTCCTTTTAATAAAGAACCTCCCTTCAAGAAATATAACTTCATGCCAAATCAAAACCTTGTGTGGAAATCACAACCACAATACTGACAGGGAGGCAACTCGAGCTACCCTAAAAAATAGTATCAACAAGGCTAATGTATGGAACCTTCTTATCCTTCACCATCTCAAAATAATACTCCTCCTCGAAAATATGAACCAATACTTGAGGAAATAGTGAAACAATTGAAATCCCAAAACATCAATTTATAATATACCACACAATCTTCCATTCAACACCTATGAAATCTAGTGGGATAATTGGAAAAGTCCATTAGTGAGATAAAGATGTAAGGTTCTATACAACTACCATCCTAACCTATTTATAATCAAAAGGATAAAGGTAATTTATTTGAAATCACACTTTATAGTGGTAAATAAGTTTCTTCTTCTAATTATTCTACTTAATAGGCATTTCCCCCTCTTGATAACTATTTTTACCTACCCTTAAAAGATTCAAGTAAAGAAAAACAAGACAAAAAGGGTAAACAAATTATCATTGAGGATTCCCCTAAATAATCCATTCTTATCTCTTTCCCCAAAACACTCTCTAATTCTAATAAAAAAAATTATAATGTGATTGATAATGGTATAATGGATACATTTAAAAAGGTATAAGTTAAAATTACGTTATTGGAGCAATTAAAAAATCCATCCCTATGCCAAATTTAATAAAGATATTTTCACCCATATATGGTGGCTGAAGGGGAATGAGTAAGTAAACCTGAGAAGGAATGTATCAACTTTGATACAACCAGTTATTCTAACAAAATTCAAGGATCTGGGCACTTTCAAGATACCTTGCCCTATAGGGGATAATTTCTCTTTAGATGCAGTGATCAATTTTGGTTCATTAATTAATGTAATTCCCCATTTCATATATACTTCTATGTAGGTTATAGACCTTAAACCTACATAAATTATCATGAAACTTTCCAATCGAAGCACAACACACCCATCGGGATTGATTGAGGATGTCCTCATAAGGTTGAAGAATCTCATCATCCCCACAAACTTCTATATTCTTGATATGTAAGATACCTAAACATAAGGACATGATCCTCTCATAATTGGAAGGTCATTACTTAAAACAAAAAATATGATCATTAACATTCACAATGGTACACTATCCATGGAGTTAGGTGGTGAAAAAGGTATGTTTAATATCTATGATTCTATGAAACCCCCCATTGAATTACACTCCACTCCACCTATCTATTCAATAGAAGTGATCTCGAATGACACACACACACACCAAATTATCTCATAGACTCATACTATGATTCATTTTTCTATTCTTCACCCTTATATGATGTGATTTTTGATTCATGTTGTGAGTGTTGTTTGGGTTCATAAAAGTGTAAAATTTGTGCTCTAATTTATGAGTGTATTTATTCTGAGGCACCCATGACTATCGATGATTTTATAAATCTCGTTTCCATTGATTCTCTTTCCTTAGAGAATAAACATGAGAAGATAGACAGTTTCATGGACCACACTCCCCCTAAATCCCCTTCCTCAATCCAAAAACCACTTGTGTTGGAATTAAAACCACTTCCATATAATTTAAAATATTAATATCTTGATTATATTGACTAACTACCCATCATTATTTCCAATAACCTCTATCCACAATAATAATAAAAAACCCTAGACCTTTTAAGAGAATATACAAAGGTAATAGAATGGAAATTGGATGATATTTATAAGATTAGCACATATATTTTCATGCACTATATAATTTTATATGATGAGGCTAAAACTATACAGAAAAATCAAGGTTGGTTGAATCCCACCCTCCCTGAAGTGATAAAATTAGAGATTAGTAAAATTCTTTCTTCTGGGATCATTTATCCCATATCTAATAGTAAATGGGTTTGCCCAGTGAAAATTATTCCTAAAAAGTGGAATAGTAGTAGTGTCAAATGAAAGGAATTAATTGGGTCCAAAACATGTGTAAATAGTTTGTGAGTATGTATTCACTACCATTGACTGAATTAAGCAACACAAAAGGACCACTTTACTCTACCTTTCATTTACCAAATGTTGGAAAGATTGGTTATTAAGTACCATTATTGTTTCTTTGATGGATATTCAGGTTATTTTCAAATCCATATATCACTTGAGGATCAAGAAAATATTTATGGAAGATTTTATGGATTATTTCATGGTTTATGGATCTTCCATTGATGATGGTTTAGCACACCTAGGTCATTCCATCCACCGTTTCATTGAAAATGATCTTGCATTTAATTATGAGAAATTCCATTTCATGGTTGACTGGGGGCTAGTTCTTGGTCATGTTATTTTAAGTGATATAATTCAAGTGGATAAATCAAAAATTGAATTAATTTCATCCCTTCTATAACCAAAAAGTGTTCATGAGGTGTGATATTTCTTGGTTTATGCCGGTTTTTACCACTGATTCATTAAATAATTTAGTAATATCACATTCCATTATCTCAATTATTACAAAAAGATTCTAAATTCGTGTTTGATAAAAATTGTGGGGATTCATTCAATTCACTAAAAAGGATTCTCACATCACCTCCCATCATCCAACCACGAAGGTGGGATCTCACCTTTGAACCTC
Source organism: Viscum album (assembly GCA_963277665.1). NCBI lineage: Eukaryota > Viridiplantae > Streptophyta > Magnoliopsida > Santalales > Viscaceae > Viscum > Viscum album. The sequence goes on along the minus strand of OY728139.1, from coordinate 530,334,208 downwards.
TGTGTGATGACTCTAACTTTATATTTGGGGAAGTTTTATCACAAAGTGTTGATAAGGCTTCTCATGTCATTGAATATTCCTCACGTACCCTTAACCCTTCCCAAGAAAACTACATGACTACTGAAAAATAACTTCTTCAATTGTGTTTCCTTGTAAAAATTCCATCATATCTTATTAGGTAAAAATTCATTGTGTTTTCTGATCATTTTTCCCTTCGTTTTCTCCTTAAAAAACCTAAACCAAATCCCCACCTCATATGGAGTATTATCCTACTCTATGAGTTTGAACTTGACATTAGAGATAAGATAGGATTGTAAAATATGGTGGTTGACCACATTAGCAAGATTTACCCACCATTGGACCACCATTTTGACTCATCCATTCTCATTGGATAATTATTTCTTCATGAGAACCTTTGTGATGTTTTGGACCTTACCCCTTGGTATTCAGAAATTGTGAATTTTCTAGAAGCATCTAGGGTCCCCACTAATTTTTTCACTTGACCATCCCATAAATTTAAGCATGATTCGTGATGGTAAATTTGGTATGAACCATACTTGTGAATAATTTGTAGTGACCAAGTTGTTATTTAGTGTGCCTTTGACCATGAGTTAACCTATGTTTTTCACTTCTGCCACACTTTGGCTACTGGGGGCACTTTTTCTCTCAACATATAGCTCTAAGTTTCTTTGACTCAAGACTTTATTAGACATCATTTATAGAGATTTTGATCAGTTTTGTAAGTCATGTAAACGATTTCAATTCACCAGGAATATCTCCAAGAGGAATTAAATGTCCCAACAAGCCATTCTATTTTTTGAAATCATCAATTCATAGGGAATTGAATGTAATGAACTAACCTAGGTTTCCCTAAAACTTGGAACCCAGCCCATTCCATCACATACCCGAAGGGCATTCCCAATCCCCATGGGCTGGTGACAAGCACCTGGGAATCGAACAACACAATAGAGGGAATGATTTCACCCAACCTAAAAACCCACATGGAGTATATGTACTAAACAAAAGAGGAATAGTGGAAGATGATGAAAATATATATACCATAACTATAAGAAAACAATAGAAATAGACAGCAACAAAAGTATCTAAAAACTCCAAAGGACAAGTCCAACTGTAAAGGACCCCAAAACAAACAGTTACTCCAAACAATGTCATGGACAAGCTCCCTTTGTCCCAACACCATCTACCCAACCAGCTGACACAAACCTCACTACCTCACTATAGTGCCTTAATTTTCCCTAAATTGGAAGACAAACAAAGGTCTACACACCGCCGAATCGGTGCACATGATGTGAGATAATCGACTCTGTAAGATCTCACCCAGGTGTTCTATATAAAGTCTCTATATAACAATTCTCATATTCACATTTTAAGTAAAAACATGGCATGATAAGAAGTAAAGTAGTTTTATAGAAAACATGGTAAACATTTCCCTTTTTCCACAGTTATAAACAAAAGAAGGTATATCAATTTCAAATCAAATTTTTCATATCATCTTTCACAAGAATAAACAAGAATATAAAAGCTAACTCAGAAATCCAAGAAATAAAAAATAGAAGCACATGTATCAAAACACAAAGGAATACTACAGGTCTAGGCTACAGACTACTTGTACCATAATAATCAAGTGCACAAATTAGTTCCTAGAATAACATTCCTAATAAGTATAGGAATACCCCATGTGTAAACCCCCCAATAATTTCAATATCAGTTCCCTAGAATAATGGGCCTAGAAAATAGAGGAAATCCCCAGGACAAACCTCTTTGATGATCAAAAAATAATGGATGATGGCCTCAAGCTAGACATTCCACCTAAGTACCCAAGGTAACCCATGTTCTCTTTTTCACATTTCATTTAAATGCTTTTAAACCCATTTCAAACTTCATTTCAATGCTTCAAAAATACCCCTTTTCCGTTCCATTTATCAATAACTAGCGAAAACCATTTTTTTAATTAAAATTTTTCTCAACACTCAAAAAACATTCATGACAATCTTTCATTTTGTAAAGAAAAACAACAATATCCAATATCATAGTCTATAGACAGAACCACCTACCTCAAAACTCAGGTCGCACATGCCCATAATGGAATCCACCAACAATAAATTCCCAATGATGACAATATAAGGCCTTAGAATACAATCCACATCAATATTGATTCAATTTAGAAGACAAGGGTTTGTTGGAAGAGAGTAAACATACATACCTCAAAGAATAACACCTTCTGCAACATAACCAATGAAGGAAAAGGCCTCCGGAATGAGATCACACAACAGATCTAGGATGAAACCAAGAAGAAACACCATCTTAACCCAAAATATTTTAACATGCCACCCAATGATGATATCATGATAAAATTCAATGAAGAAATGGGAAGACAAATTACTCAAGGAGACACACCACAGTTGCAACAGAGATCAGATGTCTAACAGATCGATTTGGATGGAAAGGTGTCTTTGAAAAATTCCTAGGAGAGACCCTAGGTCGAGGGTTAAAGTGTAAGAACCCAGATCTTCGTTTCAGTTATGTCTTTCTTTTTCCTGGGTTTTTGAGAAAAGAAGAGTTTCTTGAAATTTTGAAGTTCACGCCGTGTACTTTCTGAGTACACGTCGTGTATTCCCTTGTCGCACCAGGCCGTGTGCTGGCCATGTCCGGGCCACACACACGGTGTGTAGGGGTGAAGTGGAGGCCACATAAAGTAGATTATAGAAAACTAGAGTACACACCGTGTACTCAAGAAGTACACACTGTGTATTTTCTTTTTTTTCATTAAACGGATCGGGGTCACGCCTAATCAACAGAAATGTCTTCTTCTCCAGTGCCTTCGACTAAGAGCGACCCGTACAACCACGGATCTTCTCCGAGCCCCCGAGCCTCCGTCCGTTCTCCTAATATACTGTTGTCAATTGCGTTGGAACCGCAGTGGTGAGTTATTCCTTCTCCTAGAGCCTTGTTTTCCAATTCCTCCTCTTTCTTAAGTTATCATGGGTTGAATGTTTTGTGAGTTTTCATAGATCTATGTCGTTATGAGGAGAATAAAGCCTCATGGTTCAATTATATCAATATCCTAGGATATAGGTAGGTGGTTTGTGCCTTAACTTTCGATGTCTTTGAGTTTTATGTGAAAATCCCACCAATACCCGTGAACGGGGTATTGTGTTTTACCTTTTTTTCCTTGTGGTTATTCCTGCTTTGCTTGCATTCTTCTGTAGAGGTAAACTGATCATGTTTGTGGATAATTGTTGTGCTTGGATGTTTTTCCCATGCTTTGTTCTTGTTGCAACCTTTGAGTCTCTTAAGCCTTTGTCCGTTGTACTTGTTTCCATGCCTTGTGATCATAGGACGGAATGATGTTGTTAACATGCTTGTTGCTCTATAGAGTGTTTAGCCAAGTACCACTATAGGTGTACTTTGGATAGCCAAGTAGCTCTATAGGTGTACTCTGGCCTTATAGCATTAATATGAACTGACTGGCAGGGGACCGTGAGAACCCTATGCAATAGACTATAAGGGATAGACTGAGTGAGCTTCCCAGAGAGTCTTAGATATTATAGACTATATGGGGATAGACTGAGTGAACTTCCTTAGAGAGTCTTGGACATTATAGACTACAGGGGGTAGACCAAGTGAGCTTCCCAGAGAGTCTTAGTTATTACAGACTACAGGAGGGTAGACCGAGTGAGCTTCCTCAGAGAGTCTTTACTTTGTTTGGATGTCTTTAAAACCTTCCCAGGAAAGAGGAGGAATTGACTGAGTGAGCTTCCTCAGAGAGTTTGTGGTATACCTGAGGCTATAATAGGATTGACCGAGTGAGCTTCCTCAGAGAGTCTCTAGACCTTGGGTCCAAGAGGGTTAGACCGCATGATCTCCCTCAGAGATTCCCTGACTACCCTAGACTATAAGGGGAATTGACCAAGTGAGCTTCCCCAGAGAGTCTTATAATATTCGTATGACCAAACCAGAGGGGTTAGGCTGAGTGCACTGCCCAGAGGGTTGTGGTACTTCTTGGATAGGACCAGAGGGGATGGTTGTGAGTACTTCCTAGGGGGTTTCCTATTTGTGTTAGTTGTTGATTCACCAATACTTGTTTTATATAATCCTTTTTACTGCTTACTGATTACTATTTTCTATGGATGCTAATGTTTAATTCTTTTGTACTATTACCTGCCATATACTCACTGACTATTAGGAATAGATATTCGGGTGGATACCTACTGGGATTTAGTCTCACACCTTGTTTGGGTCATGTTTTTGGGCCCAAACAGACTATGTTGTTGTAGGTATAGACAAGGGTAAGTGCCCTTAGACTTCTGGTAATTGATTGCTTTGGAGCAGGAGGGAATGGGACCAAGCTTTGGCTTGTGATGCTGAGGAGTTGTTTACTTTATTTTGTACTTTTTTTGGTACTATTGTATTTTTCAGCATTGTAACTTGTTTGGATGATTTCCTAGATATGTATCATGCATCATTTCATATATATATATATGAGCTCCAGTTGTTTGCTGATTTAGTCATTCCGCTGTTTATTATTGTTGGGTTATTTATTGCTTCCGCTATTTCATTTTTATTTACTTCTGCTATGTATACTGCCAATGAGGGAATAGTTTCCCCACCATCACACCCAAGGACCTCGCTACTAGTCGGCAGCCTCTGGCATTTGGGGAAATTTTCTTGAGGCCATGTGACCAACCGGGTACGGGGCGCCTCTGGGTGGCTTCTGGAACCGAGATGTTACAAAGTGGTATCAGAGGATTTATTTTCTCTTGATTTACTGTTTGGAGCCTTTATCCAGGGATAGGATGGATTCGGTACTTGGTAATAATTTTTTCCTAGGAGTAGCTAACCTGTGTACAGGGAAAAGCCACACTACCTTGTTTATTGCAGTTTTCTGGTCTTGAGATTTTACGGTTGATATGATTTCACCTAGAGTGATTCACATGACTTCTGTTTTTATTGTTGTTGCTATTATGGTTCTATTTCTGTCACAACCCGATGAGATGAGGGTATGTCATCTCATGCATCATATAGGCACTTGTTAGAAATAACATGCCATGCATTCTTAACATGCCATCTTGGGTGATTTAGCTATTTCATGTTGTTGTGATAGACTTTGTGTATATTATGCATGCTATTGTGATAGATGATTTGATAGAATCCATGTTGTTTGATAGAGGACTGTTTGTATTGTACCTTGCTTAAATGAATGCCAAATTTTGGTTCTGGAGGTGTTATGGGCCCTCTTGAATCGTACATTGGTGAATCATTGACCTATTTTCCTTATATATGACGGTTTTGGATGCGAAGATTTGGTTCGTGGGGAGTATGGGACCTCACGGATCGGAATTTGGCACCTTCATGCCTTGTTTTCTGTGTTTTTGGGCTTCGGTTCAGTTTCTGAGCTACTGCCTGGAAAAACCCAGAATACACGATGTGTACTTTATGACTACACGCCGTTTAGTTTCAGACCGTGTCACTGACTGTGTGAGCAAGAACACGATGTTGAGGAAATGTTTTTAGGAACACGCTGTGTATGGTAGGTGCACGCCGTGTAGTATAGAGTTGTGTACCCGGCCGTGGCACTAACAACACGGGCCGAGGAAGCTCAAGTAGAACACGTCGTGTTGGTAAATAACACGCAGTGTAGTCTTGTTCCAAGTACACGTCTGTGTCACGAACAACATGGTTCAGGGTTATCTTATCCTATACACACCATTGTTTTTGGAAAACGTCATGTAAGGGTCATCCATGTAGCCGATCATGTAACTAAAAACACAGGTTGCTGAAACCTTTTCTAGTACATGTTGTGTCCTTAGTGAACACGTTGTGTAGTCTAGGGTTAAGAGGACCGTGTGGGTTAGCCATGTAAAGAGACTCGGGCAGGGGAATAGAGTTCAAGTACATGTCGTGTGTGGGGACAACACGCTGTGTAGTTGGGGTGTTACACGACCAGAGTGGCAGGAGTACACACCCATGTCTTTGGTTTAAGAGAACACGCCATGCAGTTTTTATACACGTTGTGTAGTCGTGTTTTGTAAACTCGAATATTTCCTTCTCCTGTTCCCGTTTTGTACTCTTGTGTTCTAAGTCTTTGATAATCCTGATCTGAGGTGTGCTTTTGATCTTTTCAGAGCTAGACCCTCGAGATGTCATCCGGTAGTACATCAGTTTCTAGATGGTGATCAGACACTGGATATGGCCAATCAGGGACCTCCTGCAGATCCTCCTATGGTGCCAGCCTTGGCACCAGCAGTATTACCCGTCATAGGCGCCGATACGCAGTTCAGGGAGGACTTCTTGAGGATGATTCATATTTTTCAAGGGGTGTCGCCTCCTACCCCGTCGATGGCCGAATTGACGCGGGTCTTTCAGTAGTATCATCCTCCTACTTTCTCAGGGGATGGAGTACCCCAGGCTGTAGAGTCATGGTTAGAGGCCACGCTGATGATATTTGAGTATCTGGAGATACCCCCAGACAAAAGGGTAAAGCTGGCCACTTATATACTCTGTGACACTGCCAAGAGGTGGTGGGAGGTGATTTCGCAGTTAGGGTGCCAGAAGATTATGTCTTGGGACGACTCTCACCGCACATTCTATGACTAATTTTACCCAGAGACCTTGAGGGCTGACCAAGACCGGGAGTTTATGAGTCTGTAGCAGGGTACTCTTTCTATTAGGGAGTACTCGTCCCGCTTTACCGAGCTGCAGCGCTTCACGCCAATCCCAGCAGGTGATGAGTTGTTCCTTGCTAGGAAGTTCGAGGATGGTCTCATGCAGGAGATCTGTTCCCAGGTGAATATCTTCAGGTTGACTTCGATATCCTCCATCGTCAACCAAGCGCTAATCACTGAGCGCAACCTGAGGGATTCTGGAGCTGTGAGCCAGTGTGGTTCAACATCCATAGCTGGTGTTCCTCCTATGGATAGTAGGAAGCGTCGTATAGAGTCTTCTCGAGGAGATCAGGGTAGGCGGGATGTATCTTCTGGCAGCCAGGTTGTATGCTACCAGTGCGATAGGAGTGGTCATACTAGGCCTCAGTGCCAGAGAGACCCGATGGAGTGCCGATCTTGTGGAAAGATGGGCCATCTTCAGCGCTTATGTCTAATATTCTCACCTTCAGCTAGTGGTAGGGGTTCTTCTATAACCCCGCATTCAGGAGATGATTCACCAGTTTCACACCAGTCTAGGAACTGGAGTTCTTTTGGCCGTTCGGGCCGAGGTGGAGGTCGCGGCCACGGTGATCAATCACTAGGTTACTAGCGATAGTAGAGTGGGTCATCTCAGAGTGGTCAGCCAGGGGTGTAGGGCCACGGTACAGGCTAGAAATTCTCCATGGAGTAGACCTATCAGGAGCAGGATCTCGTCCCTTCTACAGTTCGAGGTACGAACTTAGTAGCCTCAGTTTTATCTTCAGCCCTTTTCGATACTAGTGATTCGCATAGTTTTATCTCTGTTGCTGTTGTGGAGAGCCTTGGGCTCTGTATCTTTTCGTCTGCCAACTTTTTGACTCTTGACACACCATTGGGAATGAGGACATCTAGCGTACGTTAGTGCAGATAGTGCCCTATTGAGGTTGCAGTGTGTCTTTTCTTATGGGACCTCTATGTCCTAGAGATGATGGGATATGACGTCATTCTTAGGATGGATTGGTTGGTTCCCTTCCAGGTAGTCGTCGATTTCTATCGCCGCAGGGTGAGTTTAGTATCACCAGGGGGTGGATATTTCCTTTATAGAGGTGAGTGGGATGTCTAGGCGGGTAGAGCTGGATCAGAGCATCATGGGCTAGGAGGAGTTATAGCCCATATTGCCAATCTTTATCTGGATGACCAGGGGACTTCACAGTTAGACTTTCCTCCAGCGGTGGATCATTTCAGGGATTCCTTTCCAAAGGCCTTTTCAGGTTTTCCTCTGGAGAATGAAGTATACTTATCGATTGATCTCATGCCAGGAGCGGCACCGGTGTCCATTCCTCCTTATAGGATGTCTACACCTGAGTTGCAGGATCTCAAGAAGAAGTTGGAGGAGTTTCAGGAAAATGGTTTCATCTGACCTAGTACTTCTCCTTGGGGTACGCCTGTCCTATTTGAAAAGAAGGCAGACGACACCCTTTGGATTTTTGTGGATTATCGGAAACTAAACCAGTTGACGGTCAAGAACTGATATCCCTTGTCGAGGATCGATGACCTCTTTGATCAGCTTCGAGGAGCCTGGGTGTTATCAAAGATCTATTTGAGGTCCAGTTATCATCAGTTTCACGTTAGACCATCAGATATACCTCTTACATCCTTCAGGAGCAGTTATGGTCTATACGAGTATACATTCATGTCGTTCAGTCTCATGAACACGCCATCAGTTTTTATGGCACTGATGAACCGAGTGTTCCATCCATACTTGGATTCCTTTTTGGTGGTTTTTGTGGATGACATATTGTTGTACTCTCACACTTGACACGACCATGCCACACATATTAAGATCGTTCTGAGTACACTGAGAGAGCATCGGTTATATGATAAGCTCTCGAAATGCCACTTTTGGATGGATCAGATTCACTTTCTGGGTCATGTTATCTCAGAGACAGGAGTATCAGTGGACCCAGAGAAAGTGAGAGCTGTACTTTCCTGGGAGTAGCCGAAGAATGTCTTTGAGGTGTGGAGTTTTCTAGGGTTGTTTGGTTACTACAGGCGTTTCATATAGGACTTTTCACGCCTAGCATCACCGCTGACAGGTCTGACCAAGAAGGGGGCGAAGTTTTTATTGTTAGATTCTTGTGAGTCATCCTTTTAGGAGCTAAAGGGGAGGTTGATGTCAGCACCGATACTAGTCTTTCTATATCCAGTAAAGGGCTATACTGTTCACTATGATGCTTTAGGTATCGAACTGGGAGGTGTGCTTATGCAAGGAGATGGGGTCGTTGCTTACGGGTCTCAACAGTTGAGGCCACATGAGAGGAACTACCCAACGCACGATCTGGAGTTGGCAGATGTTGTTCATGCCTTACGTTGTTAGAGACACTACCTTCTGGGAGAGAACTTTGTGGTTTTCACCGACCACAAGAGTCTCAAGTATATCTTCACTAAGAGTGATCTGAATCTAAGACAACGCTGGTGGGTCGAGTATCTCTAGTCTTTCGACTTCAAGCTCGCCTATACGCTGGGAAAGGGAAATGCAGTGGCTGATGCGTTGAGATGGAGAACTCAGATTCAAGAAGTTCATTAGGCCAGCAATGAGTGGAAGCTTATATATTTTTTTCTCTAAGATGCATTTGGAGGTGCACGACAGACAGGGATAGACTTACCTATCTTCTATAGGTGTTACCTCTTCTCTTCTTGATCGGGTATGGATGAGGAAGCTATCAGGCTCAGAAGGCATAGTCCTGTGAAAGAGTGTGCCAGGAGAGGACCCTCTTCCTGGATGGACAGTGGGAGAGGATGAGATCTTGCATTTTCAAGGACGCGTATGGGTGCTAGCAGACATATGCGAGGAGCTGATGCGGGATTTTCATTCCTCGGTTTGGGAAGTTCATCCTAGCGTCACCAATATGTATCATGATCTACACCGCCAGTACTGGTGTCCAGGTATGAAGAGAGATGTTGTTGGTTTTGTCATGAGATGTTCTACTTGTTAGCAGGTGAAAGCAAAGCATCAGCGACCAGCAGGGCTTTTACAGCAGTTACTCATTCCTGAGTGGAAGTGTAACGATGTTGCGATGGACTTTGTGACCGGGTTACTGTGGTCACCTCGAGGGAGTGATGTTGTTTGGGTTGTCGTTGACAGGATTACGAAGGTTTCTCACTTCTTGTCGGTCAAGGAGACCTTCAGTGTTGATGAGCTGGGACGTTTGTGCATCCGAGAGATTGTACGTCTACATGGAGTTCCACACTCCATTGTTTCAGATAGGGATGCGCGCTTTACTTATCAGTTCTTGTAGGGACTTCAGAAGGCTTTGGGTATGCAGGTACTTTTGAGTACAACATACCATCCCCGGACTGATGGCTAGTCTGAGCGCACGATCCAGGTGCTTGAGGATATGCTCTGAGCTTGAATTCTTGAATTTGGAGGTTATTGGGAGAATCATATTATTCTTTTGGAGTTTGCCTATAACAACAGTTTCTAGGAGACTATTCAGATGGCACCTTACGAGGCTTTGAACGGTAGGCCATGCCGATCACCCTTATGCTGGCTGAAGGTAGGAGAGGCAGCTTTGCTGGGACCTCGTCTTGTTCAGGAGACCTCATAGCAGATAGAGTTGATTCGGAAGAGGATGGCTACAGCACAGTCTCGGCAGAAGTCTTATGCTGATCAGCGGAGATGACCTCTGGAGTTCGAGGTCGGGGATCAGGTTTTCCTGCATGTCGCACCAAGGTTGGGACAAAAGAGGATTCGAAGACAGGGTAAGCTTTCACCATGGTACGTCGGGCCATTTGAAGTGTTGGAGAGAGTTGGGTCGGTTGCCTATTGGTTGCAGTTAACTCAGAGGTATCGGGCTATGCACGACATCTTCCATGTTTCTTAGCTCCGACGTTACTTTTCAGACACCTCTCATGTCTTTCAAACCGAGGAGGTTAAGCTTGAATCAAATGCGTCATTTGAGGAGCATCCCATCCGGTTTTTCAATCACTGTATGAAGGTTCTCCATATCCGGTTTGTTCCTCTAGTACGGGTGCTATGGCAGCATGGGCGAGTGCAAGATGAGGCTTGGGAGAGGGAGGCTGATGTACGATCACAGTGGCCGGAGCTGTTCGGGGTTTCTTCTTCTACACCTCGAAAGGAAAATTTGAGGATGAATTTCTTTAAGGGGGGAATTTTGTAAGAACCCGGATCTTCATTTCAGGTATGTCTTTATTTTTCTTGGGTTTTTTAGAAAAGAGGAGTTTCTGAAAATTTTTGAAGTACACACTATGTAATTTCTGAGTACATGCCGTGTACTCCCTTTCCGCGCCAGGCCGTGTGTTGGCCATGTCCGGGCCACACACACGATGTGTAGGGGTGACGTGGAGGCTGTTTAAAGTGGATTACGAAAAAGTAGACTACACGCCGTGTACTCAAGAAGTACATGCCGTGTATTTTCTTTTTTTTCATTAAACGGACTGGGGTCCCACCTAATCGACCGAACTGTCTTCTTCTCCAGCACCTTCGACCAAGAGCAACCTGTATAGTCGTGGATCATCTCTGAGCCCCCAAGCCTCCGTCCATTCTCCGAATCGACCATCGTCGATTGCATTGGAACCGAAGTGGTGAGTTCTTCCTTCTCCTAGAGCCTTGTTTTCCAATTCCTCCTCTTTCTTAAGTTATCGTGGGTTGAACGTTTTGTGTATTTTCATAGATCTATATCGTTCTGAGGAGAATCAAGCCTCGTGGTTAAAGTATATCGATCTCATAGGATCGAGGTAGGTGGTTTGTTCATTACCTTTCAATGTATTTTAGTTTTATGTGAAAATTCCAGCAATACCCGTGAACGGGATATTGTGTGTTTACCTTTTTGCCCTTGTGGTTATTCCTACCTTGCCTGGATGCTTTTGTAGAGGTAAATTGATCATGTTTGTGGATAATTGTCATGATTGGATGTTTTTCCCATGCTTTTTTATTGTTGAAACCTTTGGGTCTCTTAAGCCTTTGGTCGTTGTACCTGGTTCCATGCCTTGTGATTTTAGGATGGAATGATGTTGTTAACATTCTTGTTGCTCTGTAGACTATTTATCCAAGTAGCTCTATAGGTGTACTTTGGTTATCCAAGTAGCTCTATAGGTGTACTCTAGCCTTATATCATTAATATGCACTGACTGGCACCGGACCGTGAGAACCCGGTGCTATAGACTATAAGGGATAGACCGAGTGAGCTTCCCATAGAGTCTTAGATATTATAGACTATACAGGGACAGATCGAGTGAGCTTCCTCAGAGAGTCTTGGACATTATAGACTACAGGGGTAGACCGAGTGAGCTTCACAAGGAGTCCTAGTTTTTATAGACTATAGGATGGTAGACCGAGTGAGATTCCTGAGAGAGTCTTTACCTTGTTTGAATGTCTTTAAAACCTTCTAAGGCTAGAGGAGGAATTGACCGAGTGAGCTTCCTTAGAGAGTTTGTGGTATACCTGAGGCTATAGGAGGATTGACCGAGTGAGCTTCCTTAGACAGTCTCTAGACCTTGGGGCCAAGAGGGTTAGACCATGTGATCTCCCTCAGAGAGTCCCTAACTACCCTAGACTATAAGGGGAATTGACCGAGTGAGCTTCCCTAGAGAGTCTTATAATTTTTTATGACCAAAACATAGGGGTTAGGTTGAGTGCACTGCCCAGAGAGTTGTGGTACTTCTTGTATAGGACCATAGGGGATGGTTGCGAGTACTTCCCAGAGGGTTTCTTATTTGTGTTAGCTGTTTCTTCACCACTACTTGTTGTATATCATCCTATTTACTATATACTGATTACTCCCTACTATGGTTGCTACTCTTTACTGCTTGTGTACTATTACCTTTCATATACTCACTGACTATTAGGCACAGATCTTCGGGTGGTTTCCTACTAGCATTTAGTCTCACACCATGTTTGGGTCATGTTTTTGGGCCCAAACAGACTATGTTGTTGCAGGTATAGACAAGGGCAAGCACCCTTCGACTTCTGGTACGTGATTGCTTTGGAGCAGGAGAGCATGAGACCAAACTTTGGCTTGCGATGTTGAGGAGTTGTTTACTTTATTTTGTACTTGTTTTGGTACTATTGTATTTTTCAGCATTATGACTTGTTTGGATGCTTTCCTAGATATGTATCATGCATCATTTCATATATATACATATGAGCTCCAGTTGTTTTCTGATTTGGTCATTCCAATGTTTATTATTGTTGTTTATTTACTGCTTCCTCTCTTGCATGTTTATTTAATTCCGCTGTGTATTCTTCCAATGAGGGCACAGTTTCCCCACCATCATGCCCAAGGCCCTCGCTGCTAGTCGGCAGCCTCTGGCATTTGGGAAAATGCACTTGAGGCCATGTGACCAACCAGGTATGGGGCGCCTCTGGGTGGCTTCTAGAACAGGGATGTTACAGAAATATTATGGAATGAAAGGACCAAAAAAACTACCAATCATGTGTTTTAAAACTAGACACGGACTGTTTCACATTGTGTAATATGGTTACACACTATGAAATCCATAGTGTACAAGTACACTGAAAATTTTTTCACCTCAGATTAAAAATCCATTATTTAAACAATTCACAAAATGAAACCACTCCTCATGACGTGAAAATTTTCACAGCATGAATCCCCTTTCACATCTTGTACCCAGTAACAATTACACAGTTTGTAACCCGGTTACATGGCGTGATATCTTCTTGCATCCTGTAGAAAAGGATAGTTAAAGTTGAAAGTCAAAAAAATCTTGGACTTCACCATTATAGGTATCCTCTCAATTCCTTATTGAACTTATTCAGACAATGAGAAAAGGAAAACTACAATTGGGATAAAGGCGTACCTAATGGATTGGTAATAGGATGTTACAAAATCCCCACCACAAAGACATTCCATCCCTATGAAGTCAGGTAGAAGATGTAATCTTGGTAAAAAGATGAGGCCATAGATCCCTCATCAATGACTCGCATTCCCAAGTCTCATGAGAATCTGATCCTTGTGGCCATAGAACTCTAACCAATAGAATCAACTTCCCATGAAATAATTTCTCTTAAGAGTCAATGATCTCAACTGGTTTCTCCAGAATTGAAGCATCTAGATCTAACTCAATTTCTTCCCAACTTAGAATGTGAGTGAGATCATGGTGATAGTACCTAAGCTGATATATGTGGAAAGCATCATGAATGTCTTTCAACTGAACTAGAAATGGTAACCGATAAGCAACCTACCTTATCCACTTAGTGACCTCAAATGGTCCAACATATCTCGGAGCCATCTTTCCCTGTTTCCCAAGACAATGGTGACCCAAAAGAGGAGAAATATTTAAGAAAAACTAGTCACCAATAGAAAACTTCAGAGGAGATGTTGTCGATCTACATACGATTTTTGTCAAATCTAGGTTGTAACCATACGTTGTCATACAACCAGAATCTTCATTGATGTCTCTTGAACCAAACTTAGTCCAACTAGAGATACTTCACCCACCTCAACCCAACAAAGAGTTGATCAACACAGGTGACCATACAATGCCTAAAAATAATCCATTCTTATCAACGACTGATAATTATTGTTGTAAAAAAACTCAACCAGTCCTAGATGGATATCCCATGATTCTCAGAAATCCAAGACACATATGTAGAGAATATCCTATAGAATCTGAATCACATTCTTTGTATGACCGTATGTTTGTGGATGGTAAGTTGTGATTAACTTGATCTGGGTTCCCATTGCCTCTTGAAGACTCCTATATAACCTTGAGGTAAACCTAGGATCCCTATTTGAAATAATGATAGAAGGACTCCCATGTAGCCACACAATCTTTTGCACATACAACTTACCCAGATCTTCAACCTTAGTGGTATCCATGATCAGAATGAAATTCCCAACTTTTTCAATCGATCAACAACCACCCAAATATCATTCTTCCCTTGAGGAGTCCATGGTAATCTAACAACAAAATCTTTGGACACCTCATCCCATTTCCAAATTGGAATCAGAAGAGGTTGAAGCAAACTAGAGGGTTTCAAATGCTCTGCCTTTATCCATTGGAAGGTGTAATAGTAATACAAAAACTCTTCAATGTAACACTTCATAACTGGACACCAGAATGACCATCTCATGTCATAATACATATTCTTAGTGCCTGTATGAATGACCCATGAATATTTGTGATAATCGAAGATTACTAAACTTCTTATAGATTTTGGGAAGATGACCCACTTCCGAAAGTGGAGCATACCATTTGAATAAAGATACTAACCAAAAATGGTCTCATCACCATAAATAATTTCTTGAACTTTACTAAACTCATAATACTACTAATGAATCTATAAAATAGTCTCTAAGAGAGATGATGATTTTTGAACACTGGTCCGAACCATACTTGAAACATCCTCCTAAGAGTCCAAGTGAAACTAAGTGAAAAGACCTATAAGTTTCCACTCCTTCGATTCTAGAATATCCTGTGATGGTAAATTCCTACTAAGAGAATTAGAAACAACATTTTACTTCCCTAGGGTATAAGAGATATAGAATTCAAACGTCTGAAGGTATTATACCCATCATCTATTCCAGATATTTAAGTTTTTTTTAGAAAATATATAGCTCATATTTTTATGATAAGATAAGACCATGAGCTTCTCCCCAAAAATATAGTGCCACTAACATCTGAGAACATACATGATTGTGGAAAGCTCTAAATCATGAGTGGGGTAATTCTTTTCATGCGGTCAAAGTTGATGAGAGTCATAAGCTATCGCATGGTCATCCTGCATAATAATTCATCCCAAACCATCACTATAAGCATCGAAAAATACCATGTACCCCTTACCGGTCTTAGGTAAGATCGGAATTGGAGCTGGTGAAAGAAGTAGTTTCAATTCATCGAAAAAAGACTGACACTTCGCATCCCATGTGAATTTCACCACCTTCTTGGTAATAGTAGTAAAAAATGATGCTATTTTAGAGAAATACTTGACAAACTGTTGGTAGTATCCAGTAATACCAAGGAAACTCTGAATTTTAGAGGCATTTTGTGGTTCCTTCCATGAAAAAATAGCCTTCACCTTTTTTGGATCAACTGATAATTTGTGCTCAAAAATTTTGTGCCCCAAAAACATAACTTCTGGAATCTAAAAACTACATTTCAAAATCATTTTGTACAAATAGTAACTTATCAAAATTTCTAGAAACAAACTCAGATGGTGCTCATGCTCAATCTCATATTTTGAATAAACAATAATATCATCCATGAACACTACCACAAAAGTTTCAAGATATTGAACGAATATCTGAGTCATAAAAGCCATAAAAACTAAAGGAGCATTAGTCAGACCAAAAGGCATCACAATATTTTCATAATGGCCATACCTTCTCCTAAAGGTTGTCTTCAGTATATCAGACTCCCAAACTTTGAGTTGATGATAACCCGACCAAAGATCGATCTTCGAAAACCACTTTTCCCCCTTTAAATTATCAAATAGATCATACACATGAGGAAAAGGATATTTGTTCTTAATTGTTTCCTAGTTCAACTTCTGATAGTCCACACATAACTAATGTGAACCATATAATTTCTTAGCAAATAACACAGGGGCTTCCCAAGGTCAAAATCTAGAGCGAATGAAACCATTTTCCAATAGGTTGTCCAACTGAATCTTGATCTCTTTAAACTTTGTTGGTGCCCTGTGATAAGAAGGTATCAATATCAGTTGTGTACCTGGAACCAGGTCAATTATAAACTCTACCTCTCTCTAGAGGAAGACCAAATAATTCATCTAGGAAAACATAAATAAGGTCACGAACAACATTAGGAAGATTAATGAATGGAGAGATGTCATCGGGCTCAAACATAACAGTAGATTGAAAAATCTTGAGCTCTGGGCGAGAAGGCCCTACATGACCTGGCCTTGGGTCCCACTCCCCCAAAAACACACGAGAGCTCCCATTGGAAGTAAAAGATGAAACACGCCAATGATAATAATCAACCTTAGCTCTTTGAGTGACAATCCAAACTATACCGATGATGACGTGAAACAGATCCAAATCAAGAACAAGAAAATATTAGACCAACTCCATATCAGCTGTTGTTAATGAATAAGAAGGACACATAAACCCCTACTCTTTAGTCTTACCAATGGGTGTTTCTAACTCCATTTCGAAGGACATAAGTTCTATTATAAGTTTTAGAATATCAAAAAACTTGTAGATATAAATGAGTGGGAGGATCCATTATCAAATAAAGAAATTACTACTGAATATTCAATAAGGATAGTACTTTTCACTGTTGTCGGACCTACACCGACTTCCATTGGACACTCATCTAATGCATGAAAATGTTACACTCCTTAGGCTTTTGGCTGGAGCCCTATAGTCTTTGAAGCTTCTGACTACACTATAGTATCCTTTGGAGCTAACGAACCCTGTCCATAACAAGGCCTATTAATATCTTGACGAGAAACAATGTATGTGACCAACATGTCCAAAACTATTGCACATCTTAGCGGGAATAGGAAAAGAATTTCTGGTGTTTCCTCCCCTACCACACTGATATCAAGTCAGAGGCACACTGCCAACTTCAAAGGAAGCTGTAGAGGAGGCTCACTATTGAGACCCACCGACACCACTTCCTTGATTATCCGGCCACTTTATCTTCTTCCCATATGCGCCACTGAAGCTACCACTGGATGGAAGAGAAGATGTGGAAAATCAAACCTTGTCTTCCATATTCATTTCCACCATCATAGATCTATCTACCACCTATTCATAGGTAGAATGTTTCAATATAAATACCTTTTATTTGATATCTAGTCGTAATACGTACAGGTACTTATGATCCTTCAGCTGGTCATTCTTCACCAAATCTGGGGAAAAGTGGACAAGATCGACAAAATTGTTGGTGTATGCCGAAACCGAATGCTCTCCCTATTGTAAAGATAGGAACTATAGATAATTTTCAAGCATCAAGGAATCTGGGAAAAACTACTGTAATAATAGGGTTTTGAAAACCTTCTAATCGAAGTCCACATGTCTATCTACCAAGACTATAGAATCTTGCCATCGCTTGTTGGAACACTCGAGTCTGAACGCTATACACTTTACCATGATATTCTTAGGTATCTACAAAAAATAGAAGATTTTATCAATCCTATCCATCCAATTCTCCACCTATTGAGGTTCATTATTCCCTTTAAAGGATATTTTCTTCTCGTGCAAGAACCCCCATGATCGATATCTCTCTCCTCCAATTCCTATTTGTACATCAACAAAAGTGTTCTGAACCCATGGTACATATTAATCAATAGAACAGACTTATCGTATGATAGTATTCATGAGATCCTGATCTATAAGTGGATTCCCTTTGGGATCATCAGCTGCACCTTCCTGAGGAACTCATAGAAGACGTCTCTAAGGCATACTGCTCACAACGAAAGATAATAATTATTAGACAATAGAACAAATCTCATTTCAAACTAGAAAACCCGTAAGAATAAACTGATATTTTAAAACAAAAAACCAACACTAGAGACACACATCCCAACATCCCATGGAAACTTGAGTCTCGTTATGACAAGAGCTGGCTAGGAACATATCACAACATACCTCTCAAGTCCTGACAATCCTATCTCAAATCTAACAAATGTACCAATAAAAACTCTCAAGGATAAACCTCCTATGATACCAAATTGTAATGAACTAAACTGGGTTTCCCTAAAACCTAACACATGACCCATTCCATCACGTATTTTAACGGTATTCCTGATCCCAATGGGTTGGCGATAAGCACTTAGGCATCAAACAACCCAACAGAAGGACCGATATCTCCCAACCTGAACAACCACATGGAATATATGTACAAAACAAAAAATAATAGCAGAAGTTAAAGAAGATATATATTCTATAACTGTATGAAACCATCAAAAAAACAAAAAAAAGTATCTAAAAACTAAAAAGGACAAGTCCAACTACAAAAGACCCCAAACCAGACAACTACTCTAAATGATGGCTTGGAAAAACTCCCACCATCAAACCACCAACTACCCAACTAGCTGACTTGAACTTCATAACATCATTGTGGATCCTTTCCTTTCCTTGTACTAGAAGAAAAACAAAGGTCTATGCGCCACCAAAGAGGTGCACAGGGTGTGATCTAATAGGCTCAGTAGGATCCCACACAGGTGTTCCATATCAAGTCTCTATATAACAATTCTCGTATGCACATTTTAAGTAAAAACATGGAATGATAAGAAGTAAAGTAGTTTTATAGAAAACATGGTAAACATTTCCCTTTTTCCATAGTTCTAAACCAAAGTAGGTATATCAATTTTAAATAATATTTTCCATATCATTTTTCACAAGCATAAACATGAATATCAAGACTAACTTAGAAAGACAAGCAATACAAAATAGAAGCATAGATATCACAACATCAAGGAATACAATAGATCTAGGTTTCAGACTACTTGTACCACAATAATCAAGTGCACAAATCAATTCCAAGAAAAATGGGCCTAGGAAGAAGAGGAATACTCCATGAGTAAACCTCCAACAATGTCAATATCGGTCCCCTAGAATAATGGGCCAAGGAAATAGAATAAATCCCCAAGATAAACCTCCTTGATAATCAAAAAACAATGGAAGATAGCCTGAAGATAAACCTTCCACCTAAGTACCAAAGGTAACACATGTGCTATTTTTCACATTTCATTTCAATGTTTTGAAAACCATTTCAAAACCATTTCAAATTTCATTTCAATGCTTCAAAAATACCCATTTTCCATTCCATTTGTCAATAAATAGAGAAAACCATTTTCATTAAAAACGCTTCTCAACACACACACAAAATCATGTCAAACTTTTATTTTGAATCAGTTTGTAAAGAAAGACAACAATATCCATTATCATAGGCTAGAGATGGAACCACCAACCTCAAAGCATAGGTCTCACACACCCACAACAGGATCCACCAATAACAAAAACCCAAATACAACAATCAAAGGCCCTGTAATCGAATACACATCAAGATTGGTTCATTTTAGAAGACAAGGGGTAAGCAGAAGAGAGTAAACATGAATACCTCAAAGAAGAATACCTTTTTCATCAAGATCAGTGAAGGAAAAGCCCTTCATAACAAGATCACCCAATGGATCTAGAATAAAACCAAGAAGAAACACCATCTTAACCCAAAATATCTAAACACTCCACCCAACAGTTATATCCTGATCAAACGTAATGAAAAAACTGGAAGAAAATTTACCTGGAGAGACATAATGAAATCATAACAGAGATCAGATGTCGAATGGATTGACCTGGAAGGAAATATTTCCTTGAAAATTGCCTAAGAGAGACCTTGGCTCAATAGTGAAGGAGTTTAGAAACAAAGGACAAATAAAAACTTCCAAATGCATGTTTTAAAACTAGACATGGGCCGTTTCACAATGTTTAATATGGTTACATGCTGTGAAATCAACGGTTGACAAGTACATTGAAAAATCTATTGCCTAGGATTAAAAATCCATTATTTAAACAATTAATGACATGAAACCACTCGCCACGATGTGAAAACTTTCACAGTGTGAATCCCCTTTCATGGATTATACCCAGCAACAATTACACAATGTGTAACCCAGTTACACAGCGTTAAATATTCCTGTATCCTGCAAAAAAAGGTTGGTTAAAGTTTAAAGTCCAAAAAATCTCTGACTTCATCATTATAGGTATCCTCCCAATTCCTTATTGACCCTATTCAAAAAATGAGAAATGGAAAACTATAATGGGGATAAAGGTGTACCTGATGGATCGGTAATGGGATGTTACATTGACTTCATGGGTTATTTTTGAAATTCATTTGACTTCATGCGCATATTACTTGTTGTTAACTACATCTCTAAATGGGTGAAAGAAAATTCTTTTAGGACTAATAAATCTTGAGTGGTTTTTGATTTTTTGAGGTCCCAAATTTTCAGTAGTTTTGGTTTTCTTAGATTCCTCATTAGTGATCAAGGTTTTAATTTTTGTAATAGAAACATGAAAAAGTTTCTCTGTAAGTATGGGTTTATTCATAAAGTATCCAATTCATATCATTCCCAAACTAATAGATAAGTAGAAATCTCAAATCATAAAGTTAATAAAATATTAGAAAAAATGGTACATCCCAATAGGAAAGATTGGAGTTTTCACTTGGATGGTGCACTTTGGGTGTACCATATATCTTTTAAAACCCTAATCATAATTTCACCACATAGGATTGTGTTTGGAAAGGATTTTTACCTCCTGGTGGTGGTAGGGAATCATGAATATTGGGATATTAAATAATTTAATATTAAAATTTTAGATGTAGGTGGGAATAGGAAGTTATAGATTCAGGAGTTGGAAGAAATTTCGTGTGATTCATATGAGAACTCTCGAATATATAAAGATAAGGAAAATAATATCCATGAGGGGATAATACATAAACATATATTTCATATTGGTGAGAAGGTCCACATGTACAATTCCAGGCTAAAGCTCCACCTGGGTATGCTTTGTTCATGATGGATCAGTCCTTACACTGTTACTAATGTTTACCCTTTTGGTATAATACAGGTTTTTCATGAGTAGAGTGGATGAAGTATTACCATAAATAAGAAGAGACTTAAACACTTTTATAAAGACTTTAAAAATCATCTAGTGGAAGAAATCCACCATCAAGAAGAAACATACTAGTGAAACCCACCAGGTTTTATCTATCTTTCCCACATTCCTAGGTTCATT
This sequence comes from Viscum album, assembly GCA_963277665.1. Lineage (NCBI taxonomy): Eukaryota > Viridiplantae > Streptophyta > Magnoliopsida > Santalales > Viscaceae > Viscum > Viscum album. Next base: position 530,312,817 of record OY728139.1, on the reverse strand, counting down.
AGGATTTTCATCATCTTTCCTCTTTCTTCTCTTTTTTATTTGATACATATTATTTTTACTTTTCCCCACCTTCTTTTGTTTATTAGGATTTTCATCATATTTCTTCTTTATTCTCTTTTTCACTTATTCTATAGTATCCCCCCCCTTTGATCTTAAAAATAATATCCAAAATCATTTTTCATGCTTGATTTTATTATGTGGAAAATTCCATTATTTTTTGAAAAAAGTTTTTAAATGAATATTGATATGGAATATTTTTCTAGAATTTGTATTTTCAAATAATTTTTATGTGTTTAATGGATTTTTGAAAACCATGACTAATTAGCACTAACCTATATTTTAGTTCCTTGCCCAAGATAAATTCTAAGCCCTTTATTGCATATTCTTCCTTTTAATCAATTTCATGGGAGTCTCAGGTCCTGTAGAGAAACTAGAAATTTACTTGATTCTATTTGAAGCTATATTATTTGAATGTGTTTCATTCATGATAGAGTCTATCATTCATTGAAAATTCCTTTGTAAAATTAACCTATGTTTTCTTCCACATGTACATTTTACCCTTATTAAGCCTTAAGGACCATGAAATGCATGTTAGGTAGCCACATTACAAGACAATGTATACCTACCTACCCATATCTTGTGCACATTCCTATTTTATTTTTAGAAAGTGTGATAGAGATAGTGTTTCCATGGGAATTATAGGGAAAGATTCATTGTAATGGGGTGAGTGAAAGGGTTACTACATTTTTTTGGGCAGTTGTTCCATAAGACATATTATATCATTGTTTTATAAATTTTTCTCTTTTTATCACCAAAAAAAATTCATATAAAAAAATAAAATTGCTTTGTACATCAAAAAAATTAAATAAAAGAAAAAATAAATGGAGAAAAGATGGTGTTTATTAATTATTATTCACTGTTTTTTTATGACCCACACAAAAATAACAAAGGGGAGAGTGAGTTGAAAGTGATATACTATGTGAGAGGTCGAGTGAGTACATTCATTGTAAACACTTGATGAATTTTGACATGATTTGTAATTAAGATATTAAACAATCATATTCTACCTAAAATTTTTAAAAATCATGTCCTACTAACCTTTAAACCTCAGAACAACCTGTTGGAAGTCCTCTTGAGTAGCACAATAGCTTATACTGGTAGTGAACTTAGAATCTTAGAAAACATAAGGTAAGATCACTTGAACTCTGAAAAATGAGCATAAATACATTTTCATATTTTCCTTTAGTGAAGGGGTAAATTTTCTAGGTGAGGTAGGTTACAACATGTTTCATGGATGAACAAATGAAATTGAACAAATTTGAATGTGAGAGAAGAATAATAATAGGAAAATTGATTTCATAAGTAAGACATGATGGATTTCATTTCAAAATAATCTTAGAAGTTTTCTCACCTTTAATTTAGTAATGGGAATTGATTATGATATGTGAATTTTCCCATGAGTGAAAATGTTTAGGTGTGGGGGTATGATCTCACCACTATTGACTGTTTTAATTTAACCTTACACCACTATATTAAACTAGTTTTTTATTTAAAATTTAAAATATAATAACAAATTTCACTTCATTTTTGATTAAATAATTTAATTTTTATCACTATTTAAATGTTCAATTTCACTTTGTTGATGATTTCATTGTAGGTGGAGGTGATTTGGAGGGAACAAGATAAAATTGAAGAAACTTGGGCCAAACTATGCAGGAATCCAACCACACATGTGGACTAAACTGCACACTATATCAAATTCATGCATCTAATTGGGCTGAAATTTTGTGTTATGATCCAAAATTCAGTGGGATATAACTCTTATAAAGGTGCCCAATCTAAATTTATTAATTAATGAGGCCAATCAAACTGGTCTTCCCAAGAAAAATAATTTTCACAAAGCCAAAAGTTTTTTTAATTTTTTTGGAAATATCTCCCATTTTATACATTATCTGTATTCCAAAGTTGACATAGAGATAGATATTAAGTCAAAAAAATAATTTTTTTCTTTTCTCCAAGTTGACATAAGGGATTTTACTAGCCCAAAACCATGGTCCAAGTAGTATCTCAAAACCTAGGTTCCCAAAACCAACTCCCATTTTGGCTATAAAAGAGCACCTTATGCACCTCATTTAGGAGTTTCGCCAAGAAGAAAATATTTTCCATTTTGGAGACCCAAATGAGTTATCTCCTCATCCTAGAAGTTCTTGAGGATATGGTGATTTCTTCTTCAATATCTATGGCTTCCCCTTTTTTCATGGAGTTCTAAACTCCTTATGATCACCCGAGGAGGAACGTGAGTCGAGCTTCTTTATTATAATATTTTAATGATCTTTTTAATTATAGGTTTGTATTTTGTTTCTCTCTATACTCTATTATTATTTAATTAGGTTGTGTACTGGTATGTCATGCTCAAACTTATATGATCATGGCTGGGGGTACTCATTCATGTGATGTTTGACTCACCGTTCAGAACTTATTCTTCCCCCTTTCAATTGCGGTGATTGTGTGGTTTATATTGTTCAATTAAACTCTCATAAAAACTATCATGTTCATGTAAATTTATTTCATGGTATCATACTGAAATAAAATACAAACCTGGAAAACATGTTGAGTTTTTTTTGTGTTGCCGCATTGTGTTTTGGTTATGAAGTCAGACACAAATCACTCTATCATCGACAATAATCAGTGAATCGTTTTGTGTTTCTGAACGAACCCCATGAGGTATCCTAGTATAAAATCAATCGAATTATGGTTCTAGATGTTACAAACCATGGATTAAAATATCTAAATCCTATCCCTTTAAGTGATTAAGGATGCGAATCATGATATTTTATCAGGTTCCTTATGCTTAATCAAAATTGTTAACACTTTGTTTTGTCACTTTGCTTTTTCTATTAGATTCTTAAAGAATTAAACCCCAAGATTTCAAAATATCATCCCCGTTTTATTTTAATAATCACAAAATTCTTTTTGTTTTAATTATTTAAGGATCAATAGAGATATGACCTAGGGTTCCTTCTATACTATAGAAATTATAGTAAAATCAATTTCTAATTTGACGCGCTCAACAACATGATCATTCACCAAGTCATTCTAAACACACCACACAACCAATTTATATTTTGTCAACACAGACACATAAAAAATAATTCAAAGGTGTTTTTTTCATGATTTCATGTCGATTTGTGGTCTTTTCTACAGTTTTGACCATTCCACAAATGTTTTAGTGTTTTAAAACACTAAAAACACGTTTACAGCCATCCCGAGAAAACCATAACTCAGAATGATGTTATGTCAATTCCTATATTTTAAAATTAAATTTATGGTCATTTTACTCTAATTTTAGAGAAATATTACATCGTTTTACTCATTTCGATCCCCCAACACATGTTTTTAAAGGCTTTGGTACCCTTTAAGAAGTGTTTACTGAGTCATTAAGAACACACCACATGTTGAATTGACGTTTTTTCTCTGAATACACATAAAAAATAACTAAAAAATGGTTTTATCATGATTCTAAGTCAATATGAGGTCATTTTCCATGGTTTTTATCATTCTAGGCACGTTTTAGTGTCTTAAAACACTAAAAACATGTTTATGTCCATCTTGGGAAAACCATAACTCAGAATGATGTTCCCTCGATTCCTACATTTCATAATCCAATATACGGTAATTTTCCTATAATTTTATCCCAATAAAACATTATTTTAACTGTTTTGACCCGCCAACACATGCTTTTAAAGGCTTTGTACCTTTAAGAAGTGTTTACCAAGTTATTCCATCCACACCACATGTTGTATTGACATGTTGTTTGTGCGTACACATCAAAAATAAATCAACAGAGGTTTTACCATGATTTCATGTCAATATGAGGTTATTTATATATTGTTTACCTTTCCACGCATGTTTTTGTATTTCAAAACACTAAATGTGCATTTATGACCATCTCAAGCAAACTGTAACTCAGAATGACATTCCTTCGGTTCCTACATTTAAAATTTTAATCTATGGTTATTTTCCTCTAATTTTATATCAATCTAACATCATTTTCTTGTTTTTGATCCCTAACACATATTTTTACAGCCTTGGGTACCCTTTATGAAGTGTTTACTGAGTTATTCCAACCACACTGCATATCAGATTGGTGTGTTATCTATATATACACATAAAAAATAACTCCATGGTGGTTTTCCCATGATTCCACATCAATTTGAGGTTTTTTTCTATTTTTTATCATTCCATGCATGTTTTAGTGTTTTAAAACAATAAAAAACATTTATGGCCATTCCGAGAAAACCATAACAAAAAAATGTTTTTTCCATTCCAACATTTCAAAATTCAATATACAGTCATTTTTCTATGATTTTAAAGCAATATGATGTCATTTTCTTGGTTTTGACCCCCCAACACATGTTTTAAGGGCTTTTTACCCTTTAAGATGTGTTTACTGAGTCATTATGACTGCACTACATGTCGTATTGACATTTTATCTATTCTTACATGTCAAAAATAACTCAAAAGTTCTTTTTTCATGATTTATTATTAATATAAGGAATTTTTCTATGGCTTTGACCATTACACGAATGTTTTAGTGTTTTAAAACACTAAAAATGTGTTTACAACCATCCTGGGGAAACCATGAGTCAGAAAAAATGTTCTTTTAGTTCCTATATTTTAAAATTAAATCTATGGTTGTTTTTATATAATTCCAGGGTAATAAAACATTGTTTTCTTAGTTTTGACCATTCAAAACACATTTTTAAAGGATTTTGTTTCTTTAAGAAGGGTTTACTAAGTCAAAACTAAACAAAAAATCTCAGATTGTTTTTAAACTTATGGATAATGATATATAATTAATTTTTGACATGTATGAATCAACCAAAAAACAATCTATCATAAGATGTGGTTAGTATGACTCGAAATGTGTGTTTTCTATATAAAAGATTCATTTTAGTTTTATTTATAGAATTTGTATGTGTTCTTTTTAAATGTGTAAATGATATATAGAATTTAGTTTCTATCTTGGTAGGATGATCTATAAGGATGAAAATTTCCCCGTGGATTATTTCATTCATCCACTGAAATATAGAAACTAAGTCATTTTACATTACCGACCACCACTAGTCCTATGATTTCCTAGAAGAGTATTTTTCTCTCACTTTTTCTTTCAATCTTACAATTTCTCTATGTAATTCCTGATGAAAGGAACTAATCAAACCCCAACTATGTGTATAAGTAATGGATGATGATTCCCTACTGAATACAACTAATGGAGTAGGAACAGAACCCATCAATCATACATGTTCTGGATGCTCCTTCCCTAAAACGATTACAACTACATCATTCCGATAAACAGATGATGATTATGAAGGGTTCTCATCCAAAAATTCTCAAATTTTAACCGGTTAATACAAAAATATTAAAAATGATTTTTAAAAATATTTGAACTTCATAATATTATATAATTGATAAATTTTTCATTACAATTTATTGTTATTTCTTTATTATAAAAACATAATAATGAAAAATATATTATAACTATAAACAAACCTTAAACCCAATTAATTAGTGCTAGCTAGATGTATCAAATGATGCCAAATTGGCATTATTTGATCCATGTATCTATCAGCATTTAATTGGGTTTAAGGCTTGTTAGTTGTTATAATATCTTTTTTATTATTATATTTTTATAGTAATGAAATAACATGGAATGGTAATGAAGGGTACTTACTCCAACGTCATTGGTAGGGTCATTTACAAAAATGTAATTGATTTTAATTTACACTTTAACCCACAACTCTGCTCATCTAGCAGAGTGGCCTAATTCATTATCCTTTATAAAAAATATAAAAAAGTTATAAAAAACATTAACAAATAAAAAAATGATATAAATGATAATTAATAAAATACAAACCAAATTTTTTCTTTTTCTCAAAAAAACTCTGAGACCCAGCAATGGGAGGAATAACTTGATTCTCACGACTTATAGTATTTTTTTAGATAATTCCTATAAAAAATTGCAACATTAATAAAAATTATAATTTTATTGTGTTTATGTTATTAAGATACTATAAAATATGAAATTACCTCATGAGATGCATCTCTATTTATATGAACAAAGATCTTCCACTTCTCTTGAAAAATGCCTTTAATCATTTTCATATACATCTACCGTAAACTTAGAGATGTTCCATTAAACTCATGACATAATATCTATTTAAAATCTCTCCATTTATTTCCAAAATTTTTAAAATTCCATGGGCATAAAATAGAGTCAGGGACATCAAAATGAAAAAACATCTAGAAAAAAAACATAACACTTTATAAGTATATTAAAAAAATTACTCATGTCTTTTAAATAAGTTATTAAGGAATATTAAATTAATATTACCTTTAATTGAGTATCAAAGAACTCATTTTTTCAAGATGTAGGAATATGCCTTCAATATTTATAAATAAAGGGGAAGTTTTTCGTCTTGCATGAAAGCTTCCTAAGAATCTACCCATAGATTTCTACAACATCACCAGTAGGCACCCCTAACTCATCAAATGAAATGATAATCTTGAAGTCCTTCAGGTATAATACATCTATTATGTTCATATCTATATCCATACTATGCTTGTCTTTATCTTTTTTATAAATGCATTAATCATCCAATAAAATATATAGTCTTTTTTTAACAATGACATATATTCTAGTAATGGTAACTCACCAATATCCCCAAGATGGAAGGGTGACCAACTTCCCCATTACCAGAGGTCAATCGGGCAGTGGGATACCAATGACATTTGAGGAAATGGCTGGCTCACTAGTAGTCTTTGGTAAAATGGAATCACTCGAATCCACATAAGCTGACAGTAGTAGTGGCATGCTCTGAGATGTTTATTGGATAGGATCCTAAAAACAATTTCTCAACATTCCTACAATCCAAAAAAAGAAAAAGGAAAAGTAGAAAAATGTATATATCTATGAAACATTTATCAATGAGAAATTATAATATATTTTCATTACCAATTTATACATTCAATTATCTTTATCTTCATTGTCTTCATTATTATCAACATCCATCACAACAATTCCTTCATTTTCACCCTCTCTTATAAGTTCAATTGTTTTGATATTGTCATGAAAAAACCCATTTAATGTTATGTGTTTGATGAGGTTCACTGTCACAAAGTACCAATTGATCTTCATCACCCATATTATATAAGTCTCTCTAATTTAAGTGTAATACGACACTCTGACCATCATGTATTTCATCATCTACATAATAAACCATCTTCACTTGTGAAACTAAGATAAATAGATCATACACAGCACGCTCATAGGTATAGATCAAGTGAGATAAGTTGACAAAAGTAAAATGTAACAAATATTTCATTATACCCCTATCAATGTTGACCCACTTGAATTTGAATAAGACAACTGAAAACTGACCATGATAGTTCAATTCAATTATATCATTCAACCTTCTATATTATCCCACCTCAGCAAGTGTAAATGCACCACTATTCTGAGTTTTCAAGTCATTTTCATGATAAATTGTACAAAACCTGCAGCCATGAATATTGTAGGCATCAAATATCTTAGCCCGCCTTAGAGGACCTCAAGCCAAAAACATTAAAATAAATTGATATTTTAGCTTGATTATCAACATTCATTATCATGAAAAAAAAGATATAATTAAGGTGATACTTTTAACATAGAGAAAATAACTACATGTCAATAATATGAATGTGAGTATAAACTTACAATATGGGAGAACCATTCAATAATATTCTTATTAACAAATTTTCTTAATTCCTACTCATTTCGAGCTTGACCCCTTAGTCGCCTCTTTGTTTGGAATCAAAATTATTCAATAAATGGGTCTGAAATAACACTGTTGAGTAGCATATATCTATGTTCTTATAGAAACCCCAATTAAGTTAGTGTAAAATTTAACACCTTTCCAATTGGTAATCTAATAGTTGGAAATACCGATGACTGGTTTTCATAATTATAATTATCTAATATGTCATCAACACGTCTAGAACAATTTAATCTAGTCTCAATCCCATCCAAATACCTATAATATAAGGTCAAGCACTCTTCGGTTATGTAACCTTTAGTAATAGAGCCTTCTTATTGAGTTTTATTACTCACATATGATTTCAAATGACCTAAGTACCTGATGAAAAAAATAGAAACTTATTAAAAAAATTACTTGATGATTTGATAAAATCTAATTCGCCAATGAAATTTAAAATAATATCAATGTGCCTCTCAATTTGATACAACCATCAATAGTGTACCAGCCCACCAATTTTAGCTTCTTCAACCAAATGAACAGTAAAATGAATCATGACTATGAATAATGAAGGGGGAAATAATATCTTCAAATGAAAAAGTGTCAAAAAAATTCTTTCTTAAATTTTATCAAGCTCAGTTAGATTTAGATTTTTTCCAAAAAGCTATCTGAAAAAATTAAAAAATCAACTAGAATCATAATTTCTTTTGTAGGTAATCTATTACGCAATGTCAATGGAAAAAAATACTCCATTAGATTATGAGAGTCGTGACTTTTCAATCCATGTAACTTTAGATGTTTTATGTTAACACAACTTGATATATTACTTGAATATCCATATTTCACTTTTATATTCTTGAAAGTTTTAAATAATATTTCTTTCTCATGATTTTTCATTTTAAAAATAGTTGAAGGATACTTTATATTCTCATTTTCCCACAAACCATGATTTATATTCATTGAATCAAAATATTTATGACCATTAAGGTGATCCTTTATTTTACCCTACTCATTAAGTAATGTAAAAATTACATGGTCACTGATTTTCTTCTCAATATGTATTATGTAAAGATTATGACGTATCAAATTAAACTCCCAATAAAGATGTTTGAAAAATATACTCTTTTTATTCCATTGTTGTGTTCCAGCCGCTTCAGATACTGTACCTCATACCCTTTTCCCACATTCTTTAAACTGATGACATTTTCCAAATTCTTTAGTGACAATAATTAATTGTCTCAAGATTTCTAAAGTAGATGACACCTTTGGTGGATTTCTCAATTCAATATCTCCATTGAATAGTATCTTGTTAAACCTGAATTTATGAGAAGAATCAAGAAATTGATGGTGACACATAAAACACCATTTTCTACTATGAGGTAATCATTACAGTTCCAAATCAAAATTACAAACTGGAAAATCCAAACCAATATGACTGTTCTACATAGATAAATTTCATAGTCCATGAAAGTCACTAATTTTCCACATTAAATAAACATGCATTTTGAAAAGTTTTCTCATTGAAGAATCATATTTTTTCATGCCATCATCCCATAATTCTCGTAATTCTTTGATTAGAGGTAGAAGGTATACATCAATGTCATTTCCAGGCATTTTCTTTCCAGTAATAATCATAGTTAAAATGACAGAAGTCTTCTTCATACACATTCATGGAGGTAGAATATTGGGGATCAAAACAACATTTCAAATGAAATAATTAGTACTTAAAGTACCAAAAGGGTTAAAACCATCATAAGTCAATCTCAAACATACATTTTCTGGATCCAAAAGAAAAATCTAGATATAGCTAATCAATCATCTTCAGTGATATTGAATCTTTTGGACTTCTCATCAAGCCATCATTATTATCCTAATCATGCCACTTTATATCACATGTAGTCTTATATGACATGAATAATCTTTATAAGCGTGGTTTAGAGTAAAGTCAGGCAATACCTTTGGAGGAGATTTTTTCTTCTATTTCTTCATGAGGTTGCATTGATTTATACTCTCATTGTTTATTGACTTTCATTTTCTTGTATGACATATTATGCATTCTTATTTATCAAACTCTTCTCTCCAGTAAAGCATAAAATCATTACGGCGTGCATGTATCTTTTTATAATCAATTCCAAGTTTCTTGATGACTTTATTCATCTCATATAATGATACAGAGATCTTAGCTTCACTAAATTAAATATGAAGCAACCCTAAAATCATGGACATTTCTATTTTAGTAATTCCACAAAGACACTTTATATGATACAAATTATGTAGAAAAGACAACTTCGAATACTTGGAACACCCTTCATACAGTTATTGGTTTCCATCTCAACTAATTGATAAAACTCATTTTTTTTGTCATTGAAGTTATGATAAATAGTAACTTACTCAGGATCAAATAAAGGTTTTTTTGATCTATTTAAATCTTGGACATTGAATTCTTCAAAACTAAATGTGTCACTCAATAAATTACGAACTAATTTCTCCTATGTCGGGTCACTTTTTGTTTCATTGATAGTATGGTCATTGTTTTGAATTTCCATGACATTCGATTCACCATGCCAAATCTAGCATAACTAAATATATATATATATATATATTAATATAAATATATATTAATATATGAATAAATATAACTAAATATATATATATCATAAAATAGAGAACAAAATAAGATGGATGAGTTGTAAAGGTGCAGGCATGAAAAGGAGAGGTCTTGGGTTCAAATCCCAGCAGAGGCAGGGGTGCGTTGGTGGGTGAAGGGGGCTAATATCACTGTTAAAGGGGTGGGGGCCTGGTGCTGTTAAAGGTAGGGGTGCACCTAGAGTTGTTAAAGGAGGCTTGTAGCACTAATAAATTGGTTACAAATTTTATTTTTTATTTTTTGAATTTTTTTCTTTTTAAAAAATTATTTCTTGACATTTATCAACGCTTTTTAGTGCAGATAAAAGGGACTCCCATTTTAACTATGTTTTGATTATCAACATTTTTTTAGCACTATTAATATATTTTTAGTTCTATTAAAATATTGTTCTATATTATTGTTCAATATCTCCATTGAATTGTATCTTGTTAAACCTGAATTTATAAGAAGCATAAAGAAATAGACAATGACACATAAAACATCATTTTCTACTATGAGGTAATTGTTACGATTCAAAATCAACCAATATTAGTGTTCCAAATAGATAAATTTCCTAGTCTAGGAAACTCACTAATTGTCCACATTAAAGCAGCATGCATTTTGAATAGTTGTCTCATTGAAGCATCATATGTTTCCATGCCATCATCCCATAATTTTCACAATTCTTTGATTAGAGGTTGAATGTATACATCAATATCATTTCCAGGAATTTTCATTCTAGGAATAATCATTGAAATAATGAAATAATTTTTCTTTATTCACATCCATGGAGATAGATTATAGAGGATCAAAACAAGAGGCCAAATGCTATAATTAGTAGTAAAAGTACCAAAAGGGTTAAAACCATTAGAAGATGATCTCAAACATACATTCTTGGATCCAAAGGAAAATCTGGATATAGAGGATCAAACATCTTCCATGATGTTGAATCTTTTTTATGTCGAATGCCACTACATGTCGTATGTAGTCTTAGACAACATGAATAATATTTACAAGCATGGTTTCAGGGGTATGTAACACAATACCTTTAGAGGAGTCTTATTTTACTGTTTCTTACTAGGGTTGCATTGATTTATACTCTCATTTTTGTTCATTTAATTTTATCATCTTGTATGACATCTTATTCATTCTTCTTTATCAGACTCTTCTCCCTAGTAAAGCATGCAATCATTAAGGCTTGCATGTATCTTTGTATAATCAAGTCCAAGTTTATTGATGACTTTCTTCATCTAATATAATGATGTAGGGATCTTAACTTCACTAAATTAGTTATGAAGAAACTCTAAAATCATGGGAATTACTTTGTTTGTAATTCCACAAAGACACTTTATATGATACAACTTGAGTAGAAAAGACAACTTCGAATACATGGTACACCTGTCATATAGTTCTTGTTTTTGTTCTTCAACTAATTCATAAAACTCATTTTTTTCATTGAAGTTCTAAGAAAGATTACCCTACTCAAGATCAACTAAAGGTTTTTTTGATCTATTAAAATCTTGGACATCGTATTTTGAAAAACCAAATGCATCATTTAACAAATTTTGAACTAAATTCTACTTTTTCGGGTCACTATGTATTGTTGAAAGTATTTTCATTATTTTGACTTTCCATAATATTTGATTCACTATGCCAAATCCAATATACATATCAAGCATAAAAATATTTCAATATCAAACACTCATATATTTTGTTTCTATTCAACCATTACTTGAATTTACAATCAGGACATAGTCATTTTATTCTACCATCCACTGATCGGTTTGCAATTTCATAATCTAAAAATTCTTCCAAACCCTTGGCATGCCAATGTGTGTTTCGAGTTAAATTAATCCAAATTTTATTCATAAGTATTGATTGTCTTCTCTATGTACATTCAGATATAAATATAGAAATTTTTAATCAAACATGTACAATCAAAATTAAACATCAATCAACTTCTTTATTGACCAAGGTAGACTCTTGATTCGACATAACACAAATTCAACATCAAAATGACTCAATTCAACATTAAAAACATAAAAAAAAACTCAATTACATCGAACATTATATAATATAATTAAAACTCTTATAAATTTTCAATTAATTGTATTTTAAATGATGTCGGGGGGTCACGGTCATCGGAAAAATGGAAAGAGAAGCCTTTGGGGGTAGTTGTATATGAGAAAGGGGGGGTCAGGGTCATGATGGTTGTCGTCAAGGGGGTTGAGGTCATGGTGGTCGCTGGCAAGGGGGTCGGGTTCATGAAGGTCACCAACAGCAAGGTCGAGGTCACAATAGTCACTGAAAAAGCTGGTTGGGGTCACGGTAGTAGCTGAAAGGGGTGTCAGGTGACGGAGATTGCAGGTAGGGGGTTGGGTCAGGGCAGTTATTATGACTCGTCCCTTGGGTCCCATGTCGTGACTTCCAAAATCATACCTCCCGAAGGCCAGGGGATGGTGACTAGTGCCGAAGGGGTCAACCTGTAAGTGGGAGGCATTAGCCTGGATACCTGTACGCACACACAGGCTCAACCAAGTCCCAACTCAAAAAATTGAAACAACATACCACTGAGAAACTGAGTACAAGTACAGCTAAAAGTAAAGGGGCCAGAATATAAGCCCAACTAAAATAAAAACAACTACAATAGAAAACAGCTCATGATATCGCTCGCCAAGGTTCCTACCTGAAGGGTAGGTATAACTCGTCTCTGCAACTCTCTATGTCTACCAGTCACCTCCATGTACCGACTAGTCATGGATTCCTAAAGTCTCAGCCAAGCTGCTCGTTGTCTGTACAAGACACAACATGGTGTGGGAAAATCCCATGCAGGGGTGAGTATAACAATACCTAGTAGGGACCCTGAGACCCCCAAAGGTCTCCCAGAATTCCATAATGGAAAAACCACAAGGCATGACCTCAATCACAAATCATGAAGTAGAGACAGCTCACACAAGGTATATAACTCAGAGTTCAGGAATAAAGATGATTAGTCTTAAGATATATCATTTTATTCCATTACAAAGTTCCACAACTGAACCATGAAAATAGTGTTCCATTGTCGATCCACATAGAGTGGTATGTCACTAATCCACGATGGACTGCTCTAAGGCTGGTCCTTGTCGGGTCGTACACTACTGATCCACACAGGGTCGCTAGAATTTTGATCCACATAGGGTCACTATGATGTTGATCCACACATGGTTGTTATGATACTGATCCACATAGGGTCACTATGATGCTGATCCACACATGGTCTCTATGATGTTGATCCACATAGAGTCGCTCTTCAATTGACAGCCAGCCACAGGATTCCCCGCACTCAGTGTGCTTGAGTTCCATAGAATCTGCTCCTCAAGATATTTTTCATGCCTCAAATGCTAATAAGTTACACAACAGAGTCACCCAAATAACCGTCATGTCGTAAGGGTTACAATGTGATAGACGACGCATCAATCGGATGCTCAATCTGTGAGTTATAAGCGTTTTAGTATAGAGGGCTCGGTTGGATTCGAGTTCGATCCAATCCGTTTATACTCCAAATTTCTCCAAAACTCAAGTGGAGTATCTCAAAAATACCATCTTGTTCCAATTATTCCAGTATAGTAGACGGTTCTTCAAACGGACTTCTCGTTTGTGAGATACAGCCTTTTAAGCGTATTTGGGCCGAAAAGGATCTGGGTCTGGTCTGACCCAGTCGGACTGACCCGCCTTGGCTGGGCGTGTCCCACCTTGGCTGGGTGTGACCTACCGGGCCGTGTGGGGTTGTTTCCCCTTTCCATAATGGACATTTTTTCTGTTCGTTTTGTAATGGCTACGCCACATGGCGGTGCCCCCTGTCAGCGGGACCCATGGGACGCGAGTCCCCCTCCGCCGTGGCTCGAAGTTGTGACCTCCCTCTGTAGTTCTCAATGGTGTGCCACCCTACTTCCAATATGGTCGGTCAATGCTGACCTCCCCTACTGTCCTCTGCGGCGCCTACGGGCACCGCCTCTCTTCTGCGGTCGTCGGCGCTGGTTGTCAGCGGATCTTCTTGCGAGCCACCAAGTGAGCTCCAATGATTCATTTTATCTTTCTATTTCACTTATAGGCCATCTGGGACACTGTCTTCACAATGTGACTTCTGGATTCAAGATTCCGTTGAGTTTAAAAATCTACCCCCAAATAACGTGACAAAAACTAAAGCAGTGAAGGGTCTGGTCCTTGTTCGTTTGGCCTGCGCCCTCAGCGTTAGCACCATATCAAGTGGGTAGTAAACAATACATCACATGGATAATGATTAACCCCATTCAAACTATTCCCTCAACAACCACCCTCAATTTCATACGAATCAAGGATCCACTCATTTTGGTTGATCCGTGTTTGTCAGGGTTTTCTAGAATGAGGGTTTGAATTAATAAAATCACTTGGATTTAAACAAAAATTCCTACCTCAGAATCATAGGGAATGTCACAGTTGTGGGATAAGAATCCACGTTCGTTTATCTGAGATCGATTCCTCCAACGATGTCATTCAAGCCTCTGTTCTTCATTGTAGGGGTAGATCATTGGCACTTCATCGGAGTTCTTTGGTTTTTCATCAAGAATCCTCCCTTGATCCACCAATCCTCCTTTTTTTTCCAAAGTTTGAATAATTAAAAGGAGGATTTAAGAGTTTAAATATCCTTTCAATTAATGGTTCTTTAATTGGTGTAATTAATGAAGATCATTAATTAAATGAGGATTGGTTACATAATTGATGTGTAATCAGGCATTTAATTTCCCTCATTAAAAGTATTACCACCTCTGTGGTCCCCGAAACCATCACTTAAGAAGAAGTAGAAAAATAAAATAACATATCATGTTATTTTATTATTCTTTCAAAAAGTCTGTGAAACTAAATTTTTCCATCAACCTAATGTGGTCAAATTTAAGCATCTCTTAAGAGAATTTTGGCATTGTGAATTCAAAGGTGCCCTCAAATTTTAATTCCAAGCACCAGTTCAAAAGATAGAAATTCCTACTTGCACATTTACTAAAAATACCTTAAAAAAGTTCAAAATTTCATTACGGGCACATCGGGC
This sequence comes from Viscum album, assembly GCA_963277665.1. Lineage (NCBI taxonomy): Eukaryota > Viridiplantae > Streptophyta > Magnoliopsida > Santalales > Viscaceae > Viscum > Viscum album. The sequence continues at coordinate 530,297,336 of OY728139.1, read as the reverse complement.
CTCAGAATCAAGATCCGTCAATTTTATCAGACTTGTAATAATCTCAAATATTTTAAATATATATATATATGAAAATTAAGGGTCTTTACATTCTACCCGCCTTAGGTATTTTCATTCCCAAAATCTACAAAAAAACTATGGGAACAAATGGGGGTACTGAGTACGTTTCTAATCCTCCCGCTCTCATATGTTGTCCTAGAGATTCTCATTCTTCCAAAAAACTAACATGAGAGGAATAGACCACCCATGAAGGACCCACTTCTGTCGATCCTCTATCTCCACATGGAACTCCAAAAACATCACCCCATCGTCAATTTCCATCTCTCCCTAGTCGATAATGTGCGATGGATCATGCACGTACCTCCTCATCTGCAACACATGCAAAACCTTGTGCACTTGGTGCATATGTGGGGGAAGATCTAGGCGGAACACCACTTCGCCTACTCTGGTGAGGATCTGGAAAGATTCTATAAACCTCGTAGATAGCTTTCCTCCCTGGAAAAATCTATGCAAACCTCATCGAGGCGAGACCCGTAGGAAGATATAGTCTCCCTCCTTGAAATCCAAGGGTCTCCTTCTCTTGTTAGCATACAAATTTTTCCTGATCTGTGCAATCTTCATCTGCTCATGGATGATTTGCACCTTCTCAGTGGTAGCCAGTACAAACTCTGGACCCATATGTGTTGACTCCCCTGGGTCTGTCCAACATAGAGGTGATCTGCATGGTCACCCATACAGGGCCTCAAACGGAGCCATGCCAATGGTGGAGTGATAACTTTTGTTGTATGTGAACTCCACCAGTGGTAGGTGTTCCTCCCAACTACGGTCAAAATAAAGGACACAAGAACGAAGCATGTCCTAGAGAATCTGTATAGTCTGCTCCGTCTGACCATCTGTCTGAGGATGAAAGGCAGTGCTCAAATGTAGATGAGTCATGAATTCCTCTTGTAATCCTTTCCACAAGAGGTATGTAAAACGAGCGTCGCAATATGATATGATCGTATATAGAACCCTGTGAAGTTTTATTATCTCCTACACTTAGAGGCTTCCCAAGCCCTCTACTGATCCATGTTGTCAAATGGGTAGGAATTGGGTTGACTTTGTGAGTTAGTCAATGATCACCCAGATAGAATCTTGGCCCCTGGACGTACATGGTATCCTTGTCATGAATTCCATCGAGATACTATCCCACTTCCACTCTGGCACCTCAAGTAGTTGTGCTAAGCCTGCTGGAACCTGATGCTCGTCCTTCACTTGTAGAAAAGTGAGGCATGGTGAAACAAACTCTGCCACTACTTTCTTCATCCCTGGACACCAGTACTGATGTTGGAGGTCCTGGTACATCTTCTCCAAACTAGGATGTACCGCCAAAGGGGATGTATAAAAATCCCTCAACACCTCCTCTCGTAGAATCACTGGCACCATGGTGTGTCCTCTGAAGAGGATGACGTGCTCCCCGCCTTCATAAAATCCATCAGGAGTCTGTCTTGAGGATATTTGAGCACATCGGGCCTCACAGTCAACCTCCCCAAGTTGTGCCTCCATGAATCATTAATGGAGTGGGGGAGTAACTATCATAGACTGAAGGTAACCTGCTCCATCTCTATCCATGAAGGATGTCTGTAATGTGGCTAGCTACTCTGTCACCTTACTCAGCAACTGTAGACCAGATCTCCTACTGAGTGCGTCTGCCACCATGTTCCCCTTCCCAGGAGTGTAGACTATCTCAAAGTCATAGTCCTGGAGGAAATCTAGCCATTGTCAATGTCTCAGGTTTAGGTCTTTCTGTGAGAAGATATACCTGAGACTCTTGTGATCAAAGTAGATTGTAAAACGTTCACCCGTCAAGTAGTTCCACCACATATTCAGAGAAAAGACCACTAATACTAACTCTGGGTCATGGGTAGCATAGTTCTACTCATGTTATCTCAACTACCATAAGTTGTAGGCGATCATAGCTCACTCTTACATCAGGACATAACCTAGTTGTTCCCTAATGCGTCTTAGTAAACTACATACCCAACATCCTCTTATGGTAGCCTTAAGATGGGGGCACTCGTCAGTCTCTACCTCAACTCTTGAAAACACTACTGGCATATCTCCTTCCACATGAAGAGTTTCCCCTTCTTTTTCAAAGCTGAAAAGGGTGTCTCAACTCTAGAAAAGTTGGGTATGAATCTCTGGTAGTACCCATCCAATCCTAGGAAACTCCGCACCTCGATCAAACTCCTGGGTGGATTCTAAGAAATTACTACTTCTATCTTTGCCGGATCTACTATGACTCTATCCTTCGAGATAACGTGCCCCATGAGGTGGACATCCCATTCTACATTGGAACTTTGATAAATTTCCATAAATCTCGTGCTCTCAGAGTGTATCCAAAACTATCTATAGGTGTGTGGCGTGCTTCTCCTCCGACGCCAAGTACACCAAGATTTCATCAATGAAGACTACCATGAAGCGATCGTGGAAAGGCTAGAAGATCCTATTCATAAGCCCCATGAACACTTCCAGAGTGTTGTTAATGCCAAAAGGCATCACCAAGAACTCATAGTGGTCATACAAGCATCTGAAGGTCGTCTTTGGTACGTCCTCGTCTCATACCCTGAGTTGATGATAGCCTGATCTGAGGTCTATCTTCGAAAAACACCATGCTCCCTTCAGTTGGTCGAAGAGATCATCGATCCATGATAGAGGATACTTATTCTTCACGATCACCTAGATCAGGCATTGATAATCCACACAAAGCCTCATACTCCCATCTTCCTTCTAGGAGAAAAAAATCAGGGATGCCCATGGAGAAACATTGGGCCTTATGAACCCCTTCCTCTACAAGCCCTCCAGTTTTACCCACAACTCACAAAGATCCGCGGGAGCTATCTGATATTCTGGAGTAGATATTTGTGTCATCTTGAGGTACAGTTCAATGCCAAAGTCTACCTCTCTGTGACGAGGTAGTCCCAAAACATCTTCAGGAAAGATATCATCATACTAGTCCACCCCTATAGGATAGATCGGACTCAAATCATCAACTTCTCCAAGGGTAAGGCTTTCTAACTGATGTGTGATCAGTTGTACCCTCCTCTGAGAAAATTCATCCTGATCTGCAAAGGTTACCTTATCTCTGGTGAAGTAAAACATTGTCCTATCCTCATGGACAGACCTCACTTTGCACCTCACACATTCAATCTGAGCATGGACTGTGGATAGACAGTCCATACCCAAGATGAAGTCTTAAGGTCTCAATGCTGCTACTAAGAGATCTCATCCAAAGATATCACCTCCTAGAGTAAGTTCACACTAATGGAACCAGTGTGTGATCATAAAATCCTCTCCCATAGAAGTCCCTAATTTTAAGGATCGATCCAATGGATCTACCAGAATCTTTGAGCTCCAAACAAGAGTTGTGGAAATAAAAGAGTGACTGGAACCTGTGTCTATAAGTTATGCAGCTAGGGTGGAGTAGACACAGATCATACCTCGAATCATTTCTGGACCACTGTGGTTATAGGCCTCAGCTGCCTGAAGCTCTACTCATCCATGTCTTCCTGATCCCTAAGGTCAGAGTGGACCACCTGGATGTGGTGGCGGTAGAACCTCAAATCGTCACCCACCGCCTACTGCACGACCTACTCCTCTTCCACGTCTTCCGACCTGTGGACCTCCTCACTCAAATATCTACCTCGTGAGTTCCGCACCTCTGACCCTGCATCTTGGGGTCATCCTCTGGAAGGTATGGCCCACTTAGACCTCTATGTTATCTACCTATTTCCAGTTGTAGATGACTCAACTACCTGTCATCCAGTGGTGGCTCTCACCGTTGGTGCTTCATCAGTTAAGAAGATCTCCACCAATAATTCTCATTTGATTAATCTATCCTGCATTGGGATATTGAGCGATATCATCAGTGTTATGATCTCCCATGATAGACCTTGATAAAAGGTTAAGGCCCTGAACAAAGGGTCTCATACCATGTTAGTGGAGTAGTGAGAGAGGTCAGGGAATCTCACCGAGTACTGGGCCACTGCTAGGCTGTCCTACTGTAAGTGTAGGAGCTTTCGAATACGCACAGAGCGTAATGTAGCTGGAACAAACTCCACCCTGAAGAGGCTATTGAAGTTCGTCCATGTGAGGGTCACCTCGTCATCTATCTGGAGCGTCAGGCTCCACCATCTCACTACCATTCCCTGGAAAAGACTAGCATCTAGGATCACCATCTGCTCTACTGGTGTCCCAACTAGGTGGAAAACTCTAGCCACAGCCTCCAGCCAGTCCTCAGCTGCCTGGGGATCTTTATCACCTTGAAAACTCAAAGGAATGTTCCACTAGAACTCATACAACGTGCTCAGTTGGTGTGCACAATCCACTAGTTGGGATGGTAGCAACTACTGCCCAATGGGTAGTAGTGCTTCTGGTGCACCACCTGAAGGTTCTATCACTGTAAGAGGGCCCTGCACTAAAGCCTCATTGCTCGATGAGCCATCATCATGAACTCTCTCTGGAATCCTGGATGATTTTTTACGTGGTGGAAACCTGAAAGGAAACAGGTGTTCCATGGTCAATAAGTTATACCTGGTGATATAACTCAAAAGAGATCAAAATTAAAACATTTCCAAAACACATGCAATTAGTGTTTTCATGCACCAAGTCAGAAATCAGAATTCAGGTTCCTGGTGTATGGATACGTCAGCCGCCAAACTAACACTGGACTCCCTAAACTAAAAACCACACTCAAAACACTTAACACTATTTATCCATTGGAAAGATCAGAGTCCTAGTTCTTCGGTAGAACTGACTACTTTGATACCACTTTATCACAACCCGTCCCCCAGGGCCCATGCCGTGACTACCCCATGCCTGCCTCCCAAAGGCCAGGGGTTGGCGACTAGTGCCAAAAGTGTCAACCTTCAAGTTGGAGGCATTAACCTAGATACCTGTATGCACACACATGCTCAACCAAGTCCAAACTCACAAAAGGGAAACAATATACCACTAAGAAACTGAGTACAAGTATAGCTGAAAGTAAAGGGGCCAGAATACAAGCCCAACTAAAAGAATAAAACTAAAATAGAAAATAGCTCTTGATATCACTTGCCAAATATCCTACATGAAGGGTAGGTACAGCTTGTCTACACAACTCTCCACATTAACTAGTCACCTCTGTGTACTGCCTGGTCCTAGCTCCCTAAAGTCTCAGCCAAGCTACTCGTCGTCTGCACAAGACACAATAAGGTGTGGGAGAAGCCTGTGCAGGGGTGAGTATAACAATACCCAATAGGGACCCCAAGACCCGATAAGGTCTCCTAGAATTACACAAAGTAAAAACCACAAGTCATGACCTCAATCACAAAGCAAAAATTAGGGATAACTCACACCAGGTATATAACTCAGAGTTTTGGAATAAAGAATATTAGTCTTAAGCTATATCATTTTATTTCATTAGGAAGGTCCATAACTAAACCACAAAGAAGTAGTTTCATTGTCAATCCACACAGGGTCATATGTCATTGATCCATGATGGGATTCTCTAAGGCTGGTCCTCATCAGGTCATGAACTGTTGATCCACATAGGGTCGCTAGAATACTGATTCACACAGGGTGTCTATGATGCTGATCCACACAGGGTTGCTATGGTGCTGATCCACACATAGTCTCTATCATGTAGATCCACACAGGGTCTCTATGATGCTTATCCACACAATTTCTCTATTATGTTAATCCACATAGGTTCTCTATGATGTTGATCCACACATGGTCGCTCTTCAATTGACAGTCAGCCACAGGATTCCCCGCACTTGGTACGCTTGAGTTCTATAGAATCTTCTCCACAAGATATCAGTCATTCCTCAGCTACCATTAAGTTCTAAAAATTAGTCACCCAAATGACTTCCCTGTCTTAAGGGTTCCAACGTGATAGACGACGCGTCAATCAGATGCCCGATCTGTGAGTTATAAGCGTTTTAGTACCGAGGGCCCGGATGGATTTGAGTTCGATCCAACCTTGTTGTACTCCAACTTTTTTGAGAAATTAGGTGGAGTATTTCAAAAGGAATATCTTGTTCCAAGGATTCCATCACCATAGATGGTTCTTCAAACAGATGTCTGGCTTTTGAGATGTGACCTTTTAAGCATATCTAGCCCGAAAAGGGTCTAGGCCCGGTCTTACCCTCCCCGACCTGGGCTGACCCGACCCAGTCCGGGTCCAACCTAGCCTGACCCGAACCATACGGGTCAGCCTGAGTGGTCTGGGCAGCGGCAGGAAACGGTGCCAAAATTTTATTCACGCTCAAATTTACCCAGGAGATGAAGGTAGAACGGTCCTTGTAGTTTAGCTTGGGTTGTCGAATCCTCAGAGACCTAAGAAGAAATCTATAGACACGTACATTCTATGGAATGTTTTTGGATATGAAGTGGACAACTTGGGTTGATTTTATATGGGTTTAAGTGAACTCTAATACATTGAAGTTAATTCAATTTTAAAGTATGAGTTGATCCTAGGTTATCACTTGGGGTGGATTGGATGCATTCCCTTTTGAACTATTTCAATTTCTTATATTTGATATGATTTTATTTAAGAATATAAAACAAAATCATCACTCACTGGTTTAATGCCTACACACCCTAATACTAATCACCTATACACTTGAATTATCAATTCTTTGAGCACTCCAAGGTAATGGTTCGTATTATCACTTGAAGTGTGTGGCCTTAAAATTCAATATTGATGAAGAAGTTTTAAAATCATCAAATAAAATTCTCATTTTAAAGAAGTTATTGGAGATTAAGATAGTGATAAATAACATCCAATCCATCCCCTTTCTACTCCCTTGGATCAACCCATAAGTGGGTTAGACCTCCATTGATCCTATGGTTTCAATGGAAGTGAAAAGTAGACTCATGAGGGAGGAATTGGAGAAGTAAAAAAACAATGAAATAACAATCACTCCACCGTTGTGTGATAATATCACAAGGTTTGGTATGAACAAGTTTACACCTTGAGGAAAAAATATTAAATTAATAAGAATAAGAATATAAAAATATAATATGAAGAACTTTTATAGAGAAGATAAGGTAATTCAAGGAACTTACAATTGAAGGAATGCGATTACAACATCAAATTGACAGCATAACATTAAGATGAAACAAAGCTCAAAGATGATAAACTTCTCCACCACCACTACCTTAAATATGCATTTTGGGGGCCTTGGTTCGAGACTCCAACAGTAAAAAGTATCCCACTTGATTATGGTAGGCCTAGGGTGATGGAAAGCTTGTGGAACTTGGACTTTTCCACTCTTGACCTGAGGTGGTAGTCAGCTTGCAACCACTGAACAAACGCGTCAAAAGGACCTTCGAGATGACCAAATTAGAGTGGTACATATAATATGAAAATGGATCTACGTATTTCTCCTAACTTCATGTCAAATTTGGGCCCATTTGGAGTTGTGGATTCCGAGATATGATTAAATTGGTAGGCTATTTTCTGGGCTATAGAATCTGGCCCAGAATTTTATCTCCAAATTGGGATGCCTTAATAACCACCATGGAGGCCAAATTAGCACTGGATCCTGAAAAATTATTTTTTCCTCTATATTTCTTCTAGAATCCCATGAACTTTGGGCTTAATTGGGTCTATGTGTTGGTCCCCACATTTTCATCAGTGGGCTGGTGTCCAATCTGCCATCTCCAGAATTGTTTCCTTTCATCACAAAATATCCCCATCTTTATTTATGAATCCTCCATTGATCCCTAAATTAAAAATGTTCATATTTAAGTTTAGATAAATTTCTCAAAATATAAAATTAAAATATGGATAATTAAAATCCTTAAAATCATATGAATCATTGGGCCTAAATTGGTGTACATTATGCATGAAGTGCACGAATGATGAAAATGGATGTTCAAAATTAAAATTCACTAACTCAGGCCCATAAGATCAAAAATTAAAATTTAATACCATTAAAATGTAATTAACATATGTATTTTTATTGGATAATCACACCCCCAACTTGAGATTTTCTAGTCCCGAGTAAAATGTATCTCAACAATATGAAATTCGAATTCCCTTTTCCAAAAACATTTTAATACACAATGATCACCAAAAACAATTATACCAAACAATCATGAAAACCATCAAAATATATTAATACATGATAGTTTCATAAGCAGATATCAATCCCAAGCTCATTCCTTTTTTCAAATTCATCGTCATATTTCATCCAATATTAATTAAGTATAAGGATGTGTTGTGTATCACAATAGACATGGGGTTCATCTTTATTCAAGGGGAAATGATGGAAGTTCTAGGTGGAATCACATTTTAATATTAAGATGGGTATTCAATTTTTTTTTGCATTATTTCCATGGTAATTGAATTTGCACTCAAAAGAGTCAACCCATGTAGCGAGACTTTTCTGAAGACTCCCAGGCTCAAGGACCTTAGGGCACCAAGTGAATCCCATATACTTGGGCATTATCTCGAGTTAAATCAGTAAAAAACTAAGTCAAATTACCACAAATAGAGATAAAATTACTAACTCTGGGATAGAAAACTATAGAGTCACAGTCCCCAAGTGCTGAAAGCCACGCATTAGGTCATTTCATTGCTCTATGCGTAAATTTATTATTTTATTTATTTATTTATTTGATTGGTTTCTTTAATACTCATATTAAAACTAAAATGATTACTAAACCTATGATATTTATTTGGGGGACCCCATTAACTCAAAATAATACCCCACTATCCAAAGTATGTGCATTGTGATCTTTTTTTATTTGGATGAAAATATAAACGATGAAATATCACATTGGAGAACCATGCTTTCCAAAATATATGCTCAAGAAATTATACATGGATTAAAATCAGAATCAGGGAATGCTAAATTATTTGATATTTAGTTTCAAAGTTTTCAATGTGTATTATCATGTTCAAAGTTAAAAGAATTTTTCCTTCCATTTACACACATTTTTTTCAAATCATTTTTTTACACAAAATCAAAAAAAATTATTTCATCTCCCCCCACAACATAAAATAACATTGTCCCAAATGTTTAAAGAAAATAAATTTTGAAGGAGTAGAGGCAGATAAGGGAAGTTTAAAAAAGGGAATTGAAATATGAGGATCATGGAATTAAGTCACCTGGTGGTTGAAGTTGATGTTCTTTCATCTCCAATTTAGTCATTTGATATCCATGTCACTTACAGAGTTCCCTAGTGGAAAAAGAAAAAAACAAACAAAAATCACAATATATATATATTTAATTTTAAAAAAAGTAAAATAAAATTATATATATAAAAATTATAGAATAAGGAAGCACAATAAGCCGTAGGTCAGTGGTAAGTGCATGCCCCTGTCTCCCTTCGGTCACGGGTTCGAGTCCCCACGGCTTCGCCGGTTGTGATGAGTTTTCCCCATGACCTATGATGTGGCCTTTTAATTTTATTATTATTATTATCTATTCTTTTTAAACTACAAACACATAAAATAAAAAAATTAACTGATGATACATTATCTTATTTTTAAATTTCTGGGTAAGGTATTACTCAAGGATCACACCACGTGACACAAATGAATATGGCGCTCCTCTTTCATACTCATCCATACTCATAATAGAAGAACAAGTCAACAGTCTATTTTTTATTTTTAAATATCAAAATGATTCATTAATCCTATTTAAAATATAAATTTTATTAAAACAAAAAAATGATTGGAAACTTGAAAACCATGGGTTGCCTCCCATACAGTGCTTTGTTTAACATAATTAGCTCAACTTGGACCCCTAATTGATTAATTATTTTTATCATCTAAGGTAGTTTCACACAATTCTTCATCGACTTCATGTTTTTGGAATGGTTCTATGAATTGTTTGACTCTATGACCATTAACTATAAAGGTTTGACCATTAGTGGGATCTTGAATTTCTACAGCCCCATGGGGGTACACCTTATGCACTATGTATGGACCTAACCATCTAGACCTCAACTTTCCTGGGTGTAAATGAAGCTTAGAACTGTACAAAATAATAGGTTTACCCGGTACAATGTGTTTGGTTTTAATATTTTAAAATTGGTAGGCTTGTACTTTAGATTTTTTGAACCTTGAATTTTCATAAGCATACATCCTAAGTTCCTCTAGTTCATTGAGATCTAATTTCTTTTTTGTTTCGGCCAATGACATGTCATAATTCATTTTCTTAATTTCCCAAAAGGCCTTATGTTTAATCTCCACTAGGAAATGGCATGCTTTACCATAAACCAACCCATATGGGTACATTCCTAGAATGGTTTTATATATGGTTTGATAGGCCCAAAGAGAATCCAAGAGTTTCTCAGACCAATCTTTCCTAGAAGGATTAACAGTTTTTTCAAAAATATTCTTAATCTCCCTATTTTCTAACTCATCTTAACCATTAGTTTGAGGATGGTACATAGTGGAAACTTTATGAGAAATCCCATACATAGACATGAGTGAATAGAATGGACATTTGCAGAAATGGGTTCCTCGATCACTGATTATAGCCCTATGAATTCCAAATTGAGAAAATATGTGCTCTTTCAGAAATAGGATCATAACATGATGGTCATTATACTTGGTGGGAATGGATTCAACCCATTTTGAGACATAATCAACATCTAAGAGGATGTAGAGGTATCCCCTAGAGTTTGGGAAGGGACCCATGAAATCGATTCCCCAGTAGTCAAAGATTTCAATCACTAAGATGGTGGTGAGTGGCATTTGATTCCTTTTTGTGATGGACCCTACTTGTTGACACCTAGGACAACTTTGAAAAAATTTGTAGGAGTACCTTGAGAGGGTGGACCAGAAGATACCACACTGAATAATCTTAGCAGATGCTTTCTTAGAGGAAAAGTGACCTCCACATGCCTCACTATGACAGAATTTAAGGATGGACTCTTGTTTTGATTCTGGGACACACCTCCTAATGACTTGTTCAGGGCAGAACTTATAGAGGTACGGATCATCAAACACATAGTGTCTAACATCATAAAGTAATTTCCATTGATCTTGAGTCCCTAATAATTTTGGAATGACTCCTATAACTAAGAAATTGGCTATGTCGGCATACCAAGGGCAGTCACTCACAGAGTATAGGTGTTCATTATGAAATGAATCAGACACAAAATGGTGATTTGAGTTGTCTTTTAATTCCATCCTTGAGAGGTGATAAGATATAAAATTTTCAACACCCTTTTTTTCCTTGATTGTGAGGTCAAATTCTTATAAGAGAATGACACACCTAATCAGTCTATCCTTAGAATCTTGTTTTTTGAAGAAGTATTTTAGTGCAGAATGGTCAGTGAACACAGTGATGGGGGATCCTAAGAGGTAGGACCTAAACTTATCTAAGGAAAAAACAATATAAAGTAACTCCTTTTTAGTGGTGGTGTAGTTGATTTGGGCATCGTTTAAGGATTTTCTTGTATAAGAAATGACATAAGGAGTTTTATCAAAACGTTGTCCTAACACATCTCCTACATCAAAGTCACTGACATCACACATAAGTTTGAAAGGAAGGTTCCAATTTGGAGATTTCATAATGGGAGGAGAGGTGAGAGAGTATTTTAGGGTTGATAATGAACCCTCACAGCTTTTTGTCCAAACAAATGGAGCATCATTTACTAGGAGAGCACAAAGGGGACGGGAGATTGAACTATATTCCTTGATGAATCTTCTATAGAAACCAGCATGTCCAAAGAAAGACCTCACTTCCTTGACAATTTTGGGTTATGAAAGGTGACGAATGATGTAAACCTTTTCTTTATCAACTACAGTTCCCCTACTCGAGACTAGATGGCATAGAACTAGTCCCTCTTTAACCATGAAATGGCATTTTTCTCAGTTTAGGACCAGATTATTTTCTTCATATCTTGACAAGACTCTCTCCACATTCCTCATAGATCCCTCAAATGTACCCCCAAACACAGAGAAGTCATCCATGAAGACCTCTAGAAAATCCCCTACCATGTCTGAGAATATTCCCATCATGCACCGCTGGAAGGTTCCAGGGGCATTGGATAACCCTAAGTGAATGCGTTTGAAGGAAAAGGTTCCGAACGGACAGGTAAATGTAGTCTTCCCTTGATTATCTAGGGAGACCTTAATTTGATTATACCCTGAGTGCCCATCTAAGAAACAGTAGATGGAATGAACTGCCACTCTCTCAAGGACTTGGTCAATGAATGGTGAGGGGAAATGATCCTTCTTAGTGGTTGATTTTAGCTTCCTATAGTCAATGCAGACCCTCCATACACTGATTACCCTAGTTGGAAGAATCTCTCCGTCCTTATTGGTTATCATTGTGATTCCTTACTTCTTGGGAACCACTTGGATTGGGATTACCCACTCACTCTCAGCTATGGGATATATGATACTATCTTTTAACAATTTTAATGTTCTTTTCTCACTACTTATATGAGATTAGGATTGAGTCACCATTGTAGTTGACGACATGGCTTTGAATCAGATTCCAGAACAATCCTATGAGTCCCGATAAGTGGGTTAATCCCAGGAATATCACACAGGGTCCAACCAATGGATTTCTTATGTTTCCTAAGGATATCTAGAATCATTCTCTCATTATTGGCTTCAAGAGACGAAGAAATGACAATAGGATGTGCTTGATTTTCCCCTAGGAAGTCATACTTGAGTGCAGCGGGAAGTTTTTTAAATTCAATATCAGGTTGGTTCATAATTTTAGGATAATATTGGGACATTGGATCAAGATCAATTTTTTTCCTAGAGTTTTAGATAGGACTGATTCTCCACATATAGAAGTTTCAGCTACTAGATTGGCTTGATCAGATTTAGGGAAGGAAGTTGGAGTGGTCTCTATGAAAGTGGTTTTCTGAAAGGTTTCACTGATTGTTGGACCTAAGACTTCATCATAATAGAAATTTGAAAATGATTCAAGACAAAGAGATAAACTTCCATTATGTGAACAAAGGAAGTCAATCTCATCTTGACTTAAATATCCATCAAATATTCCTTAATGTTCTATGGATTCATTATCAATGATTCTTATCATGTTTACTTCATTAATGTCCTCGTCATCCCCTATTTGTGAGCTTTCATTATAGATGTTTAAGTCTAGACTCATGTTTCCAAAGGTGATGGTCATGTTCCCATTTCTAACTCGGATAACAGAGTTGATTGTTTCAAGGAAGGGATGACTAAGGATGATTGGGGTTTGTTCCTTATTTCCTAAGTTTGGATGGTTGTCAAGGACAATGAAGTCGGCAGGGTAGATGAAGTTTTCAACCTTTACCAGAACGTCCTTTAAAATCCCCTTTGGAACCCTAATGCTACCATTAGAAAGTTGAAGTGTGACAGGTGTGGGTTGGAGCTCTTCTAGTCCTAACTAGCAGTACACAACATAGGGGATGATATTGACACTAGCACCTAGGTCACACAATGCCTTGACAACTTTTCTCTCTCCTAGTTCAACATTGATGTAAGGGTAACCTGGGTCTTTTAACTTAGGAGGAATGGTCCCTTGAATGGTGGTACTCACATTAGCAACCAAAAGGACTTGGTTTTTATGTGAAAATTTTCTTTTAAAAGTGCACAAGTACTTAAGTTACTTTGAGTAGGTAGGTATGGTTTGGATGGCATCGAGAAGGGGAATTTTCAACTTGACTTGTGAGAAGATTTCCCTCAATGTTTCACTCAATTCAGGATTGGGTTTTCCCCTTATGCATTGAAGAAATGGTGTAGGTTGTGGGGTTGTTTGTTGAAGAGTTGTTTCTTTGACAATGTTATCATGTTTTTCAGTTTGATCATTTGGTTAATTTTATTTTTCATCCAATTTTGAATCTTCATATGGGTTCTGAATTAGTTGTTCAAGTTTCTCGATTGATTTCCCATTTCTTAAAATAGTCACATCCTTTAGTTGTTCATGAGTTATTTGAGTACAACTTGACTCTCCCCTTGAAGTTGATGATGGTACCACCTGAGTAGGCATGGGTGGCTTTCCAGTTTTGATGGTTTGAAGTTCTTGTTTTAGGTAAGAGACTTCCGAGTTCATTATTTCCATTTGGTTTCACAGTTGTTCTAGTAGTCTTTGTAGAACAGTTTGGGTTGGTGCTTAAGAAGATTGGTTTATCCCAGGGGGATATTTTAGAGGTGGTATGGTTTGTTTAAAATGGACAGGTGGATGTTGGTATTGGATAGTTTGGGTTTGGAACTGGTTCTGGGTTTGGTAGTTCTGATGGGGGTAAGTATTTTTTCCATATGGTTGGATAGGTTGTTGGTTATCTTTCCAGCAGAATCCTGGGTGGTCATTATACCCTGGGTTTAAGTTGTTTTGGTATTGAGGCTTTTGAAAGTTCAAAGCATTTACTTTCATTGGGATCCTCCTAAAATAATATTATTGATGGATGGAATGATTGGGCAGTTGTCTATCTTATGGTCATGTTTCTCACAAATTGTGCAAATAGGGTCTACAGTTTGGATTTCATGGAATTTCCTAAGGTCTATCTCTTCAACCTTCCTAGAGAGTGCTGTGAGTTTAGCCCTAAGGATTTCCTCTTCTCTATGTGTATGAATTCCAGTAGTTCTTTTTGGATTTTCATTATAAGGTGAAGTTTCCCATGTTTGGTTTTGTTCAGCAAGGCTTTCTAGATACTCGTAAGCATCATTTGGGGCTTTGTTTTTAAAGGTTCCATTACACATCATGTCAATGAATTGTTTGTACCCCAGACCCAAACCTTCATAGAAAATTATCACTTGTTCAGGAATAGAAAAACCATGGTGTGGAACCATGATTAGAGTGTCCTTGAACCTCTCCCATGTTTCATAGAATGATTCTCCCTCTTTTTCAAAAAAGTTTTGGATACTCTTTTTATGTACAATTGTTTTGTGGTGGGGAAAGTATTTTTTGTAGAATTTTCTTTTTAGTTAGTCCCAAGAGTCGATGGATGATGGTATCAAATTTTTTATCCAATTTTTAGATTGATCCTTTAAATAAAAAAGGAAATATCCTCATCTTAGATGATTCTAGTTGATGTGGGGGACACATGGTTTCTACAATTTAATTGAACTCCTTAACGTGAATGTAGGGAATCTAGAATTCCATTCCAAGGAATGTGGGAAGGTGGTTTAGGACAAGGGGTTTAAATGTGTATTTGACATCTCTAGGGAATTGTGTCTAATGTAGGAGGGGGAATTGGTCCAGGTAGGTGTGAGGTAGGCATTCATGGTTTGATCAACTGCATTCCCCAAGTTTGGGGCTGCCTCATTTGGATTTCCATTTTGGTTTCCACCCGGGATTATGAGTTGGGTTCTTTGAATACCTTACATTGAAATGGGATCAATTTTGGACTTTAGAATATCAATAGTATTAGGATATAATGAAAACAATCCCCTAGGTTCACTTGACTTCACAACCCTAGGACTTTTCACCCTAACTAGACAGTTTGATTGATCATGGGTGTAGGCGGACATGCGCCAAAAGAAAAAAAATGAGAAAGGGACAAGATAAGAGATCTTGGGTGAGAATAGAAGAAATGGGAAAGAATAGAATGGGTGTTGAGATGACTTACTTGGTTCCCCAAGAATGGCACCAAAATTTGATTCACGCTCAAATTTTCCCAAGAGATGAAGTAGAACGGTCCTTGTAGTTTAGCTTGGGTTGTCGAATCCTCAGAGACCTACGAAGAAACCTATAGACACGTACATTATATGGACTATTTTTGGATATGAAGTGGCCAACTTGGGTTGATTTTATATGGGTTTAAGTGAACTCTAAGACACTGAAGTTAATTCAATTTTAAAGTATGATTTGATCCTAGGTTATCACTTGGGGTGGATTAGATGCATTCCATTTTCAACTATTTCAATTTTTATATTTGAGATGAGTTCATTTAAGAATATCAAGAAAAATAATCACTCACTAGTTTAATGCCTACACACCCTAATACTAATCACCTGTACTGTAGAGACCCGAATCTTGACGTACATGGACATTACATTACTTTAGCGGAATACTTAATATATAACAAAAACAGACACACAAGGACCATAATAGTTTAGTGTCTTTGGAAACTTGGAACGTAATCTTCTAATCGTGGTGAAAGATCTTCAACATCTCCCATAAAGATCTTTCCCTTTTTTTCTTACCTAAAACCTTTATTTATATCCTGGGGAAAAGAAAACATAAAAAGGGTGAGCTCAAATGCTTAGTGAGGGTAAGCATGGATAAAATAAAACATACCATATACATTTGAAATTAAAAACATGAACATAATGGTTAAACATCAAAAGCTTGAGAAATAACATAAAACATGAAAGTGTGTAAGGCATAGATCATAAAGAAACATTAAGAATGCTAAAATAGAATGGTAATAAAACATTTAATTGTGGCATCCATTAAGCACATGTAATGATTTCCATAGTAGCCAAGGCATTGCTTCCATGACCATCTTAGTGGACAAAGTCCCTTTCTGAATCGAGTCCACTCCTCGTTCCAGTCCTGTAATACTGAACCGGATTAACTTACCATTCCAGCCATGTCTATCTCATGAGATATAAAATCTTTACCCAATTCATTAGAGGGAGATATAGTTCCCACCCATATCATAATGAAATCATTCTTACTTGTGCCACAAAATAAACATACAACATTCATAATAACCCAACAAATAAAATGGGTTTCATAAACATCATCCCATCATCACATAATTCATATAAAAGAAATGGATATCATTTCATAATCATAAAATTGAAACCATGTAAATCATAGAGACATTATACATGAAACATACACATATGAAATAATGTCATCTTAGATGGAAAATGGTTTTGATAAAACACTTGAAATGAATTATTGAGGAAAATATCCTTTTTTCTTCAAAATCATTTTCTTTTCACAAAATGTCATGCAATTTTAAAAGAAAATGATTTTGTTGAAAATATTCATGAAATATTTTGGAGGAAGCTTCATGAAAATATGGATTTATAAAATCGTAAAAATCCTTTCATGCCGTATAAGTAAAAAAAACATTCTTCTAGTACTTTAGACGGATAAGTCAAAAAGTACCTCATAAAAGAAAGATTCCATACATACCATGTAGTAAAAGTCAAAAATGGGTAAAAAGGACTTTAAAAATACATGAATACACTTTTATAAAACATGGACATGGATGATAGTAATAACCCTAGTAATTACTTACGAATAAGCAATCTCGGATAAAAATGAGATTTGCAAAATTATCCCTTACCTTTGGTCTGATTTGCTTCGTAAGTGTCCGAACCTCCTGTATAATGATTTAAATAATGTTATTGACTTATTCCAGAATCATACTTATTGTTATGATATCATATATGGTTCACTTATGACTTTATATTACCCGTTCTTTTGTAAATTCCATGTTAAAGAGCGTTTTGGGTAAAATCGTTTCATTTGTCGTCCGTGTTTTGACTTGTAATCATTCATATGATTACATAGATCATGATTTCTTAATTCCAGAATATAAAACATGATTTATATATAATATATATTCAGAATATACATATATATAATAGATTAGTAAATGGAAATAAATACACCGTTCATGGAGACGGTAGGCCGTACGTACGCATGAACGTTGTTTTCGTTTCCTTATCGAGTTGAATGGAATTAAGTAGATGACATAAATATATATACACATAAATCCAGTATAATTATTATGTCATATATTTCATGATTACTTGTTATATATACTTTATAATCATTTATGAATGGTTAATCATTGAGAATGAATCTCATCGCATCGTGGAGACGGTATTCCGTACGTACGCACGAGCGATGATATCGTTCCCATGATCGTGGAATTTTATTGGAGTGTATGTATACTATTAAAGAATCAATATCAATTTACAATTATCATATATAGTTATTATTTACACCATTATACCAATCCATGTAAGGTGGTGGTGGAAGATAGATTACACCACGGCGTGGAGACGGTATTCCGTAAGTACGCACGTGCGGTGATTTCGTTTTCCGTAGGATGGATAGATGGTGAAATAGGGTTGTTTCATACTTATAATAACATATCAGTATATGAGTGATACTGATGTTATTACTTCATAATGAAACAACCTATGAAGAATAATTGGAAGAATAAATAAAGGTGAAAGAATCAGTAACGGACATTACCTCTTCTTTGAAGCGCCTCTTTGAGACCTCCTCTTAGGGCACTAAAATTGGTCTTTGAAGAAGACCAGAACCTCTAGGATGTTTCTAGGGAAGTGGAGAAGAGAATTGGTCAGGGGTTGGCCGAGCTTGAAGGCTCAAAGTGGTTTGTGGAAGAGAGGGAGGAGGTGCCCTTTTATAAGGGAGGAGAGGGGCACCTTTGGAATTCTTAAAAATATTAATTTATAATAAATCTAACCCCAAATAAAAACCTCCAAAAATTAATCATGTTCAAATATTAGATGAGATAGGGTTGTAATCTCATCAACCAATCAAATTTTCACATGTTTTGATCTTATTTTAAACCTTGTCATTTTGATTTATCCGTGTTTAATCTATTTAAGTTTATTTGTGGTAATAAAATTATAAATTTTAAATTATAACAAATAATTACTTATTTGTTATGAATTTTCCATAATTGGTTACTTTATAACATTATAGACCATATAAATTTAAATTTATAATTTTTAAATATTTTTGTGATTTTTAAACAATTTTATAATATGTTATTTTTATAAAATAACAATAGTGTCAATTTTGACACTATTCATTTATTTGAATTTAAATAAAATATATACAGAAGATATGTTCAAAATAAAAGATTTAATAGATTCATAAAAGGTCATATGTATCAATAAAATTATTTTATCACATTAAATAGTTCATATAATATTTATTTTATTATTTTTAAAACCATTTATTTGGTTTATCTCTTAATAAAATAATTACTACAAAATTTTTGTATAATTATTTAATATACTGATTTGTTGCATAAAAATTTAAAATAAAATCCTATGATGAAGATAAATCTATTACCTTTAACAATAATACTTTTACTAGAATTTATCATCTTAAAATCAAAATATTTAAGTTGTTATATTTATTAAATTATGAAGGTGACAACTTTGGCATCATTTAAAATAATATAAGTGTCATAATTGCTTGTATAAGACTCCAAATGGTCAAATATTCGACCATTGGATGATTATAGTTTAAATTTACATGACCAATAAGTTTTGGTCAGGGTTTTGTGCCTTTTATGGTCACTATTAGTTTAATAAAAACTATATTCTTGATTTTTCACTAGATAAATAATTTCTACATCACTATTGTGTCACAATTAATAATAATTATTTAATCGCAAAAAATTATAAATAAATTCTCATGATGTAGATAATTTTGTTAGCTTCCTATAGAATATTAATGTTCTAAGTTTCATGAAATTTATCACTAACTTAAAATTATTATACTTATAGTATTTAAGAGAGTGACATGTTGTCACTTTCTTTGGTTTTAATAATAATTAAATTATTTTCATGGGAAAAAGTCCATTAAATGAATCTAATCCGATACTTAGGTGATATGGGTCGACTTTTAGTCATCCAATTGGATTTTTCCAAGTGTTAGGGTAATTTTATAAACTTATATTTACCCTTAATTACCCGATTTACCTTTAACCATAGTAAATAAAATTTACCATAGTTACTATTCACAATCCCCAAAAATAAAAAGTAGCTTATTAACATAATTTGGACCCACTGATTCCAAATATGGAATCCATTTTTCCAAATTCAATACTAAAAAGTTGCAGAAATTAAATTAAAATTAATCCCGTTGTCGAAAGAAAACGGGTTTTTCTTTAAAACATTGCAAAAGATTGAATTGATTTAACCTACGAATTCAAGGTAAAATCAATGCTAATGACATACATTATATTAAATGGTAAAAATATATTATATTTATACTTTAAACCCATTAAATATTATAATTTAACCACATAATATATTACGATGAAAAAATTTGTTTTTAATTAAAATATAGCGTGTTTTTACTATTCATTAAAATATGAAAGTCATCAGAATAAAATGAAAATTTTATCCAAAGTAAATTTTTATTTCTTGATTCCAAAGGATAATTTTATTTTTTCAAATGGAACTTATAAACATGTCAAAAACTAGATTTAAAGTGGGTACGCCATCAAAATGTGGCAAAACTACATTTTTTGAAAAATACTTATTTTACCCGAAAAATTTATTTTGTTCTTATACCATGCTCTAGAAAATGTGTAAAATGAATAATAATGTTATAAAATTAAAATTTTAGTTAATACTATTCATAAAGGCTAGTTCATAATAATATTATAATAATATATCGTTGTTTAGTAAAACCCGGTATTGCGTACAAGACACGCTATCGAGGAAGGTCGTGATTGCGTGTAATGCAAGCCAAGTCAGGGTTGCGTGTTGTGAAAGAATCCTTCGTTGTTACGTATAACAGAATCCAACCATATTTTATTTATACATTGAATATATATATATATATACTCAATGTTGCGTAGAATAACTATTATCAAAATTGTGTGTAACACGATCCAAGAATAGAGTTGTGTATACTGTAAGCTAATACGGTGTTGCGTATAGTGAAAGGTAATCTTGGTGTAGCATACAACACAAGACATTAATGAAATTAAAAGAATATTTTTCATAAAATCTCGGGGTGTTACATTCTACCCCCCCTTAAAATGAATTTCGCCCTCGAAATTCGTCGGGGTTATAATCGGTTTACTACTCGAAAGTTTGTTTAATAGAAACCCACATCGTAAAAAGGAATACCAAAACATGGCTTTAAAAACTAAAGTATGAAATGTAATGGTTACCCAAATTAACTCATGACTGGGTTTCCATGTAGGGGAACATAGGTGAAAATATGGATATGGAAGAAAAATCTGACCATCAAGTTCTGATGGAGAGTGGTAGAGAATATGGCTATGAAAAAGCCAACAATCACAAAGCTATTTATTTGTGATGATCTAAGGTACCATCTGATTCATCGGATATAAGGGAACTAGGACAACATTTTTGGTTTTCAAGATCATTTCCCTAAAGTTGATGAATTAAAAGAAATACTTGCATGATTTTGGTACAATCTCACTGTTGTTCATGAATTGAACAATTTCCACTTAATCCCTTAAAGAAATAAAGTTGAATTTGTTATTCGTGGTGTGTTAGCAGATCATGTGATAGAATTATGGGTCATTCCATCTTTTTCAAACAAAAGGTTGGAAAAAGTTATAAGTCCATCTTATGGTTAGATTAATCGTATATGGTTCCAAAAATGAACTTATACTTCATATATCATACCGCTTAATAAAATAAAACTAGTTTCTACTAACCAGGGACTTCCTGTAGGCCAGTGGTAGGCGATAAAGGCCAGTTGCACTTCGGTTGTGGGTTTGATTCCCACAGCCTTGTCCGACATGATGGGATGTCGCTCGTCCTGCAGGTTGTCCTTTTTATAAAACTACATTACTATATCATCCCATCAATAATATCAAAAAAAGGTTCTATCCTTAAACAATACTAACTTATGTCCAACATAATCCATTCCAATATTTAGGATTATCCATAATATTGCAGTCCATTTTCATATTATAGTGAAAATTATTACCATATATTTCATATAAGAAGCATGTTAATACCATCGTTGGTCCCCATATATCATAAGATATGTCTTGCTGGTCACATTACAAATGTTCGAAGGCCTTAATCATGTATTCTCTTGAAAAATGAATACCCATTGAACCTTAGTGAAAACATGAATGCAGTTAAAAGTTAACACTTTCCACATACCAAAATCCTCAAAATTCTATATACTCAAACCATGATATCACTTAGTCCTTATATCAATCATGAGCTCATGAATACTGTCAAACATTTCATTTTCTTTTTATCCTTTCATTATGCGCATATCATATTTTTCCAAAAATATCTCAATCACTTTCCATGGTTACCAGTACCATAAAATTATTGAAAACCACAATATACCAATACATAAATATTCCAATATTCCACGATACTATATAGAACATTATTTTTCAATCCCATTACATAAACACTTAATCATTCCACCACATCGTTTTTATATTCAACATCGCCAATATTGATTGCATGTGACTTCCCATTGTCCTTTTCCTTAAGTGGTTTCTCATGTCGATCATCACTAACCCTCAGATTAGGGCATTTATTAGCATAATGACACATTTCCTTGCACTTGAAGCATTTAAGTGTTGGTGGTGCATTCTCTGCAGTCTTTTCTTTATTCACATCATTAGAAACCCTTTTTCCATTACTTCGACACTCATCTACTCGATGACCTTCTTTTCCACACTTAAAGCATTTTCTAGTCCCTTTAAGAAAATCTCCACCATGCTTCTTTCCACACTTTGAGCATAAGGAAACATTTATCTTCTTTTCACCATTATTCTGAGATTTCTCCTTGAACTCCATCTTTCGTTTCTTGTCAAAACTATGAGATGGATAAGTAACACCAACTTCCATTTCTACCTTGATAGCATAACGCACAATTTCTTCATAGCTACTGAAGTATCTTATAGCTAATTCCCTTCAAAGATTTGGTTTTAAGACACTGAAGAATCGATCAACTTTACTTTCAGGTTGGATGACAAAGCCAGATGCATACCTTGCAAGCCTTGTAAAATCCACTTCGTATACACCAACAGATTCATCATCCTTTTGCTTTAGTTCAAGAAACTCCTTCTCCATCTTTGTTCAAAGAATATGAGGGAATTACTTATTGAAAAATAAGTTCTTGAACTCGTCCCATTCCATGGACTCAATTTCATCTCTTGGCCTCGTATTCTTGATAAGATTCCACCATTGATCAGAATCACCTTCCAAACAATATACCGCTAAGATGACTTTATCATGTTCTGAACATTGAAGAACTGAAAATATCTTTTCAGTGGTACTGATCCATTGTTCAGCAACAAGTGGATCAGAAGTCCCACTAAAAGAAGGTGGACGTTCCCTCATGGAGGACTCAATAGAATATTGTTCTCTTCTCTGCTCATTTGGAAGTCCAGAATGATTCATAGCTTGTGTAAGTATAGTAATAAGATTTTTCACTCTATCTCCTATAACATTTGTTTGTTCAGGAGGACAATCATTGCATTGTCCATTGCATTGATCAACATGGTTCCTTCGGGTTCCATCCATCGTCTAAAACCCAAAAAGAATAGTGTGAGAGGCAAAAATCATGCTAGGGAAAACAACATAGTAAAGGGGAAGCACCCTGAATATCTAACATCTTAGGATAAATTCTAAGATCGTTACCGTAGTTATAGGACTATATCCTATACATATACTTATCCTTAGGTACATCCCTAGACATACCTTAGAAATATCTCTAGGGTTCTCACTAACGTTTTCGCATCCTAGTTTCCAAAGGTTGACTAAACCTTTCCTATGATACCAACTGTAGAGACCCGAAGCTTGACGTACATGGAAATTACATTACTTTAGCGGAATACTTAATACATAAAAAAAACAGACACACAAGGACCGTAATAGTTTAGTGTCTTTGGAAACTTGGAACGTAATCTTCTAATCGTGGTGAAAGATCTTCAACATCTCCCATAAAGATCTTCCCCTTTTTTTCTTACCTAAAACCATTCTTTATATCCTGGGGAAAAGAAAACATAAAAAGGGTGAGCTCAAATGATCAATAAGGGTAAGCATGGATAAAATAAAACATACCATATACATTTGAACTTAAAAACATTAACATAATGGTTAAACATCAAAATCTTGAGCAATAACATAAAACATGGAAGTGCGTAAGGAATAGATCATAAAGAAACATTAATAATGATAAAATAGCATGGGAATAAAACATTTAATTGTGTAATCCATTAAGAACATGTAATTATTTCCATAGTAGCCAAGGCATTGCTGTCATGACCATCTTAGTGGACAAAGTCCCTTTCTAAATCGAGTTCACTCCTCGTTCCAGTCCTGTAATACTGAACCGGATTAACTTACCGTTCCAGCCATGTCTATCTCATGAGATATAAAATCTTTACCCAATGAATTGGAGGGAGATATAGGTCCCACCCATCTCATAATGAAATCATTCTTACTTGTGCCACAAAATAAACATACATCATTCATAATAACCCAACAAATAAAATGGGTTTCATAAACATCATCCCATCATCACATAATCCATATAAAAGAAATGGATATCATTTCATAATCAGAAAAGTGAAACCATGTAAATTATAGAGACATTATACATGAAACATACACATATGAAATAATGTCATCTTAGATGGAAAATGGTTTTGATAAAACACTTGAAATGAATTCTTGAGGAAAATATCCTTTTTTCTTCAAAATCATTTTCTTTTCACAAAATGTCATGCAATTTTAAAAGAAAAGGGTTTTGTTGAAAATAGTCCTGATATATTTTGGAGGAAGCTTCATGAAAATATAGCTTTATAAAACCGTAAAAATCCTTTCATGCCGTATAAGTAAAAAAAACATTCTTCTCGTACTTTAGACGGAAAAGTCAAAAAATACCTCATAAAAGAAAGATTCCATACATACCATGTAGTAAAAGTCAAAAATGGGTAAAAACGACTTTAAACATACATGAATACACTTTTATAAAACATGGACATGGATGATAGCAATAACCCCAGTAATTACTTACGAATAAGCAATCTCGGATAAAAATGAGATTTGCAAAATTATCCCTTACCTTTGGTCCGATTTGCTTCGTAAGTGTCTGAACCTCCTGTATAATGATTTAAATAATGTTATTGACTTATTACAGAATCATACTTATTGTTATGATATCATATATGGTTCACTTATGACTTTATATTACCCGTTCTTTTGTAAATTCCATGTTAAAGAGCATTTTGGGTAAAATCGTTTCATTTGTCGTCCGTGTTTTGACTTGTAATCATTCATATGATTACATAGATCATGATTACTTAATTCCAGAATATAAAACATGATTTATATATAATATATATTCAGAATATACATATATATAATAGATTAGTAAATGGAAATAAATACACCATTCATGGAGACGGTAGGCCGTACGTACGCATGAATGCTGTTTTCGTTTCCTTATTGAGTTGAATGGAATTAAGTAGATGACATACATATATATACACATAAATCCAGTATCATTATTATGTCATATATTTCATGATTACTTATTATATATACTTTATAATCATTTATTAATGGTTAATCATTGAGAATGAATCTCATCGCGTCGTGGAGACGGTATTCCGTACGTACGCACGAGCGATGATATCGTTCCCATGATCATGGAATTTTATTGGAGTGTATGTATACTATTACAGAATCAATATCACTTTACAATAATTATATATAGTTATTATTTACACCATTATACCCATCCATGTAAGGTGGTGGTGGAAAATAGATTACACCACGGCGTGGAGACGGTATTTCGTAAGTACGCACGCGCGGTGATTTCGTTTTCCGTAGGATGGATAGATGGGGAAATAGGGTTGTTTCATACTTATAATAACATATCAGTATATAATTGATACTGATGTTATTACTTCATAATGAAACAACCTATGAAGAATAATTGGAAGAAGAAATAAAGGTGAAGGAATCGGTAACAGACATTACCTCTTCTTTGAAGCGCCTCTTTGAGACCTCCTCTTAGGGCACTAAAATTGGTCTTTGAAGAAGACCAGGACCTCTAGGATGTTTCTAGGGAAGTGGAGAAGATAATTGGGCAGGGGTTGGCCGAGCTTGAAGGCTCAAAGTGGTGTGTGGAAGAGAGGGAGGAGGTGCCCTTTTATAAGGGAGGAGAGGGGCACCTTTGGAATTCTTAAAAATATTAATTTATAATAAATATAACCCCACATAAAAACCTCCACAAATGACTCATCTTATAAGATTAGATGATATAGGGTTTTAATCTCATCAAAAAATAAAATTTTGACATGTTTTGATCTTATTTTAAACCTTATCATTTTGATTTATCCTTATTTAATCTATTTAAGTTTATTTGTGGTAATAAAATTCTAAATTTTAAATTATAACAAATAATTACTTATTTGTTGTGAATTTTCCATAATTGGTTAATTTATAACATTATAGACCATATAAATTTAAATTTATAATTTTTAAATATTTTTGTGATTTTTAAAAAATTTTATAATATGTTATTTTTATAAAATAACAATAGTGTCAATTTTGACACTATTCATTTATTTGAATTTAAATAAAATATATACATAAGATATGTTCGAACTAAAAGATTTAATAGATTCATAAAAGGTCATATGTATCTATAAAATTAGTGGATCACATTAAATAGTTCATATAATATTTATTTTATTATTTTTAAAACCATTTATTTGGTTTATCTCTTAATAAAATAATTACTACAACATTTTTGTATAGTTATTTAATATACTGATTTGTTGCATAAAAATTTAAAATAAAATCCTATGATGAAGATAAATCTATTACCTTTCACAATAATACTTTTACTCGAATTTATCATCTTAAAATCAAAATATTGAAATTGTTATATTTATTAAATTATGAAGGTGACAACTTTGGCATTATTTAAAATAATATAAGTGTCATAATTGCTTGTATAAGACTCCAAATGGTAAAATATTCGACAATTGGATGATTATAGTTTAAATTTAAATGACCAATAAGTTTTGGTCAGGGTTTTGTGCCTTTTATGGTCACTATTAGTTTAATAAAAACTATATTCTTGATTTTTCACTAGATAAATAATTTCTCCATCACTATTGTGTCACAATTAATGATAATTATTTAATCCCAAAAAATTATAAATAAATTCTCATGATGTATATAATTTTGTTAGCTTCCTGTAGACTATTAATGTTCGAAGTTTCATGAAGTTTATCACTAACTTAAAATTATTATACTTATAGTATTTAAGAGAGTGGCATGTTGTCACTTTCTTTGGTTTTAATAATAATTAAATTATTTTCATGGGAAAAAGTCCATTAAATGAATCTAATCCGAAACTTAGGTGATATGGGTCAACTTTTAGTCATCCAATAGGATTTTTCCAAGTGTTAGGGTAATTTTATAATCTTATATTTACCCTTAATTACCCGATTTACCTTTAACTATAGTAAATAAAATTTACTGTAGTTACTATTCACAATGCCCAAAAATAAAAAGTAGATTATTAACATAATTTGGACCCACTGATTCCAAATATTGAATCCATTTTTCCAAATTCAATACAAAAAAGTTGCATAAATTAAATTAAAATTAATCCCGTTGTCGAAAGAAAACGGGTTTTTCTTTAAAACATTGCAAAAGATTGAATTGATTTAACCTACGAATTCAAGGTAAAATCAATGCTAATGACATACATTATATTAAATGGTAAAAATATATTCTATTTATACTTTAAACCCATTAAATGTTATAATTTAACCACATAAGATATTACGATGAAAAAAATTGTTTTTAATTAAAATATAGCGTGTTTTTACTATTCATTAAAATATGAAAGTCATCAGAATAAAATGAAAAATTTATCCACAGTAAATTTTTATTTCTTGATTCCAAAGGATAATTTTATTTTGTCAAATGAAACTTATAAACATGTCAAAAACTAGATTTTAAGTGGGTGCACCATCAAAAGGCGGCAAAACTACATTTTTTGAAAAATACTTATTTTACCCGAAAAATTTATTTTGTTCTTATACCATGTTCTAGAAAATGTGTAAAATGAATAATAATGTTATAAAATTCAAAATTTAGTTAATACTATTCATAACGGCTAGTTCATAATAATATTATAATAATATATCGTTGTTTAGTAAAACCCGGTATTGCGTACAACACACGCTATCGAGGAAGGTCACGATTGCGTGTAATGCAAGCCAAGTCAGGGTTGCGTGTTGTGAAAGAATCCTTCATTGTTACGTATAACAGAATACAACCATATTTTATTTATACATTGAATATATATATATATATATACTCAATGTTGCGTAGAATAACTATTATCAAAATTGTGTGTAACACGATCCAAGAATTGAGTTGCGTATACTGTAAGCTAATATGGTGTTGCGTATAGCGCAAGGTAATCTTGGTGTAGCATACAACACAAGACATTAATGAAATTAAAAGAATATTTTTCATAAAATCTCGGGATGTTACATATACACTTTAAGGATCAAATCTTTGAGTACTGCAAGGTAAAGGTTTGTATTAGCACTTGAAGTGTGTGGCCTTAAAATTCAATAATGATGAAGAAGTTTTAAAATCATCATATAAAAATTTCATTTTAAAGAATTGATTAGAGATTAAGATAGTGGTAAATAACATCTAATATAGCCCCTTTATACTCCCTTGGATCAACCCATAAGTGGGTTAGCCCTCCATTGATCCTATGGTTTCAATGGAAGTGGAAAGTAGACTCATGAGGGAGGAATTGGAGAAGTAAAAAAACAATGAAATAACAATCACTCCACCTTTGTGTGATAATCTCACAAGGTTTGGTATGAAAAAGTTCACACCTTGAGGCAAAAGTATCAAAGTGATAATAAGAAGAATATAAAAAGATCAGATGAAGAACTTTTATAGAGAAGCCAAGGTAATTCAAGGAACTTTCAATTGAAGGAATGCGATTACAACATCAAATTGGCAGCATAACATTAAGATGAAACAAAGATCAAATATGATAAACTCCTCCACCACCGCTACCTTAAATAGGTATTTTGGGAGATTTGGGTTGAGCCTCCAACAGTACAAAGCATCCCACTTGATTATGGTAGGCCTAGGGTGGTTGAAAGATTGTGGAACTTGGACTTTTCCACTCTTGACCCGAGGTGGCAGCCATCTTGCAACCACTGAACAGACACATCGAAAGGACCTTCTAGATGTCCGAATTAGAGTGGTCCATAGAAGAAGAAAATGGAGGTACGGATGTCTCCTAACGTCCTGTAAACTTTGAGGCCATTTGGAGTTGTGGATTCTGAGATATGATTAAATTGGTAGGTTGTTTTCTGGGCCGAAGAATCTAGCCCATAATTTTATCTTCAAATTGGGCCCCCTTAATATCCACAATGAAGGCCGAATTATCATTGGATTCTGAAGAATGAGTTGTTACTCTATATGGATTCTAAATTCCCATGAAATTTGGGCTTCATTGGGCGAGTATGTGGGGCCCCAAACTCTCATCAGTGGGTTGGTGTACATTAGGCATGAAGTGCACGAATGATGACAATGGATGTTCAAAATTAAAATTCACTAACTCAGGCTCATAAGATCAAAAATGAACATTTAATACCATTAAAATGTAGTATAATATGTATCTTTATTGGCTAATCACCCGCATTGGCTGGGTGCGGCCCTCCGGGTTGCACGGGGTCGACTCCCCCTTCCCGAACGAACATTTTGTCCGTTCGATTTGTAACGGCAACACCACATGGCACGCCCCCTATCAGCGGGACCCACGAGGCGAGGGTCCACCTATACTGCAGCTCGAAGTTGTGGCCTGCCTTCATGGTGCACAACGGCACGCCGCCCTGCTGCCAACGCGGTCGGGCGACGTCAGCCGCCCCTGCTGTCTGCCGCAGCGCCTATGGCCACCGCCTCTCCTCTATGGCCGGCAAGAGTCGACCGCCGTTGTCGCCCGCTAGCACCGGCGGGGCTTCCGCGGGCCACCGGTTGAGCTCCGGTGATCCGTTTTCTCTTCTGATTTCACCTAAGAGCCTCCTAAGACGCTTTTTTCACAGCGTGACTTCTGGATTCAAGATTCCGTCAAGTTGAAAAATCTGCACCCAAAGAACGCGACAAAAACTGAAGCGGTGAAGGGTCTGGGCCTTGTTCGTTTGGCATGCGCCCTCCACATTAGAACCATATCAAGTGGGTAGTAAACAATACATCACATGGATAATGATTAACCCCATTCAAACTTTCCCCTCAACAACCACCCGTAATTTCATACGAATCATGGATCAACTCATTTTAGTTGATTCGTGTTCATCAGGTTTTTCTAGAATGAGGGTTTGAATTAATAAAATCACTTGGATTTAAACAAAAATCACTTCCTCAGAATCATAGGAGTTGTTGCAGTTGTGGGAGAAGAATCCATGTTCATTGAATCCATCAGCGTTCGTCGATCCCAAATCGATTCCTCCAACGACATCGTTCAAGCCTTCGTTCTTCATTGGAGGGGTTAATCGTTGGCACTTCATCGAAGTTCTTCAGTTTTTTCATCAAGAATCCGCCCAGGATCCACCAATACTCCTTTTTTCCAACGTTTGAATAATTAAAAGGATTAGTTTCAAGTTTAAATCTCCTTTCAATTAATGGTTCATTAATTGGTGTAATTAATGAACCTCATTAATTAAACAAGGAGTGGTTACACAATCAATGTGTAACTGGGCATTTAATTTCCCTCATTAAAAGTCTGACCACCTTCGTGGTCCCCAACACCATCACTCAAGAAGAGGTAGAAAAATAAAATAACATATCATGTTATTTTATTATTCTTTCAAAAAGTACGCAAAACTAAACTTTTCCCTCGATCTACTGCAGTCAAAGTTAAGTCTCCCTTAAATGAATTCTGGTTGTGTAAATTCAACAATTCCCTCATATTTCAATTCTGAGCATCGGTTCAAAAGATAGAAATTCCCGCTCACACGTTCATGAAGGTTCCGGGAACAGTGGAACCTCGTGGGTGGATGTGCCCACTTGGCTTTTTTTCATTAACGATGATCAATCCGGGATCAATATGACGATAAATGCCAGTCTCCATGGATCGAATCACAGAAATGAACAAAGAAAAGAAAAGTCTCAGAACCACAAAGTAGGATCATTATAGGTTGATTATAATTAATTTAATTAATTGAAAATAAATACCTTTTGGGTGTTCTTTCTTCATTGATGTTCTTAATCACGTTCCGATGTGATTCATCATTGCGTCATAGAATCCAAGTGTAGACTTCCTCTAGCAGTGATCCACACGTGTACCTCGTATCTCGGGACGTCGCCAAAGGAGTCTTCAAGTGCTAGCATGGAGAAATCTTTGATTGTGTTTTCTACCTTAGATCATCTTGATCCAATGGAAGAGGATCTCTCTCGGTCTTGAGATTGTTCTTGGAGGAAGAGGTTCTTTCGGCATTGAAAGAATTCTCCAGAGTTGTTGTGCACAACAATTCTCTTGTGTGTCAGAAAAGAGTTGGGGTTGTGAGGATATTTATAATCAGGTTTGAGGTTGTAGAGTAATGACAATAAATAAATGTGTTACGCTTTTTATTTATTTCATTGAATCTTATTTAAAAACCCCATGTTGTATAATTAATTCCTTGACATGTTCCCATGCTGATTATAATAAATATCATTTAAAACAATATTATATCCTCAAAATCCCAACTGGAAAAACTACACGGCGTGTAATAATAAATACACAGTGTGTACTTGTTTTTCATTGAAAACTACATGGCATGTACATTTAATGTACATGGCGTGTATATCTTGTTTTCATTTATTCATTTCCTTTCTATAAAGAAAACTACACAGTGTGTAATTATTAATACATGGTGTGTACTTGTTTTCCATGAAAAACTACACGGTGTGTAATCTTTAATACACAGTGTGTATATCTTGTTTTTCATTTACTTCTTCCTCCATCATTAAAAGGATTTAGGCTTCCTTGAATAATTATTAAACCACATATGGGAATAATATTTATTCTACTTGAGATACTTGAATACACTTAGAGTGTGACCCTCTAGGCCTCTTTCTCGTTGGTATCAGGAAGGCTTGCCTAAAGTCCAAGATTACTCTCTAACAATGGGTCAAGTAACCCAAGAGAAAGAATTTGATTCTGTATTGACGTATCACCTCATACGAACGCTTACTGTGTATTTTAATCCCTTTGTCTTGATATCTCATCAAGCAGGTTTCATGACAGTGTCATAAACCTATATGCTTGATCCGTCAATCCTTGACTTCCTGAAATAAACTCGTCGTTTACAACATGGCCATGTAATTTAATGCAACAGTTATATTTCAATCAAAAGACGGAGATTTCAACTTCCATAAATGGAAGGGACAAATCCTTCCTCGACTTATCCATTCACAACATGTCACTCATGTCGCACCCAACGTACCCTACTTCCTGACAACTGTCTGTGTGACGGTTTTCATCAGTAAATATAAGTGCGCGAGTCATGACATGAGTTAATTATAATCTTCTAGTCTAAGGACCATTACACATGCTCGTAGATAGAAATGTCTGATGACACCAAGACATGCAGAATTGCTACTGGCGGGTCTGTTCTCATAATCTCCCATCTTGGAGATTACTGATAGAGCAAATATTTTCAATTAATTTATATTGAATATCATTGTTTTAAACCCACAAAAGTGTTCCTTTAAGATTAATTGTTTCATTTTTATGATATTGGTGTTATTTTGAGCTAAATAGTAAAAATGGGCCATTTTGGATTTTTAACAGTTTTAAATTATTTATGTAGTTTGGCCATAACATTATCTACACTGATCCAAATTGAATTTTTTTTTTCAGATTCTACTCATCCAGGGATTCATTTTCTATTTTTAGTTGAAAAGCTTAATCGGCCATATGGAAGCTTCAAATAAGCTCACAAGTTGGCTCAAGAAAACTGTTTGTAGTTCTGCTTAGTTTTGGTGTGGGCTTCATACCTCATCCATTGTGGGCCCAAATGTAGTGATATTCGGTGGGTGGACGAAAAAGGAGTTTTGGAGCATCTTTTATGAAGGAAGGTCCATGTTAATTGGCCGTTTATGGGGTCATTAAATCACCCTAATCCGAAGGATTGCGTTTTGGAGAGTCTGACTGGACAGAATAAATGATCAGAGTAAAACGGACATAACTCTCTGAATAAATGTCCAAATCCGATGAGATTTTGAGGGGACATGGCCAAGAGAATTATGAGAAACATTCAAGAAGGGCTCAACGCGTGAAGATGTCATTTAATGGCCCTGAAACGAATCAACATCCGGGGGACAAATTCTGGCTATAAAAGGAGGAGAGCACCACCCTCTCAAAGCATCTCATTCTTCATCCCATTCCTTTCGGGACACCAAGAAGGAGAACTTTTCGGCATTATTTTTTTATTTATTTTCTTTTTCATAGTTTTCTAATGTCTTATTCTTCCCCATTCATCTCTATTACCCTTACCATGGCAGGGTAAAATTTTGGAGCCATTGGGGAAGGGTTGGTTTTTTACATTGCAATGCTTGAGTTCTTGGACACAATTGAATAAATTTATTTCTTCTTCAAAGCCGTTTTAAATTTATTTTAGCGGATTTTATTATCAAGTGAGATCGTTCTTGAATATTAATTCCTTTATTGATTTTTTCCATGGTAAAATAATCATAATCTCCCGCCACTAATTTCTGGTTTATATACGATGGAATAAACCAGGAATTAGTGGTGAAGTACTCGACGATCGTCAGTACGTGTAAAAGGTGTAGTGAATGTTCTTGATTTTTTGGGATAAAAAAAAACCCGATCGGGTATTGCCCATTTCAATTAAGGATATTCAATACAACTATTTTACACATGGAAGGATAGTTGACCAAACCGAGATCTTGGTAAGGTTTTCTCTCACAATAATAATTTCACCAAGGAAGTGAGAGGAAACGATTGTGGAAACAATTTTTAATCAACAAAGAAGAAGATGTTTGAATTAAATTAAACAAGGATAGCATTACAATTAGGAAACCGACCCCGACCTAATCACCCTTTTTAATATCATAGTTTTTTAATCATTTTAATTTCAAATTTCATTTCAAAAACACAACATTTTTACCCTCGTTTTAAAGTGACAACCCGTTTTGTGTGCACTCCTCTTTGGGAGACATCCTAGGTCAACCACATTACTAAATTTTAACTTAGGAATTAATTGATTTGTCATACCCTACGATAGGCGTGCGTCAATTATGAAGTATGAACTCCATGAGAGAGAGTCTCATCTTCTTACGATTACTCGCACATGACGGTCTCTATATTATGTGTCATATCATAGTATGTCATCCAACCGAAGAACTTTGTTTAAGAATATTTTTATAGAATTTCAAGGTTATAATCATAGTGGGTATCTACCATGAACTTATCAATGCAACAAATATTACAGGACATTATTATATTATAGTCATGCAGAACAATGAACAATATATAATAAGTGAACATTCATGTAATCAAAGTACAAAATAGTTGGTTCTCAGGACACCAACCCTTACAAACTCCCACTTGGACTAGAGCCAACTTCCTACGACTTTTAGTCCGCTAGACCTCACATGATGATCATGTTTTTGCTGAGTCAAAGCTTTAGTCAAGGGGTCCGTCACATTGTCTTCTGTGGAAATACTGCTCACTGCAACTTCACCTCTCTGAGAAAAATCCCTCAAGAGGTGATACTTCCGAAGTATGCGCTTTGTCCGCTGATGTGACCTTATCTCTTTTTCAAGTGCCACCACTGCAGTATTATCACAATAAAGTGTGATAGGATCTTTACTGCTCAGTACTACATCCAACTCTTGGATGAAGCTTCGCATCCATACTGCTTCTTTAGCTACCTCAGAAGCTGTGATATACTCGGACTCCGCTGTAGAATCTGCCACCACACTTTTCTTTGAGCTCTTCCAGCTCACTGCACCTCCATTCAAACTGAAGATGTATCCAGTCTGCGACTTCATGTCATCTTGATCAGTCTGGAAACTAGAATCTACATGTCCTCTGATGACTAGTTCCTCATCTCCTCCATAAACCAGAAACATATCCTTAGTACGCCTCAGATAATTAAGGGTAGTCTTGACTGTCATCCAATGGTGGTCTCCTGGATCAGCTTGATATCTTCCCACCGCACTTAATGCGTAAGCAACATCTAGCCTCGTACATAGCATATCATACATGACTGACCCAATTGCGGCTGTGTAAGGGGTCCTTTCCATTCTCTTTCTTTCATCATGTGTATGAGGAAACATTTTCTTGGAAAGATGAATGTCATGTGACAGTGGAAACAATCCCCTCTTGGAATGTTCCATACTGAATCTCTTCAGTATCTTGTAAATGTATGTACTTTGAATCAGGCCCAGCATTCTCTTGGATCTATCATGGTGGATCTTGATCCCAAGAATATATGCTACCACTCCCAAGTCTTTCATGGAGAAGCATTTATGCAACCATGCCTTAACTGACTGTAAGACAGGTACTTCGTTTCCAATTAGTAATATGGAATCAATATATACTATTAGGAAAATGACTGCACTTACACTTAACCTCTTGTAGACACAAGGCTCACATTCATTCTTAACAAAGCCAAATTCCATTACAGCTTCATCAAAATGAATGTTCCATGACCTTGATGCTTGATTTAATCCATAAATGGATTTCTGCAACTTGCATACCTTGTTGGCATCATTTGGAGTCACAAACCCTTCAGGTTGTGTCATGTAGACATCTTCCTATAGGTTCCTGTTAAGGAATGCTGTTTTGACATCCATTTTCCAAATTTCAAAGTCAAGGTAAGCGGTAATGGCCAATAGGATTTTGATAGATTTCAGCATCGCAGCCGGTGAAAAGGTTTCATCATAGTAAATTCCTGGACGTTGTCTAAAACCTTTTGCAACCAGTCGTGACTTACAGGTGCTGACTTTCCCCTCCATCTCCAGTTTCTTCTTGAATACCCATTTATTACCAATAGGATTTACATCAACTGGAGGATCTACCAAAATCCAGAATTGGTTTTGGTACATGGAATCCATTTCAGAATTCATGGCTTCTTGCCACTTGGGAATGTATGTGCCTTCAACTGCTTCCTTGTAGGTAAGAGGATCATCATTATCAACCAATAATGAGTCACCATCCTTGGTGACAAGAAAACCATGTCTTTTTGGTTCTCTCACCTCTCTCGTGCTCCTACGCAGTTCTTGTGTCTCTGGAACAGATTGTTCTTCAATGGGGCTTTGTGGAATCTATTCCTATACCAACTCCTGTGTATCTTGAGCCTCGATTTCATCGAAGTCTATCTCACTCCCACTATCTCTTTTGGAGATTTTCTCCCTATCAAGGAATATGGTGTGTCTTTCCACTATAAACTTTTTTTCTGAGGGGTTGTATAAGTAATATCCCCTTGTTTCCTTGGGATATCCTATAAAGATACACTTTGTGCCTCGGGGTGCAAGTTTGTTACCTGAAGAGGCCTTAACAAATGCTTCGCTACCCCACACATTTAAATTCAATAACATGGATTTGCGTCCACTCCATAACTCGTATGGAATAACATTTATCGATTTAGTTGGTACTTGGTTTAGTATTTGCATTTCTATTTGTAATGCGTATCCCCAATAGGATAATGGAATAATTTCATGACTTATCATTGATCTCACCATGTCCAACAGGGTGCGGTTCCTCCTTTCACTTACACCATTCCACTGAGGTGTATAAGGAGGAGTGAGTTGAGATAGAATCCCAAACTCCTGTAAGAAATCAATGAAGTCCTGATTAAGATATTATCCTCCTCTGTCTAAGAGGAGTTTCTTAATATTCTTACCAAGCTGGTTATCTACTTCATTCTTGTATTCTTTGAACCGATCAAAAGAATCTGACTTATACCTCATTAAGTAAATATATCCAAATCTACAAAAATCATCAATAAAAGTTATTAAGTACGAGAACCCACCCCTTTCTTAAACTAGAAATGGACCACACACATCTGTGTGAACAAATTCTAGAAGCTCTTTAGCCCTTTAACCTTTCCCACTAAATGGGGCTTTGGTCATTTTGCCTTGTAGACACGCACGACATACACCAAGTGGTTTTAGTTCGAAAGAATCTAATTACCCATCTTGATGTAATTTTGTCAAACGTTTCTCATTGACATGACCTAGACGGTGATGCCAAAGTTGGGTGTGGTATGAATCATGTGAATTGACTTTGTCATCGATTTCCATTACTTGGTTTGTGTAGTCTAACACATAAAGGTCGTTATATAAATGTGACCTACCAAAACCAATGCTATCTTTATAAAAGTACCAACATTCATTTCCAAACTTAAACATGAATCCATCGGTATCTAATCTGGATACTGAAATATTGTTTTTAGTAATAGAAGGTGCATAATAACAACCCTTTAACACCAATATCATTCCAGTTGGAAATGTGTGGTGGTAGTCCCCGACAGATACAATAGCAAGTCTGGCTCCATTGGTTGCACATAGATCTACCTCCCCTCGATCAATATTCCTGAATCTACTTGGTTCCTGTATTTGGATACAGATATGAGCACCACAAGCAGTATCTAATACCCAATTAGTAGAAATATATAGATTTCATTTGATAACAAATTCACCTAAAGATTCCCCTTGCTTCCTTGGCTGGGTGCAGTTTTTCTTCTAGTGGCCCTTCTTGCCACATGCGAAACAAATAGCATCCTATTACTTTGACTCCCCTTTGATCTTCCTTTTCTTGGAAGGCCTTGAAGAAGCTTTCGGCTTAAATATCTTCGCTTTACCTTTCCTTTTATTCACCATGAGAACAAAAGGATTTTCACGCTTCATGTAATTGTCCACTTGGAGAATAAGGATAAGAAGATCAGATAGAGACTTCTCAATGTTGTTCATGTTGAAGTTCACAACAAAGTTTGAGAAGCTCTGGGGGAGTGATGCAAGAATGATATTGGTACCCAGTTCTTCGGGGATTTTAAACCCTAGAACCTCCAAGCTCTCAATGTATCCAATAATCTTGACTACATGAGGCCCGGCTGGGGCACCCTCTCCAAGCTTGCTCTGAAATAGAGCTTTCAATATCTCAAACCTTTCTTGTATAGCTCTCTCCTGGTATAGACCACAGAGGTACTCGAGTATGCTATAGGCATCCATGTCTTCATTAGACTTCATGAGCTCACTAGACATTGATGATAGCATCAAACATTGAACATCAAGTGCATCGCTCAAATATTGATCATAGACCAGGAAATCTTCATCACTCGCCCCTTGGGCAGGCGGATCGGGAAGTGAGGACTCCAGCACGTAAAACTTTCGTTTATGGCGTAGGATAACCCAAAGGCGCCTAAACCATTCTTGAAAGTTACTTCCAGTGAGGATATTGTCTTTATCCAGAATTGATCATAGAGAAAATGTGGTTGACGAGTTTTTCATTTTAATTCTACAAATTAAAAGAGTAGATTTATCAGTACTTTCTTGATTACATTTTATGAGAAATAATAAAAAATTTATTAAGTCTCCCTCTATTTTATCAATCCCCAATGGCCCTCACCATTGAACTCAGAATGTCCAGTTGCTTTGAAATTTTAGTTTCAAGGATCCATATTCTTCTTTGCATAACCCCAACAAGTGTTGGTTAAGCTATTTGAAGGTATTTAGGTAGGCAGGTCTTTGCCAACTATGAGCTTACAGTTCCTTGATCTATTGAGTGGACTCCCTAATCCTGAAATCTTGACTTGGATTTCCTCAACTTTTGCCCCCAATATTACACCAAGTCTAGCAAGGGCTACTTGTCTTGATGTAATATGGTTAAGTCAACCCGAAACCTTTCATAAGGTCTTCCTTTATAAAAGTAAGTGTCCAAACAAGGGTTGGTCAAACACATAGTTTTATTGAGTATTTCCCTTAATCAAGTAATGGAAGGATTGGTCTGACTTAATATGGTATTGATGTATTTTAATCTTTATGCATAGTTTCAAATTATCACATGCTTCTTAATATTAAGTTATGCTTGCTTAAGTGATTAACCATGTTCTGATAATGTTTACGCATAGTTCGGTTTTTATTTTATTCCATCTTTACATGCTTGTTTATTTTATTAATTATGTGATCACGACAACACATTAATAATAAATAAACCATGCAATTAGATAGAAATAAAATAATATGGCATGATCATGATCTTCTATTGGTTATCTTATCTAGCGGTTTGATAAGCTAACCCTAACAAAGGGAAAAACACCTTGAACCGATGGTTCGTGTTTTTCAACTCCCACCTATCCACCTTTGTATCTTCTTGGGTTGGTTTTGCCTCAGCTGCGGGTTTTGAACTGTCTCCTCTGGCTTGGGAGATCCTCCATTACATGGGTTTACATTAAAGAAACAATGGGCATGCAAGCCCTGCATTTTATTGGAAGAAGGCTCGTAGGCCAACAAATTTAAATTAAACAAATTAAAAATGAAACCATACACACATACAAAAGGGTATTTGGTCTAACTCATGATCATCCATATAATTCAACAACATTTACGCATATTTAGAATTCAAATTATTTTAATCATTTTATTATTTAAGATAAGTCGCGCTTGAATTAAATTAATTATGATCTTATAATTAATAAATTCTTTATCTTAAATTCCTTTCTGAATTTCCTTGAGATTCTTCTCATCCATATTCCTTGTACAGGTCTTTGTACTTTTGGAGGAAACGTGGTGATATTTTTGGAAAGTACACGGCGTTTAGTTTATATTTACAAGGCATGTATTTCTTTTCACCTTTTATCCAAAGTATACGCTGAGGGCTTTGGAGTGTTCTCTATACTTTGGAAATTTTGGAGTACATGGCATGTAGATAAATCATACACGGCGTGTACTTCCTTGTTACCTGGTAACCGGCCTGGAAATCCCGTGTACGTGGTATGCGGCTTCTCCTTTGTATACAGTTTCACTTGGGCCAGATCGGACTACACGGTGTGTTGCTCCAACATACACGCCATGTATTCCATTTCCCACACGCCGTTTAATTCTGGTCAACATGGGGTGTTAATTACTTAGGTGTAATCAATTCACATGACGTGGTTTGGCAGACCAGTACCGGTTCATTGAACCTAAGTACATAGCATGTAGTTTTTAATTACATGCCGTGTATTCCCATGTTTTACAGACATAAAGAGCGGCTCCTCCGGATGAGTTCCTTGTTTTTGTTTTAATGAAAAATTAAAGTTAAAAGGTCATTTATGTGATATGAATTGAGAAACGATGGAGGAAAAACATATCTTGTTTATTCAGATTTATAGAAAGATTTATTTCAAATTGAATCAAATATAAATGCATAAATTATCAATGAAAATTAAATAACTATAATCAATGTTGTAACCTCCCTCTTATGACAACCCTGCTTTTATTACAAACTTAAACATGATTTATTACATAAAAATTCACTTGATACAACAAAGAAAATC
The DNA here is from genome assembly GCA_963277665.1 of Viscum album. Taxonomy (NCBI): domain Eukaryota; kingdom Viridiplantae; phylum Streptophyta; class Magnoliopsida; order Santalales; family Viscaceae; genus Viscum; species Viscum album. The sequence goes on along the minus strand of OY728139.1, from coordinate 530,257,097 downwards.
GAGAGTTTTAGTGTCTTTGGGGCTTAAGACCATTACATAAAAACTTAAAACATGAAATACGACATCTTTATTGAAAACTTCCTTTACATGACCACTACATTCCCTCGTACTTAGCATTGCATGGGATAACCTGAGGACATGCATAAGAAAAGGGTGAGCTATAAAGCCCAGTAAGGGAGTACACATGAAATAACATGAGGAGTACAATACATGTTAGACAATAGGCATATCAATAGAGCATATAAAAAACATGAACATAAGGGCATGATAAATCATGATAATCATAACATGGAAATGTGGCAACAACACTTAACATGGAATTAGCATGAGCCAAGGATCATTGCACATGGAGCGTGAGTAAATCCTCATTGCACATAAAGCACGAGTAAACCCTCATTGAACTTGAATTATCATGATTCAACACTCATTGTACATGACTTATCATGATACTATACTTTACCCAATGCATTGGAGCGCTATAAGGGCGCACCATTCTTAAACATTTCATTTCATGCATAAGTGTGCCACATGGATCATAAAACATGGATTCATAAAACATAATCATTTATTCCACAATAAAGAAATGTGGAATTCATACATGAAACTTTATAATCAATAAGTAAATGTGTATAAAGGTGAATACCCTTGATGGAGAAATGGGCATGGTATTCACTACACAATGACATTGGCTTAGAAAATCGGTGCGATTTCGGCAGCGTAACGGCGTGACATAAGAATTCATAAAAATAGTTGATGAGATAGAAAGGGGTTCCTCATAATATTTACATGTAATGGACAGTAATTAGGTCATATAGATACATGTCCCAACAATTTTAATGGAATTTAGATTCATGATACAAAAGTATTGCTTGAATGGAAAAGAGGAGAGAGAAGTTCCTTTTGGAATTTCGGCATAGTAACGGGTGTACATGGGAGGCATTTAATGAGAGAGAAAGGGGTCTCCCATCATTAAAACAATAATAGGGAAGTATGGAGGAGGTTTGAAACCATACCCCAACATTCATAATTGAAATTAAAAGAGCAATACAACTTAAAGAAAATTGACAAAAATGGGAAAGGAAGAAAAAACTCTTACTTGGAAGTGTGCTTCCAAAGGCTAGATAGAGGCTTGTGAGAGGATTATTGGGAGCTTGGGGAACCTTGGGAGGATTATAGAGAGAGTAAGGCAGAGGTTGGACGAACTTCAAGGGCTTTGAGTGAGGAGGAAGTGGGAGCTTGGGTGGGTTTATATAGGAAAGGTGAGGGAATTCTTTATTATTTAGGTTTGGGATCCCTTATATTAAATTAATCCAAAGCACAAACCATCCCATGGTTTTTGGAAAAGGGAATAGTAAAACATTATTTTATAAGTCCAAAGTCCGAACTTCTTAAAATAATAAGTTTTCTTATGTGGAGGTGAGTCACACTCCCATGAAAATTAATTTAAAAAGGCAATGTGTTGAATAAGTCTTGAGGGGTCCATTAATGCTTTGAAAAGTAAGTTAAACAAACCCAAAATCACATTATTTTAATGATAAAACATATATTGGCCGAACATAAGGATTATGGTATTTTATTAAATCACTATTGGGTCATTATGATGTCATAAAACACATTATATATTTAAACAGTATTTAATTTTTACCCAAAAATTTGACTCTCTCAGAAAATTATGAAAAATTCACCGTTGGATAATTTCGACGTCCTGATTCCATAAATGACATTTATTTTATCTAATTTTTTTTTTAAATATGTTAATTTTAACTTTTAAAATAAAAACCAACATTTATCGAAAATTCACGGGTTTTGACAGAAATGGATTTCAAACCTTAATATAAAATTATAATTGCATTCATAAAATTATAAGATCATTCATTTAATAAAAATTAATTTATTATTATTATTATTATTTTATTAAAATATTATTTAATTCAAAAATCCCTTAATTTAATAAAATATATTTCTTAATTAAATAATAACTAAAAACACCATTTGTACTTTAAAAACTATTTACAATGTATCAAAAATGACTAGAAATTATATTCATTATTATATACAAAAATAATGTACATGAACATTGTACTACTTATTTGTTACATAACCCCTTAAAATAGCCACATAAGACCTAAGGGTAAGGTGTGCGATGATGACAGACTCTTGGGGTAGCTCGGATAACATCGCTCGAGTGGTAATCTCTATCAACTTCCACTTTTCCCGTAGACGGTCCCGTTCGAGCTTGACATGGTGAAGCCCAGCTTGGGCTTGGTCAAGGGTGAATCCCAAGGATGCCACCTCTTTTTCGAGTTCTGACAAATGGGCTTCGTATGGGGAAATTCTACTGGATGAGGTCATCGCTTCTTTTGTCTGAGTAAATTGGATTTGTTAAGGTCCTATATTTATACTAATCATGTGATCACTGTTCAACGGCTATATTAACAACGGTCAAAATTCTTAACATAAAACCAAATAAGTTGACATCTTATAAAAACATTTTTCATAAAGAGGCATTTAACTGGATCAAGAGGTATTTTCCATTAATGAAACTTTGGTTCGTTACAATATTCCCCCCTTAAGAAATTTCGACCTCAAAATTTTCCTTTTCCCACACTAAAACAAATGTGGGTAACTCAGTTTCATCATATCCTCTAATTCCCAAGTCGCTTCTTCAAACTTGTGGTTTCTCCACAACACCTTGACGAGGGGCATTGTCTTATTTCGTAGAACTTTTTCTCTGCGATCTAAGATCTTCACTGGTTGCTCCTCGTAAGAAAGATCATCTTCCAATTGTACCACCTCAGAAGAGAGTACATCTGAAGGGTCCGGTATGTACTTCCTTAAGAGGGATACATGAAATACATCATGTACTTTGTCCATAGTAGGTGGAAGTGCTAGTCGATAGGCCACAGCCCCAACACAATCAAGAACCTCAAAGGGGATGATGTACCTTGGACTTAACTTCCCTTTCTTTCCAAACCTCATGACCTTTTTCCATGGAGATATGCGTAGAAACACCATGTCTCCAACTTTAAACTCAAGGTATCGTCCATGATTATCTTCATAACTCTTCTGTTGACTCTGGACTTCCTTGATATGCTGCTGAATGGTTTTCACCTTCTCCACCATTTCTTCGACCATTTCTGGTCCAAGCAGCTTACGTTCACCGACCTCATCCCAACATGACAGTGTTCTGCACCTTTTCCCATACAGGGCTTCATATGGTGCCATTTGGATGCTCGAGTGGAAACTGTTATTATAAGAGAACTCTACCAGAGGAAGATGTTGATCCCATCCTCCTTTAAAGTCCATTGAGCATGCTCTCAACATATCCTCAAGTGTTTGGATAGTCCGCTCAGATTGGCCATCAGTTTGAGGATGATAGGTCATACTAAAGTTCAGTTTAGTATTCAGAGCATGTTGAAGACTCTTCAAAAACTTAGAGGTGAATCTTGGATCTCGGTCACACACAATAGATAGTGGTACTCCATGAAACCTTACCACTTCCCTGATATATATTCGTGCCAGTTGATCCAAAGAAAAATCCTCCCGAATAGAAATGAAGTGTGCAGTCTTTGTAAGACGATCCACAACAACCCAGATTGCATTGTTGCCTTTGGATGTCCTCGGAAGTCTAGTGACAAAGTCCATGGTGATGTTCTCCCATTTCCATTTTGGTATGGGCAATGGTTGCATCATCCCCTTATACTTCTGCCTCTCTGCCTTCACTTGCTAACACACCAGGCACTTTGATGTATATTCAGCGATCTCCTTCTTCATATTATCCCACCAAAAGTTTTCTCGGAGATCTTGATACATCTTTGTGCTCCCTGGGTGAATAGAGAAATTTGAACTATGTGCATCATCCAAAAGTTCATTCTTCAGCTCCGGACTTGATGGAACACATAGTCTTTTCCCAAACCGCACAATTCCTTCTTCATTAACATTAAACTCCGAGGATTTCCCCTTTTTGATAGCTTCCACTTTTTCCTGAATTCCCAGATCATCCTTTTGATCATCCTTTAACCTTTCCAAAAGATATAGTTGAGCAATCATTTGTGAAAGTATTGATGATGTTCCCTTCTCTATGATTCCCATGTCCATCTTCATCAAGTCTAAGAAGATTGGATCCTTCTCAATTCTCATCATTGATAGAATCGATGGATCCTTTCTACTTAGGTCATCTTCCACCTTGTTCGCTTTCCTAGGGTGGTAATGTATTGAACAGTCATAATCCTTGATGAGCTCTATCCATCTTCTCTGGCGCATATTAAGCTCTTTCTGTGTGAATATATATTTAAGACTCTTGTGGTCAGTATATATCTCACATTTCTCTCCATAGAGATAATGCCGCCAGATTTTCAAGGCAAAGATCACAGCCTCCAACTCTAGATCATGCGTTGGATAGTTTCGCTCGTGGATTTTCAATTGCCTTGAGGCATAGGATATCACTTTATCATTCTGCATCAGCACACATCCTAAGCCCTTCTTCGAAGCATCACTGAATACCACAAAAAACTCTCCACTTGTGGGTAAAGTGAGCACGGGTGCAGTGATAAGCCTCCTTTTCAACTCCTTGAATCTTTCTTCGCATTCATCACTCCAAGCAAACTTTACTCCCTTTCGAGTTAGCTTGGTAAGAGGGTTGGAGAATCGTGAGAAATTTCTCACAAATCGTCAATAATATCCAGCTAACCCCAAGAAGCTACGGATATCAGTTACTGATGTTGGCCTCGTTCATCCCTCAATTGCATCTGTTTTGGAGGGATCCACATATATCCCATTGCTTGTGATGATATGGCCCAAGAATGAGACCTCCTTCAACCAGAACTCACAGTTGTTGTACTTTTCATAGAGCTTCTCCTTGCGCAAAGTCTCTAGTAAAATTTTTAAATGCTCCTCATGATCATCCTTGGTTTTGGAGTATATTAGAATATCATCTATAAAGACTACCAAAAATTTGTCAAGGTAATCTCTAAAGACTATTCATTAAGTCCATGAATATTGTTGGAGCATTGGTGAGTCCGAAAGGCATTACTATGAATTCATAGTGCCCGTATCTTGTACGAAAAGCAGTCTTGGGGACATCTTCCTTCTTCACCCTTACTTGATAATATCCCGACCGCAAATCCACCTTGGAGAAGTATTGTGCTCCATGCAGCTGATCAAACAAGTCATTGATTCTTGGGAGAGGATACTTTTTCTTTATCGTGATTTTGTTAAGTTCACGATAATCGATGCAAAGCCGCATTGACCCATCCTTCTTCTTGACGAAGAGGACGGGTGCACCCCATGGTGAAGTACTTGGGCGTATAAACCCCTTATCCAGATTCTCCTGTAGTTGTTTCTTCAGCTATTCAAGATCAACAAAAGCTATTCTATATGGAGTCTTGGATATTGGTAACGCCCCAGGTATAAGTTCAATTAATAACTCAACATCTCTTCTAGGAGGAAGACCAGACAGTTCCTCAGGAAACACTTCAGTGAATTCCCTCACAATAGGCATTTCTTTAAGGATAGTTTCTTCCTTGGACTCAATCATATGAGCCAGATATGCGTGCTCATAGGGCAGTAATATCCATTCTTGAGATGATGGAGCTAAAGGAGATTTATCTTCCTCCTGACACTTGTAAAGAATCGGGGGTCGATTCTCCATATGGAGTGTGATTTCCCTCTCCCAACAATTTATGTTGGCTCTATATAAGGAAAGTCAATCCATAACAAGAATTGCATCAAATTCCACCAGAGGGAGTATGATGAGGTTCGCCGGGAAATTCAATCCACAGATTATAACAGGGGAGGACTTATATTCATGGGATGCAATGATTGCCCCATTTTCCGTACTCACCGACATCTTTACTTCCATGATTTGTGGTGGTGTTGAGATTGTTCTACTAAACTTTTGAGATATAAAAGAATGCGTAGAACCTGAATCAAAAATTATGTTCCCTATTCTTGAATGAATAACTAGCATACATGTCACCACTTCGTTGTCGGGGTTCACTTCGGCAGAAGTGATGGCAAAAGCTCTTCCTTGCTGTCTTGGAGGTTTTTGGTTGCCTCCGATAACCCTTGGATTAGGGAACTGATTTGTAAAATGACCTGGTTCTTTGCATTTGTAGCATTGAACAATGCGTTGAGGTTCGAATGGAGCATTCCTCTCCTCTGTCGCAGCCACGGGTCCTTCTTGCCAACAGTTAACAGCTAGGTTCCCTTCTCTTCCACACCTGAAGCATTTTCTCGTCCCCTTAAGGAAATTTCTAGGGTGATTATTTCCGCACTTTTGGCAAGTGGGGTGTTGTATCTTCTTAGCACCATTGGATTTATCCATCGGACCACCAGCATTGAAGTCCACCTTATGCTTCTTGTCCCCATGATACCCCTGTGATTCCCCGATCTCCATTTCGACCTTGAGGGCACATCGGAAAATTTCCTCATAGCTGTTGAAGTCACGGATTGCTAATGCTTTCCGCATGCTAGGCTTCAGCCCACCAAAGAAGTGGTCGACCTTGCATTCGGGGGTAACGACAAAGCCGAAAGCTTATCGTGCAAGCCTTGTGAATTTTTCCTCATACGCTCCAACAGATTCTTCATCTTTTTGCTTGAGGGAAAGGAAGTCCCTTTCTATCTTAAGTCGTAGGGTGCACGGAAAATATTTATCAAAAAACATATTCCGGAAATCCTTCCATTCCAACGCCCCGATCTCCTCCTCAGGCTTTGTATTTTTGATCAACGTCCCACCATTGATCAACTTCACCCTCCATACGATAAGCCGCTAGGAGAACCTTCTCTTGTTCAGAACATTGGAGGATGAAGAATATCTTTTCAATGGAGGTGATCCATTATTCAGTGATCATGGGATCAGATGATCCACTAAAAGTAGGATGCCTTTATCTCATGAAGCTCTTGATAGCGACTTGTTATTTCTTAGGGGGGGTTGAATGTTCCTCTTGACCCGTGTTTCTATTCAATGCTTGAGTTAGCTGAGAGAGAAGCATGAAAAAGTTCGCGATTCCTGCTCCCATTGGATTGGGCATCTCATTAGTACAGTCATCACACTGATCTTCACATCGATTGTTAGCCTGAGTCCTCCTATTACCAGTCATTGGCTGGAATAAAAGTAAAGTTAGGGGTAACACATAAAGGGTAATCCAAAGACAAAAGTTGATGACCCATAAATAAACTTTTATTTCCTTAACTCATGAGTCTATAGGCTTCAATCTAGGATTTTCATGATCTACTTTCTAACATATATTCTTAGGGGCATTTTTTTTTAAATTCCCTTAATAAGGGTTCATACTAAGATTATGAATTTATCAAAACATATCCCCCAGGAGTGTCGTAACCAAGAGTGCAGCAAGGCCCATTTTCATGTACCAGTTCCCATTCGAGTCTAGCTCAAAGCGGTGTTTTCGGGTTTTACCCCTAGGATACATCTGTGCCAGAGCCGCCTCTACCTGCTCGTATCCAGACAGGGATGTATTTGTTTGATAAACCACTTACTCAGTACTTAACAAAACTTAGGGATGTTTTTATTATACTTATTCTTATACCTAAGGCTTTACTAAGGTTTCCTAATCCCAAAAATAACTAAACCTATCCTCTGATACCAACTATGACAACCCTGCTTTTATTACAAACTTAAACATGATTTGTTACATAAAACTTCACTTGATACAACAAATAAGATCGAGAGGTTTATTGTCTTTGGGTATTAGGACCATTACATAAAAACTTAAAACATTAAATACAACATCTTTATTGAAAACTTCCTTTACATGACCACTACATTCCCTCGTACTTAGCATTGCATGGGATAACCTGAGGACATGCATAAGAAAAGGGTGAGCTATAAAGACCAGTAAGGGAGTACTCATGGAATAACATGAGGAGTAAAATACATGTTAGACAATGGGAATATCAATATATCATATAAGAAACATGAACATAAAGGCATGATAAAGCATGATAATCATAACATGGAAATGTGGCAACAACACTTAACATGGAATTAGCATGAGCCAAGGCTCATTGCACATGGAGCATGAGTAAATCCTCATTGCACATAAAGCACGAGTAAACCCTTGTTGCAATTGAATTATCATGATTCAACACTCATTGCACATGACATATCATGATACTGTACTTTACCCAATGCATTGGAGCGCTATAAGGGCGCACCCTTCTTAAACATTTCATTTCATGCATAAGTGTGCCACATGGATCATAAAACATGGATTTATAAAACATAATCATTTATTCCATGATAAAGGAATGTGGAATTCATACATGAAACTTTATAATCAATAAGTAAATGTGTATAAAGTTGAATACCCTTGATGGAGAAATGGTCATGGTATTCACTACACAATGACATTGGCTTAGAAAATCGGTGCGATTTTGGCAGCGTAACGGCGTGACATAAGAATTCATAAAAATAGTTTATGAGAGAGAAAGGGTTTCATCATCATATTTACATGTAATGGGAAGTAAGGATGTCATATAGATACATTTCCCAACAATTGTAATGGAATTTAGATTCATGATACAAAATTATTGCTTGAATGGAAAAGATGAGAGAGAAGTTCCTTTCGGAATTTTGGCATAGTAACGGGTGTACATGGGAGGCATTTAATGAGAGAGAAAGGGGTCTCCCATAATTCAAACAATAATAGGGAAGTATGGAGGAGGTTCTAAACCATACCCCAACATTCATAATTGAAATTAAAAGGGAAATACAACTTAAAGAAAATTGACAAAAATGGGAAAGGAAGAAAAAACCCTTACTTGGAAGTGTGCTTCCAAAGGCTAGAGAGAGGCTTGTGAGAGGCTTATTGGGAGATTGGGCACCTTGGGAGGATTCTAGAGAGAGTATGTCATATTTTGGACGAACTTAAAGGGCTTTGAGTGAGGAGGAAGTGGGATCTTGGGTGCGTTTATATAGGAAAGGTGAGGGAATTCTTTATTATTTAGGTTTGGGACCCCTTATATTAAATTAATCCAAACCACAAACCATACCATGGTTTTTTCCCATGGTTTTTGGAAAAGGGAAGAGGAAAACATTATTTTATAAGTCCAAAGTCCGAACTGTTTAAAATAATAAGGTTGATTATGCGGAGGTGAGTCACACTCCCATGGAAATTAATTTAAAAAGGCAAAGTGTTGAATAAGTCTTGAGGGGTCCATTAATGCTTTGAAAAGTAAGTTAAACAAAACCAAAATCACATTATTTTAATGATAAAACATATATTTTCCGAACATAAGGATTATGGTGTTTTATTACATCCCCATTGGGTCATTATGATGTCATAAAACACATTATATATTTAAACGGTATTTAATTTTTACCCAAAAATTTGATTGTCTCAGAAAATTATGAAAAATTCACTGTTGGATAATTTCAACGTCCTGATTCAAGAAATGACATTTATTTTATCTAAAAAAATTTCCAAATATGTTAATTTTCACTTTTAAAATAAAAACCAACATTTATCGAAAATTCACGGGTTTTGACAAAAATGGCTTTCTAACCTTAATATAAAATTTTAATTACATTCATAAAATTATAAGATCATTTATTTAATAAAAATTAATTTAATAATATTATTATTATTTTATTAAAATATTATTTCATTAAAAAATCCCTTAATTTAATAAAATAGATTTCTTAATTAAATAATAACTAAAAACACCATTTGTACTTTAAAAACTATTTACAATGTATCAAAAATGACTAGAAATTATATTCATTATTATATAGAAAAATAATGTACATGAACATAGTACTACTTATTTGTTACATAACCCCTCAAAACATCCGCATAAGACCTAAGGGTAAGGTGTGCGATGGTGACAGACTCTTGGGGTGGCTCGGATAACATCGCTCGAGTGGTAATCTCTATCAACTTCCACTTTTCCCGTAGACGGTCCCGTTCGAGCTTGAAATGGTGAAGCTCAGCTTGGGCTTGGTCAAGGTCGAAGCCCAAGGATGCCACCTCTTTTCCGAGCTCCGACAAATGGGCTTCGTATGGGGCAATTCTACTGGATGAGGTCATCGCTTCTTTTGTCTGAGTAAATTGGATTTGTTAAGGTCCTATATTTATACTAATCATGTGATCACTGTTCAACGGCTATATTAACAACGGTCAAAATTCTTAACATAAAACCAAAGAAGTTGACATCTTATAAAAACATTTTTCATAAAGAGACATTTAACTGGATCAAGATGGATTTTCCATTAATCACTTTGGGTCGTTACACCTATGATACCATTTGAAGGTTCCGGGCGCAGCGGAAGCTTGTGGGTGGATGTTCCCACTTGGATTTTTGTCAATAATGATGATCAATCCAGGATCAGTATGACGATAAACACCAGTCTCCACAGATCGAATCACAGAAATGAATAAAGAAAAGAAAAGTCCCGGAACCACAAAGTAGGATCGTTACAGGATGATTATAATTAATTTAATCAATTGAAAAGAAATAAATTTTGGGTGTTCTTTCTTCATTGATGTTCTTAATCACGTTCTGATGTGATTCTTCATTGTATCGCAGAAGCTAAGTGTAGACTTCCTCTAGCGGTGATCCACATGTGTACATCGTATCTTGTGACGTCGCCAAAGGAGTCTTCGGGTGCTAGGGTGGAGAAACCTTTGCTTGCGTTGTCCGCCTTAGATCATCTTGATCCGATGGAAGAGGATATCTATCAGTATTGAGAGAATTATTGGAGGAAGAGGTTCTTTCAGCCTTGAAATAATTATCTATATTTGTTGTACACAACGATTCTCTTGTGTGTCAGAAAAGAGTTGGGGTTGTGAGGATATTTATAATCAGGTTTGAGGTTGTAGAGTTATGACAATAAATAAATGTGTTACACGTTTTATTTATTTCATTGACTCTTATTTAAAACCCCCATGTCGAATAATTAATTCCTTGACATGTTCCCACACTAATTATAATAAATATCATTTAAACAATATTATATCCTCAAAATCCCGACTGGAAAAACTACACGGCATGTAATAATAAATACACAGCGTGTACTTGTTTTCCATTGAAAACTACACAGAGTGTACATTAAATGTACACAGCATGTATATCTTGTTTTCATTTATTCATTTCCTTTCCATAAAGAAAACTACACGGCGTGTAATTATTAATACACGGCATGTACTTGTTTTCCATGAAAAACTACACAGCGTGTAATCTTTAATACACGACGTGTATATCTTGTTTTTCAATTCCTTATTCCTCCATCATTAAAACGATTTAGGCTTCCTTGAATAATTATTAAACCATGTATGGGAATAATCTTTATTCTACTTGAGAAACTTTAATACACTTAGTGTGTGACCCTCTAGGCCACTTTCTCGTTGTCATTAGGCGGGATTGCCTAAAGTCCAAGATTACTGTCTAGAAACGGGTCAAGGCACCCAAGAGAAAGAAGTTGACGCCGCATTGACGTATCACCTCATACGAACTCTTACTATGTAATTTAATCCCTTTGTCTCGATATCTCATCAAGCAGGTTTCATGGCAGTTTCATAAACCTATATGCTTGATTCGTCGTTCTTTGACTTCCTGAAATAAACTCGTCGTTTACACCATGGCCATGGAATTTAATGTGACAGTTCTATTTCAATCAAAGGGCTGAGATGTCAACTTCCATAAATGGGAGGGAAAATTCCTTCCTCGACTTATCCATTAACAACATGTCACTCGTGACGCACCCAACGTACCCTACTTCCCGCCAACTGTCTGCGTGATGGTTTTCGTCAGTAAATCTAAGTGCGCGAGTCATGACATGAGTTAATGATAATATTACAGTCTAAGGACCATTACACATGCTTGTAGATAGAAATGTCTGATGAAACGAAGACATGTGGAATTGCTATTGGTGGGTCTGTTCTCATAATCTCCCATCTTGGAGATTACCAAGTGCGAACTCCATGAGAGAGAGTCTCGTATTCTTACGAGTACTCACACATGACGGTCTGTATACTATGTGTCCAATCATAGTATTTCATCAAACCATAGAACTTTATTTAAGAATATTGTTATAGAATTTCAAGGTTCTCATCATAGATGAGATCTTCCATAACCTTATCAATGCAAAAAATATTCCAGGACATTATTATATTATAGTCATGCAGAACAATGAACAATATATAATAAGTGAACATTCATATAATCAAAGTACAAAACAGTGGGTTCTCAGGACACCAACCCTTATAGTTTACTGAACGTAACTTAAAAAAAGTTCAAAATTCGGTTCTGAGCACACCAAGCCTCGGAATCAAGCGCCGTCAATTTTTTGCAGACTTGTAATAATTCCAAATAATTTAAAAATATATATATGGAAATTAAGGGTATTTACAGTGGTCACCATCAGGGGGGTTAGGGGTCACGATAGTCACCAAGGGGTGCGGGAGGTGGGGGTGGGGTTGAGGGTCAAGGGTCATCGCTAAGGGGAGTGGGGGGGGGGGTCGTAGTTGAGGGGAGCGCAAGGTAGGGTGTCACTACTGAGGGGAGAGCGAGGTGGGGGATCAAGGTCATGATGGTCGCTGATAGCAGGGTCAAGGTCACAACAGTCGCTAAAATGGGTGGTCGAGGTCATGATAGTAGCTGACAGGGGTGTCGGGTGATGGTGGTTGCTGGTAGGGGGTTGGGGTCAGGGTGGTCACTGGTAGGGGGGTCAGGTGTCACGATGGTCATCAAGGGGAGCGAGAGTTGGGGGGGGGGGTTGTTGCCGAGGGGAGAGTGAGGTGGGGGGGACACGACGATCACCAACAACAGGGTCAAGGTCACAACAGTCATTGGAACGGGTGGTCGGGTCACGGTAGTAGCCGACAGTGGTGTCGGGTGACAGTGATTGCCAATAGGGGTTAGGGTTAGGGTGGTCACCGATATGGGGGGTCAGGGGTCACGACGATCGCTAAGTGGAGTGAGGGGGGGTCATTGCTAAGGGGAACGTGAGGTGGGGGTCATCTCTGAGGGGAGCGCGAGGTATGGTTCCGCTGCTGAGGGGAGAGAAAGGTGGGGGGATTAGGGTCACAACAGCTGCTGATAGCAAGGTCAAGGTCACAACAGTTGCCAGAAAGGGTGGTTAGGGTCATGGTAGTAGCCAACAGGGGTGTCGCGTGATAACGGTCATCAGTAGGGGATTGGGGTTAGGGCGGTCACTAGCATGGGGGGTTAGGGGTCACGACGGTTTCCAAGGGGTGTGAGGGTTGAGGGTTGTTGAGGGGAGCAGAAGGTGGGGGGTTGGGTCGGTGGTCACCGACAAGGGGAGTGGGGGTGGGGGGTTGCTGTCGAGGGGAGCGCAAGGTAGGGTGTCATTTCCAAGGGGAGAGTGAGGTGGTGGGTGGTTGGGGATTACTGCTGACGAAGAGGAGTGGGCGGTGGAGGGGTCGCCGCTGAGGAGGGGAGAGAGAGGATGGGGGTGTGGGTTGGGGGTTGTAGAGGGGAGCTGGGTGAAGGAGGGAGGGGGACAAATTTAGGGTTTTTAAAAAATATTTAGTGACGGTTTTGTTGAAACGGACGCTAATTGTTAAAATAAAAAAAAATATAGTGACGGTTTCATAAAACCACTATTATATTATAATATTTTTTATATGATTTATTTCACGGTGGTTATTAGAATAGCCGCTAATAAACCGCTGTTAAGAACTAGTTTTTTTGTAGTGTCGTGATAATGTATTTATATTTATTCATTTATTTATACTTATTTATAATTATAATTACATATGTTAAATATCGGGATTATTTATAAATATATATATAAATATATTGGTATAGATTAGAATATTATATATATAATTATATAAATCACAGTAGAGTAAATATAGTGTAAATTTAATTTAAATGGTTTCAACATATTGTTATTAAATATGTTCAAATAAATATGTTTGTGTAAACATATTTTTCTATATTTATAGATTTATTGATTCTTTATATAATGTTCATTTTTTACATATATTTTCATATTATAGAATATATAATATGCATATATAATCACAATTATTTATATATCATTATGTATAAAGGATATGTGCCCGAACAAGTTGTATGGGCCTTGACATATAAGCGGGGCTGACGTTCTAATCCTATCCCTTAATTTTTTTTTAAAAAAAATATATGTTATGTGGATTCAATGGTGGTCTTTTCAGCTAAAGCGGTTTTTTATTTTTTTTATTTTTAATTTTATGGGTTAACTCTTTTTTATTTAAGAAACTGGGTTTCTTGAGCGCCAATTGAATTGGCGCTCTTACAAAAACCCTAAAGCACCAATTCAATTGGTGCTCAACCCTTTTTTTTTTGAAATTTCCCCATGCCACCCCTTCCCAACCCCATATATATATAAATATTATATATATATATATATATACAATTATAATTATAATTATAATATTTATAATAAATATAATCACTAAAATAAATATAATAAATTTATTATTATATTCATTATATTTATAATAATTGTATATTTATAATAAAGATATAATAATAATGAATATAATTATCCTAATTATATAAATACAATAAATAGATAATTACAATAATTAAATAATTATAAATACAACAATAAAATAAATATATAATTATAATCAATATAGAATTATAAATATAATAATCATAATAATTGTATATTTCTAATAAATATATAACTACAATAATTATAATAATTATATATAATTGCATATTTCTAATAAATAAATAATCAATATAATTATTAAATATATAATTATAATAATTGTATATTTCTAATAAATATATAACTATAATAATTATATAATAATTATTATAATAAATATAATAAATATAATAATTATATTTTATTATAATTAAACTAATTATATTTTTATTATATTTTATTACAATTATAAAAGTATACAAATATAAATATAATTATAATTATAAAAATAATAAATATATAATTATATAATTATTATAATTATATAAGTGTTATAATTATATATTTATTATATTTATAATTATTATTATATTTAATATAATTACAATAAATATGTAATTATATAATTATTATAATTATAATAATTCTATAATTAAATATTTATTATATTTATATTTATTATAATTATTATAATAATATATTTATATATTTATATATTTATAATTATAATTATAATAATTATTATAATTATATAATTATAATTATTATAAATATAATTAATATATAATTATGATATTTATAATTATTATATAATTATTATAATTATATAGTTTATATAATTATTATAATTATATAGTTTATATAATTATTATAATTATATAGTTTATATAATTATTATAATTATATAGTTAATATAATTATATATTTATTATTATGATAATAATTATAATTATTATAATTATTATAATTATTATAATTATTATAATTATAACACATATAATTATAATTATTGTAATTGTATATTTTTTATAATTATATAATTAATATATTTATAATTATATATTTTTTATAATTATATATTTGTTATAATTATATATTTATTATACTTACAATTATATAATTATTGTAATTATAGTTTTATATTAATTATAATTATATATTTATTATATTTATTATTATAATTATATATTTATAATTATTATATTTATAATTATATATTTATTATAATTATATAATTATTATAATTATATATTTATATAATTATTGTAATTATATATTTATTATATTTAACATTATATAATTATTTTAATTATATATTTATTATTATTATTATATTTGTAATTATATATTGATTATAAATATACAATTATTATAATTATATATTTAAAATAATTATATATTTATCATATTTATAATTATATATTTATTATATTTATAATTATATATTTATTATAATTATAAAATTATTATAATTGTATATTTATTAAATTGTATATTTATTATAATTATTATTATATAATTATTATAGTTCTATATTTATGGTAATTGTATATTTATTATAATTATAAAATTATTATATTTATAATTATATATTTCTTATAATTATATAAATGTTGTAATTATATATTTACTATATTTAGCATTATATAATTATTGTAATTATATATTTATATCAATTATATAATCGTTGTAATTATATATTTATTATATTAATAATTATATATTAAATATAATTATAATTATAAATATAATAAATATATAATTATAACACTTATATAATTATAATAATTATATATTTATATATTTATAACACTTATATAATTATAATAATTATATAATTATATATTTATTATATTTAAACTTATAATTATATTTATAACTGTATAATTATTATAATTATTATAAATATAATAAATATATAATTATTATAATTATAATCAAATATAAACATATAATTATTATAGTTATAATAAAATATATAATCATTATTATTATATTTATTATAATAGTAATTATATAATTACACTACTACAAAAACGGGCTTTATCAGTGCTCAAAACGGGCTTTAACAGCGTTGTGAAGCTCAGTGCTGATAAAGGGGGGTTCCCTTTATCAGCGCTAAAAAAGTGGTGATAAAATATCCTTTTATCAGTTCTAAAAAAGCACTAATAAATGTGTTTTTTATCAGTGCTAAAAAGTGTTAATAAATGCCATGTTTGCTGTAACATAAAATTCTGCAGCAGCACAGCCAAACAAGACCTGCAAAAAATTCAGCATCTCAACAAGTATACCCGTACAAAATTAACACATAATTCAAAAGGTAATTACACCAAGCATACTCATACAACAAGTATACTCATACACCATTAACACATAATTCATAAGTTAATTAAATACATAAAAAATTCAATTTAGAATTCAGGGGGTTGGGGCTGTTCAGGGGTTTGGGGTGGCTGTCTAAGTGGGGGTAGGGGTGTCCAGGGGGATGGGGGTGTCTGGGTGGATAGGGGTGTCCAGGGGGTGGTGGTGGTCCAGGAGGTTGGGGGCTATCCAAGGGGGTGGGGTGGTGTCCATGAGGGTGGGGGTGGCCGTCCATGGGTGGGGGTGTCCCGGGGGTGGGGGTGTCCAGGTGGTGGGGTGGTGTCTAGGAGGGGTGGGGGTGCTGTCCAGGGGGTTGGTGGGTGTCTAGGGGGTGTCTAGGGGGGTCAGGGGGGCTGTCCAGGGTGGGGGGGGGCTGTCCATGGGGGTGTCCAGGGGTGGGGGTGTCTAGGGGGTTTAGGGGATTTCCAAGGGGCGGGGGTGTCCAGAGGTTGGGGTGGTGTCTAGGGGGTGGGGGCGGTTCAGGGGGTTGGTGGGGCTGTCCAAGGGGGGTGGGGTGGTGTCTAAGGGGTGGTGTGGTTGTCTATGGAGGTGGCACTACAACAAATGCCGATCCTAGCGGCGGTTTTTTTCCGGTTTAGCGGCGGTTTAAACCGCCGCTATATTGTGTGGCGGCGGTTTACAAAAACCGCCGCTAAGTTTGGCGTCGGCAATCTATTAGCGGCGGTTTTTTCGATTCCGCGGCGGTTTTAGAAATGTGTCGTATGTCCGTCATTTAGCGGCGGTTTTTCTTCATTTAGCGGCGGTTATATGGGTATCTTATTTAGCGGCGGTTTTAACCGCCGCTAAATTCAGTCGTTTGATGCGCCTATTCTGCGGCGGTGAAAACCGCCGCTAAATATCAACATAATATATTTAGCGGCGGTTAAAACCGCCGCTAAATTCTGCCCAGTTCATCATTTAGCGGCGGTTAAAACCGCCGCTAACGGATTCCCGGTTATTTAGCGGCGGTTAAAACCGCCGCTAAATGCTCACAGGTATGGCATTTAGCGGCGGTTAAAACCGCCGCTAAACGTTGAACTGGAAAAAAAAAATACGTTGCATCTGCTACACCACTTCCCCACTAATTTATCCATCATCATTCATTTACTAGGATTTACCATTTCAAGAATTCCATAACTACTGAGTAACTAACAAGACAAGACACAATGTTATAAAATTCAAACACATCCAACCCACAATTTTTGCATCACAAATCATCACCTTATCCATAATCCAAACTCATAAAGTAACCATAACCATAATTCCATCTATTATGCAAACTATCAAATTAAATCAACCTCACAAGAAAAGGGAAAAGACAATGATTCCTTGTTTACAGATAGGAAATTCAATTACCATAAGTAAAGACATTATCATTTTAATGTGAGGTGATTTATCAAATTAAATTTTAGAAACAATAATAATTTCATAGAAGTAAAAACAATTCATAATAAACAACAACCAACACACATTCATAGAAAAGCAATATCATGAAAAACCTAAAGCACATTTGATATCACCCCTTCCCATTAATTTTAATATATCCAATTAATTATTTTCATTAGGAAATATCTTAACTTCCACCCAAGATGAAATAGTAGTATTATAATATCACATATTTAAAATAGTAATGAGGGAACTCAAATATCCTACCTTAATTAGAGATTTAAGGAGAACCATAATCGCAACAGAAGAAACAAAGGATCAAGTTTCACTAGGATATAAGAGAAACCCACCAAAACCTATCCTCAGAATCCCATCACCCAAACACACTCATAACTCAACCAAAAATATAGGGGTTCTCAACAATAAACACCCAAAATATTGGGAATAATAAAAGGTAGAAAGGAAAGAAGAAGGAAACTTGAATAAATGGAACTCAATTATCCACAATCCAAGAGGATAAAAACATTAAGAGAGATGTTAAAAGGTAATCAATGGGATTTGGTGTTATCCAAATATCAAATTAGAAGAAAGAAAATCAAAATAAGTCCATATGTGCCTTCTATTTATAGAGGAAATCCCAAATGGGTTCTCCATAGTGTGGAGACATCCCAATATGCTGTGGTCTCCCTTGGTTAAAGGAGATCTAAGTCACCCATATCTCTTTCCTGCCTTTCATGTGTTTTTAAAAAAAAATGACCACCACCATATCCTAGAACATGGAATGGACCAAGGTGTGCTGGATCCCTCGATTCCCTCCATGAACATCCACTATGACATAACATAAAAAGATTGGTTGTTTTCTCCTCACCACACCCAAGACCACGACATGGTTAAACCTAGCTCCCCGTGCTACACAGGTGGTACCCAAAAGTGAAATGAACAATATAATTCCCTTCACCGTGCATATTCTATTTCCCATGTTACACAGGGTGGACATCCATTCACCATTCCCAACAACATAACCAACCATACCATTTCACTCTTTGTGGTGTATCCTAACATCACACAACCATCTCCATAGACAACCTACAAGAACCAATGGCCAAAACAACCATCACCACAACCAACAACATGGAATGGTGACCCTTTGAATGCACATAACTCTCACCAAGACTCTAAAACACCTCTAAAATTCCTTTTAGTAGAAACAAGACATGGAAAAATGTAAAGGGAGTGACTTTTGAATTCTGGACCCTCAAAACAAAAATCTATTAAACAATTATCATCCTTGAGAATCAAAACAAAACATAAACACATCACAATGTAAAAGTATACAACATCCAACACAACTCATAGAATATATACACAAAAACAGATGAATGATGTATATTTTTATCGGAAAACAAAAAAAAATTGGTGTTTTATTCACCCATAATGCAACTAGGTCAAAATTAATGTTCCCAAAAAATCCCACAACTTATTGAAATTCAATTCCAGATTTCCATCGATTAGGGGATTGAAAGTCATTTTAAAGAGAGTTTAGGTAATGGAGGGATTCCATATTCCTCCCAATAATGATGATATGAAATAGGAATTACATTCTAAACAATTAATTATGGTATCATGGGGAGTCCTAAAACCTCATCCATGTACAATCATTCTTAATAATGTATTTAACTGGACTCCTTGATTTCTATATAATGTTATGAAATCATTATTCAATATATGATCACATATCCTCCCTAATATTGGGGATACATTGTGACCATCACAATTTTGACTTCCACCCACTTCCAATTGGTATATAATGATTTCATGAATGTACACATCTAAGAACTAGTATATGAATTCATAGATCATATATATTGTGAGCCCCATTTATATATCTTCTTCTATTATAACACTGAATGATATAACCACAAACCAGATGTATTCAAACCTATGAGGGAAGGATGTATTCAAGATAACCTCATCATTCAACCACCTCGGGTGATTTTTAGACCATATATCAATCATAAAAAACCTATCAGATTCCTTTAAATGGTGTAATATATCATCTACAATTAAAATGGGTAATAATTCTTGATTTTATGATAATTAAACATTAATTACTCCAAACATAGTCTCAGAATACCATCTTAATACATAGAGAACAACACTAGAGTGCTAAAAAGAAATAATTTTCAGCAAATGAAATGCTTTTACTACAAACCAACTGTTATCATACTTGTTCAACACATCAACAATACTACTACTCATCATCTGATGCTGCATCGTCACCCTCTCCACCTTCATCTCTACCACCTGCTGCCACCTGTAAGAACATTATATTGAAAATTAAATATTGTTGCATATTTATAATAAAAATTAAAACCAATAAAAGTTTGCAAACTAAATGATTTTGATTTTTTTGTGATTTACCTGCTCACCACTACCCGATGCACTACCACCGGGGGCATATCTGCTCATATGCTGACGTATTTCAAGCAACTCTTTCTGCAAATCAGATATCTGATTCCCCTGCTGGTGAACTGTGTTTCGTAGAGCAGACATCTCCCTCTGAGCATCTTCAGGTATGAAATGACTATAACCAGGAGTGGATGAGGCCGAAATCCCTGATGGCATGCGAAAGACCTCAGATGGTACGGGTCCCAAACCCATCCCGCGCACTCTACCAGGATGCTCCTTCCCAAGGACTTGACCAACCGGGTCATCCTGGGAGACTGAGTAGGATTGCCCAGGATTGGCATCCCATTTTTCTTTAATTTTTACCTATAAATCAAATATCAATATATATTAACACAGTAAAAACTGATATTAAGTTATTATAATAAATAATTGACTTCATACCCCAACTTCTCTGGCAGGTTCATTAACAAAACTTCCATCTGTTTTTTTATGAACATCCAGCCACAGTTCTGTTCGGGATGCTTCATGCCCTAAACTCTGTGACTGCATTAAACAAAGATAAATCATCAATCAAATATGTCAAATAGATAATATTATCTTATAAATATTTAAACTAATTAAAAGATTACCAATGACATTCGGCTTCTTGAAAAGCTTTTTGAACCCGCAGTGTGCGGGATTACCTGCTTCGCCCGGTTTGAAGCATTCTTTCTTGAGAGATCCTGAAATAAATAAAATTCAATTTAATAGTATTGTATTCAATGTCTATCTCCTCTTCATGTACATTTATAAATGTAAAATGAGGATAATATAATAATATATATTTCAATACCATCCGCTTCTCATCACGATGTCTATCGACAAAAACCTTCCACTGTTCTTTCGGTACCCCACTGGGTATCTTCTCATACATCTGCTGCACGGTCAACGAAGAATCGTTGACATCACACCACAACCTCCATTTGAAATCTTTCCATTTTTTTCCAAGATTTTTCAATGTCCACTTCCGTGCTATCACATCAGCAACGGTAAAGTGGAAGAACATCTGTATACAGAAATTCATTTTGAATATATTAGTAAAATGACATTCAATTAAACCATAAAGTAATAAAATTACCTTTATCTGAGAATCATAAACTTCATTTTTCCAGTTTGGAGGCATATGCCTCCAATCATCATACGAAATAGGCAGGGAAACGGGCTCCGCTGCCAGCTGACCTATAATCTGACCAAGTAAACCTGCGGCGTCATCCGTCGGGACCCCATAAGAATCAAATGGCACCACTATCTTCTTGCCATGCATGTTCCAAACATCAGAACTTTTTATGTCTCTTTCCACGGTTTCATTGTCTTCATCTGCAATGAGCAAACAATTACTATAAACAAAATGCAATAAATTTATTTAATTAAAATTTGTACCTATGACTGCGACCCTCCAGAATGTCCGTGATGAACTGGAGTGGGCGTGTCGCTGCCCCGCTGCTGAAGCTCCTGTAGGGGGAGGCGATGACTCATCCCCTAATGAGGCATCCACTGATGGTGTCAGAGATGGTGCAGGGGGAGATGATACTGTGGGGACAGACGGATCGTCATCTGTCGCAGAAGAAGAAGGAATAGTGTACCGCTTCTTCCTTGGCATTCCTGTCATTTAATCAAATAAAATTAAGTTCAGAATATATATTTCAAAAAATTCATGCAGAAAAAAAATTAAAAATGATAATAGATGCCCAGTATTAACAAACAATATATATATAACAATGATAATGAATGACTACAGAAATGAAACAAGTAGTTGCTGAATGAATAAATAATTGTACATACAATCATTTTCCCCTTCAATCATGTCGGTTTCCTGCTCCATTGCTTCATCCACTTCATTCATCCTTGCTAGACCAATATTTTCAATATCATGATGGACAAATAATTCTGCTTCCTGTTGTTGATGAAATTCAATTGCAGAGGTCAAATCTTCCACTTCATCACCCATATCATACAAATCTCTTTGTATTACGTGAGTAACTACACTCCACCCTTCATCCACAACATCATTCACATAATATACCATTTTTGCCTGCGATGCTAAGATATATGGATCATGCAGTTCACGATCACCAACATCCATCAAGCGAGAGAAGTTTACAGAAGTAAATTGCAATGAATCTCTTTTAACACCTCTGATAAAATCGACCCATTTGCATTTGAATAAAACAACAGAAAAATGCCCGTGGTAGTTTAATTCAATAATATCATGCAGCTTTCCATAGTATTCCACTTCAGCAAATGTAAAAATACCACTATTCTGTGTTTTCAAACCCACTTCTCGATCGACTGTACGAAATCTAAAACCATTCACATTATAAGCGTTGAACTTTCTAACTTGTTTTATAGGACCTCTAGCAAGAAACTTCAAATCTTCTGAAAAGTCAGCTCGAGTATCAGTATTCATGATCTGAAAAAAAAATATAATTTAATAGATTTGCAAATTGTATGTGTCAAAGTAATATTCGTATTTATTGCAATATTTATAAACTTACACGTCGTGCAAACCATTCTACCAGCTCTTTATTCACAGCTTTCGTTATATCTTTTTCATTTCGTGTTCGGCTTCTCATTCGTCTCTTTGTTTGTATCCTCAACTCTTCAATAAATGGATCTGCAATTTCACTATTCAGCAGCACATATCTATGTGCCTGTAATAATTCCAATTCTGTTAGTGTCGCGTATGAGGTCCTCCCAACTGATCGGCCAATAGCAGGAAATATTTTTGATTTCTGATGCATTTGAGATTGAGTTGATGTGTCGTCAACACGTCCAACTCGAGTAAATCTTGTCTCAATATCATCCAAATATCTGGAACAAAAGGTGAGACACTCCTCGGCCAAATAGCCTTCAGCAATAGAGCCTTCTGGTTGAGCTTTATTTCTCACGTATGCTTTCAAATGCCCAAGATATCTGTGAAAAAATAATAATAATATTATGCATTTATTTAAATGCCAAAAAATGTTTACTTAACTGGAAACATATAAATAAAATACCTCTCAATTGGATACATCCATCGATAATGAACGGGGCCTCCTAATTTAGCTTCGTCAACCAAATGCACAGTTAAATGCATCATGACAGTAAAAAACGATGGAGGGAAGATCATCTCCATTGCACAAAGGGTCAATACAAACCTCTCCTGTAGGTTGTCCAGCTGAAATGGATGTAGAGCTTTCTCACATAACTGTCTGAAAAATGTGCAGAAATGGAGTACAACAGCAGTAACTTTTTCAGGTAATAATGTACGCAATGCCAATGGTAGTAACTGTTGTAACAAAACATGTGAATCGTGACTTTTCAATCCATATAACTTACGATTCTTCAAGTCAACACACCTCGAGATGTTACTCGAATACCCATCAGATACCTTCACATTCTTTAAAATTTGAAGGAACGTATCTTTATCCCTATTTTTCAATGAAAAAATGGCCGGAGCATACTTTTCATTCTCATCTGGCCAGAGATCACGTTTTATGTTCATTACTTGTAAGTCTTTGCGAGCATTGAGATGATCCTTCGACTTTCCATGCTCATTAAGTAATGTGAAAATCAAATTATCACATACATTCTTCTCAATATGCATCACATCAAGATTGTGGCGCAAAGAATTAAATTCCCAATACGAAAGTTTGAAGAATATACTTTTTTTCTTCCATTGTTGCGTTCTGATTTCACATGACGATGCACTTCGCACTCGTTTTCCGCTATCATTCAAATGATGAACCTTCCCAAATTCTGTTTTAACATTTTCAAGCTGTGTCAATATTTCAGAACCGGTTAACAACTTTGGAGGTGGTCTACGATCAATGCAACCATTAAATTTTGATTTGTTCAGCCGAAATCTATGAGATGCATCAAGAAATCTTCGATGGCACAAGAAGCACCATTTTCTACTGTGAGGTAGCCGTTTGGGCTCGAAATCAAAGTTACAAACGGGACAAGCCAAACCCGTATAAGTGTTCCAACCAGATAAATTCCCAAGCCTAGGGAAGTCACTAATGGTCCACATTAAAGCAGCATGCATTTTAAACATTGTTTTAGAAGAAACATCAAATGTCTCAACACCGTTGCTCCATAACTCCTGCAATTCTTCAATCAAAGGCTGCAGGTATACATCAATATCATTTCCAGGCATTTGTTTTCCAGGAATAATCATCGAAATGATAAAAGATGTTTGTTGCATACACATCCACGGAGGCAGATTATAAGGGATCAAAACAACTGGCCAAATGCTATAACTCGTACTCAAATTCCCAAATGGGTTGAATCCATCGGCAGCCAATCCCAATCGAACATTCCTAGGATCAGCTGAGAAATCTGGATGTAATGAATCAAATGTCTTCCACGATTGGGAATCCCGTGGATGTCTCATTAACCCATCATTGTTATTATCTACAGCATGCCACTTCATGTGTTCGGCGGTTTTTGATGACATGAATAATCTTTGCAATCGAGGCTTCAAAGGAAAGTAACGCAAAACTTTTGCAGGTGTGTTCCTTTTCTTCTTCTCCGTGAAATTATGTTCAGTCATACTTCCAACATCACCCTTTGACTGCCATCTAGAAGAAGAACATTTCTTACAATTCTGTCTACTTGAATCCTCTCCCCAGTAAAGCATACAATCATTGGGACACGCATGTATTTTTGTATAATTCAGACCAAGCTTGTTAACAACTTTTTTCATATCATAAAACGATTCTAGGATTTTTGCTTCAGGAAATGCATCACGAATCAATTCCAATAACATGGACATTGCCTTATTTGTAATTCCACATAGACATTTGATATGGTACAACTTCAGTAGAAATGAAAGCTTTGAATATTTCAAACACCCACTATACAAATCTTGATTTCCATCGGCAACTAAATCATGAAATGCATTTTCCTCACTGAAGTTTTCCCTTACATTTGGCTCCACAGAATCAAGAGGATCCAATGATATGTTACAATCTTGATCTGCTTGTGTTACAGTCTCAGAAACATCACTTGTCACGTTGCAATTTGTAGCACCCTCTTCTGGTTGTTCTGATATGTTTTGATGCTCATAGTGGTGTCTTGCAGTGCCGAATGCATCATTTATGAGGTTTTGCATTTCATTTTCCATTGTCGAAGAACTTGGGACCTCATTCTGTGGATTAACATCAGTCCTCAATCTTTCTGTATTGTTTGATTCTCCATGCCAAATCCAACACAAATATTGCTCAGGGAATTGCTTCAGTATTAAATGTTCATAAACTTCATCTCTCTTCAACCATGTTCTAAATTTACATTTAGGACATGGACATCTTATTCTCCCTTCAACGGATCGATTAGAAATTGCAAAATCTAAAAACCCATTCAAACCCTTAACATATTGAGATGTGTTCCTCGGTAATGTGATCCAGCTTTTATCCATGTATATCACAATGTGCCTACACAAAATATACGATAGTGTAAGATTACAGAAACATAATATAATAAAGATGAACCATTGGCCATAAAGTATGCATAATATAATAAAGATGATTCATTGACCACATTTACCATTTCAGACCAACTGAACAAGTCTGGTCCATAGGAGACAGCGTCAACACCTCATTTAGGAGCAATAAGAATATCGGGATACACACTTATCATAACACCATCGATCACACATTTATGTTGCCTCAAACAACACCCCTTTGATGTGTGATCGAAACTGATCATAATGCATTTTAAATCAAGTTAACTACATTCACTGAAACCATTTTCACAATGGGTAATGTTTGTTTTATTGTTCTAGGGAAATCTAAATGGCCACATTTAAGTAAAATTTAGAATATAATTCATTTAATCATGAGCCCATATAATGTGATCCATAAAAAGGATCCTATTTATCTTTCTAGGATAACAAAAAATACACATCATTGTAAGCGTCCATCAAAGGTGATCCATATGATGAAGCCTTTGTATCACTTTCGGCATGGTGTAAAGCCTGAACTTTTGAGATCTTCCCATGTATATCATGTAGGGGTCTGATTGTCTCTTGTGGAATGGTATAAAAATCTATCCCTAAAGAAGGTCACTCATCCAGAGAATCAGGATCACTCCTTGGTAGATATGTAATATGCCTCATTTTCCAGTATAGGGCATTTTATAAAAGAATCAAAGTATCACTATTGGGGTATTCATAAAACAAGTAACCTATGAGTCCATTCATGGAGTTCAATATATGGAACCAAAGTATATCTCAAGGAATACATAACTAATTTGATGAAGGAGCAGTGAACTCATATTTTTCCATGGATTACATCTTTTACATGACTTATTGAGGACAAAAATTATTTATAGTGGGGAGTTTGTAAGATCCTATTACTGATCTATCAGGTATTTTTTTATCCTCTTCATGGTTTTCCTTTTTTCCATTGTCTGTAAAGGACTAGGAAGGAATTGGTAAGATACCTAAAATGGTGAAGTCAGATATTTGTTGTACTTTCATCTTTAACCAGCTTTTTCTACATGATTCAAAAGTCTTTCACACTCTATAACTAGGTTACACACCGTGGAACTATTACTAGATACAAGTCATGAAAGGGTATTCATGCTGTGAAAGTTTACACCTCGGGAAGAGTGGTTTCACATCGTAAATTTTAAAATAATGGATTTTTAATTCGAGGTGAAGGATTTTTCAACATACTAGAACACCATGGATTTCACAGCAGGTAATAGTATTACACATCATCAAATAGCCCTCGTTTAGTTTTTAAAATAGGTGAGTGGCTATTTTGGTTTCAGTTCTTTTCTCTAGGACCTTGGATCCATACCTAGAGATCTTCTCGGGTTATTTTGGGAGACTATGCTCCATCTAGATTAATCCATTCAACATTGGATCTTTTATTATATTCGTGGCGCATCTCTCTGGGTAAGAAATATTTCTGATTCTTCGTTTCTCTTGATAATGGTGGCACCCTAGGGTAATATTATCAGATCTGGTGGCCTAAGTTTTTGAATCTTTTTGTATTATTCTAGATCCTTTGGGAGATCTCATTATGGAGGCCATTCCTTGGTTAGTTGTGGTGTGGTGGATGTCTGTTCTTGAGGTATTTGTTGTTTTCCCTTTCCACCAACCCCTTATTTTCTAATTTATATCAATATTAATGTTTTTATTATATTCTAGGGCCTTCGTTTTCATCATTGGGTTTTCATTGTTGGTGGATCCCATTACGGGAATGTGTGACTTCAGCTTTGAGGTAGGTGGTTCCATCTCTAGCCTATGATAATTAGCCTAATTTCTCTTAATTTATAAGTTGATTTATCAAATTGGAATGACTATTTTCATTTGTTTAAGAAGGGGTTTTTGAGAGAAATTTTTTTCCATGATTTTTGATAAATGAAAATGAAATGGGTACTTTTAAAATATTGAAATTGATTTGTGAAAATGATCACTTAGGTTACCTTGGGTACTTAGGTGGAAGGTTTATCTTGTGTCCATCATCCATGTTTTGTGATTATTAGGAGGTTTTCTCATGGGTATTTCCTTGTTTTCCTAGTCCCATTGTTCTAGGGGACAACTTAGCATTTTCGGGGGGGGTTTACTCATGGGGTATTCCTCTTCTTCCTAGGCATGTGTTATAGGAATTGTATTGTGCACATGATTTATTATGGTATAATTATTATTCTAGTCTAAACTATAGTGTTCCTTGGTATTTATGCCTCTACTGCTTATTTTATTTTGTACTGATTTTATTTCTGAGTTATAATTGATATACATTATGTACCTACTTTTGTTTAGAACTAGGAAAAAGGGAAATGTTTACCCATGTTTTCTATAAAATTTCATTACTGCTTATCATTCCATGTTATCACCCAGTAGACTCCAAGAAAAACATATCCTCATCGATCTAACAGTTATTCCAAGGTTCAAGTTTCTAAACTACTAGACTAGAAAATCCCTAATAGAGCCACTAATGATGTGATTCCTTAAGTAAACTAAATCACATCACCCCAAAAATAAAACCACACCAACCACTCCAATTGGATCATAGAAATGGTCAAAAAAAGTTGGAAGAACCCATAATATGAACACTCTAATTTCATAATAGATCTTTTTTGGAGGGGGGGATCACATCAAATAAACTAAAGCATAGACTCTTAAGTATTTGTTTCCCCAAAATCACACCAAGATATCCCAAAACATCCTAAATGGAACATCACATTCTCCTATAAATTCTTTTAAAACAACAAAATTCACAATAAAATAAAAAAACCATTCTCAAAAAATGCATTTTCCAAAAATAAATTTTTCAAATAACACATGTTCTTGTAAAAGAACCAAATTGCATACATAAATCCTAAAACATTATCAACCATTTCTTGATACCACCTAAGATACTCAAATATCAATATTTAATTAATGTAAAAAACATTTACTATATCAATTTCATTAAATGAAAATAGTCTGTTTTTCAAACCCCCCATGGGGTTCCAAATTCTTTTAAAACTGAATTGGTTTTTAAAAGAAAAAATTATTATAGAAAACCAATTCAAATGATTTAAAATAAGAAAAAAATCCCAATAATTTTCCAAAAAACAGAAAATTAGCAAACAAATCCCAAAGTATTCCTATCAAATTAGAATGATTTTCCATAAAACACTCATTTAAAAAACACACATTTCACACAACAATCACATCAATTATTATCTAAATTCCTAATAAAATCAATGGTTTTAAAATATTTCATCAAACCAAGCACATTTTACAAACAATTTATATGGGATTGATTTATAACCAAAGGAATGTTTTCAAGGGAAATCTATTTTTTGATGCACATTAAATGATTTTCACAGCACATCCACAAACTGAATATCAAAGAAACAAAATAATACTAAAAATTAATCCAAATATTCAAATATAACACAAGACCTACCATAACCATAATCTCTATCAAAATTTTCTATATTTCAAACCTAGTTAAATGGATACATACCTGGAAAAGACGGGTTGCCGGAGATGGAGGTCACGGGGTCGCCGGAGACGGAGGTTGCGGAGTCGCCGGAGGTCGCGGGGTCGCCGGAGGTCGCGGGTCGCCGGACGGTTGGGGGTCGAGGGTTGCGGGTCGCCGGGGGGTTTAGGGGAAGAAGGGAGGGCGCGGGGGTTTGGGGGAAAGATCGGGGTGGGGGTAGGGAAGGGTCGCGACTATTTTAAAAAATTTAGGGTTTCGCGGCGGTTTATTAAAAACCGCCGCGAAACCTTTCGGCGAAAACGTTTAGCGGCGGTTTTGTGAACCGCCGCCACAAAACCGCCGCTAAACCCGGTTTTTGTTGTAGTGTGGGGTGTCTAGGGGTGGGGGAGGTGTCCAGGTGGTGGGTGGTGTCTAGGAGGGGTGGGGGGCTATCCAGGGGGTTGGGGGTCGTCTAGGCGGGGTGGGGGTTGGGGGGCTATACGGGGGGGGGTTGTCTGTGGGGGTGTCCAGAGGGGTGGGGGTTGTCCAGGGGGTGGGGTGATGTCCAGGGGGCGGGGGTCCAGGCGGTTGGTGGGGTTGTCCACGGGGGTGGGTGGTGTCCAGGGGGTGGGGGTGGCTGTCCATGGGGGTGGGGGTGTCCAAGGGTGGGGGGTATCCAGGTGGTGGGGTGGTGTCTTGGATGGGTGGGGGTCCAGGGGGGTCAGGGGGATGTCCAGGGGGGCTGTCTATGGGGGTGTCCAGGGGGTGGGGTGTCTAGGGGGTTGGGGGTTTTCCAGGGGGTGGGGGTGTCCAAATGGGTGGGGGTGTCCAAGTGGTGGGGTGGTGTCCAAGGGGGTGGGGGCGGTCCAGGGGTTGGTGGGGTTGTCCAAGGGGGTGGGGTGGTGTCCAGGGGTGGGGGTGGTTGTCCATGGGGGTGGGGGTGTCCAGGGGGTGGGGGAGGTGTCCAGGTGGTGGGGTGGCATCTAGGAGGGGTGGGGCGTCTAGGGGGTGGGGGCCGTCCAGGGGGTGGGGGTTGTCCAGGGTGGTGGGGGGATTTCCAGGGGTGGGTGTCCATGGGGTGTCCGTGGCGGGGGGTCAGGGGGGCTGTCCAGTGTGGGGGCAGGGGTTGTCCATGGGGGTGTTCAGGGGGGTGGGGTGTCTAGGGGGTTGGGGGGCTTTCCAAGGGGTGGGGGGTCCAGGGGTGGGGTGGTGTCCAGGGGGTGGGGGTCATCCAGGGGGTTGGTGGGGCTATCCAAGGGGGGTGGGGTGGCTTCCAGGGGGTCAGGGTGGTTGTCCATGGGGGTGGGGGTGTCCAGGGGGTGGGGGAGGTGTCTAGGTGGTGGGGTGGTGTCTAGGAGGGGTGGGGGCATCCAGGGGTTTGAGGGTGTCCATGGGGGTGGGGGGAGGGATTTCTAGGGTGGTGGGGGTGTCCAGGTGGTGGGGTGGTGTTTAAGAGGGGTGGGGGTGTCATTTAGGGGGTTAGTGGGTATCCAAGGGGGGTTATCCATGGGGGTGTCCAGGGGGGGTGGGCTGGTGTCCATGGGGGTTGACTAGTACA
The DNA here is from genome assembly GCA_963277665.1 of Viscum album. Taxonomy (NCBI): domain Eukaryota; kingdom Viridiplantae; phylum Streptophyta; class Magnoliopsida; order Santalales; family Viscaceae; genus Viscum; species Viscum album. The sequence goes on along the minus strand of OY728139.1, from coordinate 530,226,034 downwards.
TAAATGACCCATGGATCATTCTCCTAAAATATCAACACAATCTGAATACATTTGGTCAGATTTATGTACGTCATTTGTTGTTTTCACATAAAAATATGTCCATTTTAAACAAAAGAGAGACACTTTGAGTGATACCGGTCACACCATGCCTCAAATTGAGGCGAGGTTGACTCATACACATCACCAACGCACCCATGGATCGTTCTCTTAAAGGATCAACACAATATGAATGTGTTTGGTTGGATTTTCATAGGTCAGTTGTTGTTTTCACTTAAAATTTTGTCCATTTTAAACCAAAGAGAGACACTTTTAGTGATACCAGACACACCATGCCTCATATTGAGGTGTGATTGACTCATACACATCGAAAATGACCCATGGATATTTCTCCTAAAGGATCGACACAATCTGAATGCGTTTGGTCGGATTTCTGTATGTCAGTTGTTGTTTTCACTTAAAATTCTATCCATTTTAAACAAAAGAGAGACACTTTGAGTGATACCAGTCACACCATGCCTCGGATTGAGTTAGGTTTGACTCATACACATAACCAATTCACCCATGGATTGTTCTCCTTAAAAATCAACACAATATTAATGTGTTTGGTTGGATTTCCGTAGGTTAGTTGTTGTTTTCACTTAAACTTTTGTCCATTTTAAACAAAAGAGAGACACTTTGAGTGATACCGGCCACACCATGCCTTTAATTGAGGCGTGGTTAAATCATAAATATTAAAAATGACCCATGGATCATTCTCTTAAAGTATAAACACAATCCAAATGCTTTTGGTCAGATTTTTGTATGTCAGTTGTTGTTTTCACTTAAAATTCTGTCCATTTTAAACAAAAGAGAGACACTTTGAGTGATATCAGTCACACCGTGCCTCGGATTGAGGAAGGGTTGACTCTTACACATCACCAACTCACCCATTGATCATTATTCTAAAGTATCAACACAATCCTATTATGTTTGGTCAGATTTCCGTAGGTCAGTTGTTGTTTTCACTTAAAATTTTGTCCATTTTAAACAAAAGAGAGACACTTTGAGAGATACTGGCCACACCGTGCCTATAATTGAGGCTTGGTTGACTTTTACATGTCACAAATGACCCATGGATTGTTCTCCTAAAGGATCAACACAATCCGAATGTGTTTGGTCAGATTTTCATATGTCATTTGTTGTTTTCACTTAAAATTCTGTCCATTTTAAACAAAAGAGAGATACTTTGAGTGATATCGGTCACACCGTGCATCAGATTGAGGCAGGGTTGACTCTTACACATCACCAATGCACCCATGAATCGTTTTACTAAAGGATCAACCCAATACAAATGTGTTTGGTCGGATTTTTGTACGTCATTTGTTGTTTTCACTTAAAATTCTGTTCATTTTAAACAAAAGAGAGACACTTTGAGTGATACCGGTCACACCGAGCCTTAGATTGAGGTGGGGTTGACTCGTACACGTCACCAAAACACCCATGGATCATTCTCCTAAAGGATCAACAAAATCCGAATGTGTTTGGTCAGATTTCCGTAGGTCAGTTATTGTTTTTACTTAAAATTTTGTCAATTTTAAACAAAAGAGAGACACTTTGAGTGATACTGGCCACACCGTGCCTCGGATTGAGGCGAGGTTGACTCGTAAACGTCACCAACGCACTCATGAATTGTTCTCCTAAAATATCAACATAATCCAAATGTGTTTGGTTGGATATGAAGGTATTTTGGAGATTTTACTAGTTTTTCTTATCCAAATCCCAAAGAAAAGTGGTTCATAATTCTTGCTTATTGCTGGTGCATTTCATCTATTAAAATAGGAAAATGTATCATTGGATAAAGGATGTTTTATTTAATAACAATTACAATTTTCCTATGAATATTTACATACAACAAAGTTTCATCTTTTGATCCCCTTAACCCCTCTCAAAAATGACTGCCAACTGTACACGTCCCCAAGTCATATCTTCATTCTATTTGTGTACAATCTTCTATCAGGTATGCGGACCACTCATTTCTGAACAAATCCATATCGTCTTGTGAGTATGAGGCTTTTCAGTAGTCATATTAGTACTGAAAAATATATAAATAAATAATTAATAAATAAATAAAATTAAATAGTAGTTGTTTTTGAAAATACCTCTTTAGGGATGCTAGTTTGTTGATGAAAAACGATCCTCTTTCATAAATTTACAAACATAATAACTGCAATCATTATCATTTGTTTGTTTTTGACACTTCAAAAAAAATTATCATTAGGATAATAAGTAACTTGTGTTGATATGTGTTTGGATAGTGAAATTTTTTTATATATACCGTGATATTTGTCCAGACGTAGTACTTTCTCACCTCCTTATGCTTAGCCCCCGTCCTCATTCCTTTTTTTAGATGATAATGATAAACTACCCTATCATAAGAAAATCCTTAATAAAATATAATATAAATTATATTACTTGATGTTTAGACCTAAAACGTGGGATGTAGTGTCTTACCGATTCAAAAACTTCATCATGTGTGGTTGGTTTGTTGGATATCCTTGCATTGAATCTAGAAAAATAACTATTTGGAGTATCCAAGTTCACCGCAATTAGCAGCCAATGTTGCCTAAAAACACAAAAAGGAATAAGTAATAAAATAAGTGAAAATATAATTGATATGCTTTAATCTTAGAGTTTTACCCCTGTATGGTTGGTATTAGGAAGAGTCTGTCATATGTAATCTTGCTTTCAAATGTTTTCAGCAAGCCGTTCACTATTTCATCTATTTTGATGGCTCTAATATCGTTAGATGTGTCGATGTGGTATGTGAACTAATGATTCTGAATTTTGGCTCATGGTAAAATTCATTCAATTGTTTTTCATATATACATCTGTCAATAATATAAAATGCATTTAGTTATAATTTTCACATTATATCAGCTTTTAGAAAATCAATTCATGAAAACATACCTCATATATAAATTTAAAACTGAGACGTCTAGCCAACCGTTTTCAGGGATCTCATTTACATTTTCAGCAGCAATAAAATCTTGAATTTCCTCCCCATATATATTCTTTTTGAAAACCACTCTATGACTACTACCACCTCTTATCTTTGTATCCACATGATTCTTTAATGCTAGTAAATCTAGATAGAGAACAGGTGGTGTTATTGTGATTTCAATAGCTCTTTGGGATCGGTTGGTCAATCCTTTAGATGCTTTTGAGCCAACATTTCTTGTCACCCCCTTCCCTTTCTCCATCTATAATAACATTCATTGGTTCAGACCCTTTTTTCATTAATTGTTAAAGTTTTATCTTGAAAAAAAATGAAATAAATACCTCTTTTTTCCCATGTACTCTTACAAGTTGTGACGGCCATGCAATGAATATCCCAATAGCCTTTTCGACCGTATAAATATCATCATCATCAAGTAGAATAGGTAGCTTTGCATTTGTCTCATGAGCTACAATAATCGTCACTTTCATATGATTTTTCGGAAGTGGTCTGTTATGCAGCTTGTCCTCTAGGATGTTGAACACTGTGTCCCTCACTACAAGGTAATAGGTGGGTGTTGGAAAATATAAATCACAGTCATTATCACCCTGTAGAAGATCTGTACAGGAAAAGTATCTGTGTTTGTCTGGTTCACATTTCATGGGAATAATTATTAGAATATTGATTACCATGGCTAAGACATCTTTTTGAGGGGAATGGCTCACCTCAAAGCTAGTGGGGGTGGGGTGGGATCTTCATGCACTAGTTGTTCCTGAGTTGTGTCTTCTCCTTTATTCCCACCCATAAAGGTTGCTAGCAACTCTCCCTACCATTGAAATCATTCTTCAAGAGTTGCTAGTCTTTCTCTCATTTGTTTCAATTTTTCATCTCTATCATCCATTTTTTTTCTCGTAATATACTCGGGTGTCACCCCAAACCCCACACCTCTAACATGATCGTATTGTTCTGGCCACTTTAAATTCGTCTATAATAGGTCTGCATCCACTATAGGAGTAGCTGATTCCCGTGACTGTCGGATATAGGAAAATAACTAATTATTTTTATGTAATAGCAATTTAAAATAAATCTTTTTATCATCGTGTCATACTTACACATATTTCCCACACTTTTTGTGTGTTTTCATCTACTAGCTTCCCTTCCTTATTCACACGTGCTTCCTTCCATAGCACATGACGTGGGATGGAAGTGTCTTTGGTTTTAGACTCATCAATCTATAGATAAATATAAAAAGATAATTATGATGTTGTTTCTTGGCACCTAAAAATATTACTGTAAATTTAAAATAAATAAAATTTTCTTTTCTAGTGAAGTGTACCCCATCCTTACTTTATGATAGGGGTATGTTGGTTTTGATGCATGTTCCTTATTTTCAGGACTGAGTTATTGTTTCATAAATGAAATATGGACAATCAAAGTTATGAATACACATATCCTCAAACAACGTATTATCACCCACAATGTACCTGAAACTTCTCATCCCCACAGCATCCAATAAATGCATCACATGCTTCTAGGGATATCATATTATCTTAGACAAGGGTTGGGTGCGGGTTTATTTACCTTTGGAATCTTTCATGTGACATTTTGTTAAAATAGTGCGAAAACCTCGATGAATCCTTCCTGCAAGCCTTAGTACATAATTCTTGTGTGAATCATATACTATAAATGTAATCTGTAAGATATTGAGAAGAGTAAGGCATTGTTTCATTATTTTATTTACTAGTAAATTAAAGAAATAATATCATAATGTTATCATAATTTCTTCCCAGATCACAGCCTTCAGCCCGAACACAGCATGGTGCCATGAATCTATGTCAATCGCCACGCATTTCCAAGTGAAAATTCCAATGTAACTACTAAAAATAGCCTTGTTGGGATTCACATGTTGGCCTCATGCATTCCATCTGACATCAAATTTGATGCCTTTACTTTTTTCCTTAAGAACTTTGGCTAACACCATCAAACTACGATGCACCTATGTTTTCTGCGATGTCGATCCTTCATCCCCGACCATTTCATCGATATCAACATCATCTATATGTTCATTTGGAATGGTAGCAATGACATGTGCTGATGGTTGTTGGACCTCAACACTAAAAGAAGCAACGGGTTCAGAAACTTGTTATTGCTCTGCACTGTGAGCAGCCGCAGCAGAAGTAGCAGCAGCAGCAGCAACAACAACTTGAGAGACTTGTTCATCCCCAAGGTTAGGAGCACCAGAACATGCAGAAGTCATTATTTGAAAAAGTGGTTAAACAATTAATTTAGATTACATAAATTTAGTAATGATAAGATAATAATATTAGATAACAATATCTATATAACAAACAAAATACAACCTGTTTATTGAACTCTCTTTCTTTTTTTCAAAGGCTGAAGGGATTTGACACCTCTATCGATTATCCAAATCCCTTCATTGTGGCCTCCTCTAACATACAAAACATCATCTAAATTTGGACCATTGAGAAATGATTGCAACATACCACTGAAAGGATTATCCTCAACTAAATTTTCATCAGACCCTTCAGTAGTTTTGGATGATAACATAATAATCGACCACTTTCAGTTTGTGGGATCTAGAACATAAAAAACTTGTACCTCTTGTGATGCCATTATAAACTGTTCGTCTTTGCACCCTTCTTTACTAAAGTAAACTTTAACAAATCCCCATTCATCTATTTTAACACCACTGTTGTTATCAACCCATTTGTATTGAAAAATCGGCAATTGGAATGTCGTATAATCCAACTCCCATTTTTGTTTGATAATGCCAAAGTATGACATATTTGCATAAATTGGATTTTTTTCTTTACTACCAGAAACATGCATCGCTTCATCCACAAGTGTAACTCCACTATTTTTCATGGTACTATCTTCATCATGTTCATCTATATAGAATGTATAACCATTAATTACATAACCATTGTAAGATAATACATACACACTTGGTTCGGTGGCTAGCCATCGAAGTCGTTCTGAAATTGAATTTAGATTTTCATATAACTCTTTAAAAATATGGTCCTGAAACCATCCTATAAACTGGTGATTATGTGTATTTGATATCCATTTCCCAGACCTTGATGGATTCAACAACCTAAGAATTTATTTTTGGGTTTCAATATATAGAGCAACCTCCCAACTGTTATGCAAAACATAATGGTGGGCCCGCTCCCAATCTGTAATACTGATTGTCACATCATATCTTCTTAATATTCCCTTTCCCTCAATGCGTCCAGTGTGATGATATTTCGGGAGACAAATTTTTTCCACGTCAGATAAGAATTGGGTACAAAATTCAATGTCTTCCTCAACAATATATCGCTCCACTATACAACCCTCTGGCCGACTTTGATTTTTGACATACCCTTTCAAAATCTTCATATACTGTTCAATGGGGTACATCCATCTATAGTTCACGGGACCACAAAGTCAAATCTCTCTCACCAAGTGAATCATCAAATGAACCATCATATCAAAGAATATTGGCGGGAAAAACATTTCTAATTCACATAAGATGATGACAATTTCTTTTTCTATAGATGGAAATTTTTCCGGGTCTAAAACTTTGCTACATATAGCTTTGAAAAAGAAACAAATTTTGGTTAATGTATGATGAACATTCTTGGAAAAAAAATACAATGTAAAGCTATAGGAATTAAATATTGCATCAAAACATGGCGGTTATGTGATTTCAAACCTTTTAACTTCAAATCATTCATTGACACAATGTTCTTGATATTTGATGAATACCCCTCTGGAACCTTTACATCATTGAAGAAGTTGAAAAACTGATATCTCTCCTTCATAGAAAGAGTGTAAGTAGTTGGAGGAAGAAATATTCGATTTTCACCCTTCACGGAAGAAAACTCTTCTCATATTCCCATGTCAGCCATGTACAACCTTGCCTTAATTTCATCCTTTGATTTTCATAAGGTTTTCCAAAATTGGTTTACCAAAAATAGTGTTCACATATTTTACTTTCTCAAACAGTTGATCACCGATTAGTGGAGACGGTGTTGTGCATTGTTCTGAACTTCCATTTAATGATGTCGTCCAAGATCGATACTTATGCCAATGAGGAAGAAATCTACGATGTCCTATAAACACATATTTCAATGAATGTTTCGGCCAAATTGATTCTATATCTTCTTCGCACACGGGACACCCTTGAGTTCCTTTAATGCTATAGCCTGAATAATTTCCATAAATAGGGAAATCATTTATCGTCCCATACAACATCACTCTCAACATGAAGTATTCACTTTTATAATCATCATACAATATAACACCTGAATCCCACAATAACATCAAATACTCGATCAAAGGATCCAAATAAACATCAATATCGTTACCTGGTTGTTTTGGTCCTGATATAATCATAGATAACATGATGAATTTCCACTTCATGTATAACCAGGGTGGAAAGTTATAATTTACCAACATAACAGGCCATGTACTGTGAGTGCTGGTTTGAAAACCAAAAGGATTCATTCCATCTGTAGATAAGGCAAGACGATGGTTTCTAGACTCTTTTCCAAATTCAGGATACTTATGATCAATTTTATTCCATTGAGGAGAGTCAGCCGTATGATGTAATTTCTCATCTTTATTTCTTTTATCTGTGTTCCACAACAATTGTCTTTCAGTTTCTTCACTTCCATATAGACGCCCAAACCTTGGAATGATTGGAAAGTACCATACAACTTTTGTAGGACTGGATTCATCTTTCTTGTATCACGAAGCACCACACTTTGGGCATTTTGTAAGTGATTTTTTCTCCTTGAGAAACAATATACAGTCTTTCGGGTAGGCATGCATTCTTTCAGAAATCATACCCATCAAGCGTAGCATTTGTTTAGCTTTATATGTACGGCTTGGGAGCTCATTATCTTCCAGGAGAATGTCATTCAAGAGAGCAAGTAGTTTTTTAAAACTGACATCACTCTATTTATTTCATGCTTTCAATTTATATAACTTCAATATAGCTAACAATGTTGTATATTTAGTGCAACCAGCATACAATGACGTCTTTGCACAACTCTTTAACTTCTCAAACAATTTTGGTCAATCACAGAGTTCATCTTCAATTGTACTTGTCATTTCATCAATACGATCTTCATCATCATTGACATCTGTAATCACATCCTCCATATAGTCTTCTTCATTATCCATATTTTTATTCATATCCGATGATCCATAAAACACAGTTTTATCCCAGACAGTAGCTACATTCGCTTTTTCTCCGTGTTTATTCCAACATTTATAACTCTGATATATTCCGTGACAAATCAATTGTTCTTTCAAATCCTCTGGAGTAATTAGTCTAGAATAATAACAACGTAAACATGGACAAAGGATTTGAGAAGGATCCTTTGTGTGATCCTTTTCAAACTTGATGAACTCTTTCACTCCGTTCTCATACTATATTGTCAAACAATTAGCATCCATCTAATATTTATTCATCTCCATCCTATTTGAATCTCAAATATTAGTATTTATAGTCCAAATACACAAAACAAGAATTCCAAATACAAGAATAATCAAGAATTATACATTTACCACTCCTAGGTCTCTGCCCTACATTCAATATCACCATGCCTAATATTTTTGGTAAGCTCAAGTTACTTACTTTAAATCACAGGGGGATAATCACTTGTGTCATAGATGGTCTACCATGTTATTCCATATGAAAATTTTAACAAATATTATTGACATATCATCCCATTCAATCCTCATGAGTGTCAAATTCCAAACTCCATCTTAACTCTCAACTAAAGCTGTCACACCCCGACCGCTGATGTCATTATTTTACTTCTTTCTGGGTCCCGATTTAAAATTTTCAAGGTTTAGTTGTGTTGGCGGTTTAGCATCAGTGCGCGGTTACCGCATCATTAGCGGTGACCGTGCGTTTGGCCCGGCGTTTTAAATATTAAACTTTTATGCAGATATATTATTATTATTACTTTTTAAATTTTTGTTGTTATTTTTGATGTTATTTTGTTTATTGTATATATGTCTACATACATGTATATATATGCATATATATGTGTGTATATATGTATGTGCGTATATATATGTACATATATATATATATGTTTATATGCATTTATATAGAAGCATACATGTTTATATGTGTATATATATATATATATATGTTTGTATATGTTTAAATATACGTATATATGTCTATACATATATGCGTGTGTACGCGCGTGCACATTTATTTTCAAATGGTTTAACATTTTAAATTTTTGATTAAAAATAATTATTATTATAAATTTTCTAATTATTACTATTATTATTGTTATTTTATTATTATCATTATTACTATTATTATTATTATTATTATTATTATTATAGTTACGATATTATTATTATTATTATAAAGTTTTACTATTTTTATAAAGTTTTATTATTACTACTAAGATTTGATTTTATTTATTTAATTAATTTATCATATTATTATTATTATTTTCCTTTTCATTATTATTTTTTTTATTATTATTATTAACATATATATATATATTATAAATCTAAAACTAACCCTAATCCCGTTTTTTTCCCCTGGCGGTGCTCCCTCTCTCTCCCCTCTCCCCTTTCTTTCTTCTACCCCGCGCTGTCCCTCTCCTCCTGCGCCCGCCGACCCTCCCGGGCTCCGCCTTTCCTTCGTCGCGCCAGTGTCCACCGGTGCCCCGTTCGCCCTCGCCTCCTGCGTGTTCCCTCCCCGCCGGTCCTGTTTCTGGCCGCGCCCCGGCCTCCGCCTCCGTCCGGCTTCCCCGTCCCGACATCCCCGCACCCAGCCTCCCCGTCCCGGCCTCCTCCGCGCACCCCGGCGTCGCCCTCGCCACTGTCCCCGGCCTTCTCCGCCTTGCACCGACCCCGCACGCCGCGCCCGACCACCCCCCTCCCTGCTCTCTCTCCCCCTGTCCCGGTCTCCCTCGCGCGACCCCGCCGCGCCCAGCGGCCGTCCCCGCCGCTCCCCTTCCCGGCGTCCTGGCTCTCCCGCACGGCCCGACCCCCCCCCCTCCTTCGCCTGTTCCCATCGCCGACCTCGTCCTCGCCTGCTTCCGCCTTCGCCGCACCCTGTCCCCGGCCCTCTCCGCCGCTCCCCGACGTCTGTTTCCCTTGCCGCGCCCACGGCCAGCCCCGGCACCCCCTGCTGCTCCGGCGATCCCACCTCTCAGCCTGCTCCCTCCCACCTCCTCCGGTATACCTGTTTTATTTATTTATTTAATTATTTATTCATTTAAGTATTTGTTAATTAGTCGTTTATTTATTTATTTATGTAAGTTATGTTATTCTTTTATTCCATTTATTTATTTATTTTGTTCCTTGTTAATTTATTCATTTAATTTTTTGTTAATTAGTTAATTATTTATTTATTTAATTATTTGTTAATTAATTAATTGTTTATTTATTTATTTATTTATTTTTGTTTATTTACTTATTTATCTATCTGCTTATTCATTTGGTTATCTATTTATTCTCTTGATTATTTATTTATTCTTGTATTTATTATTTATCTATATATTTATTTATTTACTTATTTATTTTCCTCTTTATTCCATCTTGGTGTTTTTATTTAATTAGAATTAAGCCATTTTCTGTCGTGTGTTGGGTAACGTGTACTTTTTCACTGTTCAGCGTACGCAGTTAGTCCGCAGGGGTTCGTTCTACTTTCTGCTGGGTTTCCGTCACGTCTGCTCCGTGTTTGAGGTAGGCGAATTCAACTGTTTCCTTTCTGAGGTACTCTGCTGATGCTTGAATTGTTTTAAATAAATTTTATTCCATGATTCGCGTGTTTATGATATCCTTGCGCGGCTTATTTTGGTGTTTTAAAATCTATAGTTTTTGTTCGAAAGTTAAGTTTGAAGCAATTATATTTTTTTCCAAGGTAGTTGTGCACTAGATGTTGTCCTGCACATTTCTGGTTTATATAGTGCACCTGTTTAGGCGTTTCCAGCTAAGGTGGAACTAAATGCCTATGTTCTCTTATGGTATCATTGGTTGTCTTGAGCGGTGTTTTCTTTTTGTAAAGAAAGAATCATTCTTGGATCTTATTATCCTTTGCTGGTTAGTTTTATGAAATTTAGTATTATTTGGAAATGTTTTTGTGCCCCTTTGCAGGTTTGATGCACCATTGGATGTTGACACATCCATGGGTACACCAGGTGCACACATGGATGTGCCCTCAAATGAAGGTGGTGTTTGAAATCGTTACCATTTATTTTTATTTTTATCTATTTTTATTTTCTCGAAATCTCGACTTTTCTAAATGGTTCTTGGTTTCAAAATGTTTTCGCCTCTTCATGAGACACATTGAACTGGTTTAAAAAGAAATCTACGAAAGAATGCCCTTTTTGCCTTTAAACATAATTCACGGAATTTCAAATGTGCTTTTAGTTTTAAATATAAATGGTTTCTTCTGAACAAGAATTTGGGTTTCTTAAATAAATTTCTGAGCGTGTTTCTGGTTTTCAATGAAACGGCGTGTGTCATATCCCTTTGGAAATGCTTTAGTATTAAATGGTCAAAATGTAAATGATATAACAGCCCAGTTGGCACTTTATTAAATGTGAAGTGATTATACATATATATATATATATATATATATATATATATATACGTACTTGTGAGGGCATCTCTACAGGGGGACTTCCCTTCGAGGGTTGTCGTGTAGCGATGTCCGTGTAAGGGGTTGGCAAGTGCGGTGAGATGAGTCACGCGTGTGTGGGCCTCCCACTTACACAGTGTTACTAAAACCACCATGGGTTCTTGGGCGTCTTGTAGATTATCGAGTGACGGTTGCTTGCTAACCCTAATTAGACGGGTTAGTACCCCCTGGAGTTGTGGACAAGCCAGGAGGGATGTGCCACTGGTTGGCTATTAGGGCGGCCAGTTGGTTATTGACTATGGAGTACCACGCCGGCAGGTAGTTTGAACCCGAGTACGTCCAGGGGTTTTCTAGGGATGTTTAGGATCACCCATGGTTACTTGCTTCCTTGATTGTTTACTTACAGTTATTCTTTACAACTCATATTGTTACTTGTGTCCTTTTTCACTACTTGCATCATGCATTGCTTGTTTACTTCCTGTTTCACTGGTTTGTTTTCAGCCTGTACTGTTTACCTGTTCCTTTTTAGCACAGTCGTAGTATTATCTGTATTTGGTTTTGTTTATAAAAACAAGAAATGGTTTTGAAAGTGATTTATAGTGTGCGTTGGTTTTTCAAATGGGGGAAAACATGTTGTTTATTTTAAAGAAAAAAAATCTATTTTTATAATTGTATTTCCAAACCTGTGTCAACGGATTGCTCGGGAAAGGAAACATTTGGTTTCAGTGGTATACTTTGGCTTACCTACTGGGAATTTTTAATGATCACACCTATATTATCATTTCAGTTGCGGGTCTTCCCTTGCTCAGGTCTTCTGTTTTGAGTCACTCAGTGTTGGAGCGAGGTTTCTCTCTAGTTGGGTGGTGACCTGAGAGGTCACATGGAGGTACGTGGTCGTGTGGCTTTTATTTCTTTTCCGCTGTTAGTGTTTATTTGTTCTATTCTATTTACTTTTTTTGGGATGAAATCGTTCCCAACGATCAAATTTTAATGCCCGGCACTTATTGCCATCCCGGGGGGATCGGGAATGCCCCTCGGGACTTGTCGCGGACCGGCTCGGGTGACCGGTTCAGGGTCGACCCAGGCTGGTTCGTGACAAAATGGTATCATAGGGAGGTTCTTGTTATTTGAGTTGTCTGGTAGGTGGAGATTAGGATTGTCGGGACTCGAGAGGTAGGTACGGGAAGGACGTCATGAACCCTCGCCCGTTCCGCACCTCGAGTCACCAAGGGTAGTTCGGGAATTGTGTCCTTGTCTTTTCTGGTTTGTCTTGGATTGAGAGATGATAATGGAGGAAAGCCGACATTACTTCATGATTTCACCTGGAGTAGTGACCCATGTGGAGTCTGAGTACACGGTTTGAATTCCTCCTAGTGGTCGACGATGACTTGGGACATGGCCCACTACCATGTCGCTAGGTTGAGCATGACTACTAGTCCCTCACTCCAGTGGTTAATGCAATTTTGGATGCTGCTTTCATTTTGGTCGGTGTAAGTGCGTCGTTGGAAGTGAAAAAGGGTTTTTGAAAAATGGGACTGATTTCTTTTAAATGAGATTAAATTTATGAAATGTGTTTTAAAACTGAAAGCCTTTGGTTTGGAAAAACTGGTTTTTGCTTGGAAATTGGTCGAGAATGGTTTGGGGTGAAACCGCAGGTACTCCTTATGAACGTTTGCACATGTGAGAGAATACATAGAAATTTCGTGTTGATGTGTGTATGAATGGAATGTGGATAATGACATGTGCAACGGGTCATGAGATTACCTGGGTGTGTATTTGAAATTAAAGGCTTGACCTTGTTTTCTAAATTGGTATTAAAGGGAAAACGGTTTTTGGAAAGTTTTTGGTTTGAAAGTGGATTGGTTTTGGAAAGTATCCTTAAAAGAGGGTGGTTTTATAATCTAAAATAAAAAGGGGATTTTTAAAAAAAGAGATCTTATTTTGGGTTGTGTTCGTATTTGTTTGGTCTTTGTGTTGACTGTTTTTTTATGAAGCGCTTTTATTGAAGTTTCTTCGGTTTGATATTGGTTTTGAATTTGTGTTTTATATGTCGCTCAGGAAATGCCGCCCAGAAAGGTCTCTAAGGATTCTGATAGGTCATGCCCCATTTTTGGTCCTCCTCAGACTTTGCCTATTCTCCATGGTGATCAGGGTCCGTTAGAAGCAGTGAAATGGCTCGAGGAAGTGGTGTGTATCATTAGAACGTTGGGAACTCCTGATAATGTTAAGGTTCGTGCAATTATGGAGTTGTTTGAGGGTCCATCTTTGGACCGGTGGAAGATGGTTGCCCCACCGTCAATGCAAGTTGAAATGACGTGGGATGTCTTTAAAACCGTTTTCATCCAATGGTTTGTACCTGAGGAAGTGAAGCTGGAGAAAAAGAGAGAGCTTGTGCATATTCAGCAAGGCCAACGGACGGTGAAGGCATATGTTGACCATTTCAAGGAACTGATTTCCTTTTCTCCAGAGGTAGCGTCGCATGAGCTCATGAAGGTCTCTCTTTTCACTGGGGGTCTTCGTCCAGAGATCAAGGAGCGATTCCTCCCTTCTAAAGACCTTTGTTTTGAGAAGCTGGTGGAGGAAGCATTTTTGGCTGAGTTGGTTTTCAGAACACAGTTGGTTATTACTCTAACATCCCCGGTTGTTCGTAAGAGTTCCCCCTCTGGTGTGGAAAATACGCCAGAGATACCTGTTCCTCAGAAGTTATCCCCCTTGGTCCCAACTTCCAGTTCATCAGATTGTTCAATGGTATGCTATCAGTGTGGTCGTTTCGAGCATTTAAAGCCGACTTGTCGCAACCCTCCGAAGACGTGTCATCGATGCGGCTGTCTGGGTCATCTGGAGAAGTTTTGCAGGAAGCGTCGCTTGAAGAGGACGCCGTGATGGGAGAACGTCAGTACCTGACTGTGAGGCAGAAGATACTTCATCCATCAGAGCCCCAACCACAGGTCTTGGGGTGAAGCTCGCGCACAGTCAGGAGTTCCCAGGGTTGTGAAGCCTTGGTCCAGGTTAAGTTTTCCGTATTGATGGTGGAACAATTAAAAACATTATCATATTTGTTTTCCTGCTATTAAAGTTTCAACAGCGTTGTAAATGCGTTGTTTTTCTATGAAGTAATGATGGACTTGTTCTATTATAATCCAAGCAGACTGGTTTGTGTGGATGTGATATTCTGAATCGTGTGTCCTTCTTAAAAGTGTGTTTGACCCTCGTGTGGGTTGACCTCGTTTTAGTTATGTTGTCGATGTGGTTATGTTTCGTGGACTTCGGTGGATCATGTCTCCAATTTGATATTGGTTAAATGTTTTTCTATGGGTTTTCCCTGGTGTTGAAGGTTGTTGACTCTAGTCTAGGATTCAATGTCTCGACGGAGGTGTTGTTTTAATCGTGCTATTAGAGTTGGTTTCAATAGGTTGGGAGTTCCCGCGTCGACCCCCCCTTTTCTTAGGGTTGTCTATTTAGATGGTAAATTTTTTTGCACAAGTTGAGCTCTTGTGGTGGGGAGAACCCCTTCGTGTTCTCCCCTCAACCTCGGACCTCAGTTTTCTCTTGAATCGGTCGGGTGTGACCTGTGTCGAGAAAGTTCATCCCGAGATTCTCAGTTTTCTTCGGTTCCTTTAGTTCCATTTGGACATAGGCCTGAATCTTGATCGACTTTTGGCTTGGTGACTTTCTGGGGGCAGAAAGTGTCTGTGGTGGGGAGAATTGTCACACCTCGACCGCTGATGTCATTATTTTACTTCTTTCTGGGTCCCGATTTAAAATTTTCAAGGTTTAGTTGTGTTGGTGGTTTAGCATCAGTGCGCGGTTACCGCATCGTTAGCGGTGACCGTGCGTTCGGCCCGGCGTTTTAAATATTAAACTTTTATGCAGATATATTATTATTATTATTACTTTTTAAATTTTTGTTGTTATTTTTGATGTTATTTTGTTTATTGTATATATGTCTACATACATGTATATATATGCATATATATATATGTGTATATATGTATGTACGTATATATATGTACATATATATATATATGTTTATATGCGTTTATATAGAAGCGTACATGTTTTTATGTGTATATATATATATGTGTGTGTTTATATATGTTTAAATATACATATATATGTCTATACATATATGCGTGTGTACGCGCGGGCACATTTATTTTCAAATGGTTTAACATTTTAAATTTTTGATTAAAAATAATTATTATTATAAATTTTCTAATTATTACTATTATTATTGTTATTTTATTATTATCATTATTACTATTATTATTATTATTATTATTATAGTTACGGTATTATTATTATTATTATAAAGTTTTACTATTTTTATAAAGTTTTATTATTACTATTAAGATTTGATTTTATTTATTTAATTAATTTATCATATTATTATTATTATTTTCCTTTTCATTATTTTTTTTTATTATTATTATTATTAACATATATATATATATATATATTATAAACCTAAAACTAACCCTAATCCCGTTTTTTTCCCCTGGCGGCGCTCCCTCTCTCTCCCCTCTCCCCTTTCTTTCTTCTCCCCCGCGTTGTCCCTCTCCTCCTGCGCCCGCCGACCCTCCCGGGCTCCGCCTCTCCTTCGTCGTGCCAGTGCCTGCCGGTGCCCCGTTCTCCCTCGCCTCATGCGTGTTCCCTCCCCACCGGTCCTGTTTCCGGCCGCGCCCCGGCCTCCGCCTCCGTCCGGCTTCCCCGTCCCGACATCCCCGCACCCGGCCTCCCTGTCCCGGCCTCCTCCGCGCGCCCCGGCGTCGCCCTTGCCGCTGTCCCCAGCCTTCTCCGCCTTCCACCGACCCCGCATGCCGCGCCCGATCACCCCCCTCCCTGCTCTCTCTCCCCCTGTCCCGGTCTCCCTCGCGCAACCCCGCCGCGCCCAGCAGCCGTCCCCGCCGCTCCCCGTCCCGGCGTCCTGGCTCTCCCGCGTGGCCCGACCCCCCCCCCTCCTCCGCCTGTTCCCATCGCCGACCTCGTCCTCACCTGCTTCCGCCTTCGCCGCACCCTGTCCCCGGCCCTCTCTGCCGCTCCTCGGTGTCTGTTTCCCTTGCCGCGCCCACGGCCAGCCCCAGCACCCCCTGCTGCTCTGGCGATCCCACCTCTCAGCCTGCTCCCTCCCACCTCCTCTGGTATACCTGTTTTATTTAATTATTTAATTATTTATTCATTTAAGTATTTGTTAATTAGTCTTTTATTTATTTATTTATGTAAGTTATGTTATTCTTTTATTCCATTTATTTATTTATTTTGTTCCTTGTTTATTTATTCATTTAATTTTTTGTTAATTAGTTATTTATTTATTTATGTAATTATTTTTTAATTAATTAATTATTTATTTATTTGTTTGTTTTGTTTTGTTTATTTACTTATTTATCTATCTGCTTATTCATTTGGTTATCTATTTATTCTCTTGATTATTTATTTATTCTTGTATTTATTATTTATCTATATATTTATTTATTTACTTATTTATTTTCCTCTTTATTCCATCTTGGTGTTTTTATTTAATTAGAATTAAGCCATTTTCTGTCGTGGGTTGGGTAACGTGTACTTTTTCACTGTTCAGCGTACGCAGTTAGTCCGCAGGGGTTCGTTCTACTTTCTGCTGGGTTTCCGTCACGTCCGCTCCGTGTTTGAGGTAGGTGAATTCAACTGTTTCCTTTCCGAGGTACTCTGCTGATGCTTGAATTGTTTTAAATAAATTTTATTCCATGATTCGCGTGTTTATGATATCCTTGCGCGGCTTATTTTGGTGTTTTAAAATCTATAGTTTTTGTTCGAAAGTTAAGTTTGAAGCAATTATATTTTTTGCCAAGGTAGTTGTGCACTAGATGTTGTCCTGCACTTTTTCTGGTTTATATAGTGCACCTGTTTAGGCGTTGCCAGCTAAGGTGGAACTAAATGCCTATGTTCTCTTATGGTATCATTGGTTGTCTTGAGCGGTGTTTTCTTTTTGTAAAGAAAGAATCATTCTTGGATCTTATTATCCTGTGCGGGTTAGTTTTATGAAATTTAGTATTATTTGGAAATTTTGTTGTGCCCCTTTGCAGGTTTGATGCACCATTGGATGTTGACACATCCATGGGTGAACCAGGTGCACGCATGGATGTGCCCTCAAATGAAGGTGGTGTTTGAAATCGTTACCATTTATTTTTATTTTTATCTATTTTTATTTTCTCGAAATCTCGACTTTTCTAAATGGTTCTTGGTTTCAAAATGTTTTCGCCTCTTCATGAGACACATTGGACTGGTTTAAAAAGAAATCTACGAAAGAATGCCCTTTTTGCCTTTAAACATAATTCACAGAATTTCAAATGTGCTTTTAGTTTTAAATATAAATGGTTTCTTCTGAACAAGCGTTTGGGTTTCTTAAATAAAGTTCTGAGTGTGTTTCTGGTTTTAAATGAAACGGCGTGTGTCATATCCCTTTGGAAATGCTTTAGTATTAAATGGTCAAAATGTAAATGATATAACGGCCCGGTTGGCACTTTATTAAATGTGAAGTGATTATACATATATATATATATATATATACGTACTTGTGAGGGCATCTCTACAGGGGGACTTCCCTTCGAGGGTTGTCGTGTAGCGTTGTCCGTGTAAGGGGTTGGAAAGTGCGGTGAGATGTGTCACGCGTGCGTGGGCCTCCCACTTACCCAGTGTTACTAAAACCACCATGGGTTCCTGGGCGTCTTGTAGATTATCGAGTGACGGTTGCTTGCTAACCCTGATTAGACGGGTTAGTACCCCCTGGAGTTGTGGACAGGCCAGGAGGGATGTGCCACCGGTTGGCTATTAGGGCGGCCAGTTGGTTATTGACTATGGAGTACCACGCCGGCAGGTAGTCTGAACCCGAGTACGTCCAGGGGTTTTCTAGGGATGTTTAGGATCACCCATGGTTACTTGCTTCCTTGATTGTTTACTTACAGTTATTCTTTACAGCTCATATTGTTACTTGTGTCCTTTTTCACTACTTGCATCATGCATTGCTTGTTTACTTCCTGTTTCACTGGTTTGTTTTCAGCCTGTACTATTTACCTGTTCCTTTTTAGCACAGTCGTAGTATTATCTGTATTTGGTTTTGTTTATAAAAATAGGAAATGGTTTTGAAAGTGATTTATAGTGTGCGTTGGGTTTTCAAATGGGGGAAAACATGTTGTTTATTTTAAGAAAAAAAAATCTATTTTTATAATTGTATTTCCAAACCTGTGTCAACGGATTGCTCGGGAAAGGAAACATTTGGTTTCAGTGGTTTACTTTGGCTTACCTACTGGGCATTTTTAATGCTCACGCCTATATTATCATTTCAGTTGCAGGTCTTTCCTTGCTCAGGTCTTCTGTTTTGAGTCGCTCAGTGTTGGAGCGAGGTTGCTCTCTAGTTGGGTGGTGACCTGAGAGGTCACATGGAGGTACGTGGTCGTGTGGCTTTTATTTCTTTTCCGCTGTTAGTGTTTATTTGTTCTGTTCTATTTACTTTTGTTTGGGCTGAAATCGTTCCCAACGATCAAATTTTAATGCCCGACACTTGTTGCCATCCCGGGGGGATCGGGAATGCCCCTCGGGACTTGCCGCGGACCGGCTCAGGTGACCAGTTCAGGGTCGACCTGGGCTGGTTCGTGACAAAAGCTCTGATACCACACTATCATAACTCACCACCACTAGGAACCACTCCTAAAATGGTAGTGAAAATAAGTGTAATTCATGAATCCTACCTCTAATAGTACATAGGTTGGAGTCTAGCATTGAGGGTATAAAATAAAGAAATGGGAGGTGTTTCCCTCATAAATCCCAAGAACAGAGATAAACCACCAATCAACTCCATATAATATAAAAAAAAACCCAATCCATAATTCATGTGAATTTCATACATAAAAAAGGAATCTAAAATAAAATATTAAAAACAAATCCTACACCAGTGGCTCTGGCGGTAACTCCTAGCCTCAAGATAGTAATTTCCATCTTGGTCACCAAATCCATCTTTAAAAACTTATAAAAATAAATATATAAATAGCGGTGAGCATACAAGTATACTTAGTAGGATCCTTCCCAAAACCTCTCATGAAAATGTGTATGAAATATATTAATGCCTTAGTGAATAAATAACAGATATAATACTCACCAATATATGGTCATATATCACCCAACCTCACCAAGGATCACTCACCCAATATCACATTCAAGTATAGTAACATAATATCAAAAGAATATATATTAATAAATCACCCCACATCCACTTTTCCATTAATCTGGTCATTCTCACACTCTAATGGAATATTTCTTATGCTTCAACCCCTTATATATAATATCATAACCATATATCCACACATACACATGTCACAAACACATAAAAAACCATATCCACGTCACAACCACACATCACATCCTCATCACAGTATGATATCGTGAACATGAAGGACCTAAACATCATACTCTCCTCCTACAATGCACAAACCCCACTATGTATCCACACCAAATACACATAATCATGTCAACAAGAATATATATACCCCAAAAACTAAAATCATTATAGGTCATATATATACACCCATTGTGAGCCATTACAACTCATACTAAGTGTGAAGGGGGAGAAGGGAAGAGGGAGTGGTTCTATATGTGTTCCATCTATAACCTAGATATTGAAAAAAACACTCAGAACCAAAGTACCCATATGGATTTCAATTAGGTTACTCAACTCAAGTGGTGGTGCGTAAGAAATAATAAGAAAATATAATAAGTATATAGTCACACATAAATCTTTCCTAAGGGTTTACACCAAACTTACACTGCAAACACCCACACCAACCATTGCCTTGTTACTACCACCCTCTAATAACCACTTCCATTATAATGCCACAAATAATCCCCAACAAATCACATAATTATCCATATCAACATTACCAACTTCTCATTTCATTTAATATTATAATTTTTTGGATTTTTATTACCATATGCATTACAATTGTTAACCATTTTAATGTAAAACCAATCATTAAATCACTACCCACTATAATCCATTCATTAATCATTAATAACATTTATTCTATCTTTAACCATTTATTAAACATAATTATTCCAATCATTATCATTAATCATTTAACAAACCATCATTTATCATTTCCAACCCATCACCCGTTACTATTTTCATTTATTCAAACCATATTCCATGCCAAAAGGAAACTATAACACCACCCAATAACAACTAAATTTTCATGACATAAAATACCACTAAACACATTCTAAAATCCATAAAACCACTTATTTTCTACCTAAATTGCCATATCATTGCTATCATAACCACACAATAATCCATCCATCACTACCGTATTAATTACCACACCACATGCTCCCAACCACATCAATCAACCATCACCCTTATAATCATAGTGATAAATACCCCATACATAGTAGCATGAAAGGGAAAACATATAAGAAATTCACACTAAAAACTCCCCCTTAAACATTCTTTCATATTAAAGTAGAATTTATAGTTTAAATATAACACTTTAATTACATATTCCCATACAACCAATTCATTACCTACCTTAATTGACTAGAAAATTATGAAAGGTGATTATAACATATTATTAGTAGTAAGAAATCTCTTTCACAACATCAAGAATAAATCACTTAGCAACAACACTAATAAATCCATAAATATATAAGAAATATTATGGAACTTCATAAATCACATGCAAAACTCCCTCTTCACTTTAATTTACTTTAGTGTAATTCATTATAGTATTTAGGTTAATCAGTACTATCCATCCAATGGAAACAAAATAACATGATAATTCCACAATTTACACATAATAAAGAAGGAGAAAATTCATGTCCCCAACCTCAACTAACGATTTAACAAATATTTCATAAGAATGAGAAGAATACTCAAACAAAACATGACTTAACACATGAGGGTAATCTAAAAGGCCTATGTATGACCATTAACCATTAAAACCATAACAAAAAGAACACAAAAACCGAATCAGCATTGTTGTTACATCCTTCCTAAGAAGAAAGTTCAAGAAGATAATCAAGAAGAAGAGAAAAGAAATTCACCTTAGATTTTAAAGAGGTTGGTCTCTTAAAATTTGGGAAGAAAACCAATCAAAGGGTGGATAAAGATTTCCAAATATACATCACTAATGACCTAGGGTTCTAGGAAAGTTTTTTAAATAAGAAATAATTTGATACAAGGCCTAAATTTATAACTATTCTATAAAATTAAAGGATAATGATGTGAAAAAGTTCACCATTCCATAATACAACTCTGATCAAAAAACCATGGCATGTTATCCCTTGAATCTATAGGGTCAAACCACATTAAAATTGATATTAATATAATAAGGTCCATGAAACAAAAAAGTCAACCATGTCATGGCACTCAAACTATCTAGGATCACAGTGTGATCCTCAACATCCTCCCTCTAACTCAGAGAACCTTAAACCAAACCATGATGCAATAGATGGTAGTATAGTGAAATAGAACTCAAATAGACACAACTTAGAAAATTACCACCCAGGTTTCCATATCGTAGAAAAGTGAATCATTCTATAATACCCCTTATGGAAGATTAACCAAAAGTCTCATGTAAGATGAACTTAAAACAACTTAAGAACATCACACCGCATTACCACCCCTCACAGCACAACTAGGATCGCATAAGATAAACCAAAAAGGGAGTACATGAGATTCATCTAGGGACATCCCTATATAAGAATAACCTAGTGATCTTTACACCATGATAAAACTACTTCATGCAATAACCAAAATTACACTTCAAAACCTATCCACAAAAAATAAACCTAAAAGGAGAAGTGGGAGATTTACCTAGAGTATATTGCACTCGCGATGGAGGGAGAGAAGAAGCGTCGAGTGGTCAGGGAGCCTTCTGCGCTACGTCGGGAGGGGAAGGCGCGACCGCCAGAGGAGGAGGTGCACGGGAGGAGCCGCCAACCGTTGAGAAATGGAGGAGTAGGGTTTGCGGGGAGTATGGTCGAGCGAAGAGGAGGAGAAGTAGGGTTTGTGGGGAGGAGGATCCACAGAAGGGGTTCGAGGGGGGAGGATAAGGAGTAGGGCTAGCGGCGGAGGTCCGGCAACGAGAAGATCAGGGGGGAGGAGAGTTGTCACAGGGGTACAGTACCACAAGAGTTTGAGGGCGTGATAAACAGAGGATACTGTGCGCCCGATTTTATAAAATATGGGACTGCGGTTTTATCAGCGCTTTTTTAGTGCTGATAAAGAGTCTCTTTATCAGCGCTAAAAAAATGCTGATAAATCATCCCTTTATCAGCGTTTTTTTGCTTAGCGCTGATAAAAGGTGACGCTTCCCTTACCCGTTTTTGTAGTAGTGTTATTATAGTTATATATTTATTAGAAATATACAATTATAATAATTATATATTTATAATTATATTGATTATATATTTATTAGAAATATACAATTATATACAATTATTATAATTATTTTAGTTATATATTTCTTAGATATATACAGTTATTATAATTATTATGTTTATAATTCAATATTGATTATTATTATTATATTTATAATTATATATTTATTATATTTACAATTATAGAATTATTGTAATTATATATTTCTTGTATTTATATAATTATAATAATTATATTTATTATTATTATATATTTATTATAATTATATAATTGTTATAAATATAATAAATATAATTATAAATTTATTATATATTTTAAGTGATTATATTTATTATAAATATATATATATATATAAGGGGGTTGGGGAGGGGCGGTATGGGGATTATGAAAAAAAAGGTTGGAGCGCCAATTGAATTGGGGCTTTAGGTTTTATGGGTGAGCGCCAATTCAATTGGTGGTCAACAAACCTATTTTATGAAATAAAAAAAATGATAACCCATTAAATTAAAAAAAAAACACCCTTTTAACAAAACTTGCCTTCAACGGTGGTTTTGAATTTTTATGAGCGGATTTCCATATCTTTTTTTTTTATATGAATTAGATGAGATTATAATATGAATTAGAGCTATCCTAGGCACTGTTTGATCACGTCAAAAGGTATCATATCAAAACCACAATCCATGACTCAATGACAACGGAAAGACTTGTTTCTTCCTACGACATGGGAGTCCCAAGAACATACATAATAAAGCGAAGAAAAATACGTGTTCCCACGCGTAGAATAATAAGGATGGAAAATATGGCAGGAGTAAGGTAGGAAACGTATTATGATCATTACTAGGGTGAGGAAAGTCATGGTTTAGGTTGGGAAGGAACAGATGGGTCGTTCAAGCATTAGGACACGTGGACCCACCCCCTCCTTCCTCAGAATCCATGCATCCATTCCCCAAAGAAAAACTCATTATACCCAAATGATTAATACATCAAGAATTCCATCTTCGCAATGATATGAACTGAAATTCCTAACTTGCACCTAATAAAGCAAACCGGCCTTCTCCTGCAGCATAGGAAAAGGTCAATAATCAGATATAGTATTAAATAAAGTGATGGGGAGGAGTCGCTCTAACACAAAGCAGGTCAGATCATAAAGATAATCACGAGTGGAAGAGAGGGGAAGTTTGTGGGTGTGGTTTGGCGACGGACAACTGTCAAAAGATGGAAAGAAGAAAGAGTCACATGATGTTTATATTTAACAGTTCAAGAGAGTACCCACTATGAACAAAGGAGGAAATTAGAGTTATTGTTCATGGCAAAGGCTTTCTTTTTTATCCTTATATATATAATTAATGCCCAATACGACTAATTGCATATATGGGGATGACCCATATTCCTCACGGCTTTCAACAACAACTGCTAACGCCCACAAAGAAAATCCACCCCTCTCGCCCTCCTCCCTCTCTTCAACATTTTCAGTTCTGTGTTTGGGCTGCCCGCACCATGATGAGTGAGAGAGGGCAGCCAGGGAATGCGTCGCCGGCGGCAGGGACCTTGCCGGCGTCGCCGTCTTCCGAGAGGTGCTGTTCGCCGTTTGACCTAAACGAAGACGCCGCCCCTTGCAGCGAAGAAGCGTCGGCGGCTGCGGCTGCGGCGGAGGACAAGGAGGGGAAAGGAAACTCGGCGAGCAGCACGTCGGCGGAAGGCGAACGGCGGGAAGGGGTTCGACAGTACGTTCGATCCAAAATGCCACGGCTCCGGTGGACGCCGGAGCTGCATCTCTGTTTCGTGAAAGCCGTGGAAAGGCTCGGTGGGCAGGAAAGTAAGTGGCCGTAAAAAGCCGACCTTTATTATGGTTTTGTCATAACTTTAATGGGTATGCAGGTGCAACCCCTAAATTAGTCCTTCAACTGATGAACGTTAAAGGCCTGAGCATTGCCCATGTGAAGAGCCATTTGCAGGTGGGTCTGAAAGTTTTTTTTTTTTTTTTTTTTAATCTCGACTCTTAACCTTTTTCTGATCCGCCGCCATTCCGATCAGATGTATCGAAGTAAGAAGCTGGACGATTCCGGCCAAGTAATATTTCAGGGACACAGATGGGCCGCCCATGGCAGTGTGGGCATCCATGAAATATTGCAGGGCGGCCGCCGTCATAACGATCAGCCACAGCTCGGAGAGGCTGACAGAAATGGAAATTCCATGCACTGTCCCCACTTCCAGCTACCATTTCATGTCAGGGCTCTCTCTTCGAGGTATACCCACCTAACCTCACTAAACACAAAACCTCTCTTTCAGTAAATCAAAAAGAAACCTAACTTTTTTTTATTGTTTTACCATAACCGGATCGAATTTTGATGTTGAAGGGACGCTGGCACGAGCTACGGGCCCATAAAACCTAGCCGGTTTCTAGAAGCCAAGAGGTGGCCGCCGAGCAGCGAATGGAGCCATCACCCCGCCGGCCGGTGGAGCACGGCTGGCGTCGCCGGCGGCCGCCTTATGCGACAAATCCACGGCGGCACTCCGGCGGCTGCTGGCAGCACATCTTCCGCTTCATCCTATCGTTATTGGCCCCCGCCGCCGTTTGAGAATCCCAACCCTGGAGACGAAGAAGACGAGGAAGAAGATAAATTGCAGTCCAGTTGGATTTTAAGTGATGGTTATCAGTCCCAACCCCTCCCTTCGTTCCCTAACCAGGTAACTCCAGTCTTCCTCAGAATATCACACAGATTCACCATGTCAGAAGAATATCCGTCGCGGAGATCGGCGAAAAATAATTATAAATTAGTGTGTGATTTTTTCCATGGAATCAATAAATGCAGTTGCTTACTGAAGATGAGTCCAAGGATGAG
Source organism: Viscum album (assembly GCA_963277665.1). Taxonomy (NCBI): domain Eukaryota; kingdom Viridiplantae; phylum Streptophyta; class Magnoliopsida; order Santalales; family Viscaceae; genus Viscum; species Viscum album. The sequence continues at coordinate 530,200,175 of OY728139.1, read as the reverse complement.
GAAGCGTGGCCGCCGGATCTGCAGCTGAGGCTCAGCCATGAAAGAATAGGAAAACGTGAAAGCAGTAGCGAAAATCACAACAGTGGGAATGATATCAGCACCATGCTCTCTCTTTCATTGCCCTCTGCATCGGATCACTGATATAACAATTTTAACGAAACCCAACCAAAATCAGTACTGACAGCTCTCTCAAAATGTGTTTTCTGATAGTTTTTTTTTCCGGTTAATAAACGTTACTAGGACCGTGCAATCGGAAAAGGGAAATGAAGATGCCTCATCAGAGCTGAGCAAACCCTAAATGAATGAATGAATTAAAATTTTAAGTAGTTTTCATATGATTTTTTATATTTTATTGATATTATTATATATATGTGTGTGTGTCATTTTTTTTGAGAATGTAGGGTTGAATCCCTTTTATTAAACACACACAAAAAAAACATGGAAACAAATAAAGCGATACTGTCCTCATCAAAAAAGCCGTCAAAGACCTGCTCTTTTTTTTTATTCTCATCCCCAATTCTATGTTTCACATCAGGTATAACATTCCAATCAGTTCTTCCACATCCACAATAATGTATCTTCGGTGTCTTTATCTGTGGGGGTCTGAACCACATTTACTTGTACTCATCCTTACACATCATTAATAGAATCAATCACTCCATAAAGGGTGTGAGTAGACACCGACACTTTGCCTATTGTGGTCTGTGATGTTTGAACATTGGATGCCAAAACATCCTCATCACCTGGCTTCTTAAGAAGCAGAGTCCTGACCTTTATTAGGCAGCCAAGTCACCCTCTCATCCCCTTTCATGTGCTCTATGGATCGACACTCCATCTTCTGGGAGACCACTTGGACCTCCTCTCTTCCTTGCTTGGTCTTTCAATTCCCTACACATTTTTGATTGCAAGGTCCAGGCATGACAAAACCAACCTACCTACATATGGGGGAGCATGATGGAGGCTCCATTTGAAGAGGTAGAACCAAATGCGCTAAGGACAAATCACTTGAAGGGGCAGTAAATGAAGCATGTCCAGGCTCGAGTTTTTTTTTTACATTTTTTCAAAAAAAAAATTTAAAAATACGACCAGGTTAAAAATATTTTTTTTACATCCCAAATGCGGCACACCATGTGCCGCCTTTCGGGCATTTCAGCGCTGAAGAAAGGCGGCACCTGGTGTGCCGCCTTTGCCCATAATTAAAGAACAAAGGCGGCACACCATGTGCCGCCTTTGGACAAAAAAAATTAGTAAAATTTTTAATTTTAACTTAGTCCTTCTAACTTTGTCGTAGCATTCAAATGCATTCCAACAATGAAAACCTCAACCAGCTTATGTGCTTTACACACAATAGAAATATCTTTGCAATTTTGTCATGCCCCTGAGTATAAATCAACCTCAAAAGCTCTAGATAATTTTTCTTGGTAAGGTGAGATGAGAAGAGAGGTATTATACCATCAGGAAGAGAGATTCTAGAAATGTGCAATGCTACGACAAACCTTTAGATGAAATGTGTCAGTTCCCCACTAGATGTGCATGTTCCTCCAAAATTTTCAGGCTGAAGATAATCCACCTAAAGTTCCACATAGCCTTATGCCTTCCATGGATTAATGTCAAACACTTCGTCCCATTTGTTTACTTTATGGGGAAGTAAAACCTCATTCCTTTGAATATGCACATTACCATGAACATATACATTCATCATTTTGCAAGAAAAACTACTAATCTCATGTTCACTGAAATACCCCTTAACGTAAGAATGATACAAATAGTGTAAGTACCCAATATCAAACTTCCAATCCATTTTGACTGGGCTATGTGGAATCATTGGTGTTTTCATCTGATTAATAATTTAAAAGGTTTCAAAACCACCTTTCTGAAACTCAAAAATGTTTCAAGTGAATTTGAAAGCCTATAAAATATAAACCATAAGATCTATTAAAATGAAACTTAAAACATGGATTAAACATATAATAAGTAATTGAAAATAAAAACCATTTCTTAAAAATTGTTGATGAAATACAATTATAAGCTTTCAAAAACACTTCTTGCAACTCAAAAATATTTCAGATATGAGACTTTGAAAGCCTATAAAATATAAACTTAAAGACTCATATAAATGAAACTTAGAACATAGAGTAAACATATAAGTAGTAGAAAAGCAATTAGTTAATTCTGGTGAGGGGGCAAACTGTTAGACCCTGGAATTGAAGGATAATGAGGATGACAAGGAAACATCAACCCCCACGCCCACCCCTTTCACCCATTCAACCAACTTCGGCAACTCCTATAGAAGTAGCTTTTCAAAAAAATGAAATGTCACACCACCACAGCTTCCTACATCCATATTAACCCCCCAATTCAGTTTCATTAAATTTGGACAGCCCCCATTTTTACCAAAGTCAAAGATGCAATATTAAACCACCACTTTCAACCCCCGCCTCAAAAATACAAAATTCTTTGAGGGATGAGAAATGATTCGACGCATTTCAATGTTCTAAAATGCGCCGAATCATTTCTCATCCCTCAAAGCATTTTGTATTATTGAGGCGGGGGTTGAAAAGTGATGGTTTAATAGTACATCACTGACTTTGGTAAAAATGGGGGCTGTCCACATTTAATGAAACTAAATTGCGGGGTTAATATGGATGTAGGAAGCTGTGGTGGTGTGACATTTCATTTTTTTTGAAAAGCTACTTCTATAGGAGTTACCGAAGTTGGTTGAATGGGTAGAAGGGGTGGGCGTGGGGGTTGATGTTTCCTTGTCATCCTCATTATCCTTCAATTCTAGGGTCTAACAGTTTTCCCCCTCACCAGAATTAACTAATTACTTTTCTACTACTTCTTATATGTTTACTCTATGTTCTAAGTTTCATTTATATGAGTCTTTAAGTTTATATTTTATAGGCTTTCAAAGTCTCATATCTGAAATATTTTTGAGTTGCAAGAAGTGCTTTTGAAAGCTTATAATTGTATTTCATCAACAATTTTTAAGAAATGGTTTTTATTTTCAATTACTTATTATATGTTTAATCCATGTTTTAAGTTTCATTTCAATAGATCTTATGGTTTATATTTTATAGGCTTTAAAATTCACTTACTTGAAACATTTTTGAGTTTCAGAAAGGTGGTTTTGAAACATTTTAAATTATTAATCAGATGAAACACCAATGATTCGACATAGCCCAGTCAAAATGGATTGGAATCTTGCTATTGGGTACTTACACTATTTGTATCATTCTTACGTTAAGGGGTATTTCAGTGAACATGAGATTAGTAGTTTTTCTTGAAAAATTCTGATTGTATATGTTCATGGTAATGTGCATATTCAAAGGAATGAGATTTTACTTCCCCATAAAGTAAAAAAATGGGATGAAGTGTTTGACATTAATCCATGGAAGGCATAAGGCTATGTGGAACTTAAGGTGGATTATCTCCAGCCTGAAAATTTTGGAGGAACATGCACATCTAGTGGGGAACTGACACATTTCATCTAAAGGTTTGTCATAGCATTGCACATTCAAAGTCACTTACTTGAAACATTTTTGAGTTTTAGGAAGATGGTTTTGAAACCTTTTAAATAATTTATCATCGACATTTCTTAAGAAATTCATTTTGTTTTCAACTATCTCCTATATGTTTAATTCATATTTTAATTTTCATTCATATCGGTCTTATAGTTTATATTTTATAAGCTTTCAAAGTCACGTACTTGAACCATTATGAAGTTTCACATAGGTGTTTTTGAAATCTTGTAAATTATGTGTCATCGATAATTTTTAAGAAATTCTTTTAGAGTAAAAGTAATGCACTCTTTTTAATAAATAGAAAACATTTACATGAAGAAGTAATGTCAGTGTCTATGGTGAGGCTCTGTCCCACAAGGTGGTGTGCGAATGGTACGTCCATATCGAGAGCGACGTGTTCCATGATGGGATGGAGTATGATGACCTGGAGAGGGATGATCTTCGGGCACTGGAATATCAATCACGGGATCCTCTGTCATAGTATGCATGGAAGGAGGTGTCGGAGGGATGTCATCGTGTGCACGAGATCCTTCTCCCACTACGTAAGTAGAAGGGGCTGTAATCATACCCTCGAGAAACCATATAGGCTGTGAAGGACCCGGTATGAAAGATGGCGGCATGGGAGATGACCCCTGATAAATCCCTAGAAAATAAATATCTGGTGAATACTGTGGATATCCGGTCAAAAAAGATGGATCCCATGCTGCATCCTGCTGCACAAACCCAGACGAGTCAGGCTGGACTGATAGAGCACCGACCTGTGCCTCTAGAACAGGTGAGGGCTCACGTGCAGCAGGACGCGGTCTCCGTCGTCGTTGTCGTCGCTGGGGAACAACAACAGCTGCTGCTGCAGGTTCCTGAGTAGGACCCTCATCTCCTGTGATAGGAGTATCATTTTCCTGAGCAGGAACATCATGTCTATGGGGTCTAGGATGGATGATACTATCGTGAATAGATCGACAAATCGACATCATCTCCTCCAAAGCAGCATGGATCACAGATAAACTAGAAACCTCCTCCTCCTCTGGATCAGTCATGCGACATAGTCTTCGTTGTCTGGTATGTTGTACAGAGATTCAAAATGAATTATAAAATAGCGTAATAAATATATTATGTGAAATTTATTGACTTACCAGATCCTGAATCCCTCTCCCGTGCTGAGTCAAATACAATATAGACTTCATTCTATACCATGTCTCATACTCTACCTGATCTGATAGGTAGAATTGCATCGTACGTACACTTGTGATATGATGCTCTGCTCGATTATCCCAGATGGCGACATACTGGGCATGTCGTCGTTGCCAATCGACATGCTGTCTCCCCGTGAGCTTCAAGCCATGAAGCGCTGGTAACTGTCGTGGTGCAGGTGGAATCAGGTGAACACAACAAAACTGACGCATAACTCTATCGGACTGGTGCCACTCAATAATATGAAAGTGAATGAGTGGCACTACAGCCATAACCTCATGAAGTCTAGCAGTACAATATGTAGGTAAGTCTTGAACCAGACTCCAGTATGGCATCCAATGAATCTGTAATGACATGTGACATTTCATCAGAGAAATTTGTTAACAAAAAACAAAAATGATGATATATACTTACGCTGTTAGGTAGTAAATTGTCCAACATGAGACGATATGCAGCCAAATTGTGGGTCAGAGCATCGACGAAGCGATGTTACTGACTCCACCTATCAAATACAACATTGAAAGTGATAAATAATCAGAAATTAAATATAATAAATCATAATACAATCAGAAACAAATAAATATGACGGATCATACCATCGTCCACATGGAGCGTCCTGTAGCACATCTATAGGAAGCCTCTGACCAACAGTAACTGGGGTGAGGACAGGGATGCGCTCCCATGCCCACAACTGTATAATGACGACACATCCTCCGAGATCTGTGTGATCTGAGCGGTATGTCGTACATAATTCTCTATAAGTGTAGGCCAAACATGCAGATCCCCAATTGTATCTCCCGATTCGATCAAAGTCCTCCAGTAAACTAAGATACATCATGTGCACATGCACACCCGAGTGATCTGAACACAATGTACCTCTAATAAGTTATAAGATATATTCCCGAGTATAACACATGATGGTCTGCTCATTAGCATCAGCAGGTAAATGTGCAAACTACAAAGCAAGCCAAGGCATAGATATGGACCCACCATCTGTAGTAGTATGATCAGCCAAAATATCGACACCTAATAATCTATGTGCCAGCTCAGCCCAATCCCCACTGGTGGGTCCAATAACTGCATCTCCCTAAATAGGAAGACCGAGTAGCACTGCCACATCCTCTAAGGTGATAGTCATCTCTCCCTCTGGCAAGTGTAATGTGTGAGTCTCTGGTCTCCATCTCTCGACCAAGGCAGCAAGAAGGGGATGATCAGTGAAATTGAAATTAGAAACGACAATGTCGTAGAAGCCAGAACGACGTAAGTATGGTATAATAGCAGCTGGAGGCGCCATGTGTCAAAAATGGTGTGTTCGCCGCACCCTAATCCGTCGAACATCCCGACCCTCTATCACATCACGAGAAACATGCCTATGCTGCTCGGTGAGGAGTGGAATATCATCCATCTGGAAGCCAGAAAAGGAAATTAGTCTTCACTATAAAATGTAAATATAATGTTAAATTTAATAGAATGTTATGATTGGTATAATGAACGATATGTGATGTTTTTTTTAGAAAAAGTTAAGGGAATGTCGTCATATTTTGGATAAAATGTATCTATCGTGTCTTTATATATGTTTTTACCATGAAAATTATGTTTTTTAAGATATGGAGTCATAAATTTATATATATAAACATTTTATCCCGGTTATGTATGATTTATGAAGATCCTTTATGATAAATGTTTTAATAATTTTTTGTCTTCAATGAAAAATAATCTTTTTTTAATAATGTTTTTGTTCTCTAAGATTACATTCAGATTAATGGATTTAAAAGTATTGAATACATAGGTTCGTTATTGGAAGGAGAGAAGTTTCTTATTGGAAATGTGAAACAATTCTTAAAAATTTCATCTCTGATATTAACAACATATAACTGACTACATGAAAAGATCATGTTGGATACAACACATCATTGTGGTTGAGTGTGTGAACTCGATCCAGCAATGTTAGGAAATCGTTTCCGGTTATTCCCTTCTTGATGACATAGATGACATCTCAACCTTTTCCCTTGTTCTTGAGGCCAATCCATCTCATTTCGTATCCTGTTGGTCTTCGGTCTTCCTCGTGGTCGTAATCTACTGATGTCAGGAATTAGTATGGGCTGGTCTTCAGGCATTGGGAAATATCGAAACTCCCCAATAGGCATCCATGGCGCATCATAACAGTTAGCAATGGCCTCTAATTGGTATACTGGATCAACATAAGCTTCCCATGATACATTCACAGACACACATGCTGCGATGGCGTGTGTGCATGGAAACCTTAATGCCTGAAACTTTCCACACTGACATTGTTTTCCTTCTATAAGTACCACTAATTTTTCACCGCTGTTACCTGTGATGGGGTTACAATACTCTTGAACTTCAAATTCCAAGTCTTCCCGACGGAATAGACACACTCGATAACTGGAAGCTTCTTCAATGTTCTTGTCAATATCTCGTTGAAAGTTTTTCCAAATCTTAGCCCCTGCTGAATCCCATCTGAGGCTATTTTTTGTCTATCAATGAAGTAATTGACACAATGATAAAATGTCTCCTGAACTAGGGCAGTAATTGGTAGCTTTCAAAGCCCCTTGAAGACGCAATTTATACACTCCACAATGTTTGTGGTCATGTGTCCGTACCTCTTCCCCCCATCATTGACCAGTGTCCATTTCTCTTTTGGAATCTTCATCATATAATCATACACTTCTTGGTTAGCCTTGCGGATTTCTTCATAATGCGCCTCAAACCTTCGTTGATCTGGCTCATATTCTACATAAATATGATCACAGGTCATAAAAATTATATTTATATTTATAGTAAAATAGTAAACATCAATGCTGACATTTCTTACCAAGCCTCGTGATTGTATTCTTCATAGCCTCATTATGGAAGGTTTTGCGCACGTTACTAGCAATGTGTCTGATGCAGTATCGATGATGTGCATTTGGGGGACTCCATGAATCAGGATCCACATTGATTGCCTCATTGATTTCCCTATGTCTATCAGATATCAAACAGACACCTCGAATGCGTGTGAAATGGTTGTTGATGCATGCCAAAAACCAGCTCCAAGATTTATAGTTTTCCTTCTCCACTATTGAAAATGCAAGCGGAAGTGGTGAACGGTTCGCATCTTGGGTTGCCGCAATCAACAATACACCCTTATACTTTCCAGAGAGAATTGTTCCATCAATTTGTATGAACTTTTTACTGAAACAAATTGCGGAAATACATGGGAGGAATGCCCAGAATAACCAATGAAATTGAACACGAGATTGATCCAATCGATTATCTTCAAACACATGTTCCTTCATATTTATATGGTAGAAAACTTGGTTGTTGTGGCTCAGCATGGCTAATAATTGCGGCAACACCCGATACGAGTCATCCCAATCACTGTAGACCTTCACAATTGCCTTCTGTTTCACTATCCATGCCTTGTTATAAGAAATCTTATAACCAAAAGTTTAAAGTATCCTCTCTTGCACAAGGGCTATAGGAACATCTTGACAGGTCCTAATCATCTCGACGATAACAGTTGACACAAATTCGGCATCCAAAGCAGTGTGATCTTGTGTAAAGTTTGGTTGAACACAAGAATGAACTGCCTCAATCTTTGAAATTCTCCATCCACCAAATGCAATGTCTGGAATCGCCCTCAACCGGAATCTACAGTCTTCATCAAATTTATCACACCGTATGACGTATTTTTTTCGACATGACGCCTCAACTACATATCTACAATTCCTCTCAATATGAAATCTTTTTAAAAATATCTTCAATGCATCCTTACTTGGAAAATCCCTTCCATTATATAATGTTTTTTCCAACTCACTAAACCTGTCCACTATAACTCCAGGAAACTCTGTTGCAGGTGTCAGAACATTTTTGTCAAATTCAGGTACACGTTCCATTGCTTCAGACCAAGATTCAAAGGGTGGTGGATGATTTAATGTTGGTCGAGAATGTTCTTGAACTACTCTATTTCGCAAAACTACTACCCTATCTTCTCCAGCTCCCTCCCCATCTCCAGCTCCCTCCCCATCATCATTGTCTTCTCCATCTGTTCCATCATTATTAAATTCCTCATCTGAATAATGATTTATATGTAAATCTGACAGATCATCTAAGTTGTCCTCCTCCGTAACAGGGCGAACATCCTCAATTTCTTGGGATGAAGCTTCTTCAGCAACTATTTGTGCATGTCTACAACTTCGAACATTTTGATGTTATTGTACATTAGAAACTTCAACATATAACTCCATCATTGCACCATCATACCGTTGGGAAAATAAAGTTCCCTCTTGGACCCAGTGCTCATCAGCAGCCAATGGACAAGCAAGATGCCATAACGTGGCAGGGAATTGCAAATGTCTATAACTAATAGACTTTATCTCTTGATGAGGACCAAGATTTAAGCAACCACGAATTCTATCTTGAAGATCAGTTATGGTTACACAATCAAAGGTGTTAACCATAGATGTTGGATGTATACTATAAGAAGCTCCTTGATCGGTTTGAATAACCTTTCCATAGCAGTAAACACAAGCAAACATGTCTCTCTACATGAAAAATGTTTACTGATCACTGAATATGTCAATAATGTTTTGTTACGTGTTAAATAGCATTTTTTATCTTCTTAAAGGTATTTTAGTACTTCATGAAGTAAATATCAATTATATAAAGCATATCCCCAGGGAGTGTCAAACCAGGAGTGCAGCAATGCCCATTGTCGTGTACCAGGATACCCCGGGTTAGGCCCGAAACTCCTTGTTGGGGCTTTCACCCCTAGGTACAGCTGTGCCAGAGCCACATCCACTTGTAGTATCCAGACAGGGATTTAATTTCTTAGATAACGACATAAACTTTCATGACACCAAAATTTTAAAACCTTCCTAAATTAAGCCACTAATGTTTTGTAGAACAATTTTTAACTTTCCTAAAGATATGTTCAATGATCTATAAAAAATAAGATTCATTACAATGCTGGTTAATCACTACTTAAGTGTCGGTCACTACTTAAGTGCTGGTTAATCACTACTTAAGTGCTGGTTAAGCACTACTTAAGTGCTGGTTAATCACTACTTAAGTGATGGTTAATCAGTTTGGAGTTGGTCATTCACCACTTAATCATCCCTTAATCTTTACTTAATGACCCCTTAATCATACCTTAATAGTTAGTTAATGACCCCTTAATCGTTAGTCAATGAACCCTTAATCACCCCTTAATCATCCCCTAATCATCCCTAGTTAATCACCCCTTAATCACCCATTAATCATTAGTTAATCACCCCTTAATCACCCATTAATCGTTAGTTAATCACCCCTTAAAAATTCCTTAATTACCCCTTAATCATCCCCTAATCATTCCTTAATCGTTAGTTAATCACCCCTTAAACATTCCTTAATTACCCCCTAATCATCACGTAAACATTCCTTAATTACCCCTTAACCATCCCCTAATCATTCCTTAATCATTAGTTAATGACCCCTTAATCACCCCTTAATCATTAGTTAATCACCCCTTAATCATTCGTTAATCACCCCTTAAACATTCCTTAATTACCCCTTAATCATCACTTTATCATTCCTTAATTACCCCTTAATCATCCCCTTAACCCCTTAATCACTCCTTAATTACCCCTTAATCACCCCCTTAATCGTTAGTTAATCACCCCTTAAACATTCCTTAATTACCCCTTAATCACCCCCTTAATCGTTAGTTAATCACCCCTTAAACATTCCTTAATTACCCCTTAATCACCCCTTAAACATTCCTTAATTACCCCTTACTCATCACTTAATTATTCCTTAATTACCCCTTATTAATCCCCTTAACCCCTTAATCACCCCCTTAATCGTTAGTTAATCACCCCTTAAACATTCCTTAATTACTCCTTAATCACCCCTTAAACATTCCTTAATTACCCCTTAACCATCCCCTAATCATTCTTTAATCATTAGTTAATGACAACTTAATCACCCCATAATCGTTAGTTAATCACCCCTTAATCATTACTTAATCACTCCTAAAACATTCCTTAATTACCCCTTAATCACCCCTTAATCACTCCTTAATTACCCCTTAATCATCACTTAATAATTCCTTAATTACCCCTTAATCATTAGTTAATCACCCCTTAATCACTCCTTATTTACCCCTTAATCATCACTTAATCATTCCTTAATTACCTTAATGACCCCTTAATCATCCCTTAATCATCAATTAATCACCCCTTAAACATTCCTTAATTAATCATCCATGGTTAATTACCTCTTTTATCATGACTTAATTATTCCTTAATCATCATTTAATTATTCTATGATTATCTCTAAAATATTAATAAATTATTATTATCCCAAATTATCATTCATTAATAATATTATATTATACATACTTTAATCTAACATTAAATAATTTATCCCTAATCACCATTCATTAATAATATTAAATTACATATACATTAATCTAACATTAAATATTAACTAATTAAAACATTAATAATATAACGATTTATTTCTTTTCTTTAAATAACTACTACTACATACTTAAATATTTAAAATTAACTAATTACAATTAAATAAATAAATAACTTTAAAATAAAAAATACCTCTAAATGAAGCTTTACACAAAAATATTGTACTCCTTGCGTCTCCGAAAGCACCACGAAGGAAAACTCAACTTAGAGAGAGGAGCTCTCAAAATTTTAGAGAGAAGAGGGATTTGTGAGTGAGGAAGGATGGGTGGGGCGGCTCCCTTTTATAGGGATTTTTTTGGTGAAGGCAGAATCTGGGCAGCCGCCTTCGGCCATTTAAAACACGAAAGGTGGCTCTTCCAAAGCCGCCTTTCGCAGAAAAAAAATTGAAAGGCGGGCACTGGTGTACCGCCTTTCGTTTCCCCAAAGGCGCAAGGCGGTTTCTAGAGAACCGCCTTTGGCCCGGCGGAATCTGAACCGAAGGCGGCACATGGTGTGCCGCCTTTGGGATGTAAAAAAATATTTTTAACCTGGTTGTATTTTTAATTTTTTTTTGAAAAAATGTAAAAAAAAACTCTCCAGGCTCAGAAGAAAGTGGTCTGGACTTCCTAAAAACAATCAATTGAAATCCATCATCATCCACTAAAATGACCTTGGATGAAGACTCTTTCTTACCTTCTGGACCACTAGCCCTATGATTTTCCGCACTGATGTGGGAAGCAGTAAGTTTGTCGTCGCTGCCTTTAGCACGATCCAACTTGGAATCAAAATCCTAAGTACCAAGAAGGAAACATGCCAGTGTCAAGGAGCTCTTGCCTTCAGGGCCAACCAAACTTGTTCCCTTTGATGCAAACAGACACCTCAGGACCAACCTACCCACCAACATGAGGCTCATGAGTGCACTTCTTAATTTTTTATGGAACTTCATCATCCATTCTTTGCTTTCCCCTATGAGCCCTTGAAGCAACCATTTGTTCCTGCATCAACTGTAGATTAGTGAGATCTTGGGGAGAAGATTCATCAATGGATTGGTTCTCCATTACTTCCTCACCCAAACCATCACCATCCATAATGCGGACCTCTAGAATTGCACTGCTAGAAACCCTCTAAAAGAGCTCTTGGATAGGGAGTCATTAAATGAAATACTCTCCTTAACAGTGGATTGTACTCCAATAAACCGCTGAAGCCGATGAATTCCAACAGTACCAATACAACCATCCACTGCCTTTATAGAAGAATCTTGATTACTTTGTGTTGTTGCATCTACATCATAACAAACATAGCCTTATTTGTCTCTACCAGAATTAATGTTAGAATAAAAGGGCCTCTTCTCAGATGAAGAAGAGGCGTCAATTTTAAACTATCCAGTTGATTGGGGAACGACCTCTACCAGTCACTGCACCCCTAAAACAACTCCAATGTCACCACTGTCCTTTGACACAATATTTTGATCACCCAGTACATTCGTACTTTCCCTTCGCTTCTTCTTACAGACAACAACATCATTCCCATTTTTCAGGCAGAAGGAACAAACCATGGGACTTCAACAAGAGTATAAAGAATGACCTATAATCTTACACTAATAATAGATTGTAGGCAATTTATCATAAACAATTTGCAAATCCAATTCATCATATTCAGTTGATAGGACCACCTTATCAGTAAGAGTCAGGCTGAGATCCACCTCCATAAGTACTCTATCAATATAGTCATATTTAGCTATCTATGTTTCTTTATCCATTATTATAGGAACACTGATTGAAGAGGAAATATCAAATAATATGTCTAGAGGCCACAAAATCCAATTCAATCCGAATATCTCATCCCAAACCTGGGAAAAATAGTTTTTTTCTTTGAATGAATTGAAGTTACTACAAAATAATTAGCTTTTTCCAACAGGGGTATATCTGTTGGTAAAAGTACATTTTCTGTTGGTAAAGTGTTTTACCAACAAAAAATGTCCTGTCACTAAATTATTGGTAAAAACTCTTTCGCTAAATGTTATTGCGACAGATAAAATAGTTCTGTTGCAATTATAATAATACCAACAGATAATATATATGTTGGTCAAAATGCTTAGCAACAGATTCATACGACAGATATATCTGTTAGTAATATTATTAACATTTATCATTTCATCAATAATATTGTTAACAATATTATTTTATCTATTATTATAAACAATATCATCAATTAATATCTTCTTATAAATTATGTTTTAAATAAAATATTATATATGAGAATTCTAATATTTATTGCTAAAATTTTATATTATATTTATTAATCAAATTATATATAATATATTGATTATATAATAATTATAAAATTAAATGATATGAAAATTTAAAGAAATGAAGCTTTATTTGAAAAAATATGTTCAAATATAATTAAAAACATGACACCAAAATAACACAAGGATCCCACACATGTGCATGTGAAACAACACCCTGATTACAAAATCACACCAACCAGCCCCACATGAAGGCACAATCAACAGACCAACACAGAAACTTCAACACCGCAAGCCTCAATCCCAGCAGACCCAAGATCGGTGCGCGCATCGGCCACATCAATAGACTAAATCCACAACCCCATCATTGCAATCAACCCAACACCAGGAAATCTTGAAAGGCCAAACTGAAGAACCAACAGTATTTCAAGTAGTGGAAACTCCAGAGGCCAAATCCAAGCGCCTGACAATATCGCAAGTAACAGCAACTCCAGAGGCCAAACCCAAGCACCAGACAGTATCGCAAGCGCCCGATAATTTCTCAAACAGCAACAATATTGTAAGTAGCGGAAAATCCAGAGGCTAAATCCAAGCACCTGATAGTATCATAAGTAGCGACAACTCCATAGGCCAAATCTAAGCACCCAACAGTGCAGTAACTCCAGAGACACAACAGACCAAAACCGGGGCATCCCACAGTAGCATAAGGCCTATCTGATGGAGACCGCTGCCGAAGATCCCCTACCTGGTACAAAGAAACAACCTGCCACCAAGAAGAAATAAGAAAATCACCCATGTGTGCATTCACCAGTAGAAACTCCAGAAAACAGAACAGAGCAGAAAACCAATAGAAAAACATGAAGTTCCAACAAAAAACACCAGCATCGGAGGAATAGTACTTAACTGAGCCAACCGCAGGTCATATCAACCCCAGAAATGGGTAGAAACCCCCAAAAAATAGAACTACCATGGTTGTAAGAGCATAAAATTAGAATGTCAACCATAAAATTAGAATGTCGGCCATAGATCGATGTTTCAAATTGTGCCATGCAGATCATTGTAGCTTGACATGAGATGAGGGGAATACAAACTACAAGAAAAACAAACCTATGAACCAAGAACACAAGTAGCCAAAAACCACCAACTGTTAGGAAAAGAGTCATGTAGGGAAGGACCAACTCATAGCCAACCTCCAATTTAATTCAGAATTAGTGGACTTATAGGACAACAACCTCGTACAGATATCTGATTTCATATGAATCCAAATTGATTTGAAGCAAGAGGAGGGTCATGTGGTCTAAAATTCCTAAAAGCAGTGCTCTATAGCTGTAGCAATACAACATTCATCAACTGCACACAAATCAATCAAACTTAGAATAAAAAAATACCAGCTCAAACTTAGAATAAAAAATACCAACTCCAGGATCAATATACTCGGAACCCATTCAAAACTAGAAGGGAAAGATAAACAACCATATCCTCACTCATGTTAGGTGCTAAAAAGGGTAATACAGAGTAAGAAAATTTATCAAAACAAGTGAACCTAATATTAGTTCACATACAACATAACAGAGCCTGAGAATAAATGATTTAGGTGAATAAAATGGTATGAAATACCAGAAAAAAGGTAACTACTTTCAATACATTCTATATACAACCATATCAATAATTGACCAATTTAAAGTCATATTATGCACCTATACCAGAGTCATCAAGAGGACTCATATCCTTTTGAAATAATTTTGTTGATAATCCAATCCTCTTCACCCTCCCCCACTAGATTATACTAATTTGATCATTTTAAATGTCTGTTTGTTCTTTTCTAATAATAACATGAAGAAACATGTAAAGGTTTAATTCTGTTTTCAATCAAATTTCCCAGCATACATGTGATAAACATATAAAAACCCATTATCCACATGCAATATGAGTTGGACATCATAAATACTTATCATAAATAATGAGTGTTATATATATATATGAACATCATAAATACTTATCATAAATGATAAGTGTTATACATAGTTTTCAATTGCTCATGATTACAGAACGTGTGCTCAAGTAAATTATAGAATTAAACTTGAAGATAATACTAGAATTCCCATAAAAGATCAATTAATAATCAAAAGACAACACCAACATCAATATCTTCTACAGGAAGCTCAGTATTAACAACAAAACAAAGACCACAAATGAAAGCACGTAATCAGCATAAGTATTTTTTGTGGTTAAAAAATTTATAATATAAAATTCATAATAATATAATTCCACAAACATTTCTCACACTTGGATGTAAGGTTTTTAAAAAATTTATACATTTAAAAACATAAAATGCATGTTGAATTTTCACTTATAACAACATACAATTATATCACAATACATTTTATAATAAAATTTCTTGCATAATGTCACAATTTTATATCATTTTATAACATGCATTAACAAAAATAATAACATTTACAAAAATGAGTAGGTCAGGGCATTAAAAAATATAATAGATAAGAAAATGTCATTTGACTGCATAATTTATGGATGAATCTAATTAAAAAACATATATTTATATAGCTTACAAAACAAAGAAAAAAAAGTTTACACCTTCATTAACTAAACCAAAGTACTCTTCAATAATTTTTAAATCCTCTAGATTAAAATTTGGAAAATATGTTTGCACAATAGACTATTATTTCTAGCTTTTCATTTTCAAATTACCACTCAATTACAATTTGGTCCACTTGTTATATTGATAAGTAAAACCACCATTAAATTTTCTATGAATTGAAAATTTTATTGGAGATCTATTTCTAATATGATAAAATCTCAAACTCAAATTGGTGATGTTTTAGAAGCAATCTTCTTATCATAACTTACCTTTAAGAGAATATTTGTGGCACCTTTGAGATGATCTTCATGTCTTACAGCTGGACCATATGGGATCCGTTGTCGGCTTAGTACTAGATGCACATGGCCATGGATGAAGTGATTTTTTTACATGAGTTCATGGAGAACCTTCAAGAAAGATGGAAGCATAAAAATGAAAATAAGTAGAAGCTGGGATTTGTTTGAAATGAAACATTAATAGTGTGCAATAGATTTAAAATCATAGTTTATACACCTGGCTACATATTTTCTAATTGAAGCTCAGGTGATGACATTTGTATACATACTGAGATACTTTTTGTCAAAAAACTCTCCCTTTGAGAGTAACATATTGTATGTTCCAACCCACTAGATAGGCCACCAGCCGGTTATCCCAATGAACTCAGGGCACCATCACTGCACTGTTCCAAACACCATAAAAAAATTCAAAATATCACATCAATGTCAATTCAAAATACTCGATTGCATAACATATTGCATAAAAATATTAAGAGTAATTGATGGTGGGTTAGGCTCACTCCACACAATATGTATGTAATAAAGACCAACATAAGAACCATAATGAGAATGGTTGTCCATATATAATTGAATGCCTATAACAGAATTGATGTGGATGTGAAAAGCATCAAATTTTTACATATTATCAAAGTAATTATAGGTTATAAAAGGAAAAGGTTTTTATTATTATTCAAGATTATGAGTAGACATTATAAATATGGATCTATTGAGAATGGTTGTCTAGATATAGTTTAATGCCTATAACAGAATCCAAACATATCATGCAATATTTGACATGTACATAGTGTGAGGATTTTTTAATGTATTATAATGTAATTAGTCACCTATTTGAGTATTCCGTGGGTGTAATGAATCAAATTTTATATCCTTCTAACAATTATATTTCTTATTCTTCTGTTACATCTTCTAATCTTTGTTTCTATCTACTAAAATTTCATAAATTGAACCCATCACACTGTGCAGAACAATAATACAGTCATAATGGATTGAAAGTATCATTGGTGTGCAATTGTTTAGGGGATGTTGTGTTTCTATTAGCAGGAAAGGTTCTCCTTTGATGTAAAAGGTCTTGAAAAGTGAAACATGAATCCAACGACTCAATAGAATAGTATGAGGATACGGTAGTTGTGAAAGGTGATGGTCAAAGGGAAGAATGAATTACTTCAATACGTAAGGCAACGCGCACTATATGCTAGCAAACCACTCATGGGCCCCTCTACCCCTTTGGGAACTGGCCTAAGCCCAAGGGTTGGCCACCTTGGGCCTCGTTGGGGACGTGCGGCACGCAGGTGGGTAGGCGAGCCCAATACCTTGTTACCCAACAACACGTTTCGCCCCACGCACTCGGCTGTGGTGGTTGGGGGGTTTGGGGTTTGGGTCGGAGGTCGTGAGGTCAAGTTCCCGGACCTGTTTTCTTCTTGCGTGCGTTGTAATACCCCCCATTTATTTCAACTTTGATTAGAATAATAACAATTTAGGTCATGATAGATCATGATATAATTTATTATTTGAAGGTTTCCATTATCAGAATACTGGTATTGATAAGTAACACCTATTTCAACTCAGGTTAAAATGATAATAGTTTAAGGATTCATTGATCTATATCAAGGTTGGATGCAATGATTCCCAAGAAAATAAAAAAAAGTGTAGGGGTAGAATCCAATAAAATTTGCAGGTGTGTTTCATAATTTCTATGGTTTATAGTGTCAATGAATTTTATAACAGAAGGATGCTCATAGACTGAGCATTGCACAGACTGGTAGTGTTTGATCAATATAATAAGAAGGGTCCTTGACATTAAAGGTTGTAGTTGAACTCTAACCCAAATAGGTATTATTACCATAGGCTTATAAATATTATGAACTACCTGTGCAGCGTGATGGAGTTTCATCACAATAGTATGAGGGTTTTTTTATGACCGAAGACTGATGATAAAAAATTCTAAAGTCATAACAACACCTAAAAATAAAGGAGACACCTTTCATGTGTTGGATGACTGTCTAAACACTGTAGTTAGTAATAAAACCACAAATTTTGAGGATGGATGATTTGTTGGTTAAGGTATGAAAACAATAATAAAATACTGTAGTTTCTTGTGCTCATGTAAAATACTGCAGTTACTCATGCTTAGGAAAAATACAGCAAATGCTTGTGTTCATAATAACAATGTAGTTACTTGTGCACATGTAAATTTCAGAATTAAACAAGAATAAAGTAATAGAATTATCGTAAATGGTATAATAAGAATCAAACCACAACACCGGCTTAAATATTTTGTATTGGTAGATTGAAAAGAAGAACAAAACAAATAACAGAAAACAAAATGAAAACAAGAAATGAACATAGGTATTTTATGTTTAACCAAATAGACAATCTGGTTCCATGTTTCAAGAAATAAGAATGTAAAGCAGTGGGTGAGATGATTGGTTTGCTCGAAAAAACATTAAACAAGGTATTATAGCAATGGATATCAGAATTAAAATAAGAAACTGAATCAAATTGACAATAAATTGATACAGTTGATAATTGATTTCGTAACCTGCTAGAGCCGAAGGGGGTAGCGATGAGGCCCCAGTGGTAGTGATGAGGATGAGGCTCCGGCAGTGATGAAAATGAGAGGAGATGATGAGGATGGAAGGGTGGTGAGCTAGGAAGGTGGAGGAGTGGGAGACAGTGTTGCCGGAAAATCATGATGGGGAGTTACGAAGGCATGACGATGAGTGAGAATGGAGTGGAGTACTAGAGAGATGGGGAGACAGTGTCAGTGGGGAGGGTGGCAAGGGAGAGAGGGGCAAGCGTCGTTGGCTGGGATTCTCAGAGAGGATGCGATGTTAGTGCGAAGGGAAGGGGGAGAGATGGTGATTGAGAAGGGGTGGAGTTCCCGAGAGATGAGGGTGATAGTGTCGGTGGGGAGGGGGTGAGGGAGAGGGAGGCAGGCGGCGTTGGCGGGGATGCTCAGAGAGGAGGCAGCATTGGTGTGAGAGGGGGATGGGGATGAGAGAAATGGACGGTGATTCCTAGGGTTCCTCCGCAAAAATATATTAACTCTAAACAAAATAATACAATTTTATTGATATATAATGTGTTGGTATATTAAATTATAAATAAATATTTATTATTTTTGGATAATTTATTACATCATTTTTTATGATAAATTTTTTATTGTTGATAATAGTTGTTAATAGCAGTGTCATGTGTAGGTAAAAAAGTTGTTGGTGTTAATATAAATTGGTAAAAGATTTAAGTGTTGGTAGAAGATTTGTTGGTATAGGATGATTATTAAAAATATATATATTTGATAGTAAAAAAAATGTTGGTACATAAAAATAATATCAAAAAAACATAATATCTGTTGGAATTAATCATTTTTACCAACTGTTATATAATATGTTACAAAATTTCTGTTGGTACAAGTCAATTATTTTGTAGTGTAAAACTCCATGCATAGAAGCCCAAAGAGAAAAGTTTCAAAAAGATCATGTTAAACCCCCATACTCTCCATTTTGGAAGATTTAAGTTCAAAAACTGAAAGTATATCATTTGAAAATTTCTTTTAACGAATAAGGAACCAATGATGTTTTTGTTTCATTCATTTTTTATTCTTCTCAACTTTTCACAATGCCAATCAGTGTATATTCATAATCATTCTTTAATCCGGGGAAGATCCTTTTTCTTAATATTTCTTAATAACATTTTTAGGGTATTCATCTTTGGATGATGAATCTTGAAGGATAAATAAATTCACCATTGATCTTGATTTGTGTAATTGAACATTGGTAAAGGATGTTCTATTTTATAAGAATCTTCATTTCCAATTCATTGATTAATTTTCTTAATAAATATATAAATATTTATTTTGTTAATTTGTGTTCCTTAGAGTCCATCGAAATAGGATTACATATCATTTCCCTGAACCAAATTTAAGTAAAGAATCATCATTTTTAGAAACTCCTATTTGGATAGTTGATTGTTAAATATATAGAACAGATTGGGGTTGATCCCCTTTATTAATAAAAGGTAAAAGAGTGAAGGGGGATGAGGTAAGACATGACGACCTTCCCACAAAAGGGGAATACATCACTGCAACACATACAAAAATCATGTCTCATCATTAGGAATAAGTTGGCTATGTAAATTAGAATACACACCAATGATTTTGAGATACATACTCTATGATAAGAGACTCGTGTTATGATAAGCCTCCATACTCCCTCGACCTTGTGGTCGATCACTACAGGAAAATAACCTATTAGTGGTGGTTTTAGGAAACCGCCGCTAAATTGTATGTCGGGAAACTATTAGTGGCGGTTATATCTGTTTCACAGTGGTTTAAATGAATCGTCGTAGTTGCCTCATTTCGTGATGGTTATGGTTTTTTTAGTGGTGGTTTTACAGCCAGTGGATCTCCTTTTATTTGTGGCGGTTATAACCGCCGCGAATAAAAAACACCCCATCACTGGAAAAGTGCCGCTAAATTAATCAAAACCACTGTGGAATACACGCGGGGCACTGTAGCGGCAGTTTTAACCGCCACTATGAGAAAAGTATTTATATTTAGCAGCGGTTAAAATCACTGCTATAATTTTACCAGTTTCATTTAGCGGTGGTTTTAACCGCCGCTAAAAGCTGATCTGGGAAAAAAAAAGTAGCTCTACATCCCCTGCACCAGTGCCTTGAAAAAAACCATTCCATGAATACGAATAGTCTAACAGAATACATATTAGTCAATATGAAAAGAGATGCTTAACTAAGAACAATCTAATTCATCTTTCAGTAAAGGAATGCAGATAAACATATCACATGGCCATTAGACCTTTAAACAAAATTATAAACAAGAATGTCTGTCATATTTCATGAAAACAATGTCAAGCCTAGGTTCAACCTATTCCATCCATACCAGTTCCAACCATGACATAAAAATTCATATCAACATACATCCCACTTGTTTGGTAACACTACAACAGGGATTCCCATGACCAGGTTTAGATTATATGAGCCTTGTTGGCATGTAAATTTTTCCAATGCCTTCATTATGCTCCAGATATAATCAAGTAATTCAGTCTATCACCACACCCAACCCATGATGCTCGAGTCCATCTCATCTTTCTCGTACATCCTATTCACCCTTGTGAATAAAAAACCCACCCTATGGTGATGTGAATGACACCCTTTGGAAATAACAATCAATTTAATCATAGTAGGGGAACAACCATTCCATCCCAAGAATGTTGTCAAAACCATCATCTCGAGGAAAACGAGGTCCCATACGAGGTGACACCCACTTATATCAAGGTCCACTCCCTACACTAATATAACTTATTTAATCAAATCCCCAACAAAGTTTTGAGTGTCATCACTTCATAAGAAAACTAAATGTCGAGCCCAATGATCTCTACAACATGCACAAATATGATGGAATGAGAAGCACCTATATCAACAAAATTAGATACTAATGTGGAAGCTACCAAAATAGTACCTCTCACTATAGAAGGTCCAATACTCTGTTCCTCACATATTGGTCTCACTTTATACAATTATACTGATCAATGGCCCTAATATATAGCCTAGATACCTTGAGCATGTCCTCTATGCTAGTGATGTAAGTCTTGTGTCTGGATGCTTTGACCACAACCACCGCTTCAGACTGATCGATTGGACAAAAAATATCTCCCTTCCTAACATGAAGCTGATTTCCCCACTTCTAAATGTGGAATTATTGCAGACACTCATTCAATGTATACTATAGGAAAAATTGAATCATCACAATTAATAATCAACATATATGGTTCATACCACACTCGAGAAATCAAGACATAAAAGGAAAAATTAGAAATAAATAAAATGCATAAAAGGAAACATGAGAAATCAAGAAAATGTTAGGTCATGAAAATTTTTGGTGGAAACTATGTGCCACACATGATACATATAAAAACCAACTTTTCCCATATTTTTCCAACACATCAACAATACAACTACTCACGGTCCGATGATGAACACGTATCGTCACCCTCTCCACCTCCATCTCCACTTTCTACTGTCACCTGTAAGAACATTATACTGAAAATTAAATATTGTTGCATATTTATTTTTAAACTTAAAACTAATGGAAGTTACAAAAATAAATGATTTTGATTTTTTGTGATTTACCCCACCAGTCGATGCAGTACCACTGGGGGCATATCTACTCATATGATGATGTATATCATTTATCGCTTTCTGCAAAGCAGATATCTGAGCCCCCTGGTCTTGAACTATGGTTCGTAGAGAAGCAATCTATCTCTTAGTATATTTGGGTATGGACTGACTATAACCAGGAGTGTATACAGCTGGAATCCCTGGTGGCATGCCAAAGACCTCAGATGGTACGAGTCTGAAACCCATCCCACACACTCTACCAAGATGCTCCTTCCCAAGGACTTTAGCAACCGGGTCATCCTAGGATACTTAGTAGGACAACCCAGGATTGACATCCCATAGTTATTTAATTTTTACCTATAAACAAAATATCAATATATATTAACACAGTAAAAACTGAAAATAAGTTATTATAATAAAAAATTTACTTTATACCCCAACTTTTTTTGCAGGCTCATTAACAAAACTTCCATCTGATTTTTTCTGAACATCCAACCACACTTCAGTTCGGGATACTTAGTTCCCTAAACTCCGTGACTGTATTAAGCAAAGATAAATCAACAATTTAATATATTAAATAGATATTATTGTATTATAAATATTTAAACTAATGAAAAGATTACCAGATTCGTTCGACTTCTAGAAAAGTGTTTTGACCCCGCAGTGTAAGGGATGACTTCCTTAGCCCGGTTTGATGCATTATGTCTTGAGAGATCCTGAAATAAATAAAATTCAATTTAACAGTAATGTATTAAATTTCATCTCCTCTTCATATACATGTATAAATGTAAAATGAGGATAATATAATAATATATATTTGAATACCATCCGCTTCTCATCACGATTTCTGTCAACAAAAACTTTCCACTATTCTTTCAATACCCCACTGGGTAGCTTCTCATAATTTTTTTTCACGGTCAATGAAGTATCATTGACATCGCACCACAATCTCCATTTTAAGTCTTTTCATTTCTTACCAAGATTTTTCAACGTCCACTTTCGTGCTATCACATCAGCAACTGTAAAGTGGAAGAACATATGTATACAGAAATTCATTTTGAACATATTAGTAACATGACATTAAATTAAACCATAATGTATTAAAATTACATTTATTTGGGAATAAAAAACTTCATTTTTACAACTTGGAGGCATATGTATCCAATCATCATAAGAAATAGGTAGGGCAATGGACTCCACTGCCTGTTGGCCTAGAATCTGTCCAAGTAACCCCACGACGTCATCCGTAGGGACCCCAAATGAATCAAATGGCATGAATATTTTCTCACCATTCATATTCCAAACATCTGAACTTTTTATGTTTTTCTCCACGGTTGCATTTTTTTCATCTTCAATGAGCAAAAAATTTGTATAAAAAAAATTCAATAAATTTATTTATTTTACAATTTGTACCTATGGCAGTGACCCTCTAGTATGCTCATGATAAACTGGAAGGGGCGTGCTGCTGCCCGACTGCTGAGGCTCATGAAGGGATAGTAGATGACTCAGTCTCTAATGGGACACCCATAGAGGGTGTGAGAGATGGTCCAGGGGGAGATGGTGCAGGGGTGTAGGAAGCTGGTGGCTCAGATGTTGTGGGGAGGGAGACAGATGGATCATCATCTGTCGCAGTAGTAGATGAAATAGTGTACCGCTTCATCCTTGGAATTCCTATCATTTAATCAAATAAAATTAAGTTTAGAATATATAATTCAAAAAAAATATGCAGAAAAAAAATTTAAAAATGATAATAGATACCCAGTACTAACAAACAAAATATATATAACAATGATAATGAATGACTGCACAAATGAAATAAGTGGTTGCTGAATGAATAAATAACTGTACATACAATCATTTTCCCCTTCAATCATGTTGGTTTCCTACTCTATTACTTCATCCACTTCATTGATTCTTTCTAGAATAATATTTTCAATATCATGATGGACAAATAATCTTGCTTCTTGTTGTTGATGAGATTCAATTTCAGAGGTCAAATCTTCCACTTCATCACCCATATCATACAAATCTCTTTGTATTACATGACCAAATACATTCCACCCTTCATCCACAACATCATTCACATAATATACCATTTTTTCTTGTGATGATAAGATATATGGATCATGTAGTTCACGATCACCAACATCCATCAAATGAGAGAAGTTCACAGAAGTAAATTGCAAGGAATATCTTTTAACACCTCTGATAATATCAACCCAATTGCATTTGAATAAAACAACAGAAAAATGATAGTGGTAGTTTAATTCAATAATATCAAGCATCTTTCTATAGTATCACACTTTATCAAATGTAAATATACCACTATTCTGTGTTTTCAAACCCACTTCTCGATCGACAGTACGAAATCTAAAACCATTCACATTGTAAGCGTCGAACTTTCTAACTTGTTTTATAGGACCTATAGCAAGAAAATTCAAATCTTCTGAAAAATCTTCTCGAGTATCAGTATTCATGATCTAAAAAAATAAATATAATTTATTAGATTTACAAAATGTATGTGTCAAACTAATATTCATATTTATTGAAATATTTATGAACTTACACATCATGCAAACCATTCTATAAGCTCTTTATTCATAACTTTTATTATATCTTTCTCATATCATGATTGGACTCTCATTAATATCTTTGTTTGTATCCTCAACTCTTCAATAAATAGATCTACAATTTCACTATTCAGTAGCACATATCTATGTTTCTGTAATCATTTAAATTCTGTCAGTGTCACATTTGAGGTCCTCCCAACTGATTGGCCAATAACAAGAAATATTTTTAATTTATGATGTATTTGAGATTGAGTCGATGTGTCTTCAACATGTCCAACTTGACTAAATCTTGTCTCAATATCATCCAAGTATATGGAACAAAATCTAAGACACTCCTCAGCCAAATAGCCTACGGCGATAGAGCCTTCTGGTTGAACTTTATTTCTCACGTATGCTTTCAAATGCCCAAGATATATGTGAAATAAAATAATCATAATTATGAATTTATTTAAATACCAAAAATTGTTTAATTAACTGAAAAACATATAAATAAAATACCTCTCAATTGGATACATCCATCAATAATGAACGAGGCCTCCTAATTTAGCTTCCTCAACCAAATGCACAGTTAAACGAATCATGAGAGTAAAAAATGATGGAGGAAAGATCATCTACATTGCACAAAGGGTTAATAAAAACCTATCCTGGAGGTTTTCAAGCTGAAATGGATGTAGATATTTCTCACATAATTTCCTAAAAAATGTGCAGAATTGGAGTACAACAAAAGTAACTTTTTCAGGTAATAATGTATGCAATGCCAATGGTAGTAACTATTGTAGCAAAATATGTGAATCGTGACTTTTAAATCCATGTAACTTACGATTCTTCAAGTAAACACACCTGGAGATGTTACTCAAATAACCATCAGGTACCTTTACATTCTTTAAAATTTGAAGGAATGTATCTTTATCCCTATTTTTTATTGCAAAAATTACCGGAGCATAATTTTCATTCTCATCTGGCCAGAGATCGCGTTTTATGTTCATTACTTGTAAGTCTTTGCAAGAATTGAGATGATCCTTAGACTTTCCATGCTCATTAAGTAATGTGAAAATCAAATTTTCACAGACATTATTATCAATATGCATCACATCAAGATTGTGCCGCAACAAATTAAATTACCAATACGGAATTTTGAAGAATATACTTTTTTTCTTTCATTGTTGCGTTCTGATTTCACTTGATGATGCACTTCAGACCTGTTTTCCACTATCATTAAAATGATGAACCTTCCCAAATTATGTTTCAACATTTTCAAGTTGTGTCAATATTTCAGAACCAGTTAAAAACTTTGGAGGTGGTCTACGATCAATGAAACCATTAAATTTTGATCTATTTAGCCGAAATCTATGATATGCATCCGGAGATATTCGATGGAACAAGAAGCACCATTTTCTACTATGAGGTAGCCGTTTGGGCTCAAAATAAAAGTTACAAATGGGACAATCCAAACCCATGTAAGTGTTCCAAACAGATAAATTCTCAAGCCCAGTGAAGTCACTAATGGTCCACATTAAAGCAACATGCATTTTGAACATTATTTTAGAATAAGCATCAAATGTCTCAACACCGTTGCTCCATAAATCCTGCAATTCGTCAATCAAAGGCTGCAAGTATACATCAATATCATATCCAGGCATTTGTTTTCCAGGAATAATCATCGAAATGATAAAAGATGTTTGTTTCATACACATCCATAGAGACATATTTTAAGGGATCAAAACAACTGGACAAATTCTATAACTGGTACTCAAAGTCCCAAATGGATTGAATCCATCAGCAGCCAATCCCAATCGAACATTCATAGGATCAACTGGGAAATCTGGATGTAATGAATCAAATTTCTTCCATGATTGTGAATCTTGTGGATGTCTCATTAACCCATCATTATTATTATCTACAGAATTCCACTTCATGTGTTCGACAGTTTTTGATGACATGAATAATCTTTTCAATCGAGGCTTCAAAGGAATGTAATGAAAAACCTTTATAGGTGTGTTCCTTTTCTTCATCTCCATGAAATTATGTTGATTCAGACTTCCAACATAACCCTTTGACTGCCATCTATAAGAACATTTTTTTGCAATTCTGTCTACTTAAATCCTCTTCCCAATAAAGTATACAATCATTGAGACATGCATGTATTTTTGTATAATTCAGACCAAGCCTGTTAACAACTTTTTTCATATCATAAAAATACTCAGGGATTTTTGGTTCAGGAAATGCATCATGAATCAATTCCAATATCATGGACATTTCATTATTTGTAATTACACATAGACATTTGATATGGTACAACTTCAGTAGAAAAGAAATCTTTGAATATTTCAAACACCCACTATACAACTCTCGATTTCCATCATAAACTAAATCACGAAACAAATTTTTCTCAGTGAAGTTTTCTCTTACATTTGGCTCTATAGAATCAAGAGGAGGATCCAATGATATGTTACACTCTTGATTTGGTTGTGTTACAGTCTCAAAAACATCACTTGTCATGTTGCAATTTGTAGAACCCTTATATGGTTGTTTTGTTATGTTTTGATGTTGATAGTGGTGTCTTGAAGTGCTGAATGCATCATTTATGAGGTTTTGCATTTCATTTTCCATTGTCAACGAAGTTGGGACCTCATTCTGTGGATTAAAGTCAGTTCTCAATCTTTATGTAAAGTTCGATTCTCCATGCCAAATCCAACACAAATATTGATCAGGGAATTGCTTCAGTATTAAAGGTTCATAAACTTCACCTCTCTTCAACCATCTTCTAAATTTACATTTAGGACATGGACATCTTATTCTCCCTTCAACGGATCAATTAGAAATTGCAAAATCTAAAAACTCCATCAAAACCTTAACATACTGAGGTGCGTTACTCAGTAATGTGATCCAACTTTTATCCATGTGTATCACAATGTGCCTACACAATATTAAAAAAAATTAAAACATATAGCTACTACTAAATAGAGAAAGATATTCATATATACGATAGTGTAAGATTACAGAAACATAATATAATAAAGATGATCCATTGATCATAAAGTAGGCATAATATAATTGTACTTATTTGAGGAGAATATTCTCAAGTTTATGTGCTATAGTGTAGTGAAATCCATACTATTTTTGATGTGCTCACATGAGGAACTGCACATTTTGGAGCTATATTAGATCTTATATTTTTGGGATTAAGTATAGTAAGGTCATTATTGGGCCTATAATGTTTGACATGCGCTTCCAAACTAGGCTTGGTGTGTATTTTGTTCTAGTAGAGTAGGCCTGGCATGAACTCGGGTTTGCATGGATGTACTTTAGTGTTGCCTATGAACTTTTGATTGAGGTTTCTTGGTATCCATTTAATTTTTTACTACACCAGTAGAGGCTAGATTCAATTCATGAACATAAGTATCATGATTCATCACCATTAAACATTTTGACATAGTAAAGAGATATTACTATCCACTCATTTGTTAAATTCAATAAAAATTCTTATTTAATCAATTTAGTTCATTAGATCCAGCTGGATTTATTATTTTCCATTAAAATTATTAGATTTCCATCAAATACTCCTCTGATCAATAATCTAATCATCCCATAGTTTCCATTATCCCATAAACCAACATCAATACTCATCCCATGAGTTCAATGTCAATTAAATTATCAATTTTATAATCATGGTATTCAATGATCAATCATAAGCTACCACAATGTGATACACTCAATAGGGCATATAGAAACTACAACAAGTATTTGGGAACCAAAACAATCATCCATTTGATAATAATAAATCAAATCATTTGACAATGAATAAGAAAGATGGGAATACCCATCTCTAAAATGAAAAATAAACTACCCATAAAAAAGATTCACACAATAACCCAATAAACATGATAACACAAATCTCAACCCGAGGCATCTATTCCTATTAACTATATGATAATAAATGGAAAAAATAGATCCCCTCTCTTAACAAACACCATCCTCCGCTTTTTTCCATCAAAACCCCAGACATCAATCTTAAAATGCCTCTACCACCCTAGAGCACACATATATAGAATCAAAAGTATTTTTATCATCAGAAACACAAGGTGAAACTATGTCCATAAAGAAATTGATAAAATCCTGTAGAAACCAAGAATAGACTCACCTAGCCCTAAATAATTATTTCCATAACCAACCTGATCATTACCAACTTGAATTAATAGATTCATTATGCATATGTTTCATATTACTTGTTTTAACAAGTTTTATATTCCTATGTGAAATTTATTTTAGAAAGTTTATGTTTCTAATTTTTTAATATTTTTTTAATCAGATTGTTTGTAAGTATGTTTTGTAAATCTGATTTATTGTATGACTTATAAGTCTGATACCTATACTCTAATCATTAGATAATATCTGAGTCGGATTACTTTAACAAATGTGGTTTGGGTTTTATGTTAGTTTAGTTTTTTAAATAGAAATTCCCCCCACACTCTTGTTTCTATCATATACTCTTACAGTACAATGTTTTCTACATTGATTAGATTTAAAATTATTGAAAATTAATTTAATTAAACCATATTGAAAGGAACCAAATATAAATGAACAAAATAATATAGAACTGAAGACTTGTAAGACTCATTGAATATATCTAAATAATACAATACTTGATAAAAATAGATGCAAAAGAAATGACTCAAACCATATTTAACATTCCAAATCCAACATAATTAGAATTGAAAAAAATCAAATAAAATTTAATTGAATTTAACAGAAGTGAACACAAGTGACCCATACAAAACTAAACTTAACAAAACCAAATCAAAATTAATTTAGTCAAAATGAAACACAAAAACCTATATTGACACATATTGATCTAAAAAATAGATCTAAATCTAAGTATTCAATATTCGGTGTCCCCTCAGACCTATTTTACCAAACTAAAATACAATGACATGTCCAAAAAATAGGAAATAAATATGAAATATTTGTAATAAATTGATCTAAAAAATATTAAAACCAACCAACCCTAACCTTTACACAATTTCTAAAAAAACCCTTTATAACATGTACACATTTATTTCAAACCATTTGAAATCAAAAATTTAGAAAAACATTGCTTGTAAGATCATTTCATGGTCTAACCAATCAATTACAAGGGTATTTACTAAAACTACTAATTTTAAGACCATTAAAGCTCCCCTCATATACACTGACTGCATAAATTTATTCCAATGAGTTAAAATTTCAAAAACCATTTTATATTAAAAACTATTTCATTGGATGAGTTTAACCCAAATCATAACACTTGAATCATTAAATTTTAAAAAACAAACCCTCGTATAAAATTAACAAAACCATTATAAAACATTTAAATTGTCTAATTTTATATCTTATAAATATTCATATTGACAATCACTACTTTAAAATGTATCAAAATTTTTCAAATTAAAGAAAAAGTGATCAAACAAACCATAAAAATTATGAACCAACCTATCGAGAGTAAAATTAAATTGAATCAAACTAAATACAATCAAACCTTAAATGAATTAAAGTGTAACAATAGTTATGAAAATAATATAAATCTTATTTTATTTCATTTAACTACACCAAATTCAACTGAATAAAATGAAAAAAATGTATAAAATTGAATTGAAATGAACCAAATCATATATATTCAATATTTCCATACACTACTTTAACTACAAAATAATAAATAACTATAAATTGAAAAAAAAAACAAAATAGACCAATCCAAATTGATCTGAACAAAACTAGATCAAACTAAACTAAACTATATTTACCCAAGATAAATTGAACTAATATGTTTTATTCATAAATAGAACAAAAAAAATATGATTTCAATGTAAACATGAAAAATTATCCTAAACAATACTTGCTCATAGTAAACTCACCGGGAGAAGGGGGTCGCGGGGTCGCCGGGAGAAGGGGGGTCGCGGGGTCACGGGGGGTCACAGGGTCGCAGGGGGTCGTGAGAGAGAAGGGGGGACGCCGGGAGAAGGGGGGTTGCCGGGAGAAGGGGGTTCACGGGGGGTCATCGAGAGAAGGGGGGTTGTTGGGGGTCACCGGGGGGTTTCTGGGGGGTCGCGGGGGGTCACTGAGAGAAGGAGGTCACATGGTCACGGGGGGCTGGGGGGAGAATTAGGTTCAGGATTAGGGGGGGAAGGGTTGGGAGTGTAAAAAAAAAGAATTGGTTTCGCGGCAGTTTATTATAAACCGCCGTGAAACCATTTTACAAAAATGTTTAGTGGCAGTTTTGTGAACTGCCACTACAAAACCACCGCTAAAGTCAATTTATGTTGTAGTGGATGTAGTCATCTCCAAGTATTAGTTGTATATCTAAGAAGATTTTGATCATCCTTTACGAGCTCGAAAGAAGTTTCAGAAGAAGCAACTTGATGAGAATGAGCCTGTTGCCATAACATCCTTGGTATGACCCTTTGAAAGTCTTCTTCATCAACTAAAACCTTTATTCCTTTTACAAAGATGGAAAGATCATCATTAATTGACTATATATCCCCTTATGTAATTATATTATTGGGAGTATGTGACACAATTCCTGCTTCCAAAGCTACATATTTAATTCCATCTACCCTACTAACCCAATTGGCATCACTATTACTGCAATTAAGCAGCTCAAAGGAGTTGTGAGTACTCACTAGTGTATAAGGGCCCTCACTTGTCTCCACCTCAGTTGTAGGTGTATCATTTTCATTGTGGACATTAGTACTATGTACCTAAGATCCCTCTACACCCCCTGGTTTAGATCAACTTCAATATCATATGGAGAAGGTCCCATGACTACCTTCCCATGGCCTAGATTGGTATTATCATTTGGTTGCATATCCTCCCGAGACTTCATTCCTTCTAGAGTGATAATGGTTACAACATTAAGAGAAGAATCCTATCACTTTCAAGAAATTAGGTAATTTAAATTAGGAGCCTGTTCAAGGACCTGTTGAGTAGAATCCCCAATAATCAGGATCCCTCCATGAAAAGATTCAAGAACAAGACCAGATTTCAATTTAACCTTCTTTGTAGAAGCAATAACCACTTACAATTTCCATTTTATTTTAATAATGGCCATTTTTCACTCCTTCCAGAGTTCCAAATCAACAATAGCCTGAGTAGCTACTTCAATATTAGATTGTTCATCAAATGAGCTATCCTTCTCCACCTCACAACCCTTAGCTATGTTAGACCAAGAAAGACCCTTTCAAGAAATTAATGTCTACACCACTTAAAATTGAATAGAGGTGCTAGGCTCCATAGGGGGATGTCTACTTAATATCGAGTTATAAGATCTTCCTTTATGAACTTGATCTATACTAATTTTACCCCCATCAATCACCATACACATTACCACCTTTAACTTACCTAATAGGTCCACTGCTTTTGGTTTTAATAATATGAAAATGGTCCTTATCATTCCCTTTTTTTTGGAATAAAAACTTCAGATCACATTTCTCTTGAAGTTATCTTTTAAGTATCCAATTTATTGGCATTGCATATAGAAAAAGGTAACTTCTCATACTAGATCTAGATATTAATATCATCCTCAGTCGTTGAAATCACAACCATATCAATCATGATAGATCTGAGATCAATTTCAAACAAAAATCTAGAAAATACCAAAATATGGATTCTTTCATGGCTCAATCCATTTTAATCGGAGTGCCAACAATAGAAGCCACATCAAAGATTATGCACAGATTCCAAAAAAACCAGTTAAGCCCATTGCTATGAATCTAGGAATGAACCTACGTGTTTTGAAAATAAAAAGTATCAAAACAAAGATCTCATTCATAGAGATTAAACATACTTGGATTCAAAGATATTGGACCATGACCCCATTCCATTTTCTTGAAATATAATGAGGGGAAAAAAATATGAAAAAAACCCTATACCAATTAGAATAAAAATCTAGTCGATAAAGCCCCAAGCCATATAGAGTCACCCCCCAACTCCTCAACTTTTAATGGATTTATACCAATAGGTAAAACCATGAAAGTATTAATAAAAAATTTAAAAATCATAAAAATTTCTAGGCACACTATCCTTCAAAGAGAAAAAATTTCATTTAGAATAATTGTCCCTTGATGTTAGCCCCTCACAAGGGATCTTGACCTCAGACAAAGAAAGCTTAGGCTGGGCCACCAACTGTGAAGTAGCCCGCGATAGTATATTGAAACCAAGGAAGTGATGAAGAGCTATGGAAATAGAGGAAACCCAATCACCATCATGTTCATTGTGGAAGAACTCCCAATAACCCATCCTCTCATTGATTGTTAAATGATAATTGAGTATTTTTATTTTTAATTTTCTTGTTTTACTTATTTCATACTAAATAAATCTCATGTATTGTTCATGTCATGCACGTTGGTCTAACTTTGATGGAAGATTTTATATTATTGCATTCATTACTATTTTTTATTTTTATTCTACAATGATTATGATTTGTGAACAATTTTATTTCTACTAACATAATAGGATATCAATTATTATATTTTTTGAACCTGTTCCTTTATAATTACAATGAATAAATTCAGTTTCTAATTATTAAAAAAGTATATCAAAATTGAATATTATATATATAGTTATTTATTTACTTTCAAAATTTATTTATATACTATTCATATATCTTTTTTTTATTTCGAAAAGTGTAAAGAAAACAAGTGTTTTTGAGCTATGTTGTATATGATTTTATAGTTTCTTTCCAATATCTCTTACAAAAAAAAATGTATTCATAAAATATAACTTACCTGAATGGCCCAAAGGCCTTCATTTTTATTGATTTTTGATAACCCCCCTTTCAAGGGATGAGGGGGAACCCTTACAAGGCCCGTAGGCTTAGAGATTACATGGCCTGTAGGCTTAAGAGATTACATGACCCGAAGGTCTTAGAGAATTCAACCAGACTATCTACAAGGAGATGACCCTCCCCAGCATCTGCATCTTGATAGTAGCTCTCCACCTTTGCATGACTATCTGGCTAGGATTCCCGTGCAAGCACAGGATGGTACCGATGGCATATCCATACCCTCTCATTCTGACAATCCATTTGGCTCTGCTCTGGTGAGTTCACCTGCTCTGAATCCTCTTCTGGGGCTGGTCCTTTTTTGTAGTGTGTCTGTGGCCTGCATTCATGTGGATCGAAGGCCTTGGGGTGGCCCAAAGGCCTTAAGGTAGCCCGAAAGCCTTGATAATCAACTGACCTGAAGGTATTGGGTGGCCCGAAATTCTTGTAGGACCCGAGGACCAAACCGGTGGCCCGAAGGCCCAGATGGATGAATAGTTCTGGATGCTACAGTACCAAATAGTGCCTACTACAATGCCTACTACAATACTGCTACACTGAAAGAGAAAATAATGTGTGAGATTTGGATTAGTGAAAGCGAAAATAATGTTGTTAAAAAATTAATCAAAAAATTATTGATCATTATCATTAAAATAAATATAAACTAATCAATAATTGATTTTAAATGAAAACCTAAATTTGATAAATAAATTGATAACATAAATTCAGAAGATTCATTTTAGACGGGAGGGAATATGATTACTGTTGAGTTAACTGGGATGAATATGAATAAAATATTATTATTGTATTTCTTAACTTCTATGCATTTATTTATTTTTACTAAATATGAATACTATTGAACCACATACGATATATATGAATAAAAAATGGATGGATGTCAATAGCATGGTGAAAAATTATAAGTATGGGGTTAAAGAGTTCATCAAGTTTACAATAGAGTTTGGAAATATCCATTCTCAAATCATTTTCCATGTTTACATTATTGTTATTCATAATGGTTTTGTATGAATGAGTTCTAAAAACACACAGTTTGTCACTGAATAAATATAAATTATAAAATTTGGACTAAATAATGGGAAAAACATAATTTAGAAAGTGATTAGGATAAAAGTATATATTATGGAGTGTTTGATATGAGTGAAACTGTAAGTCATGGACAAGATCATATTGAGGAAATGAAAATGGTGATTGAATATGACATTCAAGGTTATCCAAAGCTATTTTAGAAGCTAAAGAGTTGTGAAAATATATCATTGTAAACTAGTTGCACTAAATATGTTGTTATATTTGGCATTCTAGAACCAAATATTTGTACTTTGTATTACATGTGTATTCTAATAACTGAATATTAATTTAACATATTAATATATATTGTTCATTGTTATTAATGACATTAAAGTAATAATTTCCTAGAGTATCTATCACATAGATAATCTCATAATAGTTCCCACTATGATGATATCCTTTAAATTCTATGATTATATTCTTAAATATAGTTCTATGGTCAGATAAAATTTTATGTTGGGAAACTTTGAATGTTGATTGTCATATGTGAGTACTCATAAGCATATGAGACTTCTTCTCATGAAGTTCTCATAGGGTAATTTCCAAGATGGGGGGTTATAAGAATATACCCGCCTATAGGAATTCTTCATGTTTATGTGTTATTGGATATTCCCATCTACGATCATGACTAATGGTACTTAGAATTTAAGATTATTACTAATGAATTTCATGACTCGTGCACTTTGATATATTTTATAAACTATGAAGATACAATTCATGGAGAAGTTGGATATGTTGGGAGAGTCATGAGTGATGTGTTATTAATTAATAATACGAAGAAGGATTTTTCCCGTCTATATTTATGGAAGTTAATATCTTGGCCCTTTGATTGAAATGGAACCGTCACATTAAATTCCCTAGCCATGGTGTAACGGTGATTTTATTTCAGATAGTCAAAGAAAGCCATATCAATCACACAGGTTGATGACACATGTGTGAAACCTACTTGATGAGATATTTTGACAAATGGATTATATTACACTATAAGTGTTCATTTGTGGTTGTCAACACGACAACATTAACTTCTTTCTCCTGTGTTCCTTGACTCATTGTTAGGCAATAATTCTGAAATTTAGGCAAGACCACCTAATGCCAATGAGAAAATATCCTAGAGGATCACACACTAAGTTTTTCCATTGATCTCAATTAAATTCTATTTGAGTTTAATTATTTTAAGAAATATTATTCTCAAGATTGAGGAACTATTTTTTTCTCATTTTATTAATTGTAAATATTAAATAAATATTTATTTATAGGGTAATTTCTTATTTATGAGAATATAAAATATTTATTTATTTATTATTATTCAAAAGGTACGAAATAATTATTTATTCATTAATAAATAATTTATTTTATTATGTGAATATTTAATAAATATTTATTCACCAAACTATGAATTGATTATTTATTTTATTAAATATTTTCCCACCAGTTTGATTCCCAATTCCCTTCCAATTTGTTTCTATGGTGTCTTTTAATGCCTTTTGTTGTGACCGAATGGCCCTAATTCTCCTTGGTTTCCTATGCCATTTTTTTCATGATCAATCATGCACGACCCCATCTTGGATGGGTGAGATGGATTCCATGATGTTTTGGAATGTGTTGGTGGCTTTGGAGAAGGTGGATCTATTGGGGTGATATTTTGTCTTGGTGGTGTGGTTCGTGGTGGCTCGGTGGTCCCATGGTTTCTCATTCAGGAGCTTCGTCGATGAAGCTATCTCGTTCAGTCATCCTCCTTCTAAGGTTCCTATGCTGATTTTCCTTTTCCTTTGGTTTTCTGTTTCTCTTTTGTTCGGTTCTCACTTAACCTTAAATTAATTTTATTTAAAAAAAAAAAAAATTTGGTGGTTTAATATATATTCGTTAGACTCTGAATAAAATATTTATTTATGAAAAAAATATTTAATTAAATATTTATTCGGGGATTTAATAAATGTTAATGAGGATCAGACCAATATTGTGTTCAGTGATAAATATTAATTTTTAAGCTGCTAAATAATATTTATCTTTTTTCTAGTGAGTGTATACCATAAAATAATAATATTGTTATTATTATATGGAATGATGTGAGATAAGGTTTATTATATTATTTGAGGTCCATTGTGTAATTAAATGAAATCTTAACCTTAAACATAACTCTATAAATAGATGGTTATGTCAATTGTGTAGGGTTAATTGAGAATTTAGAATCATTATGCACAAAATATTTCTATCAAGATTCCTCTTTCACTCATCCTCTCAATAACAAGAAGAAAAAGATAAATTAATTCGATCCTGGAGGAACATGAAGCGATCAAGATAAATAATACAAGATTATCATTATGCTACACTAGCATCCAACAATTGATCAATGTTTTTCGGAGACCAAGGGAACATGTGTGGATCACCACTAGAGGGGCTCTATTTTGTTTCCTTTCTACGCAACAATGACAATCTAAAAAGGGTTTTAGACAATCAATATCATCATTAAATAAATCTAATAAGGCGAGGTAATATTTCTTCTGATATATTTAAATTTATTATAAATGTAACATGAAAAAGATCATTTATTGGTTTTGGGATTTTTTTGTCAATATTCGATGGAAATTTTTTTTGGTCACAAAATTCATGTCTTGCACAATTTTTGAATGATCTATTGAATCTGACAATATCCATAATGGGTTTACTCCCAAAATGGTGGCTTCACTATGTCCAGAACCATCAAGTGATATCAAATAAGTCATGTTTAAATTTATAATAATTTGTATGATTATTGATCATATATACACAATTGTGGTTAGTTTTCATTTATAGATTATTAATTCATTAATATCATGTATAATTAACATGATTTTAAAATTTTAATATTCTTCATTCAAGATTCATATTTTCTTAAGGACAAAGAACATATGAAGAATGATTGAAGATTCCATTGGGTGGTGCCGAAGATTATGGCTAGTAGATTGTGTTACACAATGTGTAGCCAGAACACACATTGTGTACCCAAGTTCACTACACATGGATATGTAGTGGGATACACGATGTGTTGAGTAGTTATTGAAAGTGGGGGACAATGTCTTTTTGAACTATAGGGAACATAGATAGCATATACATATTATAGTCTACATGGTTTAGTGGTGAAATTCACGTTAAACATGTGATCAAATACATGGTTTATACCCCATGAGATTGACACTTATAAAATTAATAAAACACAAAACAATCATATGAAATACACATCATGTGAATCATTATTCCCCACATATGAAAAACACACTGAGTTAATCAACAAGTAATGAAAACACATGAAAATTATGCCACATGACATGTAGCTCATTAGTACATTTCATATTATCCGACCAAGAAACATTCCAAGTCCCTAGGCACTTATCCCATATACACAACAAGTGAATAAAATGAAGTGTAACTCATTAGTACATGATGTGTAATTAGATAAAATTAATTAATTAAAGAATTACAACCCAATTACACAGTTCGCACCAAATGTTTTTGACTATGTAATAATTGTTTTAAAAAATTAATAAATGATCAATTAATTCTTTTTAATTATCTGTAATTATTCATCATGCCATTTATTTTCCCTA
Source organism: Viscum album (assembly GCA_963277665.1). NCBI lineage: Eukaryota > Viridiplantae > Streptophyta > Magnoliopsida > Santalales > Viscaceae > Viscum > Viscum album. Next base: position 530,161,705 of record OY728139.1, on the reverse strand, counting down.
AATAAATTTATGATGGGTATATCCATGAGACATTAGATTGGAATGAATATAAATATAATTAATTGATTGACAGATTAATTAATTAACACAAGATCATTTATCTTAATAATAAAGAATAAATTTAAGTGAATGTTAGGTAGTATACTTTTGTGTATTTTTGCATGTGTATGAATGATCATTAAATTTTAATAGACTAATGTGTGAGTTTATTTTAATTAAATTATTTTTATTATGCAGTTTTTCAATTATTTATTATTAAATTAAATAAGATGACATGTGTGTCATCCCTCCCTATTTTATTGTGTAGGACATATGTGTCTAATGTTGTTCATGTAATTTTCCACAATCAACCCTTGGTTTCCCTAAAATGTGTGTGACTTATAAACATATGTAATAAAAGGAGTATCCTAAGGTTCATTGATGTAGTTCAGGAAAAAACTGAGATGAAACCAACCCGAGTGATACACATGTGGACATGAGGAATGTTGCAGCTCATGCCAAGACCTATATAAGAAGTTTTCCCCTAGGGCCATAGGTTGATTTATTGTTTTCTCAATAAATAAACCATTATATAGGCTCATGTTTGTGTCACTTATTTATTTATTATGAATGATTTATTTTTTTGATGCAAGACCACGATCTCATAAATAAATGGACTAATATAAAAATATGGAATTTAAATAAATGGATTTTATTGTAAATGTTTTATCGAAACATGGTTAATTACTTAAGTAAAACCCACTTAATATTAAATAGAAATTTAATGGATAAAAAAATTTATGAATAATAAAACAAAACCACTCAAGTTAATATTAAGTTACTACACCTCACATCATCTAAATTAAGACAAAACCATTATTAAAGTGTTGGTTCAGGCCATAATCAGGGACACTTTTTAATTATCAAAGAGTATTAGCTAAGATGATGGTTCAAATTAGCTAAAGTTGTATTGAATTTAATGACCATATTTTTTTCAATAAACATTTAGAGGAAGGTGTTGATAAAATCCCAGTTAGGTTTTTTTGGATTGGTAAGCCCACTCAATTATTCAAGGAGTTGGTAGTTTTTAGTTAGAAAAACCAACTACCTTAATAAATTATTATGGTTTTCATGGACATAATTTGAATCATAATGAAGGGAAATATAGATCCTTGACACTAGAATTTCTTAGGTGATGATACATTATGATTTTAATGGTGAGGGACCTTGAGACTTGATAAAATAGTGGGAGACTTAATAACATTTGAATTATTATTATTTCTCACATAATTTATAATCAAGCAAAGCGATAATAATATACTCTAACAATATTGTAAAATAAGGGAATGTTTTTAAACTACATTATATGTGTGATCAATTTTTAGAGAAATATCATCTCCTAACTGGTAGTAACTTCCAGGAATGGTTTAGACTCCTATAAGTTGTGTTTCACAATGGATGGAAATATTACAAGCTAGAATCCTCACTTCCCAATTCATCTACAAATGAGGAAACTGATGAATATTTTGTTGTCTATTATAAACAATTAAGCGATGTAGTTGAAATTAAATGATTAATGATTTCATAAATGTATAAAAAACTCATGAAGTCACATGAATACATGGATTCGTATAGCATGATCTAACATATCCAGGGTATTTACCAGGAGAGAGAAATGTAAGAATAGTTTAAGATATCCAAGGTTATATTTTAGAGAAAACTTGTAGAAGGTGTTATAGTTGTGCATCCCATTGTCAAACTCATTATATAAATTGAGTTCATAGAGGTTCCAAGGTTTAAATTACATGAAGAACTATTCACCGATCTCATTCTTTCATCACTTTTGCAAATCTTCTCAAACTTTTTTATTAATTTCAATATGAACAACATAGATAAGTCTCTTCCAGATCTTCTCATACTACTTCTCCAAGTTGATATGCAGGTGAAGCATGAAAATCCTTATATTCTTATAATGAAAAAAAGAAAGTCTAGATGAAGAGCTATAAATATAAAGTTTCTTTATAACACATTTCCTAGAAGAGAAGGATTAAGAGACAAGAAATAGAATATGTTGTTGTCTATTTCACATGTTCCAAGAAGGGATACTGAAAGAAAAATTGTACCCAAGAAAAGTAGCACAAATAATATAACACCCAAAGGTTTTAAAAATAAATTGAAATGAATTAAACAATTATTCCTTAAATAATGACACTTTTTTAAGATATAGTTATAAACTAGCAATTAAATATAATTTTTCTGCTTCTATGATTTGAATTTCAAAAAACGGACATAATAGTTGTGATCAGTAAGTTGTTTGGAGTCTGATAGGACAAACTTAATTTTTGAAAAATAGTAACCTACCATTATGAATAGCAATGTTACTATAATGAATAGTAATTGGACCAAATGAATATTAACCTCACTAATGAATGTATTTATAATAATTTATGAGACTTTGATTAAGTTTTCAAGGTGTTATAAAATCAATTATATTTTTTAATAGTTATTTTTGGAATAAATTATTATTTTATTTAAAAATTGATTTTCTCATATTTAGAAAATTATTTTTATAAAATGAAGTTTATTTTTGAGTTCTATAAATCAAAAAATGGTTAGAGTAAACTTTTGGGATTTTTCTGAAATACTTAAAGTTTTGATGAATAATGAAATAAGATAATTTACCATATATATACATTATATGTTAAATACACTATTTTGTACATAATGAATGATGTAAGAACCCTTGTCTAGAACTCTCATGCTCTATTTAATGTTTTAGGTCACATGAATCAAGACTATTTATATTCTTGAGAAAAAATATTAAATTAATTATTAAAATAATGGAAAACCCCTCCTCTCCTCCACTATAAATACCACCCTCACCCCCTCTTCCTCTCACACCTCTCAAGATTTAAGAATTGTCTAAATTTTATCCAATACCATTACCAAGGATCTTCCCCAAATCCATGACCTTATGGTCTCACCAAAGGGACAAAACAAAAGGCCTTAATGAGGATCTCAAGGAGAATAGATAAAGAGGTAAAAATCCTGTTTTATTTTCTTGTGTTTTTTTTTCAATTATTTTATTTTCTTATACTCTATTTATATCCCCTTATATAAGAGGTATGAATTATATAGTATTATATATATTCTTGATTTTTATCATGTTTATGAAAAAATTCATCATCATTCTTATTCTCATGTTCCTCTTATTCTAGAAATAAAAAACACCGTCCGTGATGTGTCAATTTCCCGACATCATGGGCGATGTGTCTTCAATTTCCTTTACTTCCTTAAAATTTGATTGTAAAACCATTTTAATGGTTTAAAAAGATTTCAAATTTTATGATATGACCTCTATTATTTTCTTTAATTAACTTATATGCAAAATATTAAAGGTATATGATGAAACAAGTTCGTGATTATCAAAGAACCCCCAAAATGATCTAAATTAATATCACTAATTATTTATATATTTATTCATCATCATACCATATAACCAAAATGATTTATTATGGGAACATATTAAAACCATTTCATTCCCTTTTATATTTTTTCCATTCGAAATGAAAATCCTTTACGAACCAACCATAAAAATCATGTAAAGAATGCACCCAAAATAATGTAAATAACAAAATATTATTATTGAATGGGTGGAATGATATTATATAATGATAATATAAGGTGTTATAAACATGAATATGTTTTTTTAAAATATTAATAACACTCTTTTAACCATTATAAAGTATGGTTAAACACATTTGAAGTAACAAGAACCCAAGGTAAGGGAATTCTTAACCCAATTTCCATTCTTTTTGTTAACTTTCTATTTCATTGGTTATATGGTACTAAGAATATTTTTGAAATTAATTTTTGTTTATATTATTTTGTATTATTTGGGTTTATAGTTTATACACATATTCTTTTAATTCTATTGATTCTCACATCAATTATATGATATTTGTAAAGGAATTTCCTTTTAAAAATCCTTAAATTATATTTTTCAAAATTCAAAAGTAATGTTTTTATAAAATTATTCATGTTTTATGATTATTTTATAGTTCTTGGGTATTTTTTGTGATGAAGTTTGTGGCCTATATCTCTCTCCAATTAATTGGATATGTGTAAGTTGGAGGTCATCTGTATGGTTACTCCATGTGTAACTGCGATGGTTACACCATAAGGTAGCCGTGAGGGTTACATTGTAAGGTATTTGTAAGGGTTATAAATCATAAGGTAGATATGAGGGTTATAATATAATTAAGTAATTCCCCTAGATACCATTATGGTTTTATATATTTTCTCTAATGTTCTATGTAAATCCCATGTTTCACAAAGTAAGTATATATGGGTGAGAAGTATGTCTTTGTGAAAATGATTTCATAACTTTATAATTATTCATGGACTAATGGTTTATTTCCTTATTTTCATATCCATTACTAAGCTTCGTATGCTAATCCCATGTTTTTAAATGTTTTTTCACAGATTTTATGGATGTGTAAGAGAAATAAGGAAGTCAAGTTAAATGTTATGAATATTTTTCAAATAAATCATGTTGTTGTTTTGTGTTAAAAATTTTATGTTTTGGAAGAAATGGATACCGTTTTAATGGTACCCACTTTGTATGATTGTGGGTTAATATGTATATTTATTTCCTAAATTTATAAAACTATAAACTGAAAATATCTTTGGGAATGTGAAGAAGTGAAATATAATTAAAATAACTAGATTATGTAATGTTTAAGTTTGGGTCCTTATAAAAGGTATCAGAGAAAGGTTTAAATAAATTTAAGAGTTAGTATGATGTTAATAGAATAACATAAATGTTTTTTAACTTATTTTTATTTTGAAATGGTATAAAATTTAAATATTACCATGTTACTTTATCTAAGATATGTCTTTTCAGAATGGTTTTCCGCAGAAGAAATAGGGAAGCTAAAGTTGGAAGGAACTGAGAGGATGATATCTTTCCAAATCTGCAACCATGAATGACAGGGATTGGAACCAAGCAATTTATGACATTAATGTATCAGCTGATGCATGAAATAAATAGTAGTGTCATCCATGCAAGAGAACAATGAGAGATACCACAAAGGAACATGATGATAGTGGAACATTTTATGAGGTAACACTATCCTTATTTTAATGGATCTTCTAACCCTGTAGCAGCTAAAGGATGGATTAAATCCATTGAATATATATTCAATGTCATGGGTTATTCAGATAGACAAAAGTTTAGTCTCAGTATTTATCATTTTAAAGGTGAATCTGATCATTAGTGGTCAATTTTCAAGAATATCAGGGATATAAATGATATTGAAGCCTTAGAGTGGGATGAATTTAAAAGTATTTTCCTTGAAAAATATTTTCCTAAGGCAGTTTTACATAGGTTGGAGAAATAATTCCTTGAATCGAGGTAAAAAGAAGAAGATTTAGTGTCCGTGTATGAAGAATATTTCACCTGATTGGAAAGGTATGCTACAAATCTTATTCGGGATCTTGATAAAAAATCAATTTATTTTACTCAGGATTGAAGCCATGATACCAAAAGGCATTGGAATCCTGAGATTGTAAGGAAAATGATCCTAATATTAATCATGATAAGAAAACTGTAAAGTGTTTTAAATGTGGTGAGATGGGTCATTATGAAAATAACTGCCCAAAGAAAGATCCAAATGATGGGAAGCAACCGGAATATAAGAAAAAATGTATAGTGAGATCCTTTGTGACTATGTTAGTAGATGTCGGGGCATCTAATGAAGTGGTATCAGGTACATTTTTTATTTACTTAGATTTTTTCTAATGTCTTTATTGATACGGTTTCTACACATTCCTTTATTTCTGAGTTTTTTTGGTAAATTGAAAATATCACCTCAAAAAACAAGACCAGAATATATTGTCAATACACTAGGGGGAAATGTTATAGAAAAAAATGCATTTATGAATCTTCATACTGTTATCTGTGGAAAGAAATTACCTAAAAACCTTGTTGTTTTTCCCTTAGTATAGTTTGATGTCATTATGGGCATGGATTGGCTTTCTGTTTATCATGATAAGATTAATTTTAGAGAAAAATATATTTATTTTTCAGAAATATTTTTAGTTTGTATATGAGAAGGAACCCATATAATTGATAACATATTAGGAAGATGAGAAACTATTGAAAGATAAAAATGAAAGTTATCTTGCTCATATTATTGAAAATAAGGGAACTTTTCAGATTAATGATGTGCCGGTGGTAAATGAATACCTTGATGTTTTTCTGAATGAGTTACCCTATGTTATACCTCATCAGGAATTTGAATTCACAATTGAGTTGGTTCTTTATGTTAAGCCAATTTCAAATCCCTCTTATCGAATGGCTCAAATGGAACTTCTTGAATTGAAAAATAAGTTACAGGAGTTGCTTGATAAAGACTTCATTCTTCCTAGAACTTCAACATGGGGAGATCATATTTTGTTTGTTAAAAAGAATTATGGTTCCATGAGACTTTTCATTGATTATAGAGCTTTGAATAACATTACTGTTAATAATAAGTATCCTTTGCCTTGCATCGATGAATTTTTTGTTCAGATCCAGGGAGATCAGTATTTTTCCATGATCAACTTGAGATTAGGGTACCATTAGCTAAAAGTGAAGGAGGACGACATTCCAAAAACATATTTTCGAACTAGATATGGTCATTGTGAATTTTTTGTTATGCTGTTTGGGTTAACTAATTCACCTACTGTATTCATGGATATTATGAATAGAATATTTCATGAGTTCTTGGATAAGTTTGGGGTTGTGTTTATTGATGAAATTATGGTATATTCTAAAAGTAAATAAGAGAATGAAAAAAATATAAGGGCTGTTTTACAAAACATAAATGAAAATAATCTGTATGGAAAATTCAGAAAGTGTGAATTATGGTTGCAAAAAATTTCTTTCCTTGGTCACATTATTTCTAAAGATGGTATAACTATTGATCCTACTAAAATTAAAGTTGTTGAAGAATGTCCAAGACCCAAAAATATAACTGATATCCACAGTTTTATTGGTTTAACAGGATATTATCGGAGGTTTTTTGAAAACTTTACATGATTATCTCGTACATTGACTAAGTTAACGTGAAAAAAAGTTAAATTCATATGGATAAAATAATGCGATGATTATTTTCTAGAATAGAAAAGAATATTAGTGATTGCTCTAGTTCTGACTCAACCTTCTAGAAATAACGAGTTCATCATTTATAGTGATGCTTTATTAAAGGGACTTGGTTGTGTTATGATGTAGAATGATCAGGTAATTGGTTATGCTTCAAAAAAACCAAAACCACATGAGTTAAATTTTTCCACATATGATTTGGGATTAGTAGCTATGTTTTTTTGCTTTAAAAATTTGGTTGTATCACTTATACAGTGCCAAATGTGAAATATATACTGATAAAAAAGTATGAATTATATATTCAATCAAAAGAAATTATACATGAGTTAGATAAGATGGCTTGAATTGATAAAAGATTATGATTACATGATAAATTTCCATCTTAGAAAATAAAACAAAGTGAAAAATTCCATGAGTTGAAAACATCACGCATCATTAACTATGTTATGGCTGGAACATGACCCTTTGATTAATGATTTAATGAATTTTGTCTTGGAAGATATTGGTGCAGAACATTTCTCTATTTTTTTCAGGTTTTAGTGTATTCATCTTTGTCAGACAGAATTAAGAAGGTGCAGAAGGAATATAAGGAGTTATAGAAAGAGATAGAATTGGTTAAAATGGGTAAGTTTCTAAAATTTAACATTGATAAATATTGTGTTCTATTATTTGGAAAAAGATTATGTGTGCCTTGCGATTATCAACTGAAGAAATATTTACTATGCGAAGCTCATAGTTCTCCATTTTCAGTTCACCCTAGCAGCACAAAGATTTAAAGAGTCCTTCAGGAGAAATACTAGTGGTATGGAATGAAAATAGATATTACAGATTTTACCATGATATGTTTGACACGTTAACATGTTAAAACAAAGTGCCAGTTACTGAAGGGGATGCTTCAGCTTTTACCAGTGCCAAAGTGGAAATGGGAAAATATATCCATGGACTTATTTATGGGACTACCAAATACTTCTTGAAGTAATAATTCAATCTAAGTTATTATTGATCGAATGACTAAATATTATCATTTCCTTCCTATTTGAGATACTATGTATTTGGATCATATTTCTCAACTGTACCTCAAATATATTTTTAGGTTACATGAAGTTTCTATTTCCATTGTATCTTAGCATGGTTTCTAGTTCACTTTTAACTTTTGTAAAGTCCTTCAGAATTCATTGGGAACATAATTAAATTTTAGTATAACTTTTTATCCTTAATTAGATGGGTAGTCAGAACGAACAATTAATAATTTGGAGGATATGCTTCGAGCTTGTCCAACGGACTACCGAGGAAGTTGGGATCATCATATATCTTTAGTTGAATTTTCTTATAATAAAAATTTTCATTCCAGTATACAAATGGAACATTTTGAGGAATTATATGGGAAGGGGTGTCGAACTCCAGCTTTTTGGGATGAAGTTGGGAAAATGAGGTTTATGGGACCAAAATTAGTGGATGAAATGGCTGAGAAAGTGTAACACCCGAGATTTTTATAAGAAATGTTTTGTTTTTATGTTATATACATCATCAAAGGAATATTTCACTACACACAACACTATCTTGTCTTGATTTACACGCAATCGCGACCTTCCTTGATAGCTTGCGTTGTACACAATACTGAGTTTCACTAACCAACGATATGCTATTAAAATATTATTAAAAATAGCCATTATGAAAAGTAATACTCACTTTTTAAAATTTTAAAAATTTTATCTTTCAAAATGGACTGAATTTTTGGATTCGGAATATCGAAATTATCCTAGGGTGAATTTTTGGTATTTTTCTAAAAACTTTCAATTTCTGATGAATAGTGAAAACACTGGGTTACTATTTAAGAACCGACATTTTATTTAAATAATTATTTATATTATTTAAATTTATTTTAGGTAAAAATTGATACATAATACCTATATAAGTTCAAAGTAATTCATTGGAGTCATTTTATAATAATTTTAGACATATAAAAAGTTTATTGAACTTTTCACCGTCTTTTACCCACCTCTTAGGAGAATTTGCAAATTTACATAAAACTTAATTTTACTTCTTTTGTGAATGAAATTTCAAAAATCTGAGAGACACGGTTGATGTCAGTAAGTAAAATGTGGTTCAATGAGATGAAAGTATTTTTTGGTGAATAGTAACTTTTTACTTTTATTTACCACGGTTAAAAGTAAATAGTGTAATTAAGGGTAAAAATGATATTATTATTACCCAAACACATGTACTAATTCTATTGGATAAGTTTAATTTGACAAAAAGAAACCTTAGTAATAAAATATGACCATTTAGGTCCACTTGGATTAGATTAGGATATTTATTATTATTTTATTTAAAGAAGAGTTAAAATAGTTAAAATCAAAGTTTAATAACTAAAACATTTTTAATATAGGGTTATACATAAGATAAATTAGACTATAAATATTCATTAGAAAGATAAAATATTTCCTAAATAATGGTATTTTATTTATAATTTTAAGACATTAAATAATGTAATTTATTTGTGACACAATGATGATGCAGTAATTACCTTATTAATGAAATATTAACATAATTGATGTTATAAGTACCCAAATAAATGTAATTTGAGACTTTTTAAGAATTAAACTAATTTTATTGGTTAATATGACATATTATTATTGATTTAATTAACTTTTTAGAACTAATAATGCTGTTATGAGTTTCACAAAAATGAATTACCAAATAGTGTCAAAATTGACATAAAATAGTTTCTAAAACAAATATTATATTTTTAATTGTTATTTTATTCCTAAAAATATACAGTTTGGAAAAATGACTTAGATAAGGTTATATATATTAATAATGAACCACTTGGAGTTAGTTTGGCTTGTTTAAGTAAGTTTATTAAACTTATAGTGTAAGAAAACAAGAAGACATGGTAAAAGTAAAATTATTTAACTTAAAGTTAAATCGAAATGATAAGGTTAAAATAGTAACCTAAACTTGTCCAAATTCTATTGTATGAGAGGATTTTGACCCATCCCCATGTTAGCTTTGAAATAAATCAATTTTAAGCTATTAAAAACCGAATATGACTTTATAATAAAATAATATTTTTAGTTTTTCAAAGGTGCCCCTCTCCGGCCTTATAAAAGGGCACCTCCTCCCTCTCCTCCTCACACCACTTTGAGCCATCAAGCTCGGCCAAACCCTGCCAAATTATCTTCTACACTTCCCTAGAAACATTCTAGAGGTCCTGGTCTTCCTCAAATACCAACTCTAGTGCCCTACGAGGAGGTTAAGAAGAGGCGCGTCAAAGAAGAGGTAATATCCATTTCCGATCCTTTCCAGTTTATTTCTTCTTATAATTCCTCTTATTTAGTTGTTTCATTATGATGTAATAACATCAGTATCAATAATATAATGATATGTTATTATAAATATGAAACAACCCTATTTCACCTTATATCCATCCTACGGAAAATGAAATCACTGTGCGTGCGTACGTACGGAATACCGTCTCCACGCTGTGGTGTAATCTGTTTTCCACCACCACATTACTTGGATGGGTATAATGGTGTAAAGAATAACTATATATGATTATTTTAAAGTGATATTTATCCTTAAATAGTATACATACACATCAATACAATTCCACGATCATGAGAACGATATCATCACTCGTGCGTACGTACGGCCTACCGCCTCCACGATGTGATGCGACTCGTTCTACATGATCTTCATTACATAATGATTATATAAATGAATTAAATGAATAAATATGATATATATTACACTAATATCATTCTGGAAATGAGGTATCTATAACCTAAAAAGAATAATAAGAATTTATTCGACAAAAAACACATAAGAACAAAAAGCAATAAACACTCGAATAACAAGTAGCAATGAAATATTACTAATAAGAAGCTAAGAATATGACCATATATGATATCATAACAATGGGTAAGATTATTTAATAATTCAATAACATTATTTAAATCATTATACAGTAGGTTAGGACACGTACAAAGTAAATCAGACCTAAGGTAAGGGAAAATATCACAATCTCATTTTTATCTGAGATTGTTTATACTTTGGTATTTACTGGGATGTATTTATCATCCACATCCATGTTTCCTCAATATGTAATATTATTTTTATCCTCATACAATTTTTTAAATCAAATTTTACCTATTGGTGAATTTTTAGTAAAATATATGAACAGAATCTTTTGTCGTTTGCAGTACGAGGTACTTTTTGACTTTTTCGGCCAAATAAGAGCAGAATGTTTTTTTAACTTATACGACATGAATAGATTCATAGAACATTACTTCCATGAAGATTTTTTTACAAGTTTTCAATTTTATTTTTAATCAACTTCTTTTAGTTTAAAATTGTATGACATTTTAAGAAAGGATAAATGTTTTTGAAGTAGAAAGGATATTTTCCTCAAGAATGGAGTTCAAGTGTTTTATCAAAATTATTTTCCATTTAAGATAATATGGGGTTTTGTTTCTATCCCTATTTTTACATTGATTTGTTTATGTTATGATGGAATTATTTTTATGATTTCCTTTTATTTTATATGGATTATTTTATGATGGCATGACGTTTAAGAATCCCATTTTTATTACATGGGTTATGCTATGATGTATGATTTATGATCTTGTGGAACACAGAAGAATGGTATCATTATGAGATGGGTGGGACCTATATATCCCTCCAATACATTGGGTAAAGATTTATATCTCATTATATAGACATGGATGGAACGGAAAGTTAAACCAGTTCAGTGATACATGACTGGAATGAGGAGTGAACTCGGTTCAGAAATGGACTTTGTCCGCTAAGATAGTCTTGGAAATGAGTCTTGACTTATAAGAAATGATTTTCTATGATTATGTGTGTATGCCACAAAGTTTCATGTCTTATTTTATGATTATTGGGATTTCATTTCACTAATACGATTTATCCTATGTTATGAAATTATGATCTCTTTTTCAGGTTAAGATTTCCAAAATGTTATGTTCTTATGAAAATGTTGTGATTGATATTTCTTTTGTTTACCCTTACTGAGCATTTGAGCTCACCCTTTTGTATGTTTTCTTTTCCCTAGTTCAGGAAGAAGGGTATTAAGTAAGATATGCCAAAAGTTACTCTAGATATGATAAAATAAAAGGGAGATAGTGTAGATGATTTTTGAACCAGTTGTTTATGTTTCCCAGTTTCTAAAGACACTATACCTATACGGTCCTTTCATGGTTTTGTTATATGTTGTAATAAGTGTGCTTCAATTTTGAAGTAATAACAATGTATGTAAATAATGGGTCGTTATAGTTGGTATCAGAGGAAAGGTATAGTCAACCTTTAGAAACTAGGATGTGAAAGCCTTAGTAAGAACTCTTAGGATATATCTAAGCATAGAACACAATCTTAGTGTTTTAGAAATGGCCATGAACAACCTATGATAAGACCTTAAGTGTGCAATTTTATTGTTGATTATGTGGTTTTCCTATTATAATTAGTGTTGCTCACACTATTCTTCTTGGTTTTAGTCAATGGATAGAACCTGAAGGAACCGTGTTAATGTGGAATGCGATGGGAAATGCAATGATTGTACCCCTGAGAAACCAAACGTTATGGGAGTTGGAATGAAAAATCTTGTATCCATGTTCACACAACTTTCTCAAGCTATGAATCATGCAGGACTTCCAAAAAATCAAATGAAGGAGTAAAATTCTGTTGAATCCATCATGAGGCAGCGTCCACCCTCATTCAGTGGGTCTACTGATCTATTAGTGGTTAAATAGTGGATCAGTACCTCTAAAAAGATATTTTCAGTTCTTCAATGTTCTAAACATGATAAAGTCATCTTAGCAGTATATCGTTTGGAAGGTGAAACTGATCAATGGTGGAATATTATCAAGAATACAAGGCCAAGAGATGAAATTGAGTCCATGGAATGGGACGAGTTCAAGAACTTATTTTTCAATAAGTACTTCCCTCGTATTCTTCGAAAAAAGATGGAGAAGGAGTTTATTGAACTGAAACAAAAGGATGATGAATCTGTTGGTACCTACGAAGAAAATTTTATGAGACTTGCAAGGTATGCTTCCGGAATTGTTATTCAACCTGAGAGTAAGATCGATCGATTCTTTAGTGAATTAAAACCAAGTCTTCGAAGGTCGTTATCCATAAGGGACTTCAATAGCTATGAGGAAATCGTTCGATGTGCTCTCAAGGTTGAGATAGATATTGGAGGAACCCATTAGTCATATGCGTTTGATAAGAAGAGGAAAATGGAATTCAAAGGAAAATATAAAGAGCACACTGAAAAGAAGATGAGTTTTCCCTTATGCTCAAAGTGTGGAAAGAAACATGGAGGGAGTAATCTTAAAGGGACAAGTAAATGTTTGAAATGTGGAAAGTAAGGTCATCAGGCATTTGAATGCCGTAATGACGGGAATAAGATGTCTAGTGATGAGAACAAAGAAAAGGCTACACAGAGTGCACCTCCTACACTTCAATGTTACAAGTGCAAGGAGATGAGGCATTATGTTAATAAATTCCATAATCCAAGGGTTGTTGATGATGATTGATGTCAACAAACTCTTAAGGCTAAATACAAAGTAATGTCACATGCAATTTCTATCAGCGATGTGGAGTATGATAACAAAGTGGTGAAAGGTACACTTACCATCCACTCTAAAGTAGAAAATGTTTTATTTGATTTTGGATCCACCCACTCTTTTATTTATGAAGAATTTTCTAAGTGTATCGTCGTATTACCTCAAAAATTAGATATTGAGTTAGCTGTGACAACCCCTAATGGAACAACAATTGCATCAAAAGTTTATAATTATTCTTCGATTGATGTTTGTGGGAAAGTGATTCCTGAAAATCCCGTGATCCTTCATATAGTAGAATTTGATGTGATTCTTGGCATGGATTGGATCTCTTTATATGGAGCTCATATCAATTTCCAAAAAGGGAAGTCACATTTCATATTCCAGATCAATCTATGATCGTCTATCAATGCAAGGATGAACATAACCATCCAGTGGAAATTTCTTCCATCTTATGGGTCTTGATTCCACTAAATGAAGGTTATTTATCTCAAATGTTTGGATAGAAACTCACAATTAATAATATGACCATTGTATGGAAGTTTGATGATGTCTTTCTAGAAGAATTTCCTGTTCTTCCACCAAATCATGAAGTTGAGTTTTTAATTGAACTCATACTGGGTGCTATGCCTATTTCAAAGAAACCTTATAGAATGGACCCAATTGAGTTGCAGGAATTGAAGAAGCAACTCCAAGAGAATCTTGATAAATGATTCATACGCCCTAGTGCTTCACCTTGGGGAGCACCTATTCTGTTTGTTAAGAAGAATTATGGATCAATGAGACTCTGCATTGATTATCGAGAACTTAACAAGATCACTATCAAGAACAAATATCCTCTCCCGTGCATTGATGACTTATTTGACCAACTACGCGGAGCTTAATAATTTTCTAATATTGATCTTCGTTCAGGGTATCATCAATTAAGGGTCAAAAAAGAGGATATACAAAAGACTAATTTTCGTACAAGGTATTGACACTATGAATTTATAGTAATGCCATTTGGTCTTATTAATGCCCCTGCTATCTTCATGGATCTAATGAATAGAGTCTTTAGAGACTATCTTGATCAGTTTGTGGTAGTCTTTATAGACGATATTCTTGTATATTCAAAGAAAAAGGAAGAACATGAAGATCACTTGATAATTTTATTAAAGACCCTAAGAAAGGAGAAGCTTTATGCCAAATTTAACAAGTTTGAATTTTGGATTCAAAAAGTTTCATTTTTGGGTCACATAATCTCAAAAGAGGGGATATATGTTGATCCAGAAAAAATAGAGGTTATCAAAAGATGGTCAAGACCACCAACAATAACCGAGATCCGATGTTTTCTTGGTTTGGCTGGATATTATCGACGTTTTGTGAAATATTTTTCACGATTATCTAATCCACTCACCAGGTTGACTCAAAAAGGAGTTAAGTTCGTGTGGACAGAGTAATGTGAAGAGAATTTCAAGGAGTTGAAAAGAAGGTTATCCAGTGCACCTGTGCTCACACTGCCTTGTAGTGGAGAAAGGTTTGTGATCTACAGTGATGAATCTAAGAAGGTATTGGGGTGTGTTCTCATGCAAAATGATATGGTAATAGCTTATGACTCACAATAGTTGAAAATCCATGAGAAAAATTACCCAACTCATGATTTGGAGTTAGCTGCGGTAATATTTGCATTAAAGATTTGGATGCATTATCTTTATGGTGAAAGGTGTGATATTTATACTGATCATAAAAGTTTAAAGTATATTTTCACACAAAAGGAGCAGAATATGCATCAAAGAAGATGGTTGGAGATGATTAAGGATTACGACTGCTCAATTAATTACCACCCTGGGAAAGAAAACAAGGTGGAAGACACATTAAGTCGACAAGACCATGCTAGCTTATCCATGATGAGGATCACAAAAGATCCAATATTTATGGATTTACAAAGGATAGATCTTGGAATTATAATGGAAGGGGAACAATCTTATCTTTCTCAAATTAATGTTCAACCATCTATACATGCGAAGAATAAATAGGCACAGAAAGAAGATGTAGAGTTACAAAAGAAGGTGTTAAATGTTCTTGAATTCAACCTTGATTATGATGGGATAATAAGGTTTAGGAATCGGGTTTGTGTTCCTCCCATCCCAGAATTAAAGAAGGAGCTACTGGATGAGGCTCATAGTTATTTATTCTCTATTCATCCTGGAAGCACGAAGATGTATATGGACCTGAAAGAGTACTTTTGGTGGGATGACATGAAAAGAGATGTTGCTGAATATGTCTCTCGATGCTTGGTTTGTCAGCAAGTTAAAGCTGCGAGACAAAAGTCTAAGGGGATGTTACAACCATTACCCATACCCGAATGGAAATGAGAAAACATCACTATGGAATTTTTCACTGGACTTCCTAAAACATCCAAAATCAATAATTCTATCTGGGTCATAGTTGATCGTGTTACAAAGTCGGCACACTTCATTACTATTAGAGAGGATTTCTCTCTTGATCAACTTGCCAAGATATATGTAAAGGAAGTGCTAAGATTTCATGGATTACCACATTCCATTATATCTGATTGGGATTAGAGGTTTACCTCAAAGATTTGGTGAAGTATTCAACATACTCTGGATACAGAGTTGAGTTTCAGCACTGCTTATCATCCTCAGACAGACGGTCAGTCTGAGAGGACAATTCAAACTCTAGAAGACATGTTGAGAGATTACTCTATGGATTTCAAAGGTGGCTGGGATCAACACCTACCATTGGTGGAATTTTCTTATAATAATAGATTTCACTCCAGTATTCAGATGGCTCCTTATGAATCTCTCTATAGAAAGAAATGCCGAACTCCAACTTGTTGGGATGAAGTTGGGGAAAGAAATCTATTAGGACCTGATCTTGTTGATGAGATGATAGAAAAGGTCCGATCTATCCAACAACACATAAGAGCAGCTCAAAGTCGACAAAAAAGTTATGCCGATAACTGAAGAAAATACCTAGAGTTTGAAGTGGGTGATAAAGTGTTCTTACGAATATCTCCTTGGAAGAGAGTAATGAGATTTGGAAAGAAGGGCAAGCTGAGCCCTAGGTATATTGGTCCTTTTGAAATAATGAATCTTGTTGGGAAGGTAGATTACCGATTAGTGCTTCCACCAAATCTATCTCAAGTTCATGATGTGTTCCATGTATTTCTCCTGAGAAAGTACATACCCGATCCTTCACATGTACTCATCTCAGAAGTTGTACCGCTGGAGCAAGATCTTTTATATGAAGAACAACCGATAGAGATTCTAGATCATAGAGAAAAAGTCTTATGGAACAAGACCACTCGCTTAGTGAAAGTTTTATGGAGGAACCACCAATTAGAAGAAGGTACATGGGAGCTTGAGGATATGACGAGGGAGCGGTATCCTCATCTGTTTGTTACAAAGTGACGAATTTCGAGGGCGAAATTCATTTTAAGGGGGGTAGAATGTAACACCCAGGATTTTTATGAGAAATATTTTGTTTTTATGTTATATACATCATCAAAGGAATCTTTCACTACACACAACACTTTCTTGGATTTCTTTACACGCAATCATGACCTTCCTCGATAGCTTACATTGTACGCAATACCGAGTTTCACTAAACAACGATATGCTATTAAAATATTATTAAAACTAGCCATTATGAATAGTAATACCCACTTTTTGAAATTTTATAAATTTTATCTTTCAAAATGGACATCAATTTTGGATTCGGAATATCGAAACTAGCCTAGGGTGAATTTTTGGTATTTTTCTGAAAACTTTCAATTTCTGATGAATAGTGAAAACACTAGGTTACTATTTAAAAACCGACTTTTTATGTAAATAATTATTTATTTTATTTAAATTTATTTTTGGTCAAAATTGATACATAATACCTATATAAGTTCAAAGTAATTCATTGGAGTCATTTTATAATAATTTTAGACATAAAAATTTTATTGAACTTTTCACCGTCTTTTACCCACCTCCTAGGAGAATTTGCAAATTTACATAAAACTTAATTTTACCGCTTCTGTGAATGGAATTTCAAAAATCCGAGAGACACGGTTGATTCCAGTAAGTAAAATGTGGTTCAATGAGATGAAAATATTTTTTGGTGAATAGTAACTTTTTACTTTTATTTACCACGGTTAAAAGTAAATAGGGTAATTAAGGGTAAAAAAGATATTATTATTACCCTAACACATATCCTAATTCTATTGGATAAGTTTAATTTGACCAAAAACAACCTTAGAAATAAAATATGACCATTTAGGTCCACTTTGATTAGATTAGGACATTTATTATTATTTTATTTAATGGAGAGTTAAAATAGTTAAAATCAAAGTTTAATAACAAAAACATTTTTAATATAGGGTTTACATAAGATACATTAGACTATAAATATTAATTAGAAAGATAAAAATATTTCCTACATAATGGTATTTTATTTATAATTTTTAGACGTTAAATAATGTAATTTATTTATGACACAAAGATGATGCAGTAATTACCTTATTAATGAAATATTAACATAATTGATGTTATAAATACCCAAAATAAATGTAATTTGAGACTTTTTAATAATTAAACTAATTTTATAGGTTAATATTACATATTATTATTTATTTAATTAACTTTTTTCAAACTAATAATGCTATTATGATTTTCACAAAAATCAATTACCAAATAGTGTCAAAATTGAAGAAAAAATTGTTTTTAAAACAAATATTATATTATTAATTGTTATTTTATTCTTAAAAATATACGGTTCGGCCAAATGACATAAATAAGGTTATATATATTAATAATGAACCACTTGGGGTTCGTTTGGCTTGTTATAGTAAGTTTATTAACCTTATAGTATAAGAAAACAAGAAGACATGGTAAAAGTAAAATTATTTAACTTAAAGTTAAATCTAAATGATAAGGTTAAAATAGTAACCTAAACTTGTCCAAATTATATTGGATGAGAGTATTTCGACCCATACCCACCTTAGCTTCTAAATAAATTAATTATGAGATATTAAAAACCGAATATGACTTTATAATAAAATAATATTTTTAGTTTTTTCAAAGGTGCCCCTCTCCTCCCTTATAAAATGGCACATCCTCCCTCTCCTCCTCACACCACTTTGAGCCATAAAGCTAGGAAAAAACCTACCATATTATCTTCTCCACTTTCCTAGAAACATTCAAGAGTTCCTGGTCTTCTTCAAAGACCAACACTAGTGCCCTAAGAATAGGTTAAGAAGATGCGCGTCAAAGAAGAGGTAATATCCCTTACCGATCCTTTCCAGTTTATTTCTTCTATATACTTCCTCTTCTTTAGTTGTTTCATTATGAAGTAATAACATCAGTATCAATAATATATTTATATGTTATTATAAATATGAAACAACCCTATTTCACCTTCTATCCATCCTACGGAAAATGAAATCACCGCGCGTGCGTACGTACGGAATACCGTCTCCATGCCGTGGTGTAATCTGTTTTCCACCACCACCTTACTTGGATGAGTATAATGGTGTAAAGAATAACTATATATAATTATTTTAAAGTGATATTGATCCTGAAATAGTATACATACACTTCAATACAATTCAATGATCATGAGAACGATATCATCGCTCATGCGTACGTACGGCCTACCGTCTCCACGATGTGATGCGACTCATTCTACATGATCTTCATTGCATAATGATTATATAAATTAATTAAATGAATAAATATGATATATATTACACTAATATAATTATGGAAATGAGGTATCTATAACCTAAAAATAAGAATAAGAATTTATTCGACAAAAAACGCATAAGAACAAAAAGCAATAAACACCCGAATAACAAGTAGAAATGAAATATTACTAATAAGAAGCTAAGAATATAACCATATATGATATCATAAAAATGTGTATGATTCTATAATAAGTCAATAACATTATTTAAATCATTATACAAGAGGTTCGGAAACGTACAAAGCAAATCGGACCTAAGGTAAGGGAAAATCTCACAATCTCATTTTTATCTGAGATTATTTATACTTTGCTATTTACTGGGGTGTATTTATCATCCAAATCCATGTTTCCTCAATATGTAATATTATTTTTATCCTCCTAAAATTTTTTAAATCAAATTTTACCTATTGGTGATTTTTTTGTAAAATATTTGAATGGAATATTTTATCGTTTGTAGTACGTGGTACTTTTTGACTTTTTCGGCCAAATAAGAGAAGAATGTTTTTTTAACTTATACGGCATGAATGGATTCATAGAACATTATTTCCATGAAAATTAATTTACAAGTTTTCAATTTTATTTTTAATCAACTTCTTTTAGTTTAAAATTGTATGACATTTTAAGAAAGGAAAAATGTTTTTGAAGTAGAAAGGTTATTTTCCTCAAGAATGGAGTTCAAGTGTTTTATCAAAATTATATTCCATCTAAGATAATATGGGGTTATGTTTCTATCCCTATTTTTACATTTATTTTTTTATGTTATTATGGAATTATTTTTATGATGTCCTTTTATCTTATATGGATTATGTTATGATGGCATGACGTTTAAGAATCCCATTTTTATTAAATGGGTTATGCTATGATGTATGATTTATGATCTTGTGGAACACATAAGAATGGTATCATTATGAGATGGGTGAGACCTATATCTCCCTCCAAAGAATTGGGTAAAGATTTATATCTCATGATATAGACATGGCTGGAACAGAAAGTTAAACCAGTTCAGTGATACAGGATTGGAATGAGGAGTGAACTCGGTTCAGAAATGGACTTTGTCTGCTAAGATAGTCTTGGCAACGAGTCTTGAATAATAAGAAATGATTTTATATGATTAGGTGTGTATGCCAAAAAGTTTCATGTCTTATGTTATGATTATTGTGATTACATTTCACTAATATGATTTATCCCATGTTATGAAATTATGATCTCTTTTACCGGTTAAGATTTCCAAAATGTTATGTTCTTATGAATATGTTGTGATTGATATTTCCTTTGTTTACCCTTGCAGAGCATTTGAGCTCACCCTTTTGTATGTTTTCTTTTCCCCAAGTCAGGAAGAAGGGTATTAAGTAATATATACCCAAAGGGACTCTAGATATGATAAAATAAAAGGGAGATAGTGTAGATGATTTATGAACTAGTTGTTTATGTTTCCCAGTTTCTAAAGACAATATACCTATACGGTCCTTTCATGGTTTTGTTATATGTTGTAATGAGTGTGCTTAAATTTTGAAGTAATAACAATGTATGTAAATAATGGGTCATTATAGATAGTGAAGATGATCCAAAAACACATGAGAATAGCTCAGAGCAGGTAGAAAAGTTATGCAGATAACACGAGGAAATACTTTTCATTTGAGGTTGGTGATCATGTTTTTCTTAGAATCTCACTATGGAAAAGTGTTATGCATTTTGGTAAGAAAGGAAAGCTAAGTACATGGTTCATTGGACCTTATAAAATCTTGGAGAAAGTTGGACCAGTTGCTTATTGAGTAGATTTTACTCTGAGTTTATCTCACGTACACAATGTTTTTCATATTTTGATGTGGAGAAATTATGTGCCAGATTCATCTCATATTTTGAACCCAAAAGTAGTTCAGCTGTAAGATAACCTTTCTTATGAAGAGAAACCTATTCAGATTCTTGACTGAAGAGAAAAAGTATTATGGAATAAGGTAATCCACAAGGTAAAAGGTTTTTTTTGGAGAAACCACATGGTTGAAGAAGCAACATGAGAATTTGAAAATTTTATGAGGGAAATGTAACCTCACTTGTTTAATAAGAAAATAAAATTACAATGACCCAATATTTCAGAAGGTGGGGATAATGTAACACCTGAAGGTTTTAAAAATAAATTTAAATAAATTAAACAATGAGTCTCTACATAATGAAACTTTGTTTTAAGAATATAGTTATTAAATATTTGTTAAATATAATTTTATCGCTTCTATGATTTTAATTTTGAAAAATGGACATACACAGTTGTGATCAGTAAGTTATTTGTAGTCTGATAGGACAAACTTAATTTTTGGTGAATAGTAACCTACCCTTATAAATAGTAATGTTTCCATTATGAATAGTAATTTGAGAAAATAAATATTAAACTCACTAATGAATGTATTTATAATAATCTATGATACCTTGATTAATTTTTCAAGGTGTTATAAAATCAATTATAGTTTTAAAATTGATATTTTTGGAACAAATTATGATTTTATTTAAAAATTAATTTTATCACATTTATAAGATTATTTTGATAAAATGGACTTCACATTTTTAATTCTAAACATTAAAAAAATGTTTAGGGTGATTTTTTGTTATTTTTCTAAAATAATCGAATTTTTGATGAATAGTGAAATACGATAATTAACTGTATATTTACTGTATATATACATTATATGTTAAATACACTATTCATAGAATAATGGATGATATAATCACCCTTGGTTTGAACTCATATGATCTCTTTACTTTTTTGGGTCACATTAATTAATACTATTGATAGTCTTGAGCAAAAATATTAAACTAATGATTAAAATAATGGAAACCCCTCCTCTCCTCCACTATAAATACCACTCTCAGCCCCCTCTTCCTCTCACAACTCTCTAGCTCTGAGAATTGTCTAAATTCTACCCAATCCCATTACTAAGTCTCTTCCCCACGTCCAAGACCTATTGGTCTCACCAAAAGGCCAAAACCAAAGTCCTTAAAGAGAATCTCAAAGAGAAGAGATCAAGAGGTAAAAATCCTCTTTCAT
Source organism: Viscum album (assembly GCA_963277665.1). Taxonomy (NCBI): domain Eukaryota; kingdom Viridiplantae; phylum Streptophyta; class Magnoliopsida; order Santalales; family Viscaceae; genus Viscum; species Viscum album. The sequence goes on along the minus strand of OY728139.1, from coordinate 530,139,225 downwards.
TTTCTTTTGTTTTCTTTTAAATAATTTTATTTTCTTATAGTCCCTTCATCTCACCTTATACAGGAGGGATGAATGATCCATTATTATATATATTCTGGATTTTTATCATGTTTATGGAAAAATTAATCATCATTATTTCTCTCTTTTTCTTCTTATTCAAAAAATAAAAACACCGTCTATGATGTGTCGATTTACCGACATCGTGGATGATGTGTATTCAATTTCCTTTACTTACTTAAAATATAGTTGTAAAACCATTTTAATGGTTGAAACATATTTGAATGTTTATTATATTACCTCTCTTATGTTTTTTAATTAAATTATATGCAAAATATTAAAGGTATATAATGAAATAAGTCCGTGATTATCGAAGAACCACCAAAATGATCTAAGAAAACATTACTAATGATTTATCTAATTATTCACCCTCATAACATATTATAAAAATAATTTATGGAATAATTTAATATTATGGAAACATATTAACACCATTTCATTCAACTTTTTTAGTTTATCTTCCATTCGATAAGAAAATTCTTTACGAACCAACCATAGAAACCAAGTAAAAAACACACCCAAAACAATGTAAATAAGAAAATATTATTAATGAATGGGTGAAATGATGTTATAAAATGATCATATAAGGTGTTATAAACACGAATATATTTCTTTAAAATATTAATTACACTATGTAGGGTTTTGAAAATTCCGCAAGGGGGAAATCCAATTACCCCAAAAAACATGGAAAATGACCGAACCGATCCGCGTACCGGCTCCTAGCAATAGTACGCGGCCGGTTTGGCGAACCGCCCTCCCGCGGACGTTGTCATTTATGAAATGGGAGCGAAGCGCCTACGTGGGCGCGAACCAGGAAGTCCGCCAGACATCAGGCCGGTCCACCGCCGCGAACCGCGACAACCTGCCCATGCCGCCGTGAACCTCATCGTTCACGGAATAGAGGCAGATTGGTCTACCGCCACGAAGCAACCCCACTGTGACTCATCAAATATTGGTTGACCGAGTCATTTGTGGGTGGGGATTCATTCATGGCCTTTCGTAGAAATTGTCATGTGCCCCATTGATACTGCCTCTTCGTGACTCTATAAATAGTCACCGAGGGGCACCAAAAATGCTGGAGGAAGGACGGGTGAAAACCCTTGGGGAGACACTGGAGAAATCGCTCCCAGTGGTAATGTTCTGTGACCATCTGTGGACCCCATATCGTCCGCGGATGCACTCTTCCGCATAGAGGAGAAGCCAAGCCACGAACCACTTGAGGCCATTTCCTTCGCAGATAGTCCCTCCGTGGCCATATCCTTTGTAACCAACCCCCTCCGCGGACTAGTTTCGTTCAAAAAATGCAGGCAGGAACCCCTCTACGGGCGCGAAGTAGGATGAGCGCCAGCCCCTCTATAGACTCCCTTCGCAGCCATTCCCTTCGCGGCCATTTCCTTCGCATCCATCTCATCCACGAACATCCTTCGCGGACGGCCAACCTTTTTCACGGCCAAGTCCTTCGCGTCCTTCTCCTTTGTGGCCACCTCCTCTACGGAAACCCTTCGCAGACGACCAAACCACAAACCATATGTGGCCAGCTCCTACGCGACTCGCTCCTTCACGGCCAGTCCCTCATGGCTAGCTCTCCACCGCCAACTCCTACGTGACTCGCTCCTTTGCGGCCAGTCCCTCGCGACCAGCTCTCCACCACCAACTCCTACGCGGCCCGCCCCATGCGAAAAACCCCATGCACACGCTGGTCCATACCGCGAGGGCTGCGCCCCCGCACCCCGCTCAGGGTCAGTGCTGGGCTGCGGTCCCGGCCCTCCGGGCCGGTCCCTTCGCCCCCGCCACTGACCCCCATGAAAAATCGAGAGTCACACGGTGAACTTTTCAGACCGGGCCAACAATATTTTCTATTGCACCCTTATTCCACTCCAACATCTGTCCTATACATGTCTGAGTCGAGCTACTCCTCATGACTCTCCTATAACCCGATTACCTAGATCCTTTTTCTAGGTTCATCCAGAAAGGGCCGCCTTTGCGTAAGTCCCACACCAACCATTTCTAGGTCTCTCCTACCTAGTCGTCCTGACCACATGACGTTAAACTGTATGGCCATCGTCCTATCGATAAGACATTAAACTATACAGAAATAGTCCTATCTACATGACTTTAAACTGTATTATTCCCTATGTTCCAAATGCAGGATGCCCCTTGCTCCAAATAAGAGATTCCTTATGCTCCAAGCGTAAGATGCCTAATGCCATGATCATAGTGGCGTACCTTCAGGAGCATTGTAATCTATTCAAACATTCCATCACTTTGCCTCACGCTTTACGTGTCCTTCATTCAGATCTTCATCCATTTCCATGTCCGAAGGGACCCCCTAACGACCTGGTCCCATGCTGCATCAGCTCACCTACCATCCTAGGCCAATGCCCCGGAAGACTTTTGACAACACTTTGAGTCAGGTCCTGTGTTTCGAACACGGTCAGCAGTCGAACCTCATTTGTTTTTCCTCATTTCAGGCTAACGTGATATGGATGTTGTGTTTCGAACATGGTCAGCAGTTATCCTCCATCACCATGCCACCCTCATTTCATTCTGAATATTGGTAATGTAATTCACACTTTTCATCTCTCTTTGTTCAGACTGATTCCAACACCCTTGGCATTATCCCGCTTGTGCACTTGCGCATAGGCATTGGCCCCCATTATATTCCTCAACACACCAATGGGTTGTGATTCCCTCATGGACAGACATGAGGAAGGCACCCTAGTCATCCACCACGGAGTAAGCCCCAACTTTATGGGCCGCCTCTATGCATAAGCCCCACTCCACTTCCCACAGATGCACCTTTTGCGACGTGATCATCTGGTCCCTGCTGCCTCTTGTTTTTCACACTGAGCATGAATCACGTGGTCTTAGAGTAAGCATCGACCATGAAATCCTCTTATGGTCCTCCTCAAAGTGTTAGCCCCAATCCATTACTATGGGCCTCCTCAGAGTGTAATCCCCAATCTAATGTGAAATACGAGGACTTTGATCCATGTCAAGGCATGGTATGTAGGAATCCTCCCCGAGGTTCAATCCCGATCACCATCAGACCCCCGATCCCACATTCACGTCGGCTCTATGACACTCTTATTCGAACTACATAGACTTTGATCCCTGTTTGCCAGGCAGGGTACGTAGGAAGCCTCCCTGAGGTTCAATCCCAACAACCGGACGATCTGACTATCTTCACATCGGTTCACCACGCCACTCCTAGTTCCACCTCAATGATTCCAGACTCCTCGGGGTCATTAATTCAACGGGGGATGGTAAACCTCGGGCGTAAATGATTTCGAAACCCTGCATCCAACTGACCATTGCCAACCAGGAGTAATCCATGGATATTATGCTTGGGTATAAACCAAAGATTTGCAAACATATGAATACATCATAAATCTATAAGAGAGTCCTGGAACATGCAATAATTCCCCCCAAAAGGGTGAGATGAACCCAAATTCCCATCCTCTCGACCAATGTGAGTTCTTAAGCATCGCTGGTCAAACCACCCAGCGAACGCTTGCCTTTGGAAAGAAGGTCCACATATCGTCGGATACAGAACTGTTGGGCATTTCGAAACCGATCTGAAACACACTATTTTAAACATTATACATGAGGGTTAAACACATTTTAAGTAAGACAAACCCGTGGTAAGGGAATTATTAACCCAATTTTCATTCTTTGGGTTAACCTTATACTTCATTGGTTATATGGTAATAAGCATATTTATGTAATGATTTTTTGTTTATATTATGTTTTATTGTGTGGTTTTACATTTTATACACAAAATCATTTCGTTTTATCGATTCTCACATAAATTATATTATATTTGTAAACGAATTTACTTCAAAAATTCTCTTTTAAAATTCTATTTTATGAAATTCAAAATCAATGTTTTTATTAAATTATTCATATTTTATGATTATGTAATGGTTCTTGGGAATTATTTATTATGAAGGGTGGGAACTATATCTTCCTCTAATGCATTGGGTATGTGTAAGTTAGATGTCGGCTGTATGGTAACTCCAAGTGTAAGTGCGATGGTTACACCATAAGGTAGCCGTGAGAGTTATATTATAAGGTATCCATGAGGGTTACCAATCATATGGTAACTGCGAGGGTTACAATATAAGAAATAAATTCCCCAATATACCCTTATGATTTTATATATTTTCTCTAATGTTTTACAGATATATCATGCTTCACAAAGTAAGTATATTTGGGTTATAACTATGTCTTTATGAAAATGATTTCATATGTTTATAAGTATTCATGGATTAATGGTTTATTTCCTTATTTTTATACCACTTAATGATATTTTTATGCTAATACCATGTTTTTAAATGTTTTTTCATAGGTTATAAAGATGTGTAAGAGAAATAAGGAAGTCAGTTTAAATGTTATGAAGATTTTTCAAAGAAACCATGTTGTTGTTTTGTGCTAAAAATTTTATGTTTTAGAAGATATGGATACTATTTTAATGGTACCCAATTTGTATTATTGAGGGTTGATTTGTATGATTTATTTCCTAACTTTTGAAAACAATAAACCTAAACTATCTTTGGGAATATAAAGAAGTGAAATCTAGTTGAAATAATTATATTATGTAATGTTTAAGGCTAGGTCCTTATAGATATGTTCTATGTGCATTTGTTACCAAGTTTGACTTATATGTTTATACAAATTTGGTATTAGATACAAGATGTGGAGATCACATATGAAATAAAATATAGGAACTGCATATATTTTAGAAGATTTACCAGGATGAGATAGACTTATGAGAAGCCAATAGAGCCAAACCTGTTGATGAGAATGATATTGGTTTTAAAACATTGTTATTATGTGTCATCTTTTTCCAAAAACATTATTTCTGTATCCAGACTTGATACAGATGTATTTATTCTCAAATTTGGGAATTAATGTTTTTTTTATAAATATATCATTTTTATGGTAATAAACATTTAAATATAATTTTTTATGTGTTAGATTACATAAACTGAGTAATGGAAATAGATAACAAAAATAGATCACATGACCCATACCACACCCAATTATGGAATCATTGACTAGGTCATATAAATGAAAAGAATTTAACTAAATCACACAAAGATGAATATTTGGATTATTTTGAACTAAAACCACTTGGTGTATGTTACGCATGTTTATAAGGAAAAATGACCAAATACACATTTAGTGGAAAAGGTGAATGAGCCATGGAGATTATTAAATTAGTTCACACCGATGTGTGTTGGCCATTTCCAGTTGGATCAAGGGGTGGGAAATCATACTTCATAACTTTTATTAATTTTTTAAATATTTATAGATATGTATACGTAATGGAATATAATTCATATTCATTTGATAGATTAAAGTAATATAAGAATAAAGTTGAGATTTATCTTAGTAATAATATTAAGAAACTATACTCAGACCATGGTGGATCATATCTTAATCAATAAATCATTCATTATTTAAAGGAGTTTTGGATTCTATCCCAAATCACTCCTCCTTATACACCTTAGTGTAATGGTGTAAGTGAAAGGAGGAGTCACATCTTATTCGATATTGTGAGATCAATGATGATTCATGAAAGTATTATATTATCCTTTTGGGGATACAACTTATAAAGAAAAACATACATACTAAAAAAAGAGCCAACTAATTCAATAATTGAAATTATATATTTGTTTTTGTATGGAAATAAACCAATGTTGTCACATATACAAGTGTGGGTTTGTGAAGAATTTGTTAAGACCATTTATGGAAACAAAATTTTACCTTGAGTCACTACATGTATCTTTATAGAGAATCATAAGGAAACTATATGATATTAACTATATGAACCTATAGGATATAATTTTGTGGTAAACATACATCCCACCTTTTTTGAAGGGGATAACATCTCTAAAATAGATAGTGGGAGCGAGATAAAATTTAATGAAGTGAAGGATCGAGATATAAAAGAGTTGATATAGGAACATTAAACCCATGGAAGAAGAAGTTATAGAGATCCAAGTACTGTGTAGGAGTATAAGAGAGGTTAGATAATATGAAAGATATAATTTTCTCTTCATTGAGGATGGTAACTCACTATTAGTTGATAATAATGATCTTGTAACCTACAAGGAAGCAGTAAGTGGAATAGATGTTTCCAAGTGTGAAGAAGCTATGAATTCTAAAATATATTATATATATCAATACCAAGTATAGATTTTTGTAGATCCTCATGTGGAAGTAAACCCCATTTTTTTTGTAAATTGGATTCAAGAATAAACTATTCATGGATGGAAAATTCAGTATATATAAGGAATTAATGGTTTCAAAAAGGTTAAAAAACATCAAGTTATAGACTAAGATGAAACATTTTCACTAGTTTCTATGTTTAAATCCTTCATAATTATAATTTCAATAGCATTTTACCATGAATATGATATTTGGAAAATGGTTGTTAAAACATCTTCCATTAATGGTAACCTTTAGGAAGATTTCTATATAACACAACCCGAAGGGTTTCTGACTCTAAATAATGACAACATGGTATAGAAGTTTAAAATATCCACTTAAGGATTAAAGCAAGAATCCAAGTCATAGAATATTCAAATTGTTGAATCTATAATGAAATTTGGTATCATGAAGAACAAATGTGATACTTGTGTGTATAAAAGGTTCAATGGTAGCATAATCATTTAATTAATAGTTTTTTCGATGACATACTACTTATTGGAAAAGAAATTATAGTCTTACAGTCTATTAAATCCCAGTTAAACATATTATTCTACATAAAGGAGTTAGGTTAAGTAGTATATATTATTAGGATCAAGATATGTCATGATATATTCAAGAGGATACTAAGAAAAAGTTAGAGTACATATATTGACAATCTGAAGAGATACAATATGGAACAATCTAAGAGTTGATTGTTTCTAATGTCACATAGAATTTATATTTCCAAGAAAATGTGTCATTATACAAATGAGGAAAGACAGAGGATGGGTACACATTTATGATTGGTATAATCATGTTTTATGTTCCATTTACTAAGATATATGTCACATGTGCCTTAAGTGCAATAGGAAGATATCAAGTTGACCAAAGTTACCCCCATTGGACGGTAGTCAAGACTATTATTAATTATCTGAGGTTTACTAAGGATATGTTCCCGGTCTATAGAGGAGATGAGGAACTAGTCATCAAAGTATATGAAGATGATATTTTCCAAAAAAATCAAGATGATATGAAATCAATATTAGGATACATATTCACTATAAGTAGAGTTTATATGATTTGAAAGTGGAAATAGAAATCCATGGTCATATATTATATAGTAGAGTCTAGGTTTATTGCGGATTTTGAGGTAGTTAAAGAAGCAGTTTGGACAAAGAACTTCATAAAAGAACTTGAATTGGTGCCTAACATTAATGAACCAACCAAAATTTATTATGATACTATAACAATGGTGGCTCTTATAAATGATCCAATGTCACATCAGTGGATAAATCACATACTTTGGAAGAATCATCTGTTGAGATTTTTTTCTCAAAGAGGTGATGTTACTGTGAACAAAGTCACCATGGAAGACAATGTGAAGGACACATTGACTAAAGGCTTAACACAGCAAAAACATTATCATCATGTGAGGTCTAGTGGGATAAAAGTCATAGGCACTTGGCTCTAGTCCAAGTTTGAGTATATTGGTGTCGGTGTTATAGGACCAATTATTTGTACTTTGAATTATATGTATATTCAAGGAAGTGAATATTAGTTTAACATCTTATTACATATTTTTCATTTTTATGTATGATTTTAGTGTAATAATATCCTATAGTATAAATCACAGTGATAAGGTTATAGCAGTTACACGATATGATGAGAACCTTGAAATTCCATGACGATATTCTTAAATATAATTCTACAGTCAGATAAAATTCTATCATGGGACACATAGAATATTGACAGTTAGGTGTGAGTACTCTTAAGAATATGGTACTTCTTCTCATGAAGTTCTCATTTGGTAATTTCTATGATGGGAGATTATGAGAACCAACTCGACTTTAGGAATTTTGCATGTTTTTATATCATTTGATATTCTTATCCGAGTGTGTGTGTAATGGTCCTTAAATTTAATATTATTATTAATACATTTCATAAATCATGCAATTTTTTGTATTTTGTAAACCATGATGATACAATTCATAGTGAGTTTCATATTTTGGGTGCATCATGAGTGATGTGTTAATAATTAATAATTCAAGGAAGGATTTTACCTACCATATTTATGGAAGTTGATATCTTAATCCATTGATGGAAATGGAACCATCAAATTAAATTCAATGGACATGGTGTGATAATGATTTTATTTCAGATAGTTAAATAAAGACATATCAGGAACATAGGTTGATGAAATATGTGTGAAACCTTCTTGATGAGGTATTCTGAAAAAGGGATTATATTACATGGTAAGAATTCATGTGTGGTTGTTGATGTTACAACATTAACTTCATTATCTTGGGTGATTTGACCTATTTCTAGACAGTAATATTGAACTTTATGCATGCTCGACTAAATGCTAATTAGAAACAATCCCATAGGGCCACACACTAAGTGTTTCTTTTGATCTCAATTAAATTATATTTTAATTTAATTATTGGAGTGATTATTATTCTTCTGACCGAGGAATAATTTTGATTAGGTTTTATTGATCACAAATATTAAATAAATATTTATTCATAGGTTAATTTTTTAATTATGTGAATATATAATATTTATTTTTTTATTTTTATTCATAAGGTAATTAATAATGATTTATTAATCAATAATTTATTTATTTAATTATGTGAATATTTAATAATATTTATTCACCAGAATGTGAATATAATATTTATAATATTTAAAAATTAATATTTCTTCACTAGAAAATGAATAAAATATTTATTTACGAATAAAATTTTTAATTTAATATTTATTCAGTTATTCAATAAATATGAAGGTAAGTAGACCAAAATTTTGTCCAATGATAAATATTAATTTTCAATATGGTAAAATAATATTTATCGTTGTACTAGTTAGCACACAACATAAAATAATAGCATTGTTATTATTATATGTAATGGGGCTAGATAAGGTTTATTTTATTATTTAAGGGTCGTTGTGAAATTAAATAATATTTTAACCATAACACTATCTCTATAAATAGATGGTTACATCTATTGTATAGGGTTAATTGAGAATTGAGAATGATTGTACACAATAAATTTATCTCTAAATTCCTTCTTCTCTCATCCTCACAAAAATGAGAATAATAAGATAAATTCCTTCAAGTTGAAGGAACTTAAAGCGAAAAAAACAAAAAATTAAAGATGGCTAATTTTCCACACTAGCACCTGATAATCGATTGGTGTTTTTAGGGACAAAAAGAGCATGTATGGATCCCCAATAGAGGGGTTCTATTTTGGCTCCTTACCACACAATGACTGTAATCTAAAAAGGGTTTTGAATGGAAAAAATATTCATCACATAAATATCCTAAGATGATGTAATTTTTCTTCCAATCTATTTAAATTAATTATAAATTTAATCTAAAAAAGATTATATATTGGTTCTAGGATTTTTTAAAAAATATTTAATAGGAAAATTTCATTGGTCATGACATTCACATCTTGTACAATGTGAGAATTATCCATAGAATATGACAATATCTATAATGTATTTACGCCCAAAAAGGTGATTCTGCTGTGTCCAGAACCATCAAGTGGTATCAGAGTGGTCACATTTAAATTTATAATTATTTATTTGATAGTTGATCATATATAATTGTGATTTTTTTCATTTATATATTATTAATTCATTATTCTATACTTTAATTAACATGCTTTCAACATTTTAATATTCATCATTCAAAATTCATATTTTCTTAAGGACTAATAATAGATAAAGAATTATTATAGATGCCATCAAGAGGTGACTATGATTCTTGTATATAGATTGGGTTATATTACATGTAGAAAAAGTACACACTGTATACCTAATTTAATTACACGTGGAAAAGTCATGGGATACATGAAACACTGAGTAGTTATCACATGTGGTTCATTTATTATATAATGTGTGCTAGAAAATCCAACCTAGAACAATGTTTTTGGAATACAAGGCGTGTGTCTGGAATACACATAGTGTAGTTTATATGGGTTATAAATGAAATTCTTGTTAACCATGTGATCAAATGCACAGTTTATATAATGTGAGATTGAAATTTTGGAACATTAATAAAACATACGACATGTAGTATTCATACACATTATATGAATCATTAAACCCTACATATGAAGAACACATTATGTTAATCAGTAGGTTTCACAGACACATGATAAGTGGACCCATGTCATGTATCTCATTAGTTTAGATTGTGTAATCTGGATGAGATAAATGTTGAGTCCTTAGGTGCATGTTCTAAAAACACAAAAAATGAAAAACACAAAGTTTAGATCATCGATACACATCAATTAGTCACCCAATAAAAAAAAAAAATTAAATTACATTAAAATAATTAACTGCAGCATCAAAACCAAATTACATTGTTGGAACTAGATGTTTTTGACTATGTAATAAATATTTTTATGAATTAATAACTGATTAATTAATTATTTATAATGATCTGTAATTATTTTTCATGCTTTTTATTTTACATAAATAAATTTATGATGGGTATCTCTATGAGACTTCAGATGGTCATTAAGATAAATAGAATTAACTGATCAATCAATCAATTAATTATTTAATACAAGTGAGTTTATATTAATAATAATGAATGAATTGATGTGAATTATTGTCAGTATACTTTTGTTTATTTGTTGTATGATTATGATGGATCATGAGCTTTGTCCAGACCTCTATGTGAGTTGGTTTTGTTTAATTTAATTTTATTATATGGGTTTGAAATTATTTATTTTTAAATTAAATAAGATGTCATGTGTTTCATCCCTCTATCTTTTATTATGTAGTACATATGTGTACAAGGATATTTATCTAGATGCATGGAGGTGGTTTATGACATAATTGAGATGAAACCAAGCTAAGTGATACACTTATGGATAGGATAAATTCTACAACCCATTCAAAGACCATCATAAAGAGTTTTATCCTAGTGTTATAGGTTGATTTATTATCATCTCAATAAATCAACCATTATATAATATCATGATCAGGTCATTTATTTATTTCTATCTTATATATGATTTAATTTATAAATTCAAGACTATGATCAAATAAATAAATGGACAAATATAGAAATATTAAATTTAAATAAATGGAACATGCATAAATGTTTTATCAAAGCATGGTTAATTGTTTAAGTAAAATCCCTTTAATATTAACAAGACATATAAAGGATTAAACAAATAATTCATGCATAATAAAATAAAATTCCTCAAGTTAATATTATTTCATTACACATTTCATCATTTAAACTAACATGAAACCATATTTAAAGTGTTGGTTCTGACCAGAGTCTGGTAAAATTTTTAAATATTAGGGAGACTAATATAAGATAATTGGTTGACTTAACTGAAACAATATTTAATTTAATGACCATAGTTTTTTCAATACAAATTTTTAGGTAAATGTTGAGGAAATATCAATTAGGATTTTTGTATTGGGGAGTCCACTCAACTGTTCGAGGAGATGACAGTTTGCAGTTGGAAAGACCACCCCCCTAAATACATTTTGATGATTTTCATCAATATAGTCTAGATCATAAATAAGCGAAATATGGATCCTTTCAACTAGATTTCATTTTTAAGTATACATTCCAAGTTCAATGTCGAGGGCCATTTAGAATCGATAAAATATTGGATGTCTTAATAAAATTAAAATTATTATTATGTATAACATAATTTATAATCAAGAAATGTTCTAATAACCTCCTCTTTTAGTATTATAGAGTAATAGAAAATTCTTCAACCAAAATTTCCCTATGATCAATTCTGGAGAAATATTATCTCATAATTGGAAATAAATTATAGTAATGGTTCATACACTGATGAGTTTTGTTTCTCTATGAATTTAAAACTTACGTGATAGAATCCTCACTGCAAGATCCACCTAAAAAGGAAGTGAGTGATAAAGAGTTCACTATCTATGATAAAATATTAAGTGATGCAGTTGATGTTAAAATTTCAATTCTTTCATCCATGTCTAATGAAGTCATGAAGTCACATTAAGACACGAATACATATAAAATGATCCAATATCTCTATGGTATTTACTAGAATATAGAAAGACAATAATGGTTTGATATATCCAAGGTTCTCTTATGATGAAACTTTGATAAGGTATTCTAGATAGGCCCCATGTAGGAAAAATCATTTGCTACATTGAGCGTCTAGAGGCTCTAGGGTTTAAATTTCATAAATAAATATACAACAATCTCATTATTACATCACTTACTCACAGATTCTCCATCTTTTTTTAATTTCAATATGAAAAAATATAGAAGTATCTTCGAGATCTTCTCAAATTGCTTCATTAAGTTGATAATAATTTGAAGAAAAAAAATCCTTCAATACATAAAGTAAATAAAATAAAAGTCTAAGCGATGAGTAATAAATTTAAAGATTCTTCGTAATGCCCATACAACAAGAGAAGGATCAAGGGATGTGAAAGGGAATACGATGTTTTCTATTTTTAATGTGAAAATAAGGTCCACTAGAAGCATCACCCAGGAAAAGGAGCATGGAGAATATTTATGTTGATTTGTTATCGAGTATACTTTTTCGATTTTTAAAAATTTGATATTAGATAAAGTATTTTGTGCTTATATATGTATTGAAATACAAGAACCATGTAGATTCCAAAAGATTTCCCAGGGTGAGGTAGACTTATGAGCAACCAATGGTGCTAGAATTATTGCTATAACTATTAGGGACTACCACCTAACATTACTAATAAGAATGATATTGGTTTTGAAAAATTTATATTATGTTACATATATTACCAAAAACAATATCTCTATATCCAAACTTGATACAAATGGATTTATTTTCAAAATTAGGAATAACAGTTTCTCCTTTTATAAATATATCAGTTGTTTTGTTAAGACACATTTAAATGAATGTTATGAGTTATATTACATGAACCAAGTAATGGAAATAGATAAAAAAATAGTTTACGTGAATAATAACACACCCAACTATGGTATTACTATCTAGTTCATGTAAATGAAAATAATTTTACTAAATTACAAAAATATAGATATTTGGATTATTTTGTGTAACGCCCCGACCCCAGCTGCCCAGAGTTGGTGCATTACTTCGTAACATTGGCATGATCACAAGAAAGATCAAATCTCGAAAGACCGATTGGTTTAGTAGCCTTGGAAACACTAGATATATTCATAAGTTTTACATTACATCATAAAATCAAAAACTACTACAACAACATAATGTTCCACAATCCACACTATTAACCCCTCATAAAATCCCTGCAGGTCATTCATAATTTACTTCTTCACATCCTGGGGAAAAATAAAACATAGAAAAGGGGTGAGCTCAAATGCCCAGTAAGGATAACAATATAGCGGAACATTCATAATAAGCATAAACATTTAAGGCAATGAATTACTAAAACAAAAGCCTTTTAAAATTGAACTTCAACATAGTATGGCAAAAATAAAAATGAAATAATGCCATTTACTTATTCACATGGATATTCTACTAATCGAATAATCACATGCAATATCAATAACCACTTTCATAATGTTGGAATGCATAATGCCAGACTATCATAACCACATAGCCAAGGCCTCGTGCCAAGACTACAAATAAGATTTTGTCAAGGCCTTGTGCCAAGACACTAGTTTGTCTCATGAGACCTACCGATGCATCGAGGAGCTATAGCGGGCTCCACCCGTCACTTATTAAGTCCAATGCATTCCCATATGAAAAGGTTTAAACATAACATAAACATTCGTATTAAAACTAGCATACGAAATGTCAATAATTTCACCATAAACTATGAATGGTATAAAAATAGCACATCCATAGTCAAACATATCACAAAACCTTCAATACAATATAGAAGTTTTGTATCATAATAAATCAACTTCAAATAATCTTAAAATCCATCAAAGGATGTTGACATAGATGAAATCAAAATTCTTTTTAAAGAAATATCTCCTTTCATTTTGAAACCATTTAAGATCCATATAAAATAAAACATTTTCTTTGAAAATATTCTTATAAGCTTGTAAGGAAATCTTTGAAGATTTTATAACGGCGTAAAATAACCGCACCCGCCGTATAAGTTAAAAAAAACATTCTTACCTCAATTCTATCGAAAAGGTTAAAAAGGACCTTGTTTTGAAAACGACGGAAAGATTCCTTTATAAACCTCTTATAAAAAGTCAAACAAGGGTATAAATGACTTTAACCCATATTCTTGTAAATATTAAAAATGTTTTGAAATACATTTTGAAGAAACATGGATGTGGATGATAAAGAGATCCCAGTAGATTATTACGTATAATACAACCTCGGATAATGAAGAGATTGTGAAATAACCCTTACCTTGTACTTTTCCTTGGTTGGGGTAGGTTAACCTCCTGTATAATGGTGAAATAGTTGTTATTAAATTATACAAGAATCATATATATTAATATGATATCATATATGATCTTTTAACATTGATTTGTTAATAATATCTTAGAATTATCGTCGTTTCGGGAGTTAACTTACTCATTTTCTTTTATATGTTTTGTTACATAAGCCATGGTTGTTGTATCTTATTCATATCCAGAATGATATACAGTCCTTAAACATCATTTTTAAATCATAAAATGATAATTATACTTGAATGGATACGATGGAGAATGAATCTCATCGCGTTCGTGGAGACGGTAGTCCGTACGTACGCACGAGCGACAATATCATTCTTTTGATATTAAAATAATATATAAATGGATGGTATATCATATATACAGAATCATTAACATGTTATATTTATTATTTACATGAGTTACACATCATTATTATACCCATCCAAATAATATTATATTGAATAACAATTACACCACGACGTGGAGACGGTAAGCCGTACGTACGCACGTATGGTGACATGTTATTCAAAGGGTGGATAGAATACTGAATATGATTGTACCATATTTATAATAACATCACAGTATATGTGAGATACTGGATTTATTATTTCAGAATGGTAAGAACAAAGGAAGAAGAAGTGGAAGAAGAAATGAACTTAGAAAAGGGTGGTGAAATCATTACCTCTTCTTCGGGTTCTTCCTTTTGATTTGATCAAAAGGGCTCCTTAGGTTGGCTTTCTGATCAAACTAAGGCCTCTAGGTTGTATTGAGGGATGTTGGGAGAGTATTTGGGCAGAGTTTGGCCGAACCAAAAGGCTTTGAAGGTGTGAAGAAATGAGAAGGAGGAGTGCCCTTTTATAAGAGGGGTGAGGGGCACCTTTGGAAAAGTTAGAAATATTAATTTATAATAAATTCATATTCGGTTTACAAAGGCTCCAAAGTTGACTATTAAAAGGATGATGTGGGTATAGGTCAAAAGAAACTCATCCAATAGAATTTAGACAGGTTTGGGTACTTATATTAACCTTATCTTTAAGTATTAACTCTAAGTTAATTAGTTTCACTTTTACAATGTCTCTTTGTATTTTTATATAATATGATTAATAAACTTACTATATACATCCAAGCGACCCCCAAGTGGTCCATTAATGAGGAACATATCATAATATAAGTCTCTTGGCCGAACCTTAGATTTTTAGGAATTTAATATCAATTAATAATATAATATTTGTTTTAAGAACTCTTTTATGTCAATTTTGACACTATTCAATAGTTGATTTTTGTGAAACTCCTAACAGATTGATTACTTCGAACAAAGTCAATTAAATCAATCCTAATATATCATATTATCCTAGAAAATTAGTTTAATTCATTAAAAGTTTCATATTATATTTATTTGGGTATTTATAATATCAATTATTTTAATTTTTCACTATTATAGTAATTACTGCATCATCATTGTGTCATATATAAAATAAATTATTTAATGTCTAAAAATTATAAATAAAATATCATTATGTAGGAAATCTTTTTATCTTTCTAATTAATATTTATAATCGAAAATCCAACATGTATAACCCTACGTAAAAATTGTTCTTCTAAACGATGTAAGCTTATGCCATTTTTATTTTAACTTTATTAATATAAAGTGTCCCTACCACATACAAGTGGCTCCAAGGGGTCCCCAAATTGACCCAAGGATGCCCATGGTCGGGTATGTGTCCACCAATAAGGTTAGGACACGTTTTAGGGTAATTTTGTATTATTATAATATTATTTTTTAACCCTTATTTACCGGATTTACCCTTTAACCATGGTAAATAAAATATTTACCGCAGTAATTATTCAAAATGTGTAAAAATAAAAGTTACCTATTTACACAATTTGAACATCCTGATTCCAAATATGGAATCCATTTTCCTAAATTCAAAACACAGAAGTGGCAGAAATTAATTTAAAATTAATTCCCGCTGTCAAAACAAAAAGCGTGTTTTTAAGAGATAATAACTATCAAAAGATTGACACTTGTTTATGTTCGGTTTAATTGTAAAATTATGTCCAATGATAAACATTAAATTGAATGGTAAAAATATATTCTAAATATACTTTAAAACCACTCAAATTCATAATTTATCACTATTAATTATTTTGATTAAAAAAGTTGTTTTTAATTAAAATTTAGAAATTTTCACTATTCATCAAAATATGAAAGTTATCCGAAATGTACCAAAATTTCACCCTAGGCTAATTTTGATATTCCGAATCCAAAAATGAAGTCCATTTTGAAATATAGAATATATATGATTTCAAAAAGTAGGTATTACTATTCACAACGGCTAGTTTAATTAGTTGTGGTGTGTGTTAGAACTCGAGGTTGCGTACAACACACGCTATCGCATTATTCGAAGGGAAACGTACCGTAGAAGCTTGGGGTGTTACATTCTCCCCTCCTTCAAATAATTGTGTCCTCGCAATTTCTAGGGTATTACTGCATAAAAAGACTCGGGTGGTTCTTCATCATAAGTTCCTCGGGTTCCCACGTTGCCTCTTCCATCTTATGATTTCTCCACAAAACTTTTACCAGACGCGTCGTCCGGTTTCTCAGTACTTGTTCTCTTGTATCAAGAATCCTGACGGGCTCTTCACAATAAGACAGATCCGGTTCCAGTTCTAATTCCTCATAGGTGAGTACATGCGTTGGGTCAGGCATGTATTTTCTCAATAGAGATACGTGGAACACATCGTGAACTTTGGAGAGACTTGGCGGCATTGCCAATCGGTAAGCTACAACCCCAATTCGTTCTAGAATTTCGAAAGGTCCGATGTACCTGGGACTCAATTTTCCTTTCTTACCAAAACGTATGACTCCCTTCCACGGAGATACCTTCAGGAAAACATGATCACCGACTTGAAATTCCAAATCCTTCCTTCGATTATCGGCATAGATCTTCTGCCTACTTTGAGCTGCTTTGATGTGATTTTGGATTACCTTCACCTTTTCCACCGTTTCCTCCACCAGTTCTGGGCCTACAAGTTTTCTTTCACCAACGTCATCCCAACAGGTTGGTGTACGACATCTCTTTCCGTATAATGCTTCATATGGTGCCATCTGAATACTTGAATGGAAGCTATTGTTATAGGAAAATTCTACCAGTGGTAAATATTGATCCCACATACCCTGAAAGTCAAGGGAGAAAGATCTCAACATGTCTTCTAAGGTCTGAATAGTCCGTTCTGATTGTCCATCTGTCTGAGGGTGGTAAGCAGTGCTCAAATGAAGTTCAGTATCCAGGGATTTCTGAAGACTTTTCCAAAAGCTTGAAGTAAAACGGGGATCACGATCAGAAACAATCGATAGGGGTACTCCATGAAGTCTCACAACTTCATTAATGTATAGTCTTGCTAGACGTTCCAGGGGTAGATCTTCTCTTATAGCAAGAAAATGTGCTGACTTGGTAAGACGATCAACAATAACCCATATTGCATCGTTCCTTCTAGGAGTCTTTGGTAGCCCCATGACAAAGTCCATTGTAATATTGTCCCATTTCCACTCCGGTATGGGAAGAGGTTGCATGACTCCTCCAGGCTGTTGCCTTCCAGCTTTGACTTGTTGACAAATCATACATCTTGACACAAAATCAGCAATCTCCCTCTTCATGTTGTCCCACCAAAAATGTTCCTTCAAATCTCTATACATTTTGGTGCTCCCAGGGTGTATAGAGAAATTGGAACTATGAGCGTCATCCAGCAATTCCCTTTTTAGATCAGGTATATTGGGAACACAAAGTCTCTTTCCAAATTTCAAAGTTCCATCTTCATACACAAAGTCTCTCAATCTCCCATCATTCACAGCTTTAATCTTCTTCTGAAATTCTTCATCATCGGTCTGAGAACTCTTAATCCTTTCTAGTAAAGATGGTTTGGCAACCATTTGAAAAAGCATTGATGTTTCACCTTCCCTGGTTATTCCCATGTCCATCTTCACTAGATCCATGAAAATTGGATCCCTTTCAATTCTCATCATGTTCAAAACTCCATGGTCTTTTCTGCTCAAAGCATCTGCCACCTTGTTTGCCTTCCCCGGGTGGTAGTGTATCGTACAATCATAATCCTTGAGTAATTCAAGCCATCTCCTTTGCCTCATGTTGAGTTCTTTTTGTGAGAAAATATACTTCAAACTCTTGTGATCAGTATAAATCTCACATTTTTCACCATAGAGGTAGTGCCTCCATATCTTCAAAGCAAAGATCACAGCTGCTAACTCAAGATCATGAGTAGGATAGTTTTGTTCATGAATTTTCAACTGTCGTGATGCATAGGCAATAACTCTATCATTCTGCATAAGGACACAACCAAGTCCTTTCTTTGATGCATCACTATAAATAACGAACCCATCATTCCCCGATGGTAGAGTCAATATAGGAGCATTGACTAATCTTCTCTTCAGTTCTTCGAAACATTCTTCACACTCTTTTGTCCAAACAAATTTAACCCCTTTACGTGTGAGCTTCATTAATGGGTTAGCCAATCGGGCAAAATTCTGGACGAAACGTCGATAATAACCTGCCAAACCAATAAAACTACGTACCTCAGTTATACTCGTAGGTGCTGGCCATTCTTGGATTGCCTTGGTCTTAGAAGGATCAACAGAGATTCCATCTTTAGAGACAATATGTCCAAGAAAAGAAATCTCCTGAAGCCAGAATTCACACTTGCTAAACTTTCCATATAATTCATGCCTCCTCAGAGTCTTCAAGATAATGCGCAAGTGATTTTCATGATCTTCATAGGTTTTGGATTATACCAATATATCATCAATAAATACTACCACAAATTCATCGAGATACTCCTTGAAAACTCTATTCATCAGATCCATGAATACAGAGGGTGCATTGGTCAATCCAAACGGCATTACAGTAAACTCGTAATGCCCGTACCTGGTTCGAAATGCTGTTTTCGGAATGTCTTCCTTCTTCACACACAACTGATGGTATCCAGATCGAAGGTCAATCTTTGAAAAGTATTGAGCTCCATGCAGTTGGTCAAATAAATCATCAATACGAGGTAGGGGATACTTGTTCTTTATCGTTATAGCATTGATCTCCCTGTAGTCGATACATAACCTCATAGATCCATCTTTCTTTTTAACAAAAAGAACAGGGGCTCCCCATGGAGAAACACTAGGGCGAATAAATCCCTTATTACTCAATTCCTCTAGTTGTTTCTTTAGTTCGACTAACTCTACAGTAGCCATTCTATAAGGGGTCTTCGATATAGGCCTTGATCCAGGAATCAAATCAATGGAAAACTCTACTTCTCGTTCTGGAGGATGTCCAGGTAAATCTTCCGGAAATACATCTACAAATTCTTTCACAACAGGTACATCCTCTATTTGAACATTCCTTTCCTCACCGATAGTTACTTTATTCTCTTCCTCCCCAATAATTGAATTAAGTTGAGCTACTGGGGGTGGATCTAAATAAGAATTAGGTGGTGACGATTCTGCTCTAAAAATAAGGTGCTCCTTATCATTATCATCAAGAATCGTAACCTCTTTCTTCTTACAATAAATCTTCGCATCATAGTCCGAAAGCCAGTCCATACCGAGGATTATATCAAACTCAATCATAGGTATGACGATGAAATCAGCAGATAAAGAAAATTTATGTGCTCTAATGGGGACTGATTCACAAAACTTTGTTGCAACGATACTTCCCTTAGGAGTTTTAACTGACAACTCCCTTATTAAATCAAATTGGAAATATCTAATTTTCTTAGCAAACTGGGAAGATATGAAACAATGCGATGATCCAGAATCAAATAATGCATTTGCTAAACTTGAGGAAACCATTAAATTACCTGCCACCACGTCTTTCGGAGCTTCTACTTCAGCAGTAGTGATAGCATAAGCCTGGCCTTGATCCCTTGGCCTTTTCTGAGGTAAGTTATCCTGACGCTTAGGACATGCATTTGCATAATGCCCCATCTCCCTGCAATTGTAGCACTGAACGTTGGTAGCTTCCTTCTTCCCTTTGCAATCATGAGCTTGGTGGCCTTTTTCACCACACTTGTAACAGACTCCCATTCCCTTCAGGCAAGCACCGGGGTGTTTCTTCCCGCACTTACCACAAGATGGATATTCAACCTTTCCCTTCTTCCCCTTATTTCCATTCCCAGATTGATCAGCAGGTCTATTCTTCTCTTGCTTTGCTTTAAAGTCATAAGACTTAGAGAATTCCTTTTCGGTCTTGATAGCACATGAGACAATGTCTTCGTACGATGAAAAGGATTGTGAGACTAATGCTCGACAGAGAAATGGTTTTAACCCATCAAAGAAACGATCAATCTTACTTCTTGGGTTGCGAATATAATCTCCAGCATACCTTGCTAACCTTGTAAAGTTAGCCTCATACTTTGTGACATTATCATCCTCCTTTTGTCTCAGACTCAGAAATTGCCTTTCCATATCTGCTCGATGGTCGCGAGGAAAGTATTTTTCTAAAAACAGATCTTTGAACTCCCTCCATTCCATGTTTGATACTTCATCATCTTCCTTCATGTTTTGAATCAATGACCACCATTGATCAGCATCTCCAGTGAGGCGGTAAACTGCCATGGTAACTTTTTCCCTTTCACTACTCCCCAAAGCCTGAAATATTTTCTCTAGGGAAAATATCCATTGCTCAGCTACTAAGGGATTTGTACTCCCATTGAACATTGGTGGTTGTTGTCTCATGAATCGATCTAACATTGATCCTCCACGCTGCGGATCAGGGTGCTCCATACGGGTAAGGTTATTATTCATAACCTGAGTAAGTTGTCCCAGTACGGTGATTAGTTGATCAGCACCAGTTGCATCACCAGCCCCACTATAATTATCTTGAGCAGGAGGGCAATCCCTACATGGAGTGCGTGCATTGATACGGTTTCCATTTCTTCCACTAGGCGCCATTTCTAAACAATGGCATAAACTAGATCAGTTTATGAATCAAAATACATAATCCCATACTTATAAAACACTTAACATAAATTGAACTATTTATGGATATAATCCATAATCATAAAAATGTTTTCTTTGAGGAAGTATATACTCATAAACCCTTCATAATGATTTGTAAAGATAATGAGAGTTATCCTAAGCATATCCCCTGGGAGTGTCGTAACCAAGAGTGCAGCAAGGCCCGTTGTCGTGCACCAGTTCCCGTTCGAGTCTAGCTCAAAGCGGTGTTTTCGGGTTTTACCCCTAGGTACATCTGTGCCAGAGCCGCCTCTACCTGCTCGTATCCAGACAGGGATGTATTGCTCGGAAAACTCACAAAATCTCTACAATACCAAAATTCTAGGAAGTTCTTCTATACTAATCCTCAAAGTTCATCTTAGGTCTACGTGCTCTAATCAGAGTTTATCTAAATCTAGTTTCCAAGGTTTGTACTAAACTTCCTCTGATACCAACTGTAACGCCCCGACCCCAGCTGCCCAGAGTTGGTGCATTACTTCGTAACATTGGCATGATCACAAGAAAGATCAAATCTCGAAAGACCGATTGGTTTAGTAGCCTTGGAAACACTAGATATATTCATCAGTTTTACATTACATCATAAAATCAAAAACTACTACAACAACATAATGTTCCACAATCCACACTATTAACCCCTCATAAAATCCCTGCAGGTCATTCATAATTTACTTCTTCACATCCTGGGGAAAAATAAAACATAGAAAAGGGGTGAGCTCAAATGCCCAGTAAGGATAACAATATAGCGGAACATTCATAATAAGCATAAACATTTAAGGCAATGAATTACTAAAACAAAAGCCTTTTAAAATTGAACTTCAACATAGTATGGCAAAAATAAAAATGAAATAATGCCATTTACTTATTCACATGGATATTCTACTAATCGAATAATCACATGCAATATCAATAACCACTTTCATAATGTTGGAATGCATAATGCCAGACTATCATAACCACATAGCCAAGGCCTCGTGCCAAGACTACAAATAAGATTTTGTCAAGGCCTTGTGCCAAGACACTAGTTTGTCTCATGAGACCTACCGATGCATCGAGGAGCTATAGCGGGCTCCACCCGTCACTTATTAAGTCCAATGCATTCCCATATGAAAAGGTTTAAACATAACATAAACATTCGTATTAAAACTAGCATACGAAATGTCAATAATTTCACCATAAACTATGAATGGTATAAAAATAGCACATCCATAGTCAAACATATCACAAAACCTTCAATACAATATAGAAGTTTTGTATCATAATAAATCAACTTCAAATAATCTTAAAATCCATCAAAGGATGTTGACATAGATGAAATCAAAATTCTTTTTAAAGAAATATCTCCTTTCATTTTGAAACCATTTAAGATCCATATAAAATAAAACATTTTCTTTGAAAATATTCTTATAAGCTTGTAAGGAAATCTTTGAAGATTTTATAACGGCGTAAAATAACCGCACCCGCCGTATAAGTTAAAAAAAACATTCTTACCTCAATTCTATCGAAAAGGTTAAAAAGGACCTTGTTTTGAAAACGACGGAAAGATTCCTTTATAAACCTCTTATAAAAAGTCAAACAAGGGTATAAATGACTTTAACCCATATTCTTGTAAATAGTAAAAATGTTTTGAAATACATTTTGAAGAAACATGGATGTGGATGATAAAGAGATCCCAGTAGATTATTACATATAATACAACCTCGGATAATGAAGAGATTGTAAAATAACCCTTACCTTGTACTTTTCCTTGGTTGGGGTAGGTTAACCTCCTGTATAATGGTGAAATAGTTGTTATTAAATTATACAAGAATCATATATATTAATATGATATCATATATGATCTTTTAACATTGATTTGTTAATAATATCTTAGAATTATCGTCGTTTCGGGAGTTAACTTACTCATTTTCTTTTATATGTTTTGTTACATAAGCCATGGTTGTTGTATCTTATTCATATCCAGAATGATATACAGTCCTTAAACATCATTTTTAAATCATCAAATGATAATTATACTTGAATGGATACGATGGAGAATGAATCTCATCGCGTTCGTGGAGACGGTAGTCCGTACGTACGCACGAGCGACAATATCATTCTTTTGATATTAAAATAATATATAAATGGATGGTATATCATATATAAAGAATCATTAACATGTTATATTTATTATTTACATGAGTTACACATCATTATTATACCCATCCAAATAATATTATATTGAATAACAATTACACCACGACGTGGAGACGGTAAGCCGTACGTACGCACGTATGGTGACATGTTATTCAAAGGGTGGATAGAATACTGAATATGATTGTACCATATTTATAATAACATCACAGTATATGTGAGATACTGGATTTATTATTTCAGAATGGTAAGAACAAAGGAAGAAGAAGTGGAAGAAGAAATGAACTTAGAAAAGGGTGGTGAAATCATTACCTCTTCTTCGGGTTCTTCCTTTTGATTTGATCAAAAGGGCTCCTTAGGTTGGCTTTCTGATCAAACTAAGGACTCTAGGTTGTATTGAGGGATGTTGGGAGAGTATTTGGGCAGAGTTTGGCCGAACCAAAAGGCTTTGAAGGTGTGAAGAAATGAGAAGGAGGAGTGCCCTTTTATAAGAGGGGTGAGGGGCACCTTTGGAAAAGTTAGAAATATTAATTTATAATAAATTCATATTCGGTTTAAAAAGGCTCCAAAGTTGACTATTCAAAGGATGAGGTGGGGATAGGTCGAAAGAAACTCATCCAATAGAATTTAGACAGGTTTGGGTACTTATATTAACCTTATCTTTAAGTATTAACTCTAAGTTAATTAGTTTCACTTTTACAATGTCTCTTTGTATTTTTATATAATATGATTAATAAACTTACTATATACATCCAAGCGACCCCCAAGTGGTCCATTAATGAGGAACCTATCATAATATAAGTCTCTTGGCCGAACCTTAGATTTTTAGGAATTTAATATCAATTAATAATATAATATTTGTTTTAAGAACTCTTTTATGTCAATTTTGACACTATTCAATAGTTGATTTTTGTGAAACTCCTAACAGATTGATTACTTCAAACAAAGTCAATTAAATCAATCCTAATATATCATATTATCCTAGAAAATTAGTTTAATTCATTAAAAGTTTCATATTATATTTATTTGGGTATTTATAATATCAATTATTTTAATTTTTCACTATTATAGTAATTACTGCATCATCATTGTGTCATATATAAAATAAATTATTTAATGTCTAAAAATTATAAATAAAATATCATTATGTAGGAAATCTTTTTATCTTTCTAATTAATATTTATAATCGAAAATCCAACATGTATAACCCTACGTAAAAATTGTTCTTCTAAACGATGTAAGCTTATGCCATTTTTATTTTAACTTTATTAATATAAAGTGTCCCTACCACATACAAGTGGCTCCAAGGGGTCCCCAAATTGACCCAAGGATGCCCATGGTCGGGTATGTGTCCACCAATAAGGTTAGGACACGTTTTAGGGTAATTTTGTATTATTATAATATTATTTTTTAACCCTTATTTACCGGATTTACCCTTTAACCATGGTAAATAAAATATTTACCGCAGTAATTATTCAAAATGTGTAAAAATAAAAGTTACCTATTTACACAATTTGAACATCCTGATTCCAAATATGGAATCCATTTTCCTAAATTCAAAACACAGAAGTGGCAGAAATTAATTTAAAATTAATTCCCGCTGTCAAAACAAAAAGCGTGTTTTTAAGAGATAATAACTATCAAAAGATTGACACTTGTTTATGTTCGGTTTAATTGTAAAATTATGTCCAATGATAAACATTAAATTGAATGGTAAAAATATATTCTAAATATACTTTAAAACCACTCAAATTCATAATTTATCACTATTAATTATTTTGATTAAAAAAGTTGTTTTTAATTAAAATTTAGAAATTTTCACTATTCATCAAAATATGAAAGTTATCCGAAATGTACCAAAATTTCACCCTAGGCTAATTTTGATATTCCTAATCCAAAAATGAAGTCCATTTTGAAATATAGAATATATATGATTTCAAAAAGTAGGTATTACTATTCACAACGGCTAGTTTAATTAGTTGTGGTGTGTGTTAGAACTCGAGGTTGCGTACAACACACGCTATCGCATTATTCGAAGGGAAACGTACCGTAGAAGCTTGGGGTGTTACATTTTGAACTAAAACCACTTAGTGTATTTCAAACATGTATATAAGGAAGAATTTACAAGGATGTATTTAGTGTAAAAGATTAAAAGGAAATGGAACTTGATGAATTTTTTCATAATGATGTGTATCATACATTTCCAGTTGAAGAAATGGGTGGGTAATCATACTTCATAACTTTTACTGATGATTTAAGTAGATATGGATATGTATACTTAATGTGGTATAAGTCAGATTCCTTTGATATATTCTTAGAATATAAGAATGAAGTTGAGAACTAGTTTGGTAATAAGATTAAGAAAATCCTCTCAGACCTTGGTGGAGAATATATTAATCAATATTTCATTGATTATTAATGATATTTTGGGATTCTATCCTAACTCAATCCTCTTTATAAACCTCAGTGGAATGGTGTAAGAAAAAGGAGGAACATCACATTGTTATACATAAAGAGATCACTGACGAGTCATAAAATTCCTCCATTATCCTTTTGGGGACAAACATTACAAACAATAATATACATACTAAATAGTGTTCCAACTAAATCAATAACCGACATTACATATCATATTTGATAGGGAAATAAATCCAAGTTATCTAATATATGAGTGTGGGGTTTCAAATCATTTATTAAGTCCATTTATGGAAAAATATTTCTCCCCAAGGCGCTATGTGTATCTTCATAGGGTATCCAAAGGAAATGAAAGGATATTACTTATATGAAAATTTAGAAAATAATGTTGTGGTTAATAGATGTACCACATTTCTTGAAGGGGATCACATCTCTAAAAGATATAGTAGGAGTGAGATAGACTTTGATGGAGTCAAGTCTCAATATATACAGAAGATATTATAAGAACAACTTCTATAAACCCATGTTAAGAAGAAATTCCAGAGACACAAGTACTATTTATGAGTACAAGAGAGGTTAAAAAACCTCAAATATATGGTTTTCTAGTTAGTGGGGACGATGAATCATTATTATTTGATAATAATGATCTTATAACCCACAAGGAAGAAATAAGTGGAATTGATTTTTCCATGTGGTAAGAAGCTATGAATTCTGAAATAGATTTCATATAATAGAACCACCTCTGGATTTTGGTAGTTCCTCCAGTGGATGTAAAGATCATTGATTGTAAATGGGTATTCAAGAAGAAACTAGACATGGATGGGCAATCCAATACTTATAATGAACAACTAATTATAAAAGGGTTCAAATATCATCAAGGCATAGATTATGAAGAAACCTTTTCACTAGTTTTAGTATAGAAATCTATCATAATTATACTTACTGTAGTAGTTTACCATGAATATGATCCAACTAAATTTTTATTTTATTATTATAGAGGAAAATAGGAGGTATAAGAAACCAATAGAGAAAAGAAAAAACCCAAAATTAGGGGGTGGGGGTCTGAAGTAGTGTAGAACAAGAGAACATCCCATCACTAATAGCACACCCTCTATGGGAAAAGACCCCAAGTTAGAGAATCAAGTGACATGGGCTCCTTGGGAGGTTGAGGAGGCAAGGAAGTAAGCCACCTTGTTCTATTCTCCCTAAGTGTAAAAAAATCATTTTGGTTGTTGATTAGCCCATTATACCTTTTGATTTTGTAAGAGATATTATAGGGGTTGGGATGCATCCAAGGAGGGAGTTCTAGAGGATGATGGAGCCTATTTGAACCACCGTGAGTTGGATATTTTTCTAGCTACATAAGAGAAGGCCTGTATGCATTTCATTTTCTTCATTATATAGAGAATTACTTCTACTAATGAAAGACTAGATGGAAAGGATGAAAAATAAACTAGAGTACCGAACAACTCCTCCTCCCCTCATAGATACCATATGTCATGATCTGTCTATTTTGATCCTGAGACAATGAGGATGGGGATTGCAATAGGCCCATTAACCCTGGGGGTTTGGAATTAGGTGTTGGGAGAAAGAGGTAGAATAAAGGGGGAATAGAGAAGGAGATTCTTCCCAGTTCTTGATGAAACATATGAGATCAATCATAATATTTTTATTACTCTAAATGATAATAGTTATACTACAAGGTTTAGTCTCATAGAGATATTTGTTTCCCACCTACCAGATATACTAGCAGCCCTCTATAAGGATCACACTTCTTGGATTCTTCTCTAGTCTAGAAATATTATCTCCTTTAAACTAGATATTATGTAAGTACATGATCGTGGGATCTTGATAGTGAATACTTTTGAATACATGAAATGAGTTCCAGAATATCCATGCCTAGTCTCCTTCATAGAATAGGTGGGACATGATTTCTTCCATGGGTTTTCTATAGTAGGAGAACCTATAATCCATGTTAATTCCAAGCCATATAATTTTTTCATCTATTAGTAAATCATGGTGTTTAACACACAAAAAATTAAATCTAAATTTAACTGGGATATAATTTAGCCAACAAAACTCTCCCCAATTATGAATCTCTTTGTGTTTCATCACAATTTTCTAGTAATATTTCACAGATAAAATTCTCGAAGGAGATACTGTGAAAACAAATTTGTATGGTTTGGAATTTAGATCTATTTGACTGAAGGTGTCTCATTGACTATTTTACAGAACTACATGAATAATACCTCAGAAAGAACTTTCTTGTCTAATCGTGATATCAAGGACTAGACATCCTTAATACCTGATCTTGGTTACCAACTAGTTGGAGTGCCAAATTTTGATATCCCCCCTTCCCACTATCCAATATAAGTGATTTTGGAGAGTTGAGATGTGAGGTTGAAGCATGATCCAAGAAAAATAGGGACTAATTGTTGACTATTCCATATCATTACTATACTTCCCCATTATGAAAATTCTCCACAGATTCCAAAACTTGAGAATTTCCCATGCTAGTTTCTCACGAAGACGTTACATTATGCCTATGATGATTCTCACATTTATTTCACCCTACTTCAAATAATTGGACATCCCACCCCTTGAGTCCCATTAATTCTTTCCATCTTGAGTGAGCATCCCGTATAAAGGAGGATATAAGATTTTCAATACCAATAAGAACACTTTTCATCACCTTGAGAGCTGAAAGAACATGAATGGGGATAGAAGTGAGGACACTGTAGATCAAGGTTATTTTTATACTAAATGAATGGAACCAGTGTTTCCAGTTCATTAGAAATTTTATTTTTCTCATTCTCATTTTATTCTCTAGGTTTGTTATTTGTTTGTCTAAGTAGTGATTTGAGATGAAAAAATTACTCTTCTCATAATTCACTAGTTGACTACTCCAACTACAGTATACCTCTAGGAGATTTTTCAAATCCTATGATAGACCTATTATTATAATTAATGAATATAAATGTTTCATTAGCAAACATTAGATGAGAAATACCTCCAGTTTAAGACTTGAATCTATAGAGAAGGATGTTCCCTATCATGATGTTTATATTAATGGAGTGGCTCATAGTGTCTTGAGTAATAATGAAGAGGATTGGGGAGAGTGGGTAACCCTTTATTAGTTTAAATAATACTTTTAATAATCCATAATATTTTCCCTAGAAGGATATGGAGATCTATACGGAACTAAAGCATATAAACAAGATATCTGAAGACCATTGAGAAAAACCCATATAAGAAATAACCTTGAGAATGTTGGTCCATTCTAGTCAATCATAGGCCTTGTTCATGTAAAGATCAATAACAAAATTTGATCTGAGAGAATTTTGGTTTATATCACCAATTGGTTCTTGATCCAATTCAATCACACCCTAGATCTTACTCCCTTTAATAAATCCATGTTGCTCTGTAGAGATCTATATAGGCAGGTGAGTAGAAATTATTTTGTTAGGAACAAAAGCCATCACATTGTAAGGATAATTACACATACTAATGGGTCTATAGTGATGAATGGAGGATGGATCTTTGATTTTAGGAACAAGTACCTCGGTGGTAGTGTAGACCATTTGAGGAACAAAACCACCGCATAAAATAATATTTCACAATATTAACCATGTCAAGCCTGACTAGATCCCAGGTGGCCTTGTAAAATGATCCAGGAAATCCATCCGGTCTCAAATTTCTTTTCAGGTTGAGAGACCATACTGCCTCATGAATCTATGATTCTTCCAGTACCATTTCAAATATCTCATTATCCTGACCTTTCATCACCTGAGGGATATCATCAAAGTGATTTGTATTTCTATGAGGGAAGCCTCCTTTCATACGAGAGTTTGGTCCTATGAGAAGATAATGAAGGTGAATCTCTACCAATCCTCCAACCATGTCATGGTCATCGTAGAAGGATCCATTGTCCAAAAGAATTTTAGGTTTTGTGATGCACCACTTCTCTTTGATACAAGTGTGAAAAAATGTAGTTTTCTAATCTACTTCCCTAAGACATTTAATACTTGATTTTTATCATGCCATAAGTTCTTGACTCAAGATCAAATTATCCAAGGTGTTTTTTCTATAAGCCATCTCACCTAAGATAAATTTTTTATATTAATTTTCAATTTTTTTTTTCATATGATCAATCTCCGAAGTGAGGGATTCCATGTATTGGGAATGATGGAGATGTATCTTGATCCAAGAGTGAAATTCACCTTTAATCCACCTTAGATTATTGTAAAGACTGATCCAAGCACTAACTTGATAAGGATTCGACCAGGAATCTTGCACCATCTGGTAAAATATCAGAAGGCTGGGCTAGAGGTGGGGGAAAATGAACTAGTCGTCTCTCTCATTCATAAGACATAGGAAAACAAGGGGAGTGGAGTGGTCAAAAAGACTATGGGACAG
Source organism: Viscum album (assembly GCA_963277665.1). Classification (NCBI taxonomy): domain Eukaryota; kingdom Viridiplantae; phylum Streptophyta; class Magnoliopsida; order Santalales; family Viscaceae; genus Viscum; species Viscum album. The sequence goes on along the minus strand of OY728139.1, from coordinate 530,108,608 downwards.
GTGGGTTACCTTAGTGACTAGATAGGATGTGATAACTTAGAAAATGGATAGGCACAAATCGAGGAAACACTTGGTATTCTTATCAACCTTTTGGTTGTTTCCCTAAGTGAATCCATTACAGGAGTAACCCAAATTCAATAATCATGAGATAGCCATAAAGAAGACAAAATCAAGACTTTCCTTGTACAAGAATACCCCTCCTCCATTATTTTCACTAGGAACTTCCATGATATTGAAGTCACCACCCATGATCCATGGCGACGGTGTGGTCTATGACATGGCGAGCTCGGTGGTTTTTGCTTTTAGTGCCTTCTTCGGACCAGGGAATTCTCTTAAGTCGGAAGTGATGGCATTTCTCAGCGCACTCTCCCTTTTCCGTTCCAAAAACATTACTTTGTACACTATTGGGAAAGATTCTAGACTTGTGTGGATCTCTCTCACTGGTACCTCCACCTCTCCCTAGAAAATCACTTACTTGATTCGAAAGTGCAAGTCTCTCCTCTCTAATGACATGGAGATCCTCCATATGTGGCTCGAGGGCAATAGGGTGTCTGATTTTTTGACATCCTTTGCTACCCCCAAATTCCCCCTTTTGGAGTTTTGTTCCCTTGGATCCCTTCCCCCATGTGGGGCGGCCCATGTTATCAGTGATGCACTCGGTCTTCATTTCTTTAGGCTTCCCTGATTTTTACTTCTTTTGCTTTCCTTTTTGAAATAAAAAAATATTTATTGGGTAAATAGATGTTAAAATAACATTCCTTAACGGAAACCTTCCCGAAGATGTCTATATGACACAACCTAAATGGTTTTGGACTCTAATGGATGAAAACAAGGTATAAAAGTTACAAAGATACATTTATAGATTAATGGAAACATCTAGGTCTTAGAGAATTCATTTTGATGAATCAATAATAGAATTTGGTTTCATACAGAATTATTGTGATACTTGTGACTATAAATGGTTTAGTGGAAGTATAATTGATTTCTAAATAATATATATCAATGACATACTACTTATTAGTAACAAAATACCAGTATTAGAGTATGTTAAATCCTAGTTAAAAACACGATTCTTCATGAAGGACTTAGGTGAATTAGTATATATTTTTGGGATCAAGATTTATCCTGATAGATCCAAGAGGATTCTTAGACTAAGTTAGAGTGCATATATTGAAAAAATACTAAAGAGATTCAGTATAGAAAAATCCAAAAGGGGATTGTTTCCAGTGTCACATGGAATTAATCTTTACAAGAAAATGAGTCTTGAGATAAATGATGAGATACATAGGATGACAAGGATTCCATACACTTTGGTGATTAGGTCAGTCATGTATGTCATTCCATGTACTAGGCTATATGTCTTCTATTCCTTAATTGTGGTACGAAGATATCCATATGACCTAGGTGAACACTATTGGATGACAGTCAAGACCATCCTTAAGTATCCAAGGTGTACTATGGATATTTCTATGGTCTATGGAAGATATAAAGAACAAGTCATCATAATATATATAGATGGTAGTTTCCAAACAAATCAAGTTGATATGAAATCAATGTCAAGATATACCATCACTCTCAATAGAGGTTCCATGAGTTAGAAGAGATTAAAGAATGACATGGTTTGATATTCTACAGTAGAGTCTGAGTATATTTAATCTTATAAGGATGATAAATAAGTAGTTTGGATACATAAATTAATACAAGATATTAAAGTGTTACCCAATAGTAATGACCATATCACACTTTATTATAATAATACTATAGTGGTGACTCTTTCAAAGGATCCAAAGTCAAATTTTCATATGAAGAAAATAATTTAGAAGTATCATATCTTGAGGTATTTTTTTAAAAATTTAAATGTCATAGTGAGTAGTGTATCCATGGAAGACAACATGGAGGACCTCATAACTAAATCCTTAACTAAGAATAAACATGATCATCACATGAGTTTAACTAGACTAAAATTTAGATGCAGTTGGCTCAAGTTCAATTTGAAGTCTATTAAAGTTGGTGTTCTAGAACCAATTGTTTTTAATTCAGATTATATGTATTTTAATCGAAGTGAATATTAATGTAATATCTTATTATATATTTTTCACTATTCTGTATGACTTTAATGAAATAATTTCCTAGAGTACCTATTGCATTGATAAAGTCATAAAGGTTCTCCACTATGATGAGAACCTTAAAATTCCATGGAAAAATTATTAAATATAGTTCTATAGTAAGATAAAATTATATTATGGGACACAAAAACTATTTAATATCCAATGTGATTACTCATAAGAATATGAGACTTCTTCCCATAAAGTTTGGATTTAGTAATTTCTATGATGGGAGAATATGATAATAGACTCGCCTGTTGGAATTTCTTATGTTTATGTGTCATTAAATATTCATATTTGTGAGCATGTATAATGGTACATAGACTTTAATACTATTATTATTGAATTAATGACTCAAACAATTTTATGTATTTCGTAAACCATAAAGATACAATTCATGGATGTTGGAAAAAAATCCCTTAAGGTAAAATTGTAGGATTTGTAGGTTGATTGTGTTTGTTGAAAAAGCAGGTTTCCAAGGTAAGTTTTGGTTTCCAAAGAGATTGTTGACATGGAATTTTGAAAAATATCCAATACAAAAGGAATGGATGCCCTATAATAGGTATAGAAAATTGTATACACAAGGTGATGCTGTTTCCCAGTGTTTACCAAATTTTAGGGGTCCAAAATTTGGAGTTGGGATAACATTTTGAAAAGTGTATTTTATTGAAGGTATTATGAAAATATAGAAAAGGAATAAGTTTTTCTAAAAATGGGATTCGTGAAGGTGGCTTCGTGAAGGTACAAAAGAATTTTATGGTGATCTCCGTGATTACGATGAGTTTTGAAAATAGAGAAGTTTGATGGAGCATAATGAGATTGGGAGCATTATCAAGAAAATGAGGGAGCATAGTGAAAAGGTACTGAAATGTTTGGAAGATTTTGGAATCGATGTAAATGCCTATAAATAGGTCTCCACCCCCTTCAGAAAAGCAGTGATGCTCAATAAAAAATCTCAGTCTCTGAGTTCATGAAGGTGGTTCAGGCAAAAAAGTTCATGAAGGCTGTGATAGCCAACTGAATTCTTTGATCATTGCACAAGTAAGGGAGTTCACAAAGGCTATAAAAATCGGACCGAAATTTGTGTACTTCACAAAGGCTAAGTGAGCTTCAAGATAAGTAAGGATCTTCAAAAAGGCTATTTTATCTTCACAAAAGAGGGAGCTTCACAAAGGCAGTGAGCATCATGAAAACATTAAAAAGGAATTACTCAGTAGACCTGTGGTAAAGTGGTATTCATCTGTGTATGAAAGTGGAACTTAATGATACAATAAATGAGGTGTAAAACATATTGATTCAAGAAATCAAAGGAGAATATTCACAAGATGTAGTGAGCACACTTAAATTGAGAGAGCATTGAGCTTTCATTTTTTGATTGGTTGTAAATCAAGAGGGACAATGAGTCTTCTATGAACATTATAAACAACATTGAACTTTTATGGGATTTTGTAAATTAGTACATCAGAAAATTTTCATTGTTTTCTACTTTGGAATAGCCCAGTAAGGGTGAACCAAGTAAAATTGTTGTGTCTCATGCATGCTTTAATTTTTGTTCATACATTTCTGTGGGAAGGAGATAGAAAAGTGTTTTATTTAACAATGAAACAATATATAGAATGGGAAGTAGTTTTAATCTATCATAACCTTATTTAATCCCACTCTTAGTGTATTCAACTATTTATGATAACAATGGATAAGTTAGATACATTGGGTGAATCATGAGTGATGTGTTATTAATTAATAATTCAAGGAAGGATTTTCCCATCCATCTTTAGGAAATTTGATATCTCAGCCCTTTAATTGAAATAGAACCATCACATTAAATTCCATGGCCATGGTGTAATGATGAGTTTATTTTATGTAGTGAATGAAAGATGTATCAATACCATAGGTTGATGAAACATGTGTGAAAACTATTTGATGAGATATTGTGACAAAGGGATTATATTAAAAATTATGATTTCATGTGTGGTTGTTGACATTGTGACATTAACTTCTTTCACTTTGGTGCCTTCACCCATTTCTAGGTAGTAATCTTGGACTTTAGGAAAGCCTGAATAATCACAATGAGAAAGAATCCTAGAAGGGCACACACTAGGTATTTCCATTGATCTCAATTAAATTATATTTTAATTTAATCATTGAAATAGATATAATTCTCAAGACAAAGGAATAATTTTGTATAGGTTTTATTGATAAAAAATATTAAATAAATATCTATTGATAAGGTAATTGTTTAATTACATGAATATATAATTTTTATTTTTTTATTTTTTTCCCAATGTGATCAATAATTATTTATTCATTAATAAATTATTTATTTAATTTACTTGAATATTTAATAAATATTTATTTTCTAGATTTTGAATTTAATATTTATTTTATTGAATATTTAATATATATTCACCATACTGTGAATAAATATTTAATTAAAAATTTAAATTGGTATTTGATAAATTCCAAGAACGAGTGTACTAATATTGTTTCTGGTGATAAATTTTAATTTACAAGCTGATAAATAATATTTATTATTGCACAAGTTAGTACATGTCATAAAATTATAATAATACTAATATTATTAGGTATGGGGTTAGATAAGGTATATTATATTATTCAAGGGTCATTATGTAATTAAATAATATTTCAACCTTAACCCTAACTCTATAAATATATGGTTATGTCTATCTTGTAAGGTTAATAAATAATTGGAATCATTGTACACAAAATATTTCATTCTAGATTCATTCTTCTCTCTTCCACTCAAGAATGAGATGTACAAGAGAAATTCCATCAAGCCTGAAGGAACTTGAAGTGATAAATACAAACATCACAATATGATCAATATACCACGCTAGCACCTGACAACTAATCAGTGTTGTTCAGAGACCAAATGAGCATGTGTGGATCGCCGATATAGGGGATCTATTTTGGGTCCTCCCTATACAATGATGGTAATCCAAAAATGGATTTTGATGTTCAAAATCATCATCAAATAAATATCCTTAGACTATTTAATATTTCTTATGATCAACTTAAATTAATTATAAATTTAACATAAAAATATCATCTATTGGTTCCAGACTTTTCAATATTTCATTGAAAAATTTCTTTTCTCATTATATTTATGTATTGCGCATGTTGTGAATGATACATTGAATTCAACAACCAACATGATGTCATTAAACCCAAAAAAGGCACTTTTGCTTCATCAAGAACCATCATATATGAAATTGTTATCCATACTAAAGCTATATAATTTGAAAGTTTGCAATAGATATATTTACACTGACTTTAAATAACTAAATTGTCTCTTGAATGATATGTTACCAGAAGGTAATAAACTTTTTTATTGAACATATGATGCTAAATTAATATTATTTTGAATGGGTATAACCTTCGAAAAAATACATGTCTATAAAAATGAATTTATATTGTTTCAAAAGGACCATGGATCACATAAAAGATACATTAAGTGTGGTTCAATTCAATATAATAATGGTGAATAATGTTCTTTAAAAAATTTATGGTAATTTGAAATCATTCCATGGTCTAAAAGGATATATAGAAATGAGGAGACTATAGTTCAATTGATATGGAACATGGATATGTGAATTCAATATGAATTTTTTTCACATTGTTGACTCTCCTCAATAAAAGAAAATTGATCTTGAGTATCCTTAACTTGGAATTGAGATGAGAAACCTCCATCCTTATCCATATATAGATAGATTGAATCATTTTTATACCAAGTACCACTCATAGTAGATGGCTGATTATGTTGACAACTTATAACTTTACACTATGGTTATTCATGAAGTACAAGTAGATTATGTTAACTCTAATTATATTAAGACTAAAACAACCTAGTAATGATATAGATGTTCATTTATCTCCATTAATCTAAAATCTGAAATTGATATGGGATCTAGTTGTTACAATGTATGATTTTTATAAAAATGAATAGTTCATATTGGGAGTCATGTTTTTTGGGATGATAAATGAATTTCCTAATTAAGGAAATTTTTTAGGATATAACATCAATGGAATACTAGACTGTCTCATTTGTGAATAAGGGATACACTCATCTAGGCAAAAAAATTCCATGAAGTTAGTGTTTCTAGGACATTATAAAACTTTTCCCCAATAATATATGTATTAGTCATGGATGACATCATTCAATGGTAATTAAAAATAAGGCACAACCACTTCTCCATTAATAAGTGATGAAAAGATTTATAAGGTAAAGGATATAGTCAAAAAAATTCATAAACCATTTTCGAAAAGCCTTATGAAAACATGATGGAAAAAGAGAATAGTTTTTTTTGAATTATGTTGCATTAATTATTTATATATTAAAATTTTTATTGATGATATCATATAGAAAAAAATTAATGTGATATTTACATTGACATGTTACTAAATAAACTTGATAAATCAAAATATGGAATTAGTTCTAGGTTAGAAAAGATTTATATGGGGATAAGGGAAGAGTTGGTACTAACAAAGAGTGAAAGATTCAATTTTCTTCTTTTAGTGTCTTACACTCTTTCTAGAAAAGAGACATTTCAATTTTTTAACTTCCTTAATGGTGTAAAGGATATAGAGGGGTATCCATCAAATATCAAGAATATCATGTCGATGGATGAGTTGAAGTTAAATGTATTAAAAAAACCTGAATTTTGTTTTTTGATACAAGATTTAATGTTTAGGACTTTTTATTTCATTCTACCAAAAAAATTTAAAACACACAATAACAAATATTTTCTTCATTTTTCCATGATATATGCAGTAAATTTATAGATTCGATGAAGTTTACAAATATGGAAAAAATAAATGTTTGTTATATTATTTTAATTAGAGATGTTCTTCCCACCATAATTATTTGATATAATGGTTCAATTGATGGTGAATTAAATTGGTTAGATAGATCTAAATATGTGATCCTGTAAATTACAAATGGTTGTAAACCATTGAATGTTATATGATGATTTTGAATGGTCACATGAATAATTGAAGTCTTCTAGAAATTTGTGTTATAAAGAAATATATTTTTGAATAATTCAATGAAATATTGCACCAAAAACGACTCTGATGTGGATAATATTGGTCTCACAAAATCCTGTCATAACAAGTGTTTTTTGGATGAAGGAATTTTAAAAGATATGTTGTCATAGTTTTCATAACATAGAGGTAGAATTCTCACCCTTATGTTTTATATAACACCATAATGGTTTCATCATATGTTGAAACTCACAAAGTATTTAATGGGTACACTACTACAAAAAACGAGCAAGGGAAGCACCACCTTTTATCAGTACTAAGAAAAAAGCGCTGAAAAAGGATCCCTTTATGAGTGCTAAAATTTTAGCACTGATAAATTCATTCTTTATCCGCACTTTTTTCTTAGATTTTATAATGGGTACACTTTATAAGTGCTAAAAAAGTGCTGATAAAGAATTCCTTTATCAGTACTAAAAAAGCACTGATTAAGGCTTCCTTTATCAATGCTAAAATTTTAGCTCTGATAAAACCATTGTCCTATATTTTATAATATCTGGTGCATAGTATCCTCTATTTATCGCGCCCTCAAGCCCTCATGGTGTTGTACCCCTGTGACAACTCCCCTCCCCCCATGATCTTCTCTTTACCGGACCTCCGCCGCTATCCCTACTCCTTCTCCTCCCACTCGAACCCCTTTCGCGGATCCTCCTCCCTACAAACCCTACTTCCTCCTCTCTGATGGACTCCCCACAAACACTACTCCTTTATTTCTCAACGGTGGCTGCTACTCCCATGCACCTCCCCCTCGCGGTCGCGCCTTCCTCTCCCGATGTAGCACAAAAGGATCACTAACTGCTTGACGCTTATTCTCTCCCTCCATCGTGGGTGTGATCTACTCTAGGTAAGTCTCCCACTTCTCCTTTTAGGTTTATTTTTTGTGGATAGGTTTTGTGAGAGTATTTTTCATTAGGTTGATTTTTGGATTCTTCCCCATTATCACCACCCTTGGATTAGATGGTAACTAACATAGAGTTCTAACAATCTATGTCATGAAATAACACACGTAGTGGATTCTTATACTTGGTTAGAAGAAGATTTAAACTAAAGTATGACTTTTTTATGATTCCCCATGGGTCCTTATGATGTTTAGAACTAGAATTTATTTTTCACCAAGTGTCATATGTATGAGGGTTTTATGTTATCATGCAACCTCAAGCCAAACCTTGTTATACATGAATATTCTATTAATGATGAGTGTTTTCTCCTCATCCTTATAGTAGATTGGGTTTATCTATACTTGGGAAAGTGGTCTTTTTGTAAAACCCTTCATGAAAAAGAAGTGTTTTGATATTAACCACCTCATTATTAATTGGTTACACTTTGTGGGAGTCATGATGTGCTTGTGATTGTGTTTATGGGGAAGGTTCTATTTATGATAGTGATTAGGACCCCTCATATATATAAGGTGTATCCAACCCTGTGGATGTTAAGTTATATTTCTCTTAGTTGGTGAGAATGGTTTTATGTGATGTGTGCAAGAAGAATAGTTTTCTTCTCTATGAATGTCGAGGAATTATGGAATGCTTCATAAGGGAGACTTATGGTTAACTCTTGGTAAGGATATAGTGTATGCATCAAACCATATACCAGATATGATGAGTGTCTTTGTGAATTTATATTGTTCTAAATTGAATATCTCATTGAGATGGTTCATAGTGGAGCCTATAAGCCATTTAGGTTCATTTATTATTAAACCAAGATTCATGGAGTGGCCTCCAGTCTTCATACACTAGGTCCACAAAATATGAGGAGATCTGAGTAGCGCATCCATGGAAAGGGGAATGGTATTCTTTGGAAAAGGACTTTGGGTTTAGATAGTGTTATGAAAATTTGAGCAGTTGTATTTGGGTGGTTAATTCTTTTTAGGATTATAGGATGTTTCTTGACTTCAATCAATGGTAAGTTACACACATATTTCTTCTATTTGAAGGATAATTTAGGGGTGGTGTCAACTTAGTGAACCTCTATGAACAGTTATTCCTAGGTTATAGTCTAGAAGGTTTTTTCTTGAAAATGGGGAGACACCATGCACTTCATTGGGTAGATAGTGAATCTTCCCGATACTTATTATGGGTATCAAGATTGTTATTTTTAATGGAGACTACTCTAGTAATGAACTAACCTTGGTGTATCAGGCCAATTGATTTTGGTTAAGTACACTTACACTATAGAGAACCCTATTACGTGATGGGGAATGGATTTATTCTCAGGAGATTGTAAATGTCTTTCACTTGGTTGGATTGTATTTCATATCTTTTTATTAAATCCATTAATTTATGTTGATCAATTCATAGAACAAACTCTAGTGGTTTGCGGGAATTCAACATTTAATACTAATATTTTGATGGCTATACTAGTGTTCTATGATTATGCATATGGTTTGAGTTGATATCATAATCTTTTAAGGTAGTGATGTTCTAGGATGTAGGGTTAGCATCACCCACCCACAGTAGGTGTGTGATGTAAGTCTCATCTCAGGAGGCAATTTCATTCATAGGTACCTCAAGAATATCCCATTACTCCAAGGAATTTAATATTATTGTGATGGGTATAGACATATCACAATGAATTTTCTTAACATTCATGCTACAGTCACAGAGGCAGTCGACGAATAGCCTAGGCAGAGGAAGGAACTTGAGAAAAGAGGTCTGTACAACACTAAAGTGATGGAGGAGATCAGGGAGCAGCATTAGGTGGATAGAACTTTGGTTTGATTCTAAAAATACTACCCCTAAGTAGACCACTCCTATATTGTGAAGTTAGTGGTTAGAATCTCAAATCGTTTTAGTAACTAGAGTCTTTTTACCGGGAGGCTCTAGGAGTGTTTAGAGGTACGATCTATGTTCATTATACTTTTCTTGCAGTACTATTATAAATAGGTACAAGAAAATATTTTTACTAATTTTTTCAATTATTTTCTAGGTATATGGTAGGCATTAGTAGAGCCCCATGTTAGTGAGGGAGAGTTATTTCATATTCTTTAGATGTTCATTGTAGAATTTATGTTCACTAACCTTAATTTTCTATTTCTTATGTTAATTTTGGTAAAAAAACCCTATGATATTCCATAGTAATTTTGGATAAACCTAGTTTATTTATTTTTCCTGCAAAACCCTTTGCGTTTGGAAATGTATCCACTATATTAGTTTTCTCATAAGAACTGTATCCTTGTTTTCATTTTATTTGAGTTTGGTCACTTTTTTTGGTCTATTTAATGTGATTATTTTCTTATGAATGAGGTGGTTGGTAGGGGTGGTTAAAAGGATGTTTAATGTTTTGATACAAGGGTGGTGGGAAATAGAACTATTGGTAAGGGGGTTGGAAAGTGTGTTGATTTTGATGGGGGGTCTATCTTGGTTCTGTTGATTTCCAAATATTTATTGGAAATGGTTAGGCTCTATTAATCTATATTTTTATAAGTAAGTGGTTCTGTTATACTGTATTTGGAAGTCTTTTTTTGTGTATTTTAATCATAAATGATAATATTTGAGATTAAAATATGATAGAGATGAATAAATATTGGATGGATGCTAATCATTTGACAGTAGAGTATGAGAACAGAGTGAAAGAGTTCATCATGTTTGAAAAGGATCACACAAAGGATTATTCTCAAATCCTTTGTCCATGTTTAAATTATTTTTATTCTAGACTAATTACTCGAGAGGAGTTGGAAGAACATTTGATATGTCACGGAATAGATCAGAGTTATAAATGTTAGAATAAACACAGATAAAAAGTGAATGTAGCTACTGGCTAGGATAAAATTGCATTTTATGGATCATCAGATATAAATACAAATATGGATAATGAAGAAGACCGTATGGAGGATGTGATTATAGATGTTAATGATGATGAATATAATATTGAGTAAATGACAAGAACAATTGAAGATGAACTCTGTGATTGCCAAAAATTGTTTGAGAAGTTAAAGAGTTGTACAAAGATGCAATTGTTTGCTGGTTGCACTAAATATACAGCATTGTCAGCTATACTGAAGTTGTATAAATTGAAAGCAGGCAATGGATGGTGTGATTTCAGTTTTACAGAACTACTTTATCTCTTGAATGACATGCCCCCGGATGACAATGAGCTCCCAAACTGGACATATGAAGCTAAAAGAATGATACGCTCGATTGGTATGATTTCTGAAAGAATACATGTCTGAACAAAAGATTGTATACTATTTTCAAGGAGAAAAAATCACTTATAGAATGCCAAAAGTGTGGTGGTTCTCGATACAAGAAAGATGAATCCAGTCCTATGAAATTTGTATGGTACTTTCCAATCATTCCAAGGTTTAGGCGTCTATATGGAAGTGAAGAAACTGCAAGACAATTGTCATGGCATGCCGATAAAAGAAATAAAGATGGGAAATTATGTCACCCAACCAACTCTCCTCAATGGAAGGTAATTGATCTTGAGTATCTTGAATTTGGAAAAGAGCCGAGAAACCTTCGTCTTGCGTTATCTACAGATAGAGTGAATCCTTTTTGTTTTCAAACCAGAACTCATAGTACATATCCTATTATGTTGGTAAATTATAACCTTCCACCCTCGTTATGAATGAAGCAGAAATTAATCATGTTATCTTTGCTTATATCAGGACCAAAACAACCAGGTAACAATATTGATGTTTATTTGTCTCCTTTGATCGAGGATTTGAAGTTATTGTGGGATTCAGGTGTTATGTTGTATGATGCTTATAAAAGTGAATACTTCACATTAAGAGCAATGGTGTATGGGACAATAAATGATTTCCATATTTAGGGAAATTGGTTGGGCTATAACATTAAAGGAACTCAAGTGTGTCCCATGTGCGATGAAGATTCAGAATCAATCAGGTTGAAACATTCATCGAAACCTGTGTTTCTAGGACATCATAGATTTCTATCTCATCGGCATAAGTACCGATCTTGGATGAAATCATTCAATGTAAGTTTAGAACAATGCACAACACCATCTCCACTAACAGGTGATCAGCTGTTTGAGAGAGTAAAATATGTGAACACTATTTTTGGTAAACCATTTTCGAAAAACCTTACGAAAATCAGTTGGAAAAAGAGATCAGTTTTTTTTGAATTACCATAATGGAATTGTTTGTACATCGAACATTTTCTTGATGTGATGCATGTGGAAAAAAATGTATGTGATAGTCTTATCAGAACATTGCTAAATTCCCGTGAAAAAAAGGATGGAATTAAGGCAAGGTTAGACATGGTTGACATGGGAATACGAGAAGAGTTGTCTCCCATGAATGGTGAAAATTGAATGTTTCTTCCTCCAACTTCTTACACTCTTTCCAAGGAGGAGAGACATCCGTTTTTCAACTTCTTCAATGATGTAAAGGTTCTAGAGGGGTATTCATCAAATATCAAGAACATTGTTTCAATGAATAATTTGAATTTAAAAGGGTTTAAATCACATGAATTCCTTGTTTTGATATAAGATTTAATTACTATAGCTTTATGTTGCATTTTTCCCAAGAATGTTCATCATATGTTAAACAAACTTTGTTTCTTTCTCAAAGCTATATGTAGAAATGTTTTAGACCCGGAGAAATTTCTAACTATGGAAAGAGAAATTTTCATAATATTATGTGAATTAGAAATGTTCTTCCTGCCAATATTCTTTGACATGATGGTTTATTTGATGCTTCACTTGGTGAGAGATATTTGACTTTGTGGTCCTGTGCACTATAGATGGATGTACCCCATTGAATGGTATATGAAGACTTTTAAAGGGTATGTCAAAAATCGAAGTCAACCATAGGGTTGTATAGTGGAGCGATATATTTTTGAGGAATCCATTGAATTATATACCAAATACCTATCTAATGTGGAAAAAATTGGTCTCCCGAAATCTCATCACACTGGACGTATTGAGGGTGAGAGAATTTCTGGAAGAGATGTCATGAAAATCAATATTACAGATCGAGAGCAGGCCCACCTTTATGTTTTTCATAACAGTTGGGTGGTTTCTCCATATATTGAAACCCACAAAGGAATTCTTAGGTAGTTGAATCCATCAAGGGCTGAAAAGTGGATATCAAATTCACATAATCACTAATTTATAGGATGGTTTCAACACCATATTTTTAAGAAGTTAGATGAAAATCTGAATTCAATTTTAGAATGACTTCGATGGCTAGCCGCCAGACCAAGTGTGTATGTATTATCTTACAATGGTTATGTAATTAATGGTTATACATTCTATATAGATGAACATGATGAAGATAGTACCATGAAAAATAGTGGAGTTACACTTGTGGCTAAAGCGATGCATGTTTCTGGTATTAAGGAAAAAAATCCAATTTATGCAAATATGTCATACTTTGGCATTATAAAACAAATATGGGAGTTGAATTATATGACATTTCAATTGATGAATTTTCAATGAAAATGGGTTGATAATAATAGTGGTGTTAAAATAGATGAACTAGGATCTATGAAAGTTGATTTTAGTAAAGAAGGGTACAAAGATGAACATTTTATAATGGCATCACAAGCGGTAAAAGTATTTTATGTTCTAGATCCCGCAAACTGAAAGTGGTTTATTGTTCTGTTATCGTCCAAAACTACTGAAGGGTCTAATGAAAATTCAATTGAGGATGATCCTTTTAGTGGTACGTCAGAATCATTTCGCAGCAGTCCCAATATAGATGATGTTTTATATATTATAGGAGACCACAATGAAGGGATTTGGATAATCGATAGAGGTGTCAAATCCCTTCAGCCTTTGAGAAAAAGAAATAGAGTTCAATAAATAGGTTATATTTTGTTTGTAATAAAGATCTTGTTATCTCATGTTATTATCTTATCATTACTGAATTTATGTAATCTAAATTAACTGTTCAACCACTTTTGCAGATAATGAATTCTGCACGTTCTGGTGCTCCTAACCTCGAGGCTGAACAAGTCTCTCAAGCTGTTTCTGTTGCTACTACTGCTACTATTGCAGCTGCTCATAGTGCAAAGTAACAACAAGTTTCTGAACCTGTTGTTGCTCATAGTGTTGAGGTCCAACAACCATCATCACATGGAATTGCTATCATTTCATATGAACATATAGATGATGTTGATATCGATGAAATGGCTGGGGATGATGGACTGACATCACAGAAAACATAGGTGCATCGTAATTTGATGATGTTAGCCAATGTTCTTAAGGAAAAAAGAAAAGGCATTAAATTTGATGTCGGATGGAATGCACGAGGCCAACATGTGAATCCCAAAAGGCTATGTTTAGTAGTTACATTATAATTTTCACTTGGAAACGCGTGCCGATTGACATAGATTCATGGAAACATGTTGTGTCCAGGCTGAATGCTGTGATCTGGGAAGAAATTACGGTTACATTATGATATTATTTCTTTAATTTACTAGATAACTAAATAATTAAACAATGTCTTACTCTTCTCAATATCTTGCAGAGTACATTTATAGTAGATGATTCACACAAGAATTATGTACTAAGGCTTGCAAGAATGTTTCATTGAGGTTTCTCACTATTTTAACAAAATGTCACATAAAATATTCCAAAGGTAAAATAAACCCGCACCCACCCCTTGTCTATGCTCACCTAATATCCTAAGAAGTATGAAATGCATTTATTGGCCACTGTGGGGATGAGAAGTTTTAGGGACATTATGGCTGATAATACTTTGTTTGAGGATACATGTATTTATCACTTTGATTGTCAATATTTCATTTATGAAATAGAAACTCAGTACTAAAAATAAGGAACATGCATCAAAACCAACATACCCCTATCGTAAAGTAAGGATGGGGTACGGTTCACTAGAAAAGAAAATGGTACATATTTTAAATTTATAGAAATATTTTTAGGTTCCAAGGAACAACATCATAATTATATTTCTTTATTTATATGTAGATTGATGAGTCTAAAACCAAAGACACTTCCATCCCACGTCATTTGCTATGGAAGGAGGCACCTGTGAATAAGGAAGGAAAGATAGTAGATGAAAACACACAAAAAGTGTGGGAAATATGTGTAAGTATGACACAATAAAAAGATTTGTTTTAAATTTATATTACATAAAAATAATTAGTTATTTTTCTATATTCGACAATCAAATGAATCAGCTACTCTTGTAGCAGATGCAGACCTATTATCGACAGCTTTAAAGCGGCCAGAACAATACGGTCGTGTCAGAGGTGTGGGGTTTGGGGTGACACCCTGAGTATATTATGAGAAAAAAACAAACGGATGATAGAGATGAAAAAATGAAACAAATGAGTGAAAGACTAGAAACTCTTGAATAATGATTTCAATAGCAGGGAGAGTTTATAGCAACTTTTATGGGTGGGAAGCAAGGAGAAGACACAATCCCGCCCCACCCCACACTAGCTTTGAGGTGAGCCATTCCCCTCAAAGAACTGTCTTAGCCGTGGTAATAAATATTCTAATAATTGTTCCCATGAAATTTGAATTAGGAAAACACTGATATTTTTCCCATACTGATCTTCTATAGGGTAATAATGACTGTCATTTATATCTGTCAACACCCAACTATCACCCTGTAGAGAGGGATATAGTGTCCAACATCCGATAGGACAAGATGCATAATATACCACTTCCGAATGATCATCTAAAAGTGATGATTACTGTAGCTCATGATCCAAATGCAGAGCTACCTATTCCACTTGATGACAATGATATTCATACGATCTAAAAGGCTATTGGGACAATCATTGCATGGCCATCACAGTTTGTAAGAGTACATGTGGACAAAGAGGTATTTATTTCCATTTTTTATCAATCTAAAACTTTAATAATTAATGAAAAAAGGATCTGAATCAATGAATGTTATTATAGACAGAGAAAGGGAAGGGGTGACAATAAACGTCAGCTCAAAATCATCTAAAGGATCGACCAACCGATCCCATAGAGCTACTGAAAGCATAATAACACCACCTGTTCTCTATCCACATTTACTATAATTGAAGACTCATGTGGATACAAATCTAAGAGGCGGTAGTAGTCATATAGTGGTTTTTGAAAAGAATATATACAGAGTGGAAATTCAAGATTTCATTGCTGCTGAAAATTTAAATGAGATCCTTGAATACGGTTGGCTAGGCGTCACAGTTGTAAATTTATATATGAGGTATGTTTTCATGAATTGATTTTCTAAAAGATGATATAATATGAAAATTAGGAAAAATGAATTTTATATTATTGAAAGACATATATATGAAAAATAGTTGAAGGAATTTTTCCATGAGCCAAAATTCGGACTCGTTAGTCCTCATACCACATCAACAAAACTAATGAAATTAAATCCATCAAAAAAGGATGAAATAGTGAACGGCTTGCTGAAAACATTTGAAAGAAAGATTACGAATGAAAGAATCTTCCTAATACCAACCATGCAGGGGTAAAACTCTATGATTAAATCATATTAATTATATTTTCACTTCTTTTATTAGTTATTTCTTTTTGTGTTTTTAGGCAACATTGGTTGCTAATTTTGGTGAACTTGGATACTCCAAAGATTTATTTTCTGGATTCAATGCAAGGATATACAACAAACCGACCACATATGATGGAGTTTTTGAATCTGTAAGACACTACATACTACGTTTTAGGTCTAAAAATCAAGTAATATAATTTATATTATCTTTTACTGAGGATTCTATTATGATAGGGCGGTGTATCATTATCATGAAAAAAAGGAATGAGGATAGGTTCTAAGCATAAGGAGGTGAGCAAGTACTACACCTGAAAAAATATCAGGGTATATATAATTAAATTTCACTATCCAAAAACATATCAACAAAAGTTACTTATTCTCCTAATGATTAAATTTTTTACAGTGTCCAAAACAAACAAGTGATAATGATTGAAGTTATTATGTTTGTAAATTTATGAAAGAGATCATTTTTCATCAATAAACTAGAATCCCTAATGAGGTATTTTTTAAAAAAACTAATATTTCATTTAAATTATTTATTAATTATTTATTTATATATTTTTCAGTACTACTATGACTATCGAAAGGCCTCATACTCACAAGACAATATAGATTTGTTTAGAAATGAGCGGGCCGCATACCTGATGGAATATTGTACATAAATAGCATGAAGATATGACTTGGGGACGTGTACAATTGGTGGTAATTCTTGAGAGGGGTTAAGGGGATAAAAATATAGAACATTGTTTTATGTAAATGTTTGTAGGAAAATTTTAATTGTTATGAAATACAACATCTTTTCTCCAATGAGTCATTTGCCCATTTTAACAGATGAAATGCACCTGCAACATAAAAGAATGATGAAAAACTTTTATTTGTGTTGATAATTTAGGAGAACGATCCATGGATCATTTGTGATGTGTACGAGTCAACCCCACCTCAATCTGAGGCATGGCGTGGCTGGTATCACTCAAAGTGTCTCTCTTTTGTTTAAAATGGACAGAATTTTAAGTGAAAACAACAACTGACATATAGAAATCAGAAAAAACACATTCAGATTCTATTAATACTTTAGGGGAATGATCCATGGGTCATTTGCGACATGTAAGAGTCAATCCCGCCTCAATATGAGGCATGATGTGGCCGGTATCAGTCAAAGTATCTCTCTTTTGTTTAAAATGGACACAATTTTAAGTGAAAACAACAACTGACGTACGGAAATCCAACCAAACACATTTAGATAATGTTGATACATCAGGGGAATAATAAATAGGTTATTTTTGATGTGTAAGAGTCAACCCTGCCTCAATACGAGGCATGGTGTGTCTGGTATCACTCAAAGTGTCTTTTTTTTTTATTAAAATTGACAGAATTTTAAGTGAAAACAATAAGGGATGTACAGAAATCTAACCAAATACATTCATCTTGTGTTGATACTTTAGGCTAACGATCCATGGGTCATTTGTGATGTTTAAGAGCCAACCCCATCTCAATTAGAGGCATGGTGTGGTTGGTATCACTCAATGTGTCTCTCTGTTGTTTAAAATGGATAGAATTTTAAGTGAAAACAACAACTAACATACAGAAATATGACCAAATGGCTTTTGATTAAGTTAATACTTTAGGGGAACGATACATGGGTCATTTGTGACAAGTAAGAGTCAACCATGACTCAATCTGAGGCACAGTGTGGCCGGTATCACTCAATGTGTATCTCTTTTTTTTAAAATGGACAAAATTTTAAGTAGAAACAACAACTGACGTACGAAAATATAAAAAATGCATTTATATTATGTTTATACTTTTAGGGAATGATCCATGAGTCATTTTTGACATGTAAGAGTCAACCCCACCTTAATCTGAGGCACGGTTTGGCCAGTATCACTCAATGTGTCTCTCTTTTGTTTAAAATGGACAGAATTTTAAGTGCAAACAACAACTGATGTACAAAAATACAACCAAACGCATCTGGGTTGTGTTGATACTTTAGGGGAACGATCCATGGGTCATTACTGACATGTAAGAGTCAACCCCGCCTCAATTCAAGGCACGATTTGGCCGATATCACTCAAAGTGTCTCTCTTTTGTTTAAAATGGATAGAATTTTAAGTGAAAACAACCACTGACATATGAAAATCTGACCAAACACATTTGGATTGTGTTGATACTTTATGGGAACGATCCATGGGTCATTTTTGACGTTTACGAGTCAAACCCATCTCAATCCAAGGCATGGTGTGGCCGGTATCACTCAAAGTGTCTCTATTTTGTTTAAAATGGATAGAATTTTAAGTGAAAACAACAACTGAAGTACGGAAATTTGACCAAACACATTCAGATTGTGTTTATACTTTAGGGGAATGATACATGGGTCATTTTTGATGTGTATGAGTCAACCCCACCTCAATCCGAGGCACGATGTGGCTGGTATCACTCAAAGTGTCTCTCTTTTTGTTTAAAATGAACAGAATTTTAAGTGAAAACAACAACTGACATATGAAAATCCAACCAAACGCATTAAAATTGTGTTGATACTTTAGGGAAACAATCCATGGGTCATTTGTGACATATACGTGTCAACCCCACCTCAATCCGAGGCACGGTGTAGCCGGTATCACTCAAAGTTTCTCTCTTTTGTTTAAAATGGAAACCCTCAACCCCATGGACGCCCCCAACCCCATGGACACCCCACCCCTCTGGACACCCCACCCATGGAAATCCCCCCCCAAAACCTTAGACACCACCCCACCCCCTGGACACCCCAACCCCTGGAAACCCACAAACCCCCTAGACAACACCCCCACCCCTCCTAGACACCACCCCACCACCTGGACACCCCCACCCCTAGACACCAAACCACCCCCTTGGTTGACCCCCCTACCCCCTAGACTACCCCACCCCCTAGACCTCACCCCACCCCTGGACACCCCCACTCATCTAGACCCCCACCCCCTGGAAAGCCCCTCAACCCCCTAGACACCACCCCACCCCCTGGACACCCCCATGGACAACCCCCCCACCCTGGACATCCCCCCACCCCTGGACACCCCCACCCCTGGAAGCCCACCAACCCCCTGGATGGAACCCCCACCCCTCCTAGACACCACCCCACAACCTGGACACCCCCACCCCCTAGACACCCCACCCCCTTGGACATCCACCCTCACCCCCTGTACACCACCCCACCCCCTTGGACAACCCCACCAACCCCCTGGACCCCCCCTAGACACCACCCCACACCTGGACACCCCCACCCCTCTAGACACCCCCACCCTCGAGAAAGCCCCCAACCCCCTGGACACTACCCCACCCCTGGAAACCCCCATGGACAGACCCCCTAGACAACCCCCACCCCCTGGACACCCACCACCCCCCTGGACGACACCCCCACCCCTCTTAGACACCACCCCACCACCTGGCCACCCCCACCCCTAGACACCCCACCCACTTGGACAACCACCCCCACCCCCTAGACACCCCCCCCCTTAGATAGCCCCCCCAACCCCCTGGACCGCCCCCACCCCCTGGACACCACCCCAACCCCTGGACACCCCCACCCCTGGAAAGCCCCCCCAACACGCTGGACACCCCCACCCCCTGGACACCCCCATGGACAACCCCCAACCTCTGGACACCCCCACCCCCTGAACACCCCACCATCCCCCTGGACATCCCCCACCCCTCCTCGACACCACCCCATCACCTAGACACCCCCACCCCTGGACATCCCCACCCCCATGGAAATCCCCCACCACCCCCCTGGACACCACCCCACCCCCTTGGACAACCCTATCCCCCCGAACCCCCCCATCCCCCCGGACACCCCCCGGACACACCCACCCCCTGGACACCCCCTACCCCCTTGGATAGCCACCCCAAACCCCTGAATAGACCCCCTAACCCCTTGAATTCTGAATTAAATTCTTTATGTTTTTAATTTACTTATTAATTATGTGTTAATGGTGTATAGGTATACTTGTTGTATGGGTATACTTGCTGAAATTACCTTATGAATTATGTGTTAATTTTGTATGGGTATACTTATTGATATGCTGATTTTTTTACAGGTATTGTTTGGGTGTGCTGTTGTAGAATTTTATATTACAATAGGAAGGGAATTTATTAGCACTTTTTTAGCGTTGATAAAGGTATCCTTTATCAGTGCCTTTTTATCACTGATAAAGGATCCCTTTATCAGCGCTCTTTTTAGCAATAATAAAGGATACCTTTATCAGTGTTTTTTCAATGCTGATAAAGGGGAACCCCCTTTATCAGCGCTGAGCTTTACAACACTGTTAAAGCCCATTTTTAGCATTGATAAAGCCCGTTTTTTCAGTAGTGGTATTTGAATATATGAAAGGGATAAACTCTAGATACTAAATACACATAATCAAAAAATTAAAACATGATCTTGAGACTATATTTTTAAGGAGCTAAATAATTTACAAAGAACTTCAATGGATAGCCAAAGGACCAAGGGTATATGTTTATTATTATAATGGTAATGTAAATAATAGTTATATGTTAAATACAAAAGGAAAAGATACATGTTTTACGGTGAAAAATTATGGAGTTAATATCATGGTGGAAAAGATATATGCATCTTTTCCAAAGAATAAAAATCTAGATTATATGAATATATCATAACTTAGCATCTTCAAAAAAATGAGAGTAGTATTATACAACATTCCAAGTATTACGTTTTCGATGGAAATGGGTTGATAATTGGACTGTAGTCAAAATCAGTGAATTGGGATTCATGAAATTGAATTTAAGTAAGGAATACTACAAGGATGAACCATTCATGAAATAATCATAGGACATATGAGTATTTTATGCGATGGATCTTACAAATAAAATAGTCTAATTGTACAATTGGTGACTAAAACAATTACATGTTCAAATGAAAATTATTGTAAGGATGATCCTTTCATTGGAATGTCACAAAAATTTCATGATGGTACTGTTATTAATGGTGTATTTTATCTCAAAGGGGACCATAAGGATAGGAATTGGATTGTTTATAGAGGTCCCAAATCCCTTCAACCATGAAAGAAAATAAACATTCAATGAATATGTCAAATTTCTTTAGTTAGTTTATATATATAATGTGTTTCCTTATAATAATATTTTTTCATTACTATAGTTATATAATCTAAATTAATTATTTAATTAGTAGTGATGATAATGGATTCTTAACCTAATAATGATACCGATCTGCTGGAAGAATATAATAGAGATGTTGAAATTGAGAAAATTTTAGAAGGTGAATGACATTTCGGAGGTGAGAAAAAACATAAAGGTGAGAAATTGGGATAAAGTGATAAGCCAAAAAAAGGATAGGGGTACATGTCGTCGGATTATAGGAGGATTCTTCATTTGGAATTCATATCTTGTCAGAGGGAGAATGTTTGTTGTTTCACGGTCTCCTTGGATTGAGGGCCTACCTTGCGACTGTTTAATGAGGGTCTTACTGCCTCTAACTAAGGAGTTTTGATGGAAAGTGAGGTAATATCTATGTGCACTCCTCCATCACATCTTCCTCAACTTGAAGCCTCTCGAAGGTCACAACGTATTCTCATATTAGTGGTATCTAATCTTGTTCTCGGTCTAAAAGTGATTCTCTACAGCCTTCCTCTATATGCAAGGGAAGTTCCATGTCTGGGGCCAGATCCAGGCACAATCTCTTAAAATGATCTCCATCCTCCTATGGATTTCCCATGGCCTCCATCAAGGATTCCATTAATAATCTAGAAGTGGTGGATTTTCTAGAGCCAAATAAATACACCCTATAAAATAGAGAGATTTTCTCAATGAATGAAAATGAGAACATTCATATACACAAGCCCTCGCAACTAGCACAGTTGGATTTTCTGGAATTCAAATTCTATTGTGGTTCTAGTGGATACCTTAGATCAGTTAATTACCAAGAGTATATATAGTGGTTTTAATTATTTATTTGTCACCTATGTATATGAAAAATGTCATTCTTAGGTAAGGGAGTCGCTGTGGCAGGATTTAGAAATCGGCAAACCACGTCCGCATACTACCTCTGCGTACCGCTTTTGCATGCCACTTCTTCTCTATGGACAAAGTTCTCCTCCACACACTATCTTCCTTTATGAGATGCAATGCCCTGAAAAACCCTTCTATTGACTATCTCCGTGGACCACTTCTCCTTTCATGGAATCCTCCTCACAAACCTCTTCTCCTTCGCGGGGTTGTCTTTTTTGTAAACCACTCTAGACTTCACCGAATTCATCCCGAATTTATAATCAAGGTATATCTCCACAATGAAGAGATTAGTGAACCTTATATAAGAAAATAGTACTAAAAATCCCACTAAACCAAATCTCACAAATCTTTTTTTTGTGGTACAACCACCGTATACCATTCTGTTTTTATAAACCTTTTTTCTCTCCATGGTCTGCATACCACCACTCTTCCTTTGGGGTGGCCAATATCTTCCATGAACGAAACCCTTTGCGGCTTCTTAAATCACTACCTTATTTCGGAAAACGACGACCATCCTGTGAACCATTTTTCTTCTGTGAATTGTGAGAATCCCGTGACCTGTTTCCTTTATTCAGTCCATATACCGTGCTTTGTGGTCCGCATAATGCCGCTATGTGAAAAACTTCCCTTTTCTAATTTCCTTACCATTCCAAGTACCTCATATGCGGGCCGCAAACTATCCTTCATGGTCCAAAAAATGTGTACTCTTATGAGGAAATTCTTCCTTTTCCCAAAACAAACTCTTGATGTTTTTTTAAAAGGTAATGTCTTGGCCAAAGACCAAGAAACAATTTATTAATAAAGAAGGAAAATAAAAAAGCCTAAAAGATGGGATTTTATTAAAATCTTTTTCGTAGAGAGATATAAGGTCAATCAGAAGTTTATAAAACCAAGTAACGCCCTGATTGACACCTTTTTTAGCGAGAGCATCAACCACCATGTTTGCTTCCTGATTGGCATGAGTAGAAATATATCGAATATCCCGGAGAGAGTCCATACATCTCATCTAGTGAGATGTAAGAGTCCAGGAGAGGTGGATCACACCATTCCAAATTTCTTGGATGATGGAGGTGGAATCACTTTCAATCCAAATGTTGTTCCAACCCTTCCTTTGAACAAAATCAACAGCATGGATTACTGCCATCATCGTAGCTTCTAAGGAAGTGGCGGTGGCATAACCACCAAAGAAACACCCATGATAGTGACCTAGATAATCTTTGCAAACAACTCCAAAACCTTCTGGACCTGAATTCCCTTTTGAAGCTCCATCCACATTTATTTTGATCCAGCCAGAAAAAGGGGCTTTCTAGAACACATCAATTGAATAACATGGTTTTTTGTAGAGGACGACAACCCAAAGATGTATGAGAATCATGAAGTGTTCCACTGAATTGTTGTAGCAGTATTTTTGAATCGAGGAAGACTCTTTGATGGTAGTGAGAATTCTCGAACGACCGGAATTGAGATAATGTGAGTGCGTGTTATGAAAAATATCATTACGGTCATATCAGATAATGTGAAGGAGCTTGGTGACAGCCCCAAGATAGAGGTTCTTGATTTTCTTCGAGGCACTGAGCTCCACAAAATGTTTCAGATGAGTAATAATTGAGTCATAACAAATCCATCTACAATCAAACATGTCAGTAATAAAGTTCCTAAGAGCAGCAACAGTGGCACATGAAAGAAAGAGATGATTGGTATCCTCACGATGCTGATGACACATATGAAATTTAGAACAAAGTTGGATACTAAAGGCTTGAAGGCAAACATCAGTAGGGACACGATTATGTGCAATCATCCAGATAAGAGAAAGTCTATAGGGCTTGATCCAATTATTATCAAAATTTTTGTGCCACCCAAAAGGATTTTTAGAGGAGGAAAAATTATGATGATAGAAAGCTTTAGAATCCAGGATACCATTATGAGAAGGTTCCTAAACAAGGAAATCATCCTCATTAGTGAAGGTATGGCTCTCAACCACCTGCAAAATATCCTCTGGGAGGTTAGGAAAATGGTCATCCATAACCTCTTGAGTAGAGAGATTAATGGTATCCGACAGAGAGTGAGGAGATAGCATGGAGATTAGGGGGGATCCCGACCAGTTATCAAGCTAGAAATTTAAAGAGGAATTTTTACTAACCAACAATTTGGAGTTATGAATAATGTTGTGAAAAGAGTCTCTAATGGAGGGTGAGATAGAAGAACTAATATAACTCAAGTTTCATTTTTTAAGTTTGACTACGAACCTTTTACACAGAAAATCAGAAGCAATAGAGTTTTGATTAATAAGGTTCCAAGTGAGCTTGGCTTGAAGCACCTCATTAAAAAGTTTTATATTCTTAATGCCAAGCCCTCCCTTTTCCAATGGTTTGCAATACGTAGACCCGGGGGTAGTGACAAGTTTTCTCTCAATAGTGATGCCAGACCAAACAAAGTTCTTGATGTAACTATTAATATGTTTAAGAAGAGAGATTGGCCATTTGTAAATCATTAGAGAGTAAACCAATTTGACTATAATGGTCGATTTGACAAGGAAAATTCTACCAGCCATGGAAAGAGATTTCCCTTTCTAGGAAGAGAGCTAGTGAAGGATCTGATCAACCACAGAAGAGAAATACACGACTTTAGGCTTTCCCCAAAATAGGGGGACACCTAAATAAGTAAAAGGTAATGTACCTTCCGTTAATGCCAAGGCTTTCAATGATGTTGATTTTACAGTTTGTAGGAAATTTTTTTCCGAAGAAGATAAATGACTTGCTCCAACTCAACACTTGACCAGAGAACTCATCATAATGAGATAAAGCATTCATAAGGATCAGAATATTTCTTTTACTTCTATTAATAAAAAGGATGATATCATCCGCATAGAGAAGATGGGATGGAGCATTTAGACTATGAGCAGCCTGGATCGGTTTCAATTTATTTTGAGAAACCAACTTGGTGAGAAGTCTGCTAAGATAGTCTTCCGCAATGGCAAACATGATGACAGATAAAGGATCACCTTGTCGGACACCCTTGTTGCATTTAAAATATCTTTTAGTGGAGCCATTGACAAGGATAAAAATAGCTGAAAAAGTAAACAAAGTGTGAATCCTATTAATAAACACTTCATTAAAACCAAACTGACGTGGAACCTTAAAGATAAAGTTTCAGTCAATGGTATCGAAGGCCTTTTTAATGTCAAGCTTAATGGCCACATTACCTCATCTAGAAGTTTTATTAAGGATATTGGTACATTCAGAGCCAAGATGAGCATGAATTGGATTCTTGTGTCTTCTCGTGATCATTGCTCGGTGTAGAAAATAAATGTATATTTATTTAAATAATTATGAAATCATAAAAATATATATAATTAATATATTTATTTTAATTTCACAAGTATTTAAATATATTTATATTAAATTAATTATAGTTATGACTATAAATAAATAAATAATTATTTATAATTATAATTATAAATATAATAAATATATTTATTATATAAATATTTATTATAAATTTATAATTATTTAAATATAAATATACATTTATTTAAATAATTATGAAATTATACAAAATATATATAATTAACATATTTATTTTAATTTCATAAGTATTTAAATAAATATATAAATAAATATATTTATATTTATGACTATATATAATTAATAAATTTATTTTAATTTCATAAGTTTTTAAATATATATATATAATTTTATTTATATTTATGACTATAATTAAAATATATCTATAAAAAATATATATTTATAATAAATATATATTAATTTTATAATTATTTAAATAAATATATATTTATATTTCAATAATTATAAAATTATAATAAATATATTAATTAAATAAATATATTATATTTAATAAATATTTACAATTATTTATAATTAGAATTATAAATAATACAGATATATTTACAATTATAATTCTAAATAAATATAGATATATTTAACTAATTATAAAATTATAATAAAGATATTAATTATATATAATTGTAAATATATCAAATATATTTATTATAAATTTATAATTATAAATATAACAAATATATTTATTATAAATTTATAATTATAAATAAATATATATTTAGTATATATATAAATATAAATAAATAAATTTTTATCTATAGTTATTATTATAAATAAATATATTTATATTTATTATATATATAATTTTATAAATATATATAAAAATATAAATAATTTATTATCATTATAGTTTTATCAGTGCTTTTTTAGCGTTGATAAATACCCCTCTTTATCAGCACTAAAAAGACGCTGATAAAGGCATGTTTTATAAGAACATTCTATTTTACCACGGATAAAACATATGTTTATCACCCCTTTTTAGCTAGCTCGGATAAAAGGTTTACCTGGTTTTATAAATATTCCATAACAGCCTCCTCCTTCTCTTGCATGACTCAAGCTCTTGTGGAAGCCAAACCCTGCTGCTGAATCCTCCTCCTCCTCCACTACCGACTCCTCCTCCTCCTCCTCCACCGTCATTGCGTCCTCCTCCTCCTCCACCACCATTGCCTCCTCTTCCTCCTCCTCTACTGTCGATTCCTCCTCCTCCACTGTTGCCTCCCCCCTCCCCCTCCCCCTTCTTCACTAGCAACTCCTCCTCCTCCGATTCTGCGAAGCTATCCTTCACTGCGAACATCACCTCCACCACCGAACCCCATCTGCTACCAAACCCCACCTCTGATGTGAATCCCTACTCCTCTACGAACCCACCTCCACCATGAAACCAGCTCCTCAGGTGCTAAAACTATGAGTATTCATGTAATGCTCTTAGTTTTTTCTTTTGTATTTTCTAATTATACAATTTTCCATGATCAATTCCATGTCTATAACTTTTCTTTTTCCAATCATGGATATTTATGAGCTTCTAGGGCTAGAATATGTATTGTGTTTGATGAATTTATGGTGTACAGTTATTGTTGATCATCATATTGAAGTAGGTGTTGGTGCATTAGATACCTATTTCCAGCAATCAGATAATAATCAATGAATATTTAGGATTAAAACTTGATACCTTGCAATAGGTATATTGTCAAGGATGTTTCGGGTGTGAATCTAGGATACCTAGGATCAACACTAGAGATCCTCCAAATAAATTGGTTAAAAGAAACATTTTAATTTGATTTGAATTTATATTGGTAATAAATATCTTTCTAGAATCTTGAGGATTCTCATTGTTGGCTTATTAATTTTTTTACATTGCATATTTATTCCACAATTTTATTATTTCAATCTGATAATGCATCTCATTTGATCGATTTTTCTTTCCATTGAAAATTAACTACATAAGTAAATTTTATATTGATATAATTTTATTAATAGAAAATTATAATAATTGATATATAATAAATTTTAGTGACATGAAAACTGTGAGTCTAGTTTGTGACTACAATTAAAACCCCTCATGTAGTGATGTATCTACTATATCAATTGTTTTCTCACCAATGGGTGGAATTATATATTTTGATGGTGATGATTATGTCTATATTGGAGAGTTGGACATGTAAAATAGTTATATAGGACCTATATTTCTATAGTTGGGTATAATCATAGCCTATTTTTCTAGAGTAATTTAGGTTGATAAAGAGAAAAATCTATCAGTATGTCATACTTTCATTGAAAAGTTCCTAGATGTATTTCCTAAGTACTTATCTAGGTTACCACCCAAGGGATTGATTGAGTTTATTATTGTGTTTTTACTAGGTGTGGAGCATATATCTATCCCACCATATAATATGGATCCTGTAGAGCTATGAGAGAAGAAAGCTCAATTTAACAACTTCAAGGTGAAGGGGTTCATATGAATGATTATGTCCCCCTATGGTGCTTTAGTTCTTTCCATAAAAATTCAAATGGGTCATTGATAATATGTGTGGATGATTAGAAGTCATGCTAAGTGATGTAAATGAACTTATATCCACTTACACGTATTGATGGACTATTTGATCAACTTAGAGGTGCTTAAGTGTTCTCTAATATCGCTTTGATATGAAATTTTCATCAGTTTATGGTGATTTATTTTGATATAAAAAATACTATATTTATGAGTATGTTTATATGTGTAGGTATCTATTTATATCATTTATTTTGAAAAAGAAAATGGTAGTGTTCATGGATGAGATGAATTGGGCCTTCCATTCTTACTTAGTTAATTTTGTAGCCATATTTTTAAATCATATCATTATGTATTTCCAATTGAGGGAGGAACATGCTTGATATCTGGAGATCATTTTGAGAAAACTTAGGGAGTATCAACAATATACCATGATCTCAAAGTTTATGTTTTGGATTGATAATGTACACTTCATGGGGAAAATGATATCAGTGGATAACGTATTTTTAGAACATGAGAAGTTCGATGTTATAGTTTATTTATAGAGGCCAAAAAATGTTTTTTGAGATCCAAATATTTTTCAGAATTTCCAGTTATTACCAGAGGGTCATCTAGTATTCTTCTTGATTATAATCACTAATAATTCCATAACCAAGAATGTGGTATGATTCCTTTTCTTAGATGTTCATGATAGATCCTTCTAATATCTTAATGATAGATTGATGAAAACAACAATCTTAACCATAAATGAGATGGATAATGAGTATGGTTTATATTGTGATGTATTAGGAGTTAGGATTTGAACAGTTCTAGTCCATAATGGTCATGTGGTTGCTTATGGGTCCTGAATGTTAAGGACACATAAGAGAAAATTTGTAAATCCTTTCCTAGATTTGTAAATAGTGGTTCTTTCTATGAGGTGTTATTGGTATTATCTTTAGGGTGAGATATTTTTGGAATATAATAATTTTTTTTAAAATATACTTAATCATAAAGTGAAATGAACCATTGATAATGGATAATGTTTTAGTACCTATAGTCCTTTAACTTTGACCTAATGTATACCCTCAAGAAGGGGAACATTTTTTCTAATGTACCATATTGGAAGGATGAAGCTTAGGTAGTACCTAATTCATGAACGAAGTGAATGATGGTTTCCCAATTTGAACAGATGTGACTTTATGTTCAATAATATCATGGCCAAGTGACACTTATTTCTTTATCTACCACTTATTCATTCCTCTATAGTAATATGGGAGAAAACTATATGACTCATACTATTTATTCATGAGATACATTAAAACCTTTTACAGCTTTATATTTTATAAAATTTTGGTTATTTTTGATTCATGTATCCTTTATAAAATGTATTTCTTGGGATTTATGTCTTCAAAAATTCTTAAGTGGATCTTTTAAAATGATTCAAGTGTTTTGAAATATTTCTTAAAAAATAATATGTGTTCAACATACCCTTTTTGGGTTTTAAATAACTTTAAAATAATTAAAACACTTAGCATGAACTTAGGTTGCATTCCATGTGTTTTTAACTCACCAGAATGTCTTTCATATAAGGGATGTGAATGTTTTTAGAGTGTGTGTAATGTTGGTTTCATTTTAACAAGGGATGTGTGAAGTTTTAGATGAAATTTTGTAAAATATACAAGGTTATAACTCTTTTAAAATTATTAAGATTATTGGGTCCTGAAGTTTCGTTGAATGATTTAAAAGAAATTAGGGGTTTTTTGAAAGAGTGTTTGGAACTGATTGGTTTAATTTAAAAAGGGTGTGTTATTTTGAAGAGGAATTTTTGTAAATGGTTGGGTTTTTAATAGGATTTCAATTGTGATTTTATAAATAGTTTTCAAAGAAAATTTGAAATATAGTTTTTCTAAAATCTTTTAAGTTTACATTTTTATAGAATTAGGAATACCATTACATTATATAGGGAATAAAATAATATTGGTAATAACACCATGAAAAGGGTAAATGTATTTTAATAATTAAAAGGATTATATTTCAGTTAGATTTTCACTCATGCTATAAAGTAAAAATAATTCAGATGGTTCTCAACTTGGTTTCTATTGAAGGTTTATTTCTATAAAAAATGGTTGTCATGATTATATTCCTTCATGGAGATTCAGAGGAATAAGTCTTCATAGATAAACTAGAAGGTTTCATTCTAAATGGAATAGAAGGTTTGGTTCTAGTCTCAAATGAAGTTTTTTTTGAGATTAAGTAGGCACCAAGACAGTGTAACTCGAATTTCAATGCTTTCATAGTAGAATTAATGTTCTCAAAGTGTAATGTAAATAATTAATACTATATAAAGGTGTGTTATGATAGAAGTTTTTCCATTTTACTTATTTATGTGCATGAATTTATCTTAGTTGGACCAGCGAAGGAATGATTGGAAGAGCTCAAGATTGATTTATCTAGAAGATTCCTAATGAAGACCTTGGTTCTGGAAAGTGGATATTGGGGATAAATATTAAAGGGTACTTAAAGTCTATAAATTTTTTTAGCCTTGGTTAATTTTTATATCAATGTTTTGTGTATTTATTTTGTTAAATATTTATATTACCAAATCAAATAGGATGGATAAGAATAAAGAATGGATGTATTTCAATCATCTGGAAAAAGTGTATGAAGATGGAATGAAAGAGGTCCTAATGTTTTCAAAAGATCATGCATATAACCCTTTATAAATCCTTTATCCTTGTTTATGCTATTTTTATTCAAGATAAATTAGTTTAGAGGAGTTGGAAGAACACTTGATACATCATGGAATAGATCGAAGTTATAAATCCTAGAATAAACACGGGGAAAAAGTGAATGTAGCTAGTGGCTAGGATAACACTATGTTTTATGGATCATCTATATGATTACAAGTGTGGAAAATGAAGAATAATATGTTGAGGATGTCATTACTAATGTGAATTATGATGAAGATCATATTGAGGAAATGACAAGGGCAGTTGAAGATGAAATTTGTGATTGCCCAAATATTTTTGAGAAGTTAAAGAGCTATGAAAAGATGACATTGTATAGTGGTTTCACTAAATATACAACATTTTCATCCATACTAAATCTCTATAATCTAAAAGAATGAAAAAAATAGAGTGTTTCTAGTCTGACATAATTAATTGATATCTTGAATGACATGCTCTGAAAAGATAATGAGATCCCGATCCAAACATACAATGCCAAATGAATTCTATGCTTGATGGGTATGATCTATGAAAGAATACATACCTTCTCGAATGACTATATAATGTTTTTCAGGGTCCAAAAATCACTTAGACAATGCCCAAAGTGTGGTTCTTATCAATACATGAAAAATGAATCCGGTCCTATGAAATTTACATGGTACTATCCAATCATTATAAGGTTTAGGTACCTATATGGATGTGAGGAGATTGTAGGGCATTTGACGTGGCACATATACACAATAATTAAATATTGGAAACTACATCACCCAATAAAATATCCCAGTGGAAGATAATTGATCATGAGTATCCTGAATTTGGAAATGTGATGATAAACCTTCATCTTGCATTATATATAGATGGAATGAATCTTTTTGGTTTTCAAAGTAGAAAGCACAGTACATGGCTATTTATGTTGGTAAATTATAACTTACAACAATGGTTATGAATGAAATGAAAATACATCATGCTATCTATGATTATATCAGGACCAAAACAACCATGTAGTGATATTGATGTTTATTTGGCTCTATTGATTGAGGATTTGAAATTATTGTAGGATTCAGGTGTTACGTTGTATGATGGTCACAAAAATAAAGATTTCACATTGAGATCAATATTTTATGGGATGATAAATTAATTTCCTTCTTATGTAAATTTTTCATGATATAGCATTAATGGAACTCAAGGTTGTCCTTTCTATGAACAGGGTACACCAACAATTAGGTTGAAACATTCATCGAAAATCGTGTTTCAAGGAAATCATAGATTTCTACTCGGATGACATAAGTACCAATCTTGGATGACATTATTTGATGAAAGTTAAGAAGGATGTACAACACCATATCCACTAACAGGTGATCAACTTTTTGAGAAAGTAAAATATGTGAACATAAATTTTGGTAAAACATTTTCTAAAAACCTTACGAAAACTGGTTGAAAAAAGAGATAATTTTTTTAAATTACCATACTAAAATTTTTTATACATCAAATTTTTTTTTGATGTTATTCATGTTGAGAAGAATGTATGTGATAGTTTTGTTAGGACGTTTCTAAATGCACCCATAAAAACAAAGGATGTAATTAAGGCTAGGTTGGACATGGTACTCAAGAGAATACAAGAAGAGTTGGTGCCGACGAAGGGTGAAAAATGAAAATTTCTTCCTCTAGCTACTTATAATCTTTCCAGGTAGGAGAGATATTAGTTTTGAAACTTCTTGAATGACATAAAGGTTCCATAGGGGTATTCATCTAATATCAAGAACATCATGATAATGACCGATTTAAAAGTGAAGAGTCTGAAATCACAAGAATTCCATTTTTTAGGTAAGATCTAATACCTATAGCTTTAAATTTTAGTTTTTCCAAAAATTTATATCATACATTTACCAATATCTATTTCTTCTTCAAAGCTATATGCAAAAAAGTTATAGAACTAGCGAAATTTCCCACTAGGGAAAGTGAAATCATTGTCATATTATGTGAATTTGAAATGTTCTTCCCGACAACATTCTTTGATACGATTTTTCATTTTATGGTTCACTTGGTGAGAGAGATTCGACTATATAGTCTTGTACACTATATATGGATGTACCATGTTGTATGGTATATGCAGATCTTAATAGGGTGTGTCAAAAATCAAAGTTGGCTAGAGGGTTTTATTATAGAGGAATATATTATTGAGGAAACCATTGAATTCTATACTGAATACCTATCCAGTGTGGAAAACATTAGTCTATCAAAATATCATCACACTGGGTGGCTTGTAGGTGAAGAAATTTCTAGAAGAGATGTTTTCAAAATCAATATTATAGATGGGGAGCAGACCCACCTTTAAATTTTGCATAATAGTTTGGAGGTTTCCCCATATGTTGAAACCCATAAATAAGTAATTAGTAATTTGAATCTATCAAGGGATGAAATATGGATATCAAATACATATAATTAATAGTTTATAGGATGGTTTTGGGACCATATTTTAAAGATTCAGATGAAAATATGGATTCAATTTCCGAACGACTTTGATGGCTAGCCAGAGGACCAAGTGTGTTTGTATTGTCTTACAATGGATATGTAATTAATGGTTATATGTTTTATACAAATGAGAATGATGTAGACAGTACCATGAAAAATACTGGGGTTTCACTCATGGATGAAGTGATGCATGTTTTTTCTACCAAGGAGAAAAATCCAATTTATGTGAATATTTCATAATTTGGCATCATCAAATAAATATGGGAGTTGTATTATACAACATTACAAGTGCCAATTTTTCAATTCAAGTGGATTGATAATAGAAGTGCTGTTAAAATAGATGAATTGAGATTCATGAATGTTTATTTCAGTAAGGAAGGGTACAAAAAAACCGTTTATAATGGAATCACATGCAGTACAAGTATTTTATGTTACAGATCTCACAAACCAAAAGGGGATAATTGTTTTGTTATCGACCAAAACCACTAAAGGGTTAGATGAAAATTCAACTGAGGATGTCCCTCTCATTGGGATGTAAGAATCATTTTGTAGTGGTCCCAATCTAGATGGTGTTTTTTATATCAGAGGAGACCATAATGAAGTGATTTAGATCATCGATAGAGGGGTCAAATCCATTCATACATTAAAAAAGAAAAATAGAGTTTAATAATTAGGTTATTTTTTTGTAATATACATCATGTTACCTCAGGTTATTATTCTTTTATTGCTGGATTTATGAAATTTAAATTAAATTTTAAACTACTTATGTAGGTAATGACTGCCGCACATGTTGGTGATCCCAATCTTAAGGAACAAAAGGTATCTCAACCTGTAGTTGTTTGTAGTGTAGAGGAATGACCTTATGCACATGATGGTGCTCCCATTCTTGAGGAAAAATTGGTTTATCAACCTACTACTACTTCCAGTATAGAGGTATAATGACCATATGCCCATGACGATACTACCACTCCAGAGTAACATATTGACGATGTTGATTTTGTGGAAATGGTAGCAATGAAGGACCAACAATGCAGAAAAAATAGAAGCATCGTAGTGTGACAGTGTTAGCAAAAATAATCAAGGTGAAGGCCAAAGGAATCAAATGTGAGGTT
This sequence comes from Viscum album, assembly GCA_963277665.1. Taxonomy (NCBI): domain Eukaryota; kingdom Viridiplantae; phylum Streptophyta; class Magnoliopsida; order Santalales; family Viscaceae; genus Viscum; species Viscum album. Next base: position 530,073,855 of record OY728139.1, on the reverse strand, counting down.
GGATGGAATGTGTGGGGATATCATTTTAACCCCCACAAGGCCATGTTCAGCAGTTATATTGGAATCTTCCCTTGACAACATTCTCCGAATGATGTATATTCGTGGCACCATGTTGTGCCCAGTATTAAGACACTGATGCGGGAATAGATTATAGTAGTATTATGATATCATTTCTTTATTTTAATAAAAAATAAAATAATGAAACATTGACTTACTCTTCATCATCCATTGCACATTGAATTTATAGTATATGACTCCCACATGAAATAGGTATTAATTCTTTATGGGAGGATTCACAGAGGATTTCACAAAATTCTAACAATATATCATCTTAAATATATTGAAGGGAAAATAAACCCACACACACTACTTATCTATGTACACCTGAAAAACCAAGAAACATGGGATGTGTTTACTGGCTATCGTGCAGATGTGTCTTTTCAGGTACATTGTGGCTAGTAATGCATTATTTGATGATACGTGTATTCATCACTTTGATTGAATTTTTTTTATTTATGAAAAAACAAATGAGTGATGGAAATATGGAATGGGCCACAAAACTAGTGTACCCCTACTATAAATCAAGGATGTGGTATGGTTCACTTGAAAAAAATTGGTAAATATTTTAAATCTACCATAATAATTTTATGTGACATGAAAAAAATACAATAATTATGTTCCTCTATTTATATGAATATTTATGACTCTAAATCCAAAGACACTTCCATCCCACACAATGTTTTATGGAAGGAGGAATGATTAAATACAGATGAGATACTAATGGATGAAAAAAACAAAAAGTGTGGGAAACATGTGTAAGTATTACATAAATTTTTTTTCTTTAAATCTCTATTATATAAAAATAATAAATTATTTTCCTATATTTTGTATCAAACATTGTCACATGAATCAAAAACACCTGTACCAAATGAAAACATACTATCAGTGTCCTTGAAGTGGCCAGAACAGTATGGCCACATTAGAGATGCTGGTTTTGGTGTGACACCCCGATCGTATTTTGTGGAAAAAACAAGAGGATGATTAAAGTGAAGTAATAAATTAGATGAGAGAAAGAATATATACCATTGACGAATAATTACAATGGCATTGAGATATGATGGAAACTCTAATGGGAGGGGGGCAAAGAGAAGAATAAACTCAAGAACAACCACCACGTGGAGACCCCGCCCCACCCCCAACATCTATTAAGCTAACCATTCCCATCAAAGAGATGTCTTAGTCAAGGTAATCAATTTTCTAATTTATGTTTATGTGAAATGTGAATTAGATAGAGAAATATACCTTTCCAATACTGATATTCTACATGGTTATAATGACTATGATTCATATCTAGAAATACCCACCCATCATATTGTACTGGGAGATACAACGTTCAATATTTAAAAATAAATGCCACACAATATACCACTTCCAACAGGACATGTGTGAGTGTCAATTAGCATATACCATGACCTGAGTGTAGAGATACCTATTACAATTTATGAGGAATATATTCATACAATTGAAAAAGCTATTGGAACATTCATAACATGGCCATAACATCTCATAAAAAACATGTCGATAAAGAGGTATTCATTTCCAATTTACTTTTCAAGATAAACCTTTAACAATTAATGAAATTTTTTTCTGAACCAACAAATGTTATTACAGATTGACAAAGAGAAGAGTGTAAAATGAAATACCACCTAAAAAACATATAATGGATCGACCAAATGATCAAATAGATCTATCGAAATCACTATTACCCTATCCATTCTATAACCACATTTACTATAATTGAAGGTTTATGTTGATACAACGTTAAAAGATGGTCGTAATCACATAGTTGATTTTGAAGATAATATTTATAGAGAGAAAGTTCAAGACTTTATTGGTGTTGAGAGTGTAGGTGAAATCCTAAACTATGATTGGCTAGGTGTCTTAGTTTTAAATGTATACATGAGGTATGTTTTCATGAATTGATTTTCCAAAAGCTAATATACTGTGTCAATTATGACTAAATACATTTCATATTTTTTTTAGGAAAATATATTATAAAAAATAAAAGGGATTTACCCATGAAAAAAAATTTGGACTCATTAATCCTCACATCTTCTATACATAACAAAAAGAAATAGATAATAAAAAAGGGTGAAATAGTGGCAGGACTGATCAAATCATTTCAAAGAAAACTTTTGGATGACAAAATCTATTTAATACCAATGATGCAGGGGTAAAAATATACAATTTAATCATATATAATATATTTTAATTTCTTTCATTACTTAATCTATTTTGTAATTTTAGGTAGCATTGGATTCTCATTGTGGTAAATTTGGATACTCCAAAGATTTATTTCTTGGATTCAATGAAAGGATATCCAAAAAACCATCCAATCATAATGGAATTTTTCAATTTGTAATAATCTAAATCCAATGTTTTATATCTAAACATAAAGTTATGTAATATATATTATCTTTTAATGAGGATTCTATTATGACATGGCGATGCATCACTATCATGAAAAACAAGGAATGAGGCCAGGGGATAAGCACAAGGAGGAAGACATGTTCGACGTCTGGATAAGTATTAGGGTATATATAATAATATTTAACTATCCAAACACATATAAAAAAATAACTTATTCTAATCAATATTTCTGCAGTGTCCGAGACAAACCAATGGAGAAGATTACAGTTATTATGTTTGTAAATTTATGAGAGAGATCATATTCCATGAACAAACTAGCATCCATGAAGAGGAATTTTTGAAGATAATTACTATTACATTTAATATATTTATTAATATTTTGTGTATTTATATTTTTCCACTACTACTATGACTGTAAAAAAAAATCATATCCACAAGACAATATAGATGTGCTTAAAAATGAATGGGAAACATACCCGATGTAAGAATGTACACAAATAACATGAAAATGTGACTTCCATATAAGTAGTGGATTTTTTAATATTTATGCTTAATTTACTTTTTTTAGTATTACTCACATAATAATTGTTTTCTTATATATGTGGATTCTTTTGTTCAAGTTGGTGCGGTTTTTTCGAAACTGATCATGCTCGTGAGAGATTGGACTTTGAGGCTGCAACTCATAATTCAATAAGAAGGTAATTTTTTTAATATACTATGTTTTTACTCATAATATTATATGTTATCTACTACATTAAAATAATCTAAATTAAATTTTTGACTACTCATACAAAAAATGTCTTTCACAGACTTACTCTCCCTCAAAACCTTATCACCCCTTTATTGTCGGCCTTTATCACTTTCCTTAAAAGGCAGTGGAGGGAACTTGAAAGAAAGTGATAAATATCAACAATGCAGTGTTTCAATTTTGAAGAATAAATAAAATGGAAATCATGGTAATGCACAATGTGTCCTGTATGATTCAAAGTGTGTCTTTTGATGTAATTAATTATTATTTTTCATAATTTTATCTATTATTTGTAAGTTAATTTTCTTATATGATCATTGAAATCTCCTTTGTTTACACTTATTGAGCATCTATGATCACCCTTTATTTTTTTTCATATCCTTAGGTTAGTAAGAATGGTTTTAGAAATGATATGTCTTATAAGGTTTTTAGTAAAGAATAACTTAATGAGAGACTCTTACGAACTAGTTCTTTATGTTTCCATGTTTCCAAAAGCACTAGACCTAAACTATTTTGGAATGTATCGTTATGTTATGTAATGAATATTCATATACTAAGATGTGATATCTATGTATGAAATGTCTGGGTCAATATAGTTGGTATTAGAAAAACTTACCTACTCAAAATCGAGAAAAAAGAACAAGTGGCTGGTATGACTCAAAGTGTCTCTTTTTATTAAAAATTGACATTACTTTTAGTAAAAAGAATAAGTGATATAATGGAAAATGAGAAAATTTATATAGATTATTTTGATAATTTAGGAAAATGATCTATAAGTAATTTTTTATGTGTAGGGATCATCCACACCTTAATACGACACATGATGTGATTGGTATAATACAAAGTGTCTCTTTTTATTTAAAATTGACATCAATTTAGATAAAAACAAAAAGTGACATACTGAAAACTAATAAAACTCATTTATATTTTTTTAATATTTTAGGAAAATGATATATATGTCATTTTTGACATATAGGAATCATCCAAACCTCAATATGACACACGGTGTGGCTAGTATAATTCAAAGTGTATATTTTTATTTAAAATTGACATTAATTTAAGTAAAAACAACAAGTCACATACTGAAAACAAAGAAAAAGTTTTTTTTATTGTTTTTATACTTTAGAAAAATGATCTATAAGTCATTTGTGATGTGTAAGAATCAACCACACCTCAATATGACACATGGTTTGGTCGATATAACTCAAAGAGTATCTTTTTTATTTAAAATTGACATGATTTTAAGTAAAACCAACAAGTGACATACTGAAAACTGAGAAAACACATTCATATTTTTTTTGATATTTTAGGAAAATGATATATACATCATTTTTGACATATAAAAATCAACCACACCTAAATGAAATGCATGGTGTGGTTGGTATCACTCAAATTGTCTCTTTTTTATTTAAAATTTATATTAATTTAAGTAAAAACAACAAGTGACATACTAAAAACCAAGAAAATACATTACTATTGTTTTGATATTTTAGGAAAATGATCCATGAGTCATTTGTTTCCTATTGGAATCAACCAAATCTCAATTCGACGCATAATGTGACCGGTATGACTCAAAATGCATGCTTCCTATTTGTAATGTCATTTTAGTAAAAAAACACAACTGATATACAAAAAATTGAGAAAACACATTCATATTGTTTTGATATTTTATGAAAATTATCTATTAGTAATTTTTGATGTGCAAGAATCAGACACAACTCAATACGATGCACAGTGTGGCCAGTATAACTCAAAGTGTCTCTTTTTTATTTCAAATTGACATTAATTAAAGTAAAAGCAATAAATGACATAATGAAAACTAAACAAACGCATTAATATTATTTTAATATATTAGAAAAACGATATATTAGTCATTTTTGACATGTAGGAATCATCCGTGCCTAAATACGACACATGGTTTGTTCAATATAACTCAAAGTGTCTCTTTTTATTTAAAATTAAAATTAATTTAAGAAAAAACAACAAGTGACATACCTAAAACTGAGAAAATTCTTATGGATTATTTTTGATATTTTAGGAAAATGATCTATTAGTCATTTGTGACATTTAGGAATTAGACAAACCTCAATAAGATGCACAATTTGGACAGTATAATTCAAACTGTCTCTTGTTATTTAAAATTTACATTAATTTAAGTAAAAACAACAAGTGACATATCAAAAACTGAGAAAATGAATTTAGATTATTTTTATATTTTATAAAAATGATCTATTAGTCATTTTTGACATTTAAGAATCAACCACACCTCAATATGATGCATGGTGCAGCTAGTATAACTCAAAGTGTCTCTTTTTATTTAAAATTGACATTAATTGACGTAAAAACAACAAGTGACATACTAGAAACTGAGTAAACAAATTCATATTATTTTGATACTTTAGGATAATGATACATGAGTCATTTGTGATGTATAAGAGTCAATCAAACCTCAATCCTACATATAGTGTGAGCGATATGACTAAAAGTGTCCATTATCATTTTAAAATCGACATTTTAGTTTAAAATGTGTCCCTCACTGAAAAATAAGAAAACATGATCCAATTATCTTAATAATTTCGGAAAATGATACATATGTCATTTGTGACGTGTATGAAGTTGTATCATGTCAAAATTATGCACGATGAAACCGATATGACTCATAATGCATGTTTCCAGTTTGAAATGACATTTTAGTAAAAAAACACAACTGACATACTGAAAACCAAGTAAATTCATTTGAACTATTTTGATACTTTAGGAAAATTATCCATCAGTAATTTGTGATAGTTAGTAATCATCCACACTTTAATCCGACACACAATGTGACTGGTATAACTCTAAATGTGTCATTATTTAAAATTGATATTAATGTAAGTAAAATAATAAGTGACATACTCAAAACTGAGATGTCACGACCCATCCCCCAGGGCCCGTACCGTGAGTACCCCAAGCCCGCCTTCCATAGGCCAGGGGCTAGCGACTAGCACCAAAGGTATAAATCCCTAAAAATGGTAAGGCATTTCCTTTATAACCTGAAAATGCACACAACAGAGTACAAGATGGAAGTAGAACACTAAGTAAAACTGTACAAAAAAAGAGTGCTGAAAAGTAAAAGGGCTGGAAATAAAAGCCCAACTGTAAAGTACAAGTACTGGAAAAGGGAAAACAGCTCCTGGATCATCCACCGGGAAATCCTACCTAAAGGGTAGGTATAGATAGACTCCAAAACACTCCACGCCCGTCCATCTCTTTCATGTATCGTCAAGCCGTGTGGTCCACCTACGGGTACCATCCAGTCCTTATACACTCATCCGCGCTATCCGTCATCTTCATCCCACAGAACGAGGTGCGGACATAGCCCATGCAGGGTTGAGTATAACAATACTCAGTAGGGACCCCGAGACCCTCAAGGTCTCACAAAATCCAACAAGGATAAACCAAAAAGTATGAAATCAATAGATATCCCCACTTAGGTATATGCTCAAACATATATCTATGTTATCAAGTAATCTATCTCAATCATGAGAAAAAAACAAAGTTACTAACTCAGCTCACACAGGTATACAACTACCGTAGAGTGTTAGAGATGATTAGATGTAGCCACTAAATCATCTATTTTGTCGAACCCACACAGGATCCAAGAACAGAAATCAGAACTGGAGAACCCACACATAATCCAGGAATAGTAAATAGAGTTGTCGAACCCACACAGGATCTAGGAATAGTCATCAGTGCTGTCGAACCCACACAAGATCTAGGAACAGTAGTCGGAGTTGTCGAACCCACACAAGATCTAGGAACAGTCGTCAGTGTTGTCGAACCCACATAGGATCCAGGAACAGTCGTCAGAGTTCAGCCAGCCATAGGGTTCCGCACAAGGCATGTTTGATTCCGGGAGGGTCCTCTATTCAAGCCAAGTTTCGATACATCAACTGCCATGAAGTCCCACGAAGAAGTATCCAAAAGGTCCTGCCACTTCATAGAGGTCAAAACCAAACAATATGTGTCCAAGACACTGAGGATGAGATGACCAAGCCATTTACTAAAAAGTACACGGCGTGTTGGAATAAGGCACACGTTGTGTCATCAGACCTCGAGTACTTCCCATGTACAACGGTCCATTTTGTGAGGCCGGTCGTGTAGAAAAGTAAGTACACGACGTGTGGTATGGTTACAACCCATGTCTACAGACCTTGGGTACTGCCCGTGTGCAACAACCAACGTCGTGAGATTGGTCATGTAGAAAATTAAGTACACGGCCTGTGGTATGGTTACACACGGTGTCTACAGACCTCAGGTACTGCCCATGTGCAACGGCCCACGTCGTGAGACTGGTCGTGTAGAAAAGTAAGTACATGGCATGTGGTATGGTTACATGCTGTGTCTTCGAAACTGGGGTCGCCTCCATGTATGCTAGACATGTGCCCGTATACAGACTCAAACCGTGTTTGCTAACCCGTGTAACTGGTATGTGGGGTAGCCCATGTCACTGGCCTTGCCTGGCCATGTGGTGGAGTACATGCTCGTGTACTTCACCCCGTGTCTGTGTATCCCCAGAAAATATGCTGAGTCTCACGTAGCCACCTCTGAAAAGCTATGAGAAGAGTACACACCATGTGATTGGGGTCACATGCTGTGTGATGCGCACCTGACGCCCAAAACCCTAGTCACAGTATGCCCGTACTACATGGCGTGTTCTTCGGAAGTACACGCCGTGTATTCTAGAATTTTCTAGAAACGGTGCTTCTAGCCAGCATACCTCCTGTGATGCCCATTTTTTTTCTGATGGTCCTATTTCCACGAAACTACAGACTCTAGGTCACTCCGTTGTTCTAAAGTCATCACTGGTGTTTTCGGGCCTCCAATCGGCTCTGAAAACACGTTTTGATTCACCCGCTCGAAGAACGGTCGAAGAATGGTATTCCCGGTCCCGATCCGATCCGTCGCCCGCTATCTTCGTCGCACCTCCGTTAGGTCGTCATGATATTAGGTCTTCAATTTGGGATCGTTGCATCGCACGAATAACTCATAACGATCCATTGTTCATATTCCACGAAGAATGCGAAGAACACACCACAATAAGTACGACGAAAAAATTGATCCGTGTTAGTTTGGCCTAGTCCCTCCGCATTAGTTTGATAGAAAGCAGTTCAAGAGGAATAAATAAACATGAGGAAGAAGAATAACGTTGATCAAATCAAACACACCCCTACCTTTTTGTTGTTGATCATTGACGTTTTGTGAGAAGGTGGAATTCGATTCGTTGTAGATGAACGCGTCCTACGTCGAAGGAGGTTCCGAGGAAGGAAGTCAAAGTCGAGGTCGAGGTCGATGTTCTTCGTCAGTTGGAGCATTCTTCATTGGTGGAACAAGTTCTTTGCTAGGAGATTTCTCCAAAGTTCTCTCCTCCCCCCAGTTCCACAAAAAGACAAATGCCAACCAAAATAATAGATTATTCTTATCTATTATTTAATCATTGGAACAAAATTTAAAAAAATTCAAATTAATTAGTTGATGTGATCAATTAATTAATGGAGAGGATTTGGAACCATAAAGTGGGGAGCCTAAGAGGTTTCTCCCCACTTAATGGGGAGTTCAAGAGGTTTTAACCTGGGGTGGTCCCCACTATATTAAACAAGAAGATGAGGTTAGGTTCGGGTGTGACCCACCTCTATAACCTCTCATGGTAGGTTAAGGTGTGGTGGTCCCCATGTCAAACCCCCACAAGGTGGTTTTAAAAAACTAATAAAAATAAAGTTTACACAACCTTATTTTTATTTAATTCATTAAAAACCCAAAAACTATCTATTATTTCCGAGCATCTGCCGTCGAGGTGAAAGTGTCCTTAAGCGAATACCGGTGCTGCGAGTTCAATGATTCCCTCATATTTCAATTCCGAGCACCAGTTCAAAAGTTATAAAAAACACGCTCGTACATTTACTGAACGTACCCAAAAAAAACTTCAGAAATTGATTCCGGGCACACTGGGATTCAGAATCACATGCTGTCAATTTTCGCGGACTCGTAAAATTCCCATGTATTTAAGAAAAAAATTTCCACGGAAATTCCGGGTCTTTACATGAGAAAACACCTTTATATTGTTTTGATATTTTAGGAAAATGATTAATAACTAATTTTTGAAATGTAGGAGTCAACTAAACCTTAATCAGATGCATGATGTGACTGGTATGACTCAAAATTCATATTTCCAATTTGGAAAGAAATTTTAGTAAAAAAACAAAACTAGAACACTGAAAACTAAGAAAACGCATTCATATTGTTTCAATATTTTATAAAAAAAATATTGGTAATTTTTGACATGTAGGAATTAGATTCACCAGAATACGATGAATGGTGTGGCTGGTATAGCTCAAAATGTATCTTTTTATTTCAAATTAACATTAATTTAAGTAAAAAAAACAAGAGACATAATAAAAACCAAACAAACACATTTAGATTTGGATAATGATCTATTAGTCATTTTTGACATGCAGGAATCAGAATCACCTCAATATGATGCATGGTGTGGCCGATATAACTCAAAGTGTCTCTTTTTATTATAAATTGTCATTAATTTAAGTAAAAACCACAAGTGACATAATGAAAACTGAGCAAACACATTTGGATTGTTTTTATATTTTATGAAAAATTATTAATGATTAATTATTGTCTTGTAAGAATCAGACTCACCTTAATATTATGCATGGTGTGGCCAATATAATCAAAGTGTATCTTTTTATTTAAAATTGACATTAATTTAAGTAAAAACAATAATTGACATACCAAAAAACTGAGCAAACACATTTAGATTGTTTTGATATTTTTGAAAAATGATCTATTAGTCATTTTGGTCTTATAGGAATCATCCAAACCACATTATAATGCATAATGTTTCTAGTATAACTCAAAGTGTCTTTTTTATTTAAAATTGACATTGATTTAAGTAAAAAAACAAGTGACATACCGAAAACTAAGAAAATGCATTTGTATTGTTTTGATATTTTAGGGAAATAGTATATTAGTCATTTGTGATGTGTAAGAATCATCATCACCTCAATAAAACACACGATGTGTCTAGTATAACCCAAAATGTATCTTTTTATTTAAAATTGACATTAATTTAAGTTAAAATAGCAAGTGACATTCCGAAAACTGAGCAAAAAATTTCAGATTGCTTTCATATTTTAGGAAAATGATCTATTAGTCATTTTTGACGTGTAGGAATCAACTGAACCTCAATAAGAATCACGGTGCTATCGGTATAACTCAAATTACCTCTTTTTATTGAAAATTGACATTAATTTAAGTAAAAACAACAAGTGACAAATTGAGAACCAAGAAAATTCATTTAGATTATTTTGATACTTTAGAAAAATGACTCATGAGTCATTTTTTGACATATAGAAGTCAACCAAACCTCAATTTGATGCACAATGCGATTGGTATGACTATAAGTGTCCGTTATAAGTTCAAAATTGACATTGTAGTTCAAAATGTGTCACTCACTGAAAACCAAGAAAAAATGCTCCGATTTTCTTAATAATTGAGGACAATTAATCATAAGTCATTTTGACATGTATGATGTATTCTCACATAAAACTGATGCAATGATGTGACCGATATAACTCATAATGTGTGTTTCTAGTTTGAAATTACATTTTTGTAAAAATACAACTAACATACTTAAAACTGAGCAGACACATTTGGATTGTTTTGAGACATTAGGACAAAGATTGATCAGTAATTTGTGAAAGGTAAGAATTAACCACACCTCAATCTGACACATGGTGTGACCAATATAACAACAAATGTTTCATTATTTTAAATTGACATTAATTTTAGTAAAATAACGAGTAACATAATGAAAATCGAGAAAACACATTCATATTATTTTGATATTTTAGGATAATGATCCATAACTCATTGTTGATGTGTAGGAATCAAACCCACCTAAATAAGATGCAAAATGTGGCTAGTATAACTCCAAATATGTCATTTTTATTAAATATTGGCATTTTATTAATGTATTATTTTATATTAATGTTTAATTTATTTTTTTATAGTATTACTAACATAATATTTTTTTCCTTATATAGGTGGAATATTTTTCTTGGGTTGAGATGATTTTTTAGTAGCTGATACTATGGGTGAACATTTTTGGGAGGGGATTATGGACATCAAAAGATGAAATATTAATGTTTTATAATGTTTTTTTGGATAATTGTAAATGTAATTATATAAAATATTTTGTTTGAAATGTAAATAGCCGTGTTTTTTTGTATACACCATTGCTGGACATTTTTTATTCATGATGTCAATTAAATGTATGTAGAATTGTTTGAAATTATAGCATTGTTTGAAATTATAGGTTTTATATAACATTTGAAATTGTAGTTTTTTTCTTCTGGTTGTGTTGTTATATTAACTTCATATTGAAGGTGCCTAGGCATTTATCAGCACTATTTTCATATTTGATAAAGAGGACCCCCTATATCATTTCTATAATTAAATTTTTTTGGAACTTTTAAAAGCTGATTTGCCTACTGTTAAAGGGAATATGTGTAGTAGTGATGTTGTAATAATCAAAAGGGGAACAACCAAATGTGGACTTGGCTTGACTGGTGTTTAGATAATCTCAATTATATTCGGACACTAAGATAACTCATTTTTCTCACGTTTTTTCTATTCATTCCTCCATTGTGGTTAAGATATCTACCAGGTTTGATAAAGGTAGGTGATTTTATTTCTATCACCAATGGATGACAACCTTGAGCTATAACCAGACAGGGAGGGAATCACAGGTCAATCCAGTGCAAGGAATTATATGGTATGGTCTTCACAATAATATTAGATGGCTTAGATTCAACCTTTACTAATTGATCACATCTCTTCCCTACCAATTCTATTCCTTTGATGCTTATAATGCAGAGATCGAGAGGATGGATCAGATGTTGGAATTTTTTTGGATGAGGATAGCTTCTTAGACCTTTCACACAAGAAAAATTCCCTGGATGAAATGATCCTAGATCAAGAGCACCATAAACGCAACCTATCTAGAATAAAATGGTTAAAATAGGATGACCAAAATAAAAAAACAATTCCAAGTGTATGTTAAAGAGAATAGGAGTTTTACTAGGCCCACTATCCTTCTTGAGGGTGGAACCTATTCATAGGATCATGATATGGTGGAAGGACCTGCTGAATAACACTTCAAGTCTCTTCATTTAGGTCTGAACTATCACTTTCATGATTTAAATACAAGGGGAGGTGGAAGGATCTTTGATTCTGTCCCTTGGATGGTGTCTGCCTATGATAACTAAAGGTTTGAAGCCATTCCGAATGAACAAGAAATCTATAAGGAGGTGAAATCTCTTAACCCTAAAATATATCAAGTTCTAGATGACTTTCTAGGGTCCTTGTAACATCCCAAGAAAATAAAGAATAGGAAATTTTCATATTTATTAATATTTTTTAATTAAATATTAATTTTATTTTAAAGGGGATTCTATATTCAATGGCGTACTAGACATGCAACAATGAGTTTCTTTGAAATATTACATTGCACACTAATAATATAATATTATTATTTTAAATGGCAGTTAACACCTAACTGTTGTATTGGCGGGAATTAATCAAACTAACTTAAATATGATAATATATGTTTGTTAAATGTTTTTACATTCATCCAATAAAATTCAGAGGCTTAAAATGTAAATTAATCTAATTTCAAACACAATTTACTTTAAAAGGGAGATTTACCACCTTTTGATGGAGAACCCTTTTTAAATATAGTTTTTGTCACTTTTACGTATTATATTCGACAAAATAATTTTCATCTTTAGAATTGGGACATCAAAATTTATTTTGGATGAAATTTTGATATTTTTCTGATAATGTTCATTTTTAATAGTGACAAAATGCTGTATTTTAATTCAAAACCGCCTTTTAATCTAAAATATTTATATGATTAGATAATATTTTTAATTAGTTTTAAAGTGTAAATAGATTATATTTTTACCATTTAACGCAATTTTTTCCATTGGAAGTAATTTTACTTTAAAATTGGACATTAACGAGTATCAATCTTTTGATGGTTATTATTTCTTAAAAACACGCTTTTTTGTTTTGATGATGGGAATTAATTATAAAATTAATTAATGAAAATTATATGTTTTAAATTTGGTAAAATAGAAATCATTTTTGAATTTGGAATATCAAATTTATCTTAGAGTGAATTTTTGGAATTTTTCTGAAAACCTTCAATTTTTGATGAATAGTGAAACCACTAAGTAGTAGTTAAAAAACTGACTTTTTCATTTAAATGAAATTTTACTGCTTCTGTGAATTGAATTTCAAAAATACAACATACATGGTTGTCATTAGTAAGTAAAACGTGGTTCAATGGGATGAAAATAATTTTTTGTGAATAGTAACTTTTGACTTTTATTAACCACGATTAAAGGTAATTAGGGTAATTTAAGGTAAAAATAATATTATAAGAATAAAAAATTATCTTGAAACTTGTACTAACCTTATTTTATGAGTAATGGCCAACCAAGACAATCCATGAGTAAATTTTGGGAACCCATTGAGCCACTTGGGTAAGATAATGACATTAATAACTTTTTATTTAAAGTAAAAATAAAATAAACTTGTATTTTTTTACTAAAACAATTTTTACATAGGTTTATATAAGTTATAGTTTCAACTATAAATATTTATTAGCAATCTAAAATGATTTACTACATCATGGTATTTTTTTTATAATTTTTATACATCATAAAAATAAAATTATTTATGACACAATGATGATACAATGTTTATGTCATTAATGGATGATTTAAATAAATAAGAAGATAAAAATTAAAAAGATATCCAAAACTTGTCCAATTCTTATTTATTTCAAACATGGGCCACCTTATATTCTACGTTAATGATTTTTGTACCTTTAGAAACTGAAAATCATTATATAGTAAAATAATATTTTCAAACTTTCTAAAAGTGCCCCTCCTATCCTTTATAAAAAGCCCTCAATTCCTACCCATTTCTCACACTTTTCAAGCCCTTGTCTCACCCAAACTCTGCTCCAATAAGCTCCCAATATCCCTATATTCATCCTAGAAGCCTTACCTTAGGCATAAAGAACTTCAAGAAACCCTTTTGGTTCAAACCAAAGGGAGTTACCCGATTTAAAGGTAACATCTTCTCTTAAGTTTGTTTTATTTTAATTCTCCAACCCCGTAAACAATTTTTATTCATTTATTTTATAACAACACCAGTAAAGTCAATATACAAAGATTTTTTTATGAGTATTATTCTAGATACACTTACACACACCTCCATCTAATGGGTAAATAACATACTGTTTCAGTGGATGACAAACTACTGCCTCACGAAACGATGATTGTTCAATTATCTCCTACCACCTCTCATGGTGGCCATTATTATGGAAATGTATTTAAATATGATATATATTATATTTATGTTTTCTTTTATGATTCTGTATTTTACTTTTTATTTCATACCTTTATGGTTCCCATAATGGCTAAACATGATAATTTCATTAGAGGAAGTGCGGACTACCTCCCCCTCAAAGTGATAAGATTCGTTCATGCCATACGTGGAATGTATAATGGATAAAATTTATGAACTTATGTAACATATATGACATAAATATTATAATTAAATCATAATATACCTATTAATCACTATGTTTTCATTTCATTAAAATATAAAATATAAATGAAAGTAGCGTTCATGCGTACGTACGACTTACCGTCTCCATGAACGGTGCATTCCATTTCTTATCTATAAATGTTATGTACTATTATAAATACATATATATAATGGATATATATTATATATATGACATATAAATGATGAATATCATTATGGAGATAATGTAATTTTTACCACATGGACAATTTATAATTATAACAAGTTCATTTTTGACTCAAGTTCCGAACATTGACAAAATGTCTAATATGAGCTCAAATAATTAAATAATTGTTTTAGAAAGGTAATAAGTAATATAAAAGGAATAATAAAATTAAAAAATATTCTTAATCAAGTATAAAGTAACTTAAGTTTATTATTCGGGAAGAACCAGGAAAATACGAGCGAGTCAAGTCAGACAACACGGTAAGGGGTTTCTTATCTCACTTTTAATTTTGGGGGATTTCCATTGTTCGCCACTAATTTATTGCATGTGGTGTATTTTGTACTGAAATTTGATATATATTATCATGATTATACTTATATTCATTTGATTCTATGAATCATTTGGTGGTTATTCACTTTTTGTAATAAGACTTGATTGATTACAATGTTGTAAGGGATTCTTATCTCACATTTAATTCCGTGAGATTTCCATTATTATACACTTTTTTATAGCATGTGGTGTATTGTGTACTGCCATTGGATATATATTATCAGGATTATATTTATATTCATGGTATTCTGTGATTCTTTTTGTGGTTAGTAATTTTTGGTCATACGATTCGATTGAATACAACGTGGTAAGGGATTTTCATCTCACTTCTTATTCCTGTGAGATTCATGGTATATTTGCCACTATTTCCTTTTGTGTGGTGTATGTACTGCCCATTATTGTAATATTTGTGTAATATAATTTAATTTATGTGTATTTACATATTCTTGATATGATCTTTCTTTCACGGGGTGTACGTTTCAAAAGTTACCAAATCGGTAAGGGTTCCTTTCACCCTCCTCTTTTAAGTCATGAATTCATTTATGTTATGTCTTATAGTTATATTTTATTATGTGTGATATTGATATTATATATCTTTACTACTATCCATTTCATTTCCAAATCATTAGAGACCCTTTCCTCTCTCATCAATTGATTTTATGAATTTTTAAGTGACCCCGTTAGGCTGTCGAATTTTTGTAAAATAAATCACGCTTTGTCATTCTTTTCAAGTTTCCTTTTCATGTGGTGTGTCATTAAAATATTCACAAAAAGATATAATTTATTTTTATTATGTCCCTATACTGAAAAATTATCCATTTATTGATGGGATACCCTTTCCCCTTCTCTTTTATTATTTTCTAAAACCAAGTTATATAGTCGTTATGCTGTAGAAATTTTGTCTCAAAATTTCTCTCTTTCTCGAATGAAATTATCTTATTTTATATATGTGAATACCCATACCTATTTAGTTTCTATGGGTCTTCATATTTATAAAAAAATTATATATTTTATTCTAGAATTTACATACATGTAACCCTCACTCCCTTTCCATGGGTTATAAATGACTTAACAATCTTATTTTTAAGAACTTTTAAAATGTCACGATTTTGAAATGAACCCATATATTTTATTATCTATGGGTTATTTATGAAATTTTTGTTTATAATATATGTGGATCACATGAAAGTAAATACATATTAAGGGTTCACCCTGATAGATCTCAAATGCATTGGGTAAAGAATTAATCTCTAGAGATGACAGGTTTGACGATACCTTGGTGAATAACCTTGGTAATTTTTATGACACCTTGGGGATGGAACTTGGTGATATGTTCATGAATGTATAAATGAAATGTTGTAGACACATATTCAAGTTATGATTCATGTTATTTTTATTATGATATGCCTCTTTTTTTCATTTCTCATGTCTTTATGTTTTTCATCAAGTTCTTATTGATATCACAAGTAAACTAATTCCCTTGATTTCCTTATTGGGCCTTCTGCTAATCATTTCCTTTGATTGTATGTCTCCAGGTTATGAGATGCAATAATTGTACATAGGATGAACTCTTCAAGAATATTTTCAAGGGTATTTAAAGGAGTGTTTATGTTTTCATGATTTTTTCATGATTTCCAAGAAACTAGACTTTAAAGACCCCTTATTTGTAAAATGTAATTAAAAGTTATGTTTTAAAAATGTGGGATGTCATAGTCCTTCTATGTAGTTTCTTGGAATCTGATTAAGAGATATTTTTTGGATGTAGTGCAATACTATTTTTAGGGTGTTCTTCTCCCTTTAGTGGATTCTACAACTTCTATGGTACTCATACCAAAAGTAAAATATCTATATTCACTAAAGAATTATTAGCCCATCAGCATGTGAAACTTCCCTTATATGGTACTAAATAGTATCATCAATCGATTGTTATCAGTGTATTCACCTAGATAGGTGTTAAAGGAACAACATGGTTTCTTTAAGGGAAGATTAATCTAGGGTTCCATTAGCTTGGCTTAGGAATAGATCAATGATGTTAACATCAAGCCAATTGGTTATAATGTTATTATAAAGCTAGATATAGATGAGGATTATGATATAATTTAATAGATATTTTTTAAGGTTCTTAATAGAATGGGGTTCTCTCCTTTGCCAAGTGATCTTATGTTTGGGTGTTGTAGTTCTTCATGGTCATCTATCTCTTTCACGGGGAATAATTATGGATTCTTTAGAAGAGTGCATGGGATTAGACAAGGAGATACACTATCCCCAAACTTTTTCATTCTCATGAAGTATACTCTCAGCTAATTCATCAATAAAAGTGTCCTAGAAGGAAAAATACTTCCCTATAATTGTAGATACTATTAACGAGGCATATCCCATATTATATATTCTGATGACATGATAATTTTCCTGAATAGGAATAATAAGTATATCTATGGTATTAATAGCATTATAGAGGATTAATTCCATTAGAGTGGGAAATTATTGAACCACGAAAAATCATTTTGTACATATCGAAGAGGTTTCCAAAAATATGACATTTCATTATGGAATGAAGTTTAGGAATAATTAGGCATGCCTTCCCAATGGAATATATTGGGGATATCATTTCTCCGATCAATACTTGTATCCACCACTTCAACAAGGTGGTTGATAGAATCACTGGACACATTAATAATTGTAAGAATTGATTCTTTTTATTCAATGAAATAATCACCATTTTTAATAGTGTTCTAACTTTTATTCTAATGAAAATTTTATCCTTTCTCCTAGTTCTGAAATTGATGGTTACTGATACTAAAAAAGTTCCCACCTCTTTCATATGGGATGCTAACTTGGATGGAAGACATCATTGGGAGTCATGGGGTCAGATAGAAAAAATGAAAAAGGAAGGTGGAATCAACTTATATAGTGTCTATAGAGAGATATTTGGGTTTCATGAAAAGTTGGGTTGGGAAATTCTCGAAGGCCGAACTCTGTGGGGGGGGGGGAGGCTCATGGTACAGAATTATGAGAAGAAAATGAGTACGTGGAATAGGGTATATTCCTCCTTCTGGGGAAATATTCATCCCTATATAGAGGTTCTCTAATGGAACTCCCTAGTGGATTTGGGTAGGAGGAGAAATCAGCTTATGGCATGAAAATTGGGTTGGTATAACCCTAGGCTTTCTAGGCTGTTCTATGATGGTCATGTCCTCTAACAATCCAAAAAGTTCCTATGATTCACCTAAGTAGTTTTAGATGATTATCAATGCACATTATTTGAGATTATAGATATTTCATCAAATTTTAATAGATTTGTGGTTAAAGGTTCTATGTTAGGTGTCTTCTCTAGTAGGGATTACCGTCATTTGGTGTCCATCACCACAAAAAATGATATCTAGGGGGATTTACTCTGGTGTAAATACATCCCTCCAAAACTTAACTTCCTCATTTTGTACATTCCGAATAACTCTTTTTCCAGGGATGATTAGGATCAATGGAAAAGTATGATCCTCTATTCCAAGTGATGTTGTTGTGGAGATACTAGGGGTTAATCTTCTAAAAAATTGATTTTCGATGGGGATTGGGCACAGGAAATTTGAAAAATATTCACCAAGTTCAATCATATTAAATTTTTAGGGTTTTTGGGAGGATCTTTATTTGATCTTTGGTTTCAAGGTGTGAAGAAAAATAGCCCAGAAAAGAAATCAAGAGTTTTTACCTTAGTAGTAAGATGTAGGCGTATATGGAAATAAAGTAATAAATCCTGACATAGGGGGATTAATTGCTTGAAACTGATCCTAGTTCTCAGAACTAAATGTTTACTCATTGATATATCTCTAATGGAAGTGGACTGAATTAAATCTATATCCTTCATGTTCTTGAGGAATACTAAATCTCCCATTTTCACCACCATTGGGGATCAGTAAGGTTGGTGGATTGGTTGGCACTCCCGCAGTTTAGTGCTCAAAATTAATAAAGATGGATCTTATAGTGTAGGTATAATGAGGGGAGAGGAATGGTTTGTGATAGTAGGGGGTCAGTCATTACTATAGTCACTACCTATTTTTGTGGTAATGACTCTCATTAGGCCGAAGTAAGGGAATTGTTGTAATTTATTATACATTGTTGACAAAACCATTCTAGTCTCTCCATGGTCGAAACTGAATCCAAAATTATTCATAATTCCTTATACAAACTCACTTGGTCTCTTATCCCATATGCAGATGAAAAATCATCATCAAATATTGGGTGCAAGTCCTACATATGTATCATTTGTAGAATAAAGTTGTATACTTCCTTGCCTCTATAAGAACTTATGACAAGGCAGTCACCTATTTCTCCTCACTAGTCTCACTTCCCCCCAAAGGTGTGGATTTAGTTTGCGGTGATTCCATTGAGATTCATCACTTTATACCCCCTTTGAAATGCTATTATTTTTTTACTTGGATTATGCCTTTTTGTAAATTAATACAAAGATGACGATGATTATGGACTACCTATTGACCATAGCATGTTCATTGTCATTAGTTATATTTGGTTCAGTACTCGAATTCACATTCCAATTGATATAAATACATGGAAAAATGTTGTGTCAATATTTAAGGAAACAATTTGGGATTAAATTGGGATGAAATTATGATATACTTTCTCTATTTTAATAAAAAATAAAATAATGAAATGTTGATTTAATATTTATTATCCCTTTTGAAGTATATTAATATTAGAGGACTATATGATGAAATTCATACTAATGGTTTCTAGAAAATATCATAGATCATTTCATATACTTCTTATGAATAAAACCTTAGGGATATTGATGAGAAAGTAAAACTACACCAGCAAGTTATATATGAACACTTCAAAAACCAAGTAATGTAGAATAATTTAATTTTCTATCTGAATAAGGAAGAATTTAAGGTACATTATAATTAATAATATATTATTTTAATTCCATGTATTAGTAACTTTGATTAAAAAAATTTATTTTATAAAATAGAAAAGGAGTGCAGAAAACATAAAATGTGGATTGAAACCATTGTAACCCTAACAAAAAGAAAGGATGGGGTAATATTGAAACCATGTGTTTTTATGTTGGGTTTTTTTTCAATTGGAAGTTAATATGAATTAAATTGAATTTTTTTAATATTTTTAGTTGGATTGTGTGAGGCCTCTAGATTTATATTGATGTGATTTTATAAGAAAAATCATAGAACAAGCACAATGATCATTACATGAGTGAAGTTATATATTATTAGTTAAATTGAAAATTTATATACATATGGTTTTCTATAATATGGTGTGAGGTCACTGAAATTCTAGAGAATAAAGTGATTCTTCATGAACAAATCGTGATGCAGACACATGGATCAAAATTGGGAGTGAAGTTGCAGATTACTAGGAAAATGAAAAATTATTATATGAAAGGTTTTCATATGTAATATTTTATCTACCATACATATAGATCCAAAAGAGAGGATACATAAGGGTTACATCATATGGAATCATGATACATCATTGTAATACCTTTACCACTATGTCATGGCATATCAGTCATTTTTGGGGATATATGTTTATACTGTGAATAGTTTTTTATATTGATATCAATGGTTATACCAATTTGGAGATACCCATTTTGTGGGGGATGTTCATGTCATAGAGACTTTGGGATCCAAGTATTTTTTCTTTGAGGTATTTTTTCATTCCACCCCAAGTTTTAGTATCGAGAAGAGTTATAGGATCACAACATGAAATTTAGAGGAGTTAAATATATACTATTATGAATGTTTTTTGGATCTAGTTATTGACTAGTCATCACGTTGTGAAAAAGGATATCATTCCATGACTAGGATGAGAAAGTTAAATACTATATAGTTTTTAGGAGAATCACATCATGAATATTTTATTTCTAGAATATTTGATAGATTCAGTTTAAATTTAAATGGTACGATATATGAACCAAATATCATGAAGTTGAGTTAGTTTAATTATTATATAATGACCATATTAATAAGTTTGGTAAAAATGACATGATCATGGAGGATTATAAGAATAATTATTTATTTTAACCATTTAGTTAAGGAGTTAGATACTTGAAGAAGATTTATAAAACTACTTATAGTAGTTTTAGAAAAAAGAGTTTTAACATTTTTAAATATTTGATTCAAATAAGAAGAATTGGGGAGATTCATAGAGGATTTAAACTGAAATATCTAGTATAATTCAAGAGAGAAGGATATAATAATATGAAAGAATTAAATATTTATATATTTCTATTAAATAATAAATGAAATAATATTATTCTATTATGGATTAATTTTCATCTGTAGGAGGAAGCTACTGTTATTGTGATTTTATAGAAGACGTAGACTCAAACCTTACATTAAGGAATTTATCACATCCCATATTAAATAAGAAGAGTATAAAAATGAGGTGATTAATAGAGAATATATTTAGATATTGGATTTAAGTTTTCATCGTAACCTATACTGATATATAAGGTACCTTCATGTGTATAAAATCATGAAGATATCCTCATGTATATAAATGGGCCAAGAATTCTTTAAAGTAGTGCATGGATGAGATGAAGTGGGAGTGTACCTTGGATAAATGGTAAGACTTTCCTAAACCATTTAAAGGTGTGTGCCTTTGTATAGAGTAACCATTACCTAATAGTTCTATCCACTAAATAGTATGCGATAGTTGATTCTAGTAAACCAGTATATCTCCGTGTGTTTGGTCCTTGTATTATACCTTAATAGTGAAATAAGTAAAATCTTTTTGTGTTATTATGATTTAATTTATTTATTTTTACTTAATATTTTGTTTTAAAAGTGATGATATAAATATAGATTTATTTTTTTTCTATACAGTGAGGGAACAATATCCACATGACCTGAGGGACTAGAATAAGATAAAAAGTTTTAATTGGTGTACACCATGATTCAACCCCTCTTAAGTTTTTATATTTTGTGTAATATAACACATTTTCATTATAGATAAAATTTATTCATTTGGTTTTCAATATCAAAATATAATTTTGGATTTTTTGTGACTATAGATTCAATGAAAAAGCCTCCATTTACTGGTAGTGCTAAATTTTATGGATGGAAAAATGAAAATATTTTATTTTTTAAAATATTATAGTGAAATGATATTGAAATATTTCCAATGAGATTATAATTTGAGAAAACATTAAGAAATTATGCATGATTCAGATACCCAAAATATATTTTATAAAGGTCTATCCAATGATCTATTCATGAAAACTATTCATTGTACTAGTTTTTTTTATAATTAGACATTAATGTAAAAGATATAATGAGAAATAAATTGAAGCAAAGGAGTATGTGATGTTTAACTAAAGAGAAGATTGAAAATATAGAACTAATGAGAAATTAGTAAAAAGGCATGATGAATACTACCTTATATCAAAGGGTAAGAAGAAAAAAGAGAAATACGAAGAAGAAGCTTGAGAAAAAACACACCAGTTGAGATGAAAAATTAAAATTATATTGTTCAATATCATTTTAATAATTTCTTGAAAGATTTTTACAAATATATAATTTCATATTCTTATATGGAATTTTTATAGTATAGTTTTTTTTTGAGGAAGTACCAACAAAACAAAGTTAAATATCTATTGGATGTTTGTTTAGTGTCTAAAAGGAGATCCAATACTTATGTGAAAAGGGGTCAATTTAAGATTATGCATGAATTGAAATATAAATCTATAAAAGATCTATTCACGGAGAATAACTGGTTAAATCATGTGGAGTTATCCTTGAAAAGGTTATTATGAAAGTGGTTGTAAAAAGGGTGGTCCAAAGTGGCCTACTTGAAAAACTTTCACACAGTGGGAAAATGGACACGAATAAAGAGTTACAAGAGATCATTATCCCTCTCAAAACAAAACATGAAGAGAGGATAAAATCCAGAAAAAAATATTCTAACTCAAGGTTTATGAATATGGATACTCAATATAAGGATAAATTTGATAATATCAAGGAACTTGAGGAAAGGTTGAAATATTCTAATTAAAATAAGAATATCACTTCCATGGAAGCATCAACAAGTGGTATAATGACCTGTATTTTTCATATATGAATTTTAACATAATTACTTAAAAAATATAACATTGAAAAATTATATAGAAAATTTGAGGTTTAGTATCTTGGAAAATATGGACATAATACATAAAGTATGTATATCATATAAAAATAGATAAAAATTATTTAATACACTTGAACAAATACTTTATAATTCCATCCTAGGCCACCTCACAACACTTGATTTCTAGGGGATATACAATAAAAATAAAGGGTGAGCCTAAATCCTAGTAAGTGGATAAATGAATGAAATGGAAATCAATGATAATAATGTATAAATCATGAGTCATAACATAAGATCATAATAATAAGTATATGAGGAGCAACTTGTAGATATGGATACAATAGAAAAATGATACATTCATAAGAATATCACCAAGTCGTGGTAAAACATATTACAAAGATAATTATCCAAGGTTATTTACCCAATGTATTAGAGTTATATTACGGAACACCCATCCCATTCATACATTTATATTTGTAACATAGATTGTATATCATAAGAAAACATTTCATCTATAACCCATGGACAATAAAGAATGATTCTAATATAAAATCATCGAGTTCATAAGAGTTTAAATAAATGAACTTCTCCTCATTTTTAATACATGAGTAGGGAGTGTGGGTTATATATATATAAATAAAAAATAAATTAAGTATAATTATATATATATGAATGCCCTTGAATGAAAATAGGGTTGGGTATTCATAATATAAAAGTGTTTCATGAAAAATCAAAGAATGATTTCGGCAGCATAATGAGTATACCAAATGCATTATTGAGAGATTATGGTAGTGTCACATTAATAAAAAATCATTTGAATATTAATGGAAGGATTATAAATACATTAAAGCAAAATAAGTTTAAAATAATTTTACTTACTACAAAGGAATTACTTGAATGAAAATAAGGAAAGTGGAAGAGAACCCTTTCCTTTAAGTATTACTTCCTAAGCATAGTGATTCGATTCCTTTAGGGATTGAGGGATTCTATAAAAGGATTAATAAGATTATAAGAGATTTAGGTAAATTATAAATATAATTTAGGTTAATTAAATATTTTAGATAGGTTGGTGTTTATATAAAAATAGGGATAATTATTTATTATTTTTCAAATATATCCATTTAAATTATAGGTTTTTGAAAATACATTTTTCCATGGGCCACCCATGGTTTTGGATCATGAATTATGAAATTAATAGTTTTTTTGACATATTTAATTTTCAAACACAATTCAAATTCTATTTATTTATTTGACCACAATTGAATCCTTTATTAATTAAAAATTCCTTTTTAAAAGTCAAAAATATATTTTAGACTTTGGAATTTCATTATAGGATTTAAAAAATGATTTTAAAACTTATAAGATAATTGAATCATTATTTAAAAATATTTAAGGTACTAAAAAATAATATATCTTATCACATAATTATTACATATTTATAAAGTCATAAGATATACTGAAAACACAGAACAGTATTTTTAATATTCACAAAAAAATAATTATTTTAAAAAATTATCAATAATTCAACCTAACATAATTTCAATATTGTGATTTCTAATATAATATTTATTTAAGGAAAATAAATTAATAATTATGGGAAATATTTATTCTAAATAATAAATTATATATTTTTTTAAAACTACTAATTTTAATGGGAAACAATTTTTTTAAAGGTTGTGGCCGAAGCCTCATTTTTATTATTAAAGAAAAGACCTATTTTTAATTGGGTAGAGGTAGAACCATTAAATAGACCAAAGGCACAAGACCGAGTGGTATATATACAAGGCCCAAAAGCCCATTTTTTGGTATAAATGGACCTTGAGTTAATAATACTGCTATAGTACCCAGGCTGCTACAGTACCTGTTATAGTACCACCACCGCTACAGTACCCTCCACCGCTAAAGTGTCCCCACTGATGTAGTTCCGCCGCTACTATAGTACTGCTAAAGTAACATGATATATTACTACTATAGTATTCAGGAATTCCTCCCCTACCTGAATTTGATCTTGGGTCTTTTGGATGTCAAATAGGTGTTTCTACCACTTGGGTACATGTTCGTTGGTAAAGGGAAACACTTTATTTATTTACTTTAAAGAATTATAAATTTTATAGTATAATATATAATTATTATTAAAGAGTATAAAGAAATATAATAACTTATATAATTATTATATATAATGCATTTAAATTTCTGTTTAAATTGGTATCTTTCTATTATATTGGGCTTTTTACTATTCTAATGATCATATGACAGTCATATTGTAATGGTATAGTAATAGTTATGTAATAAACAAGTCCTAATAGTTAGATTTAACTTAAAAATGTCTATATCATCCACCTTTCTCATAATTCATCATTCACTACTTCACTTACAAAGGTTCTACACTTCCCTTGATAATATCTTCCATGTTTCTGGAACTTCTCAATCTCATGAAGGTCTTTATGGAATGAAAAATCTTTATGGGAGAATTAAATCCTGTGGATTTTTCCATTGTATTTTCATTATTCTTTAGTGTTTATCTCTTAATAATATTTCTATATGTTATGGTTAATATTATTTCATTATGTGTAATGTTCATATGAAAGTTTTTAGTCATTTTAAGTGATTCTATTGTAAAACAAAATAAAATAATCATTGTGAAACCTGAGTTTTTTTTACTAACAATAGAAAGAAATTTTAGTTCATTACATCCCACCCTGAAAAATCTCACCCTCAATATTTTTTTCTTGCTACAAAATAAATAGGTATATTTTCCCTTCATCAAATATTTAGGCTCCTATTAAACTTTTTTGAACTTATAATTTATACAAAAAAAAATTTTGAGTCATTTTTCTTATTCCTCCACACTATTTCCCTTTTATATAGAAAATGGATCAATTAATCTTCATGTTATAGGTATTTTAGCAACTTCACACCATTTATATTGAGTATATATGTTGTTTATGGCCTATAATTTCATAATAAAGACACATGGAGGATTTTGTGGACATTGGAAATATTTGAAGGTAGTGATAAACAATAAGAAACCTATGTAAAATTATATAGAATCTAAAATATTACATTGTAAATTGGTATTAGTTCCCCCTTTATTCCAAATCACACGAATCCTTTCCATGGTGCTATTTTAAGGAATACATGGCCTCTAAATTGAAATTAAAAGTTTTTCCTTTGATTGTTAGTACAATTGTTTTATCAACTCTAATCATCCTTAATTTGTTTATGGATCACTTTTATCTTCTTTGTAATCTCTTTCATAATGTCTAATTCCAATAGTTTTACTTCTCTAAATTCATATCAACATGTTATAGTTCTATAAATTTTTCCATATAGTGCTCTATAATGATCCATTTATATAATTGAGTGGAAACCATTATTATATGAGAATTCTACAAGTGGAAGAGGTTGGTCCCAACTCCCTTGAAAATAAAGTGAGATATACGATCTTCCAATGTTTGAATAATCCTATTAAACTACCCATTAGTTTAAGGATTATAATTTGTTCTTATGTTCACTTTTCTATTCATATCCATTTATAGAATCCTCTAGATCTCAGATATAAATCTTAGATCATGATAAAAAATAATTTATAGTGGTGTTCTATTAAGTCTTACCACCTTTTGAATATACAGATGAGAATATCATTCAAGGAAAAAATACTCTCATATAATGATAAAGTATATAGAATTTGTTAATATATTAATGATTTAACCTATAGAATTTTTTTCCCTTAGATGTCTTAGGAAGTATACCATCAAATTCTATAGTAAAACTTTCCCACTTCCATATAGGTATGGTTAGTGGTTTCAATAATCCCTTTGGAAATTTCCACTCTTCCTTCACTATCTAACATACCAAAATTCTTTTGGTATAATCAGCAATCCACCTCTTCTTATTATACCACTAATAACGATTGTGTTTATCTCTACATTTTGGTGATTCTAGGATGTATAAAGAATTAAAATCCATGATCTTTATCCATAATAAATTTCTTTACATACATATTATATGGGATATATAGACTTGTATAAAAACTTAGTACTACCCATTGATCAATATAGAACTCATGGAACTTCCCATTTTTCATAGCTTATATATTTTTTAACATAGGATCATCTCTATATGATTTCATTAGTTTATACAGTAATTATGGTTGTAAAATCATTTGGTATAGGATTTATTATGTCCCTTCCCTTATAAATTCTATGTCTATCTTTACCATTTCCTTGATCAATGGATTTCCTAAAATCCTTATCATTACAAGAACACCAAGTTCATTATTAAGTAATGCAACAACTAATTTGATTTCTTCTATAGTGTGATAATGAATAGAACAATCATAGTCCTTAAGAAGCTCCGACCATATCCTTTGTCTCAGGTTTAGTTCCTTTTTATGAATATTTACTAAAGACTTTGGTGATCTATGTTTATATCACACTTTTCCTAAAAGATAATGTATCAATATATTTAATGAAAAAATAAGTACAACTAACTCCAACTCATGGATAAGATAATTATGCTCATGAGGCTTCAAATTTTGATATTAATAGGGAACCATCTTTTTATTTTTCATGAGTGTGCATCCATTTTCTTTCAATGATGCATCAATATAGATGACACATATTTCCCCATCATAGGGTAATTTTAGAACATGTGAACTAACCAACCTCTTCTTTAGTTCTTGGTAACTTTATTCACACTATTTTCGAAAAATGAACTTAAATCCATTTTGAGTTAAATTTTTTAGTATATTAGAAATCAAAGAAAAGTGTTTCTCAAACCTTTTATATTATCCTTGTTGACTAATAAAACTATGAATCTCAGTCAGTATTGTATGTTTAGGTTACTCCTTTACAGCCTTTATAATAATTAGATATACTGAGATTCATTCACTTATTACAATGTGTCCCAAGAATTCTAATTATTTTCAACATAACTCACATTTACCGAATTTAGTGAATATACACAATTTCCTCAATGTTTTTAAAATGAACCTTAGATGATAATCACGTTCCTCAAGATTTTTTGAATATATCAGAATATAATCAATACAACAACACATTTATCAAGGTAGTCCCTAAATATTTTATTTATAAAACCCATAAATATATAAGGATAATTACTTAAGAAAAAATTTGTAACAAAATAATAATAATGCATATAACTTTTTTAAAAAGTATTGTTGGGGATATCATCTTTTTTCAGCTCCAACAGATGATAGCCAATTTAGTGGTTAATCGTGGGGAAGAATTGAGCCCCATGAAGCTGGTTGAATAAATTATTAATATTTGTAAGATGGTATTTTTTATTCAATTTGGTCCCATTAAGGACTCTATAATCAATAAATAATCACATTGATCAATCTTTATTACTCACATATATAATTGGTGCTCCCCAAGGAGACATACTTAATTGAATAAAGCCTTTATTCAAAAGTTATTGCATGTTTTTATTAAATTATTCTAACTCCATATATGAAATTATTTATGGGGTCTATGATGTTGGTTTGGATCTAGTTATGAGTTCAATTTATAATTCTACCTCTACTTCTGATAGAGGCCTAGATAATTATTCTATAAATACATCAATTTATTCCTAAACAATAGGTATATCACCTATTTTTTACTTTTACTTTCTCCCAATTCTTCACCAATTATTCATATAAATATGGTTATAATAGGTGGTTCTTGATAAAACAAAGTATGAGATATCTCTACTTTGATTTTTTTTAGGATTACCCTTAAAGAAAACTAAAATTTCCTTACTTATATATTTGATCTTCACATTATACTTTGAGATCCAATCAATCCCAAGTATTATGTAAAATTCCACCATTAGAATGACCACAAGGTTTTCAATGATATTATAATCACCAAAGTTAATAATGGAATTTCTATATACCCTTGATGCTTGTATAGAACCTTTAGAATTTTTAATTGATAACTCCAATTATAGCTATCTAGGGTTAAATTTTATATCATTTTCAAACATTAAAGACATAAAAGAATGTGTAGAACTAAAATTAAACACTATATTTTATATATTTGAGTGTAAAATGATTGTAATTTATACTAAATCATTTAAATACTTTACTTTATCCATCATTATTTCAAAATAAATATCTTTATCCCTTAGCATCTAATGGGGTTGACATCAGTTTACCTCAATTATCTTCTAGTTAGGATATTAGTTGAAAAGTGTTCATTTTATACAGAATTGAAGCATTGTACTACTTGTTGCACCTTAACCAGACTTACTTAGTCATTTTCATTTGGATGTTTAAGATTTAAATCTCCATTAATGTATCAAGCAATTTAGAAATACTCTCCTCACTTGTAACACTTTCCACTTCCTTAGAGACAATTACTTGAATATTTATTCCCACTCTTATTACACATGGGTAGTTGTAGTTTCTTTCTTTCTCTTTCATGGAAAAAAATCTTCCCAAAATTGGGCTTTATTCTTCTCTTATTTTAATTAAATCCATGATATGATTTCATATATCAAAACTCAATTTACACTTTTAGCACACATAAACTATCTCCTTATAACTCCAAAATTCTATTATTGCTAGAGATTTTTATAGATAAGGTATTAGTTCAACAAATAAATGATCTATTTTTTCCATAAGAATAAATAATAAAGATTGAAGAATATAAAGAAACACTCATAAAGTTAATTTTATAAAATCCCAATAATTCATTATCCTTTTAATTTAGCTCCAAGAATTCCCTTTCCAAATTTTCCCAGAAGGTACGAGTGAAATACTTATTCAAAAATACTTTTTTTAAATCTTCCCACTCTATAAATTAAAATTCAATGTTTGGATTCATGTTTTTGATATGTTTACAATACTGATCATATTTTCTCTCAAAGTGGTATACTACCAAAGTAAATTTCTCTTACTCAGAAAAATGGAGTGTATAAAATATATTTCTATTTTTTTATCCACTATTTTCTGATCAATGGATCATGGGGTCCAATAAAAGAAGGTTGTAATTATATCACTATGGATTCAATAGCTAGTTTTTACTTAATTGGTGAAGTCAAACACTTTACATGGTTTAGATTATTATTCACAACCTAATATATATAATTCAATATCATCATAAAGTTTCCAAATCTTTCTTTTATCATATTAAGAAGGCTGTTATTTTATTTTTAATGGTATTTTGTTATTTAAATGGGTCCTTATTGTTCCCATAATTTTTCTAAAAGAGGAGAAATTAAATGAAAAAATTTCAAATATTATATATCTTATGATAATAATTATATAGTGTAGTTAAGTTATAAAACTTTATGATATCATTATTTTATGATCATATATTCAATATTTTATAACTTTAAAAATAAAAAATATTTAGCTATATATTTTTCATAATGTTCTATAATGAGAATGTGATCAACCAAATAATACCCCCTACGAGTTTCATACATGGTTTGAATTTAGTCCCACTTTTTGAGCGCTAAGTGAAGATTGATTTAATACCCAAACAAGATTTTTAGGGATTATCAACCATAGGTGAATTTGAGCCACATCCTACATCTAAATTTGGTATCAAGACAAATATTTTATTTTTTGGAAACCTCATACTCTATACTTTATAATAATTTAAGGTTTTTTTCCTATATTTAGACTTATACTTAGGGTTTTAAGCATTTTTTTTCAAAAAAATTCCTTAAAAAATTATTTCATTGAAAATTCCATGGTATTTTTTGAGGTTTAGTGTCTTTGAAACTTGTTACATAATACATGAAGTGCATAGATCACATACAAAAACATAAACTTTATTTAATCCTATTGAGATAATCCTTTATAATTCCATCATAATTATCCTCCATACACATGATTTCATGGGGATATACATCAAAAGAAAAGGGTGAAACTAAATCCCAGTAAGGGGATAAATAAAGTAAAAGGAATGTAAGTAATCATCATGGATAAATAATAATGAATAATATAAGAGAATTATCATAAGAAAATGAGACATAACATAGAAATATGAATACAACATAAAAACGAGACATTTAAAATCATATCATCAAGGATTATATTATGGTTTAAAAAAACTTATTACCAAGTTTATTCTCTAAGGTATCCTGAAATATTACCAAGGAATACTGCTAAGGTATCATAAACATGTTATCTGTAGAGATTAATTCTTTACCTAATTCATTAAAACACTATAAAAATACACCCTTTCAATTCCTAAATTTATGGGTTCCATATATATCTTATATTATGATAAATCATTTTATCTTTAACCCATAGACAATAAAGAATGGGTTTTATATAAAATCATTTAGTTCATAAGATTTTGAAGACATGAAATTTTTATTTTTTTACCCCTTGAGTAGGGAATTTGGATTTAATACATATAAATATCCAATAAATGAATTATAATAAATTTATATAAATACCCATGAATGAAAATTGGATTGGGTTATCACAATATAAAAGTATGGTATATAAAATCAAAGAATGATTTCGGCAGCATAGTGGGTATAGAAATTGGATTATGGAATAGGATTATTAAGAGAGAGTGATAATGTCTCATTAATAGAACATCATTTAGATAGAATTCTTGTAAATACAAAAAAACATAATAATTTGAAAATAAAAACACTTAATATAAAGGAATTACATTAATGAAAAAAATAATTGAGGAAGATAAACCCTTACTTTAAATACCGCATCCAAAAATTAGAGGGGATATTCCTTGAGAGTTTGGAGGTTTCTCCAAATGGCTTATTGAGAGAATAAGGGAGGGAGGGATGTAATAATGATCTTGTATATAAATGAAATTGGGGTGGGAGGTTGGTATTTATGAAAAAATGAGTATAATTGTTTATTATTTTTAAAATATATCCTTTTGAATTTTAGGTTTTCGAAAATACATTTTCCATTGGTCACCCAAGGTTTATGACATTAAGAAAATAGTTTTTGAAATAATAAAATTTCAAAACCTAATTCATATTTTTTAAATAGTTTTTGAATAAAATGAACCTTTACTCATTAAAAATTATTTTTCTAAAATTAAAAAATTTCTCTTTTGATTTTGAGATTTCATTATAGATTTTAAAAAATTATTTTAATACTTATAAGAAAATAAACTAATTAGTTAAACATATTTAAGCTCATGAAAAATAAAACATATCTTATCACATCATCATTACTATAATTAAACAATATTTTGGAATATATATATATATTTACACACACACACACACACACACATATATATCTAAATTAATAATATGTTTTATAACTTGTTCCACACGGTACACTGAATAAAAATGACTCGTAACATATTAGTTGAATATTAATTTTTTTAATAACAATAAAAACTATTGTAAATAAAAATATTTTAATTAATTATAAATTCATAAAAAGTAGGATTAAAAACACTTATATTTATAAAAGGTAATTTTTTAATAAAATCATTTTTTCTTTGTATATTGTATTTTCATTTAAAATCAAAATTTATAAAATTTTTAATTTTAATTATTTCAAAATTAAATCCATTTTTAAATTCATAATGTCAAAATTATCTTTGGATTAAGTTTTGGGAATTTTATAAAATAATTAATTTTTAGGTGAATATTGAAAAAATATAGCATTTACCAAAACGAGACCATTCTTTGAATTTATTATTATATAAGTATGACCTAGATTTTTATGAAACATTTTAATTGGTAAAATATGTAATAAATGAGTAAAATTATGTATTTTGAATTAATATTTTAATCCTATAAAACCTATTATCATCATTTTAGAACATAAGTAACATTTCATTTTAAATTAACAAACCCTTTTTGGTCTTTTTTAGTTAAACATTTTAATGGACATATTCACTTTCAAATTTCTCTGGAAGTTACATAAATTTTATTTTTTATAAAAACTCAATTTATTTATTGAAGATAAATAATATTTAAAATTTTATTCAATAAATAATTTCTAACCATAAAAACACACTAATCTTAAAAACTAATTTAAAGATCTATGTGCGATTATTTTTAAATTAACTTTACTCAAACATAAATATTTTATTTGATAAAATGAATTCCATATTAGATATCAAAACCCATTGGGCATAGGTTACTGTATCAGAACTGTAGAATCGATGAAATTTTAGCAATGATGGGCACTGTAGCGGCGACAGGTCACTATAGCGGCGGCCGGGTACTGTAGTAGTGGCAGGTATTGTGTGGTACTGTAGCAAGCAGGTACTATAGCAGTACTATTCACAGAATGGGCCTTGGGCCAAATATTTGGACCTATAGGAAATGTAATGGGCTAAATGACCACTATGCCTTTGGGCTATATAATGAGTCTCCCTCTACCCACTTAAAGAGGCCTTTTCTTTGCTTTAATAATAAATGAGGCTTCGACTCCAACCTTTTAAAAGAAAACTATACTAAAAGTTAATTTTGATAAAAGAAAAAATCATATGGGGGAAAGACTAAAATCACTCAAGAGCATCAAATTTTTTTTGAGTGGATTATAATACATATATTTTAATAAATTAAATTATTTCTCACATTTTTACCTTTTACCTTTAAATTGTGTCATTCCATTATTGAAAACTATGGATTTTTTTTTAAAAATTCCTTTTTTCTTTATTTTTAAAGGGGATAACTTCAATGAATTTATGCTACATGTATTCCTTAAAATTTCCTCGTAAAACTCCTCCATTTTACATTAAATAATCCCCACCCATTTTCATATAACTCTATTCTTAATTATTTATCTTAAGTCATTTGTTTCCATGGATATTTCCAATTGAACTCTCAAGTTATCAATGTGAGTATTTATTACTCCTTAGTATTTTCTTCTTATTATTACTCTACCCCCTAGAAACCATTATAATAATTGTAAGTATGATAATATAAGAAATATTAAATTTATTAAATATTATTTTATTAATTTAATATCACTTTTATACCTTCCTCTAAATATATTCAAAAAATGAAAATATCTTTATACATACATGTGGATTACTGCCTCCATGAATGACAAGTTCTATTTTTCATAAAAAACATTGATGGATGATATAAAAGAGTTATTTCATGAAAAATATAATATTTATAACATTATTAACATTATTAAAAGATAATTATTTTATTCTTTTACCCCTCCCATTCTATAGAAAATGAATGTGTCGGTTTTGTGTACGTGCAGACTACGACCTCCATAGAACGTCGTTTTTAATTTTCCATTAACACCTAAAAATTATAACTTTAAGAATACTATAAATGTATAAAAAATATATTTGTCACTATATTAATATTATATAAAGATAATATTGGACATTATATAAGTGATATTAATAATAAATGATCCTAGTAAACTTAATCACCGTAAATGAACATATCAAGGAATATTTCTTAATTTGAATCCATTTTGGGAGAAATTTTGAAACTCTATAAATTTTATACTATTGGAATAATAAAATAAATAAAACTATACAATTATGGAGATTATTATGTTATTTTACAACACAATTTACTATGGTCAATATACTGAGGAAGTTTTAGAGAAATTGACCGAAGCACCTCGAGTAACCACCATAAGAAATAAAATATTTAATAAATAAATAACATATGATAATAAATAAACCTTATAAAATTAAATAAATATGTAAGAATATCTTAATTTAATTTTTAATAAAATTAATTTGATTATTCACGATGCTATACCCACACACAAAATGAATTAGGATCTAAGGTAAGGATTATATGTCTCTATTTTCAATTCCATGAGACATATTTGATATTTTGCACCATTACTTTTTTATATGGTGTATTAACTAACATATTTATTTCAAGTATAATTAATATATTTAATTTCATGATATTTAATTTTTATTTCATAGAAACCATCTTATTCTCACATTATTGTTACCATAATGGTTTTGTATCTCAATTTCAATTTATTGATATATAACATGTATTCACCACTTATATAATTCTTGTGGTGTATTTATTTGAAATAGATTTATTTTATAATTTTGTTTCTTAAAATATAATCAATTTACACACACTTCTCCTATTCTACCTTCCTTGTATTTTCAATTAAAAAATTACAATGTTGTAAGGGTTTTTTTAAAAACTAAATTCTCATTCATTGAGTTATGACTGTTCTTATAGAAATTATTTCATATAAGTTGGATAAATTATACAATTTGGTTGTATCAAGTGGTATTTTCTCTTTATTATATATATATTTTACATTTCTACACATAAAACCCTTTTCTAAATGGATCTTGCTTCATGAATTATGATATATATAAGGAATTTTCTTAACTCAATTTTCCTTTATTTGAGTTAATATATTATTATTTTAGCATCATTATTTAAGGATTGATAAAATATAATATTTCTTATTTATCTCATAGTAAAATTATGTTTTCAACTCCAAGAAGATTTCTTGAGGAATTTCTTTCACATAAAAGTGTAATGTTATAAAAAAAATCTCATCACCTTTAAAGACATTTTTTCATCAATTTTTATGATCATTATTCCAAAAAAATGAATTTATTATTTTTAAATACAAATATGTGTTTACCCATGTGAACTTATTATTTTACATTACATCTTTTCAATGGGAAATTTTACTGTCTCTTTTTATAATGTGGGTTTTCGACAAATATATTTCAAAATATTCAAATTTTTTCCATCCTTTCTAAATCAAATGTTTTATCTTCATCCCCAAATTTATTTTTTGTAACCTTTATTTATTTTCAGGGCTCTATTATTGAAGAATCCTTTTACAAGTAAAAATTTTCAAAATGTTCTCACTTTACCTTTTTGAAACCTTTGTGTCATTTTTAAGGATCCATTATTGAAGAATGTTTTTATAAATGAATTTTTTTTTCAAGATATTTTAAATTACACTTTTTGAAATAATTATGTATTTTTCAAGGATACACTATTTTATTTTTTTAAAGGTAAATTATTTCAAATGTTCTCACTTCATATTTTAAAAAATGGATTTTGAAAGTGAATATAACTTATTCTTTTATGTTAAAGATAAATGTGTTTTCTAAGAACTATTTTATGATTTCAATTACATTTTCACATTATCTCTAAAGGATTTATTTCCATGGAAATTATTTTTTATGAATCACATTGTAAATGTTCTTATAATATACTCTTATTGGGTGATTTAATTTTGGGTGTAAACTATTTACATTCTTTAGGTCCTTTTTTATACCATTTAGAAATATTATTAAACCCATTTTTGTATCCATGGGTTCTTAATGATGTAATAAATGATTGGGTTCAAGTGGCACACATATATATGTATGATTTGGGAGTGGGGTCCAATATTACCCTAATATATTTGTTTCCCTAGATACAATTACTTTTTACTTTATATTTCATATATATTTAGAGATTTGAATATTAATACTATATCATGTAACATCCCATATTTTCTAAAAAGGTATAGACCATTTGTTTTTTCTTTAAATTCATTTAAAGGAACATAATAATGATTCATAACAAGAAAATAGGTCTTAGGTTAATTTGGGGCTCATTCGGAGCCCGAAGCCCTGAAATGGGAGGAAATTTCTAGGCTGCATTGTTAAGAGAAATCATGCCACCTAGCCCACATAGTTTCCCTAAACCATACAATTGCTAAAAGTGGGATGTAGGGGACCACATGGTTTTTCTAAAATCATGTGAACCAGGAACATTACCATGTGGTGCTACAAACATTTTTTAAAGAGTGACATTTCATGGTTTTTGCAAGGTTAGATGCGGAAAACCGTGTGAAGTTCCACTTTCAAATAGTAACTGGTGCACGATTGGCACACGGTTTGTCCAACCATGCGGCCAAAGCATACACCCTTATAAATGATGTTGAAAATAATATTTTACCTCTTTGATGTTTTATGAACTTTTCTTATTCTCCCTTTTTTTCTTTAGTGGATAATCCTCCTTCTGCAATATATAAATCCATATCCTCCTCATTCATAGGATTTGATACAAATCCTCTATACGAACTTTGAATTATTCACCGTTGGCTCCAATGGGAAGATAGAGTTATTATCTTAAACCCTCTCTTTTCTATTTTAAGTTCTTTATTCCATCCTTTTTTCTATTTGGGATCATTATCATTTCCCCCATTTTTAGGGCATTTGAAAGTTTTATCGATTTATTCCAACCTAGATCGAATCAAAGGTTGATGCTGGACAATAGAAGCTCTACAAGGGTAAGGTAGGTGGTCTAGGATATTTTCCTTAATTTCACTTCTTTACATAAAATGAACCTTTGTTCCATGAGTCGGGCCCTTCCAGTGTCACCTCTATTTTTTAAAATTAAATTTAAATGAATGCCTTATCATTCCAATGGTGATCTAAGATAGCAGTAAATCATCCCCTTGGGATTATCTCCTTGAGTTAATCTACCCCTATGGGTGTGATTTACTTTAGAGACCAAATTTACCTTATTCTAAAATTTCCGAATACCCCTTGAGGGGTATTGTCTCATAATCAATACATTGTTTTATAAATTGGTCGAATTGAATGATGAGCCATGAGTTAAACCCTATACCCATGTCTTCAACAAATTGAATGAATTAAATCAATAGGAAAAGTTCTTAATATTCATGCCTCATTCCTTGAATAAACAATTAAAAAGCATAATGCCTTACCTAAAATGATAGTCATGATAAAAATGCTTGAAATAATGAAATGGTCCACCATGATATACATGTTATATAAGTGAATTTAACTTAGTGCTAAGGGTGAAACAAGGGGTTCTGACTTAAGTACCTCTTGGATGAACTCTCATGCCCTCTTGATAGATTTGTTAATGCTTTATAGATACGCCAGGGGTGACATCCACTATTCCTGGGATAGACTCACCATTAGTTTTTCTATTTTACCTTCAGACTAGTGACACTAGTTCCGTATGGGATACCCCTTAAATGGGGTCGAAGGCATGATTGCTTATACCATTCCTCAAAAGATACTTGGGAATATACATACGATACTGGGTATAAAATTAGAGTTTAGTATTTTAATTTTTACACCATGCATGGAGTGACATGCATGACTTCATCCTTGGGTCACCATGGATAGATTACTTGGAATTTGTTGTAAACCAAGGCCATCGAGCAATACTTGGAAAGTCTCTTTGGATTTCCATGGACAGATGCAGGGTGTCTCATTATATTTTATAAAGTGGATTTAATATTTAATTAAAGAAAATATAAATGAATTATTTCATAATGATAAATGATCCTTTGATTTTGGAAATGTAGGGACATGTCCTCCAAGACCAAGCACAAGCACGAGGACAGTCCATCATTCAGAACCTTATACCAATCACAGTACCTTTGGAGGTCCCTTTGGTTTAGACTCACCAAATTAGGCTGAAGTTGGTAAATTTGATCGGTGTCCAAGTGGAACCCAGTTTGATGAATTTATTTATTTACATTTATTTTTCATTTAATTATTATGGAACACGGATCATTTCATGTTTCATGAAATGGATTGGCCTAGAAACTCTGGGTGGAGGCCTACTGAGATTGTATTTCATATGCTACCTCGGCTGCCTTGGGACCCCGAATATACCTTATGGTTACATGAATTGATAAAGGGAAACTACCAAATTACAATGATTGACTTTCAGTTCTAGGATGGATATTGGGGCAGAGGACTGAACCTATGCTCGATATGCTAGTCTTACAAATTTTTGGTCCTTTTGTAGGTTTTTTCATCACGTGGTATATGCCTATATCTCATTCCATTGCATAGTAATTTCTATATAGTTACATGACATAACATCATCATATTGTATCTTATTATTATTATTTTTTTCTAATTAATCTTCACATTGCTTGCATGACTATATTTTTTTCCACTGCTATATATCTGCTACTATCGCTTTCGTTATGATGGGTTACTAGTCTTGTCATATAGTGTATACTTCTGCTTTTTATCACTTATTATATATACCAATATTTTTGTAATCCACTCTAATAAATAAGGGAATAATCTCCCACCAACACTCCCAATGTCCTCGCTACTAGTCGGCAACCTCTAGCATTCAGGGAGATGTGCTTGAGATCTTATGTCCACCGTCGTGGGGCCCATTTGAGTGGAATCTGGGGAGGAATGCTACAAAGTGGAATTATATATCTTTTTTTCATTTTTTCTTACTATTTGGATTTAGAAAAATGAATGGGATATTTTAATTTGGTCATGATCCTATGATTAGGAGTATCTATCCCACGTATAGAGGAAACAAAAATTTAATATGATGGGAAAATTCTATTATTTCTTGCGCTATTAAATTTTCATGGATTTCAGCATTGGGTGACTCACTTTATTTGTGCAATTATTAATATTGAAATTATTAAAATGGTCTATTTAAACTTCACCTGATGATACAAGGGAACATAAAAACTCATACATCATACCAGGAACCTTAAAATTTAAAATGTCATACATTATGCCATTCCATATCTACTTTTCAACATACATTTCCTGTATTGCATGTGATAACTATTTGTACTTTTTTTATTCCTTGCAGTACTTTATTGATATATTTATAATTGTTATATCATTTACTTGATGAACTGAGACAACATAATTGGAACTTAAAGCATTTTCATTAACTTAATAGTGTTTTCCAGCATAGGTTAAAGAAGATGGATTAAGTAGCCAATTGTGGTACATTGATCTATGGACTATCAGTCACATGGTATAGAATGTATTGTGATTAAAATTAAATGGACATCTCCCTGAAATTTATAAGCTGTATGGGCCCTTATGAATTGGATATGGTGATTAATCTAATTCAACCACTTTAAGGAAATCTAAATGCACAAAGGAATTAAAATGAGTATGATCCTTAAAATGAATGGTCACATATGTATATAACATGAGACCGAGACCCTAAATTGACCTAGTAGTGGGTACTAGGATATGTATTCTATGATTCTTTTTCGACTCATGTGATCACCTAGACCTAGATCCTGGAGAAGGCTACGGGTTTTAGCATGCTTATATAGTCCTTGTACCTATCCTTTGTTTATTACTTTCCATATGTGTGATAAGTATTATTTGAGGCATGTAGTTGTAATTTATAGAGATATAAAAACATGGATACCTCATAATATACAATGGGAGAGTGTAAATGAGCATTCTCTAGAGGTGGTAAGCCCTGAGCCACATGAGGTACCTCCTATAGTGCCACCCAAGTTACCTCTTATAGATCCTCCATTGGGTGCTGATGCCTAGTTCCGTGATAGATTCCTTAAGTTCGTGCATACCATTCAGGGTGATCCTTGACCTGCCCTTACCATAGAAGAGAAGACCAAGGAGTTCCAGTAGCAACATCCTACCACCTTATACGGGGATGATGGATCTCATCCTTTTGAGTCTTGGTTAGAGGCTATGGTTTCAATATTTGAGCATATTGAGATGCCTCCAGAGAGGAGGGTCAAGATCATGACCTACAAACTACGTGACTCCACCAATCATTAGTGGGATGTTTCGAATTAAGATAGTTGACATCAGGGTATGGTCTGGGTCGATTTACAAACATCCTTCTTCGACTATTTGTTTCCTAATTCCTTAAGAACCAACAACGTATGGGAGTTCATGCACCTTCAACAATGTGACATATTAGTGATGGAATATTCAGATCACTTCACTGAATTACAGTGCCTCACACCGATCTTGAATGATGATAAGATGAATACTATGAGGTGATTTGAGGATGATATTTCTTATGCCATTTTCTGATAGGTGAAAATATTTTGACCCACCACCGTTTCATAGATAGTGAACCAGGAACTCATTATTTAGAGGAACCTGAGGGAATTAGGCTACGTGAAGTAGGGTAGTTCAGATACCAAGAAGAGTAGTTGTTTCTCTTATTATAAGAAGAAACACTTTGAGGGTATATGTAGGGGAATTACCATCCAGGTGGCACGCACCCAAAAATTTGTGGTGTGTCACCAGTGTGGCATTCCATGGCACAAAAATCCCTAGTGTACGAGGAACCCGATTGAGTGTTAGGATTCCTACAGGATGGGTCACCTCTATAATTTATACCTATCCTTTTATCTTGTTAAAATTTAGTGGGGTTCTATTCTAGAACCTCTTTTAGGTGCAAGACCAACAACTCCTCTCTAGGAAATAATTCAGTCTTCTATAGGTTGTTTGGGCTAAGCATTGGTCATGGCTGGGGTAGTCAGGTCTTAGTATTTCAGAAATAGTATGGTGGACTTGCTCTGGCTAGTCAAACAACATCTCAAAATCACGGTTCATGCCTTATTTATACAGTGTATCCTATTCTAAAGGAGCAGAGTATAAGTCCATCTATGGTTAGAGGTACCATTCTTGTAGCAGATACTCTAGTATATACTTTATTTGATACAAGTGAATTACACTCCTTTCATTCTGTTGTAACTATGGGAAGTCTGGGCCTAGTGATAGAGTAATCAAATGGTGTTATAAAAATAGATACGCTATTAGGAGCTCGAGTAGAGGGTATACACTAGTTCAAGGAGTGACCCCTTGAATAGGTGGGTACCGTTTTCTGTGGAGTTTCATCATCATCGAGATGACGAGATTCAATGCCATTTTTGGTATGAACTAGATTGTGACTTATCAAGAATAGATAGATTTTTATCACCATCAAATTCCCTTCAAATAGCTTAAGGTAAATGAAAATATTCATAAGGACGAGTGAGATCTCCATGCGAGTTGAGCATGACTCAAGTGTAATGGGCTATGTAGAGTGACAAATCAGATAGCTAGCCTCTTTATGTGTGATCTGGGAATGTAGCTCATGAAATTCACTCATATTTGGGGATGTTTTATGGATGTGTTCCCTGATGATTTCTCTAGCTTACCTTATAAGAGATAGGTTCAGTTCACTATTAAGATTATTCTAGGTGAGATACCTATTTCCATTCCTCTGTATAGTATGGAACCTATAGAGTTATAGGAGCTCAAGAAGAATATTGAAGACTTAGATGTTAAGGGCTTCAGCTGATTTAGGACATCACCATGGGGTTCACCAGTCATTTTATCTAAGAAGGAGGATGGTACCCTCAGATTGTTTTTGAATTATCACTTAATGAACCATCTTATGGTGAATAAACAATATCTACTACCTCATATAAGTGAGTACTTAGACTAGCTATGAGGAGAAACTATTTTTTATAAGATCAATTTGATGTTGGGATACTATTGGTTATGGGTGAGATTATCAGAAATAAAACATATTGTGCTCCAGAGCAGTCATGGTCTGCACGAGTATCTAGTCATGTCGTTCGTCTTTAAGGATTCCCTAGATGTCTTCATGTATATTATGAATCGGGTTTTCCACTCGTATCTTGATTCTTTTATGATGGTATTCATAGATGGAATCTTAGTGTATTTTCACAAAAAAGAGCATTACAATCATCTTAAGATCATGATGAATACATTAAGGGAGCACCAAATATATGTGAAGATTATAAAATTCCACTTTTAGATCAGCAAGGTTCACTTCCTGGGTAATATCATATCAAAGGTAGACATATTAGATGACCCAGAGAAGGTGAGAACACTGGTTTCTTTGGATCATCCCAAGAACATATTCAATGAATGAAAATTCTTAGGGATAACTAGTTATTACAGGTGATTCATATAGGGCTTATGATACATGGACACATTGTTTACGGGGTTGACCAAGAAGGTTGTAAAATTCTATTGAACTAAAGCTTGTAAGAAAACTTTTTAGGAGTTAAAAAGGAAGACTCACTTCATCTCCAATTCTGATTCTGCCTGAGCTAAGATGAATCTATAATATTTGTTGCGATGCTTCAAGAATTGGACTGGGTGAAGTTATGATGTAAGGAGATCTAGTTGTGACATATGGTTCTAACCAGTTGAGGCCTCATGAGTGGAATTTCCCTACACACAACCTTGAGTCAGTAGTTCTGGTTCATGCTCTATGCTATTGGAGGCACTATCTATTGGGTTAGTGATTCATTGTTTACATAGATCATAAAATCCTCAAATACATATCAAATCAGTGATAATTTAATCTGAGGTAGTGAAGGTGGGTGGAATACTTTAAATCGTTCGACTTTGAGCTCAGTTACACACCAGAAAAGGGAAATACTATAACTGAAACCTTGAGTTGGAAGACTCAGATGCAATCCATCAAAGAGTCCAACAATGAGTGGAAATTGATGCCACTTTTCTATGAGATGCATCATGAGGTTCAATAGCAGTATAGGAAGCTAGTTTTAGCAGCTCTAGTAGTGACATCGTCCCATTTAGTGTGGGTTTGGATGAGGTAGTTATCTAATTCCCAGGGCCTCATTTTGATAGAGAACATCACAAGATATATTACACCTCTTAGTTGGGTTGTATATGTGAGTGTAGCCTTTATCTTCCATTGTTGTGTATGGGTGCCTTTAGATATATAGTAAGAGTTGATGAGGGAATCATATGCCTTGGTTTGGGCAGTTTATCCTAGTATAACCAAGATGTATTGAGACATGCATCATCAGTATTGGTGGGTGGGAATGAAGAGGAAGATACTAGGTTTCATAACTCAATGCTCCACCTATATACTGGTGAAGGAAAAGAAACAATGACCTACTAGACTTCTACAGTCTCTCTCCATTCATATGTGGAAATGGAATGACAACACCATGGATTTCAGGATTGGATTTCTGAGATCCCCTTGAGGAAGTAATGTAGTATGGGTGATCTTACATTGCTTGAACAATTTTTCACAATTCCTACCTATTTGAGATACCTTATATGTTGATGAACTATGAAGTCTTTAAATCTAAGATATATTACAATTTTATGGTGTTCCCCATTATATCGTTTCAGATTGGGAGCCCCATTTCACATCATAGTTCTGGAAAGTGTTGTAAAAGGCACCAGGTTTATAATTGATGTTGAGTACAACAAATCACCCTCAGACTGGTGAGTAGTTCGAGCGGGTGATAAGGGTTTTAGAGGATATGATTTGGGCCTACATTGTGGAATTCAGAGGTTTATAGGAGAATAATATTCATCTAACCGATTTTCCCTACAATAATAACTTTCAAGAAAAAATTAATTTGGATCCTAAAGAGGACCTCTACGGTAGAGCATTCCATTCACCTCTATACTATATTGATATAGGTGAGGTAGCTATATCGGGTCATGGTCTCATCTAGGATACATC
Source organism: Viscum album (assembly GCA_963277665.1). Taxonomy (NCBI): domain Eukaryota; kingdom Viridiplantae; phylum Streptophyta; class Magnoliopsida; order Santalales; family Viscaceae; genus Viscum; species Viscum album. Next base: position 530,029,171 of record OY728139.1, on the reverse strand, counting down.
AGAACAAGTCCAAGTGATTTAGAAGCTTATGGATACGACTCAGTCTATTTACAAATCTTATACCGATCATCACCATAGAACTATGGAGTTCAAGGTGGGACATTTGGTCTTTTTTCGTGTATTGATTAGATTGAGTCAATAAAGTATTTAGAGATAGGTTAAGTTGTCACCTAGATATGTCGGGACTTTTGAGATAGTGGAGAGAGTCAGGCCAGTAGGCGATCAGTTGTTGTTACCTCATAGGTACCATGACATGCATGACATATTCCACATATATTAGCTTTGAGGTTATCATCCTGAATCGTCACATTTATTGGACCCCGATGAGATTGAGCTGTAAAAAGATACATCCTTCAAGGAGCATCTGATAAGTATTGTTGATCAGAGCATGAAGGCTCTTTGAGAATGGTCAGTTCCTCTAGTTAGGGTGATGTGGAATCACAAATGCATACCAAATGATACATAGAAGTGAGAAGATTATGTACTTGTATAATGTATAGAGCACTTATTAGACAATGTTTTACCACCCTTGAAAGGGCGACTAGGGGACGAGTTTACTTAAATAGGGGAGGTTTTAACATCCTGACTTTTTTTAAAAGGCACATACTATTTTTTTTGGTTTAAATTACTTTAAAAATACCTAAAAATTATTCCTAATCAAGTCAAGGAGGTATCAGGTGCATCTGGGGCACGTTTGGATCTTGGAACTGTGAAATGGTAAGAAAAGATTAGGACACAATGTTTGGAGAAACTCTGTTCTCCAGCCCGTACGATTTTTCTAAACTGCAAAATGGCTGATAGTGGAGTGTAGGGGGACACATGGTTTGTTTGAAACCATGTGAAACTAAGAACATAACCATGTGATGCTACATACATTTGGTACAGAGAAAATTATCACGGTTTTCATTTGGTTGGATAAACTATGCACCTAACCATGTTAAGTGCCCCTTTCAAATAGTAACTGATACACAATTGGTGCACAATTTGTCCAACTGTGCAGCCAAACCTTGCACCCCTATAAATGAGGGTGAAATTACCTTTTTACCCCCTTTAATGTTTTATACCCTTTTCTTATTCTCCCTTGTTTTCTCCAATGGTTGAGCCTCCTTTACCAACATACGGATCCATATCAACCTCCTTCGTAGGTTTGGATACAAATCCACCGTATGAACTCAAAATCATTCTCTGTATAATCCAATAGTTATCTTGAGGTACAATCATCAATAATCTCTAGTAAATTTTAAGTTCTTATCTACATCCATTGCAGTATTTGTGTGAAATAACATTTGCCCAATTTTTAGGGAATTTGTTGGTTTAGTTGATTTTATCCAAACTAGTTCAAATCAAAGGTTGATGCTGGATGAGGGAATATATACAAGGCTAAGGTATTTGGTCTAGGATCTTTCCCTTTGTTTTATTTCTTTATATGAAATGTGACTTTTTACTGTGAGATGATCCCTTATAAAATTACCTCTATATTTTCAAATTAAATTTAAATGAATGTATATCCTTCTAATGGAGACCCAAGATATTTGCGAACCATCCCTTTATGATGATCTCCTGGAGTTATTCTACCCCTATGGACGTGATTAACTTTAGATCCCAAATTTCCCTTAATAATTTTTTTATAATACCCCTTAAGGGGTATTTTCTCATAGTCAATACCTTGTTTTATAAATTGTATGAATTGGGTGATGAGCCATGTGTTAAAACATATACCCATTCCTTCGAAGAAATGGTTGAATTAAATAAATGGGCCAAGTGCTTAATAATAATTCCTCATACCTTGGATGAACCATTTAAAATGGTAATTCCTTGACTAAAACGAAAATCATGTTATAGATTCTTGAAATAATGGAATTTCCCCTTGATGGACATGTTACATAAGTACATTGAATGTTTGTTTCTTTCACCTCAATTCTAGGGGTGAAACAAGGGGTTCCGACTGAAGGACCCCTTGGAAGAACTCTTGTTCATTATCATTAGTTTTTTCAATTCTTTATAAACACATTAAGGGAAACATCAGCTATTCTTGGAATGGGATCTCCAAACATTTTTCTATTTTACCTCCATATGAGTGACACCAGTTACATAGATGAGACCCCCTAGATGTGCTCAAAGGAGAGATTGGTAGTACCATTCCTTGAGAGAGACTCGAGCCCCTACATGTGATACTAAGAAAAGAATCTGAGTTTAGTACTTAACTTTTTATACCATTCTTGGAGTGACATGTGGAACTTTATCCTTGGGTAAACATGTATAGAATCCTTGGCATTGGTTATAAACTGAGGCCCTCTATCAATAATTTGACAGTCTCATTAGATTTCCATGGATGGGATCAAGGTGTATCTCTATATTTTATAATTTTTATTTCAAATGTAATTATAGAAAATTTAAATAAATGATTTCAAAATGAGAAATGATTCTTTGATTTTTTAAATGCAGGGATATGTCCTCCAAGACGAAACACAAGCTTTAGGACAATACATCACCTGAAGCCTTGTACATATCACCTTACCTTTGTAAGTACCTTTGGTTCAAACTCAATAGATTAGGACGATATAGGTAAATTAGACATGTTTCCATGTGGAACCCAGTCAGATGAATTTATTTATTTACTCATGTTATATATTTACTTCTTATGTAGCACTAATCATTTCATGTTGCATGAAATATATTGGGCTAGACGTCATGGGTGGAGGCCTATTGCTATTATATCTCACACCCTATGTTGGCCTACCTTGGAACCCAAGAAGACTTTATGGTTACAAGAATTGATAAAGGGAATCAAACAGCTTCCAATGCTTGACTTTCAATTCCAGGATGGAGATCGGTGTAGAGGATTGAGTCTATGCTTGAGAGGCTAATCTTAGTAGTTTTTTATATTTTTGTATGTTTTGTTAGAATGTGGTATATGCCTGTATACCCTACCCTTTCATATTTGTATTTTAATAGCTACATGATATAGAATCATCATATTATATATTATTATTATTCATATTCCTATTCACTACTACAAATACGGGGATTAACAGCGCTAAAAACGGGCTTTAACAGCGCTAAAAAAGAACTATAAAGCTCAGTGTTGATAAAGTGTTACTTTATCAGCGCTAAAAGAGCGCTGATAAATGAGTGTTTTATCAGTGCTCCTTTAGCGCTGATAAACTTATCTTTTATCAGTGCTTCTTTAGTGTAGATAAAGGTGTAGTTTATCAGCTCTTTTTTTAGCACTAATAAAAGCACGATTTATCAGCGCTAAAAGAGCGCTGATAAATTTCCTCTCTGCTGCTACGATAAATCTGCAACAACACACCCGAACACCTGCAAAAAAAAACAGGATCTCAATAATCCAATTAAAGCAAGTATACCCATACAAAATTAACTCATAAATCATAATCAAATTAGACCAAGTATACCCATACAACAATTATACCCGTACACCATTAACACATAATTAATAAGTTAATTAAGTACTTAAAGAAATCAATTCAGAATTCAGGGGGTTTGGGGGCTGTTTAAGGGTTTGGGGTGGCTGTCCAAGGGGGGTAGGGGGTGTCCGGGGGGCTTTCCAGTTCAATCCTAAGTCTCCACATGGGTGTGTTTTATCAATACATAAATATTTGGACTTTTCTCTTTCCACTATGCATCATGTTCTCAACCTCAAAGTAGTTATAAGGTTTGTACAAACACTGAGGTGCACATACTTGGGGGGGATGAATCTCATTAATAAACCCCCAATATTAAACCTGCAATAGGCTATTGTAAGTGCATGATCAGGCAATACACACAACCTAGTTGAGAAATAACTGGAATAAAACTAATAAAAAAATCATCATTGATCCTCAAATACATGACCATAACTAAACCAAAATTAATTTTCAAAGTGCTGAACTTTTACCAAGCATTTCACAAGGATCGTACCGACATTATAAAAATATAGTTTGACCAAGTCTTACCCCATCTACATCAATACACATTGATTCTCAAGTATTAAAGCTTGATCAACCATACCTACTTCATCCAATGTTAGGGTTTCTCTGAGTACATCATAGGAACCACACAAAACATATAATATACCATGGTCTCCCCACTATATACATAATTATCATTGACCTCCAATATTTGAGTTTTATTTATACTCCATCATGGTAATACACTTATGGGAGTTTTCTCATCCAGGGAATACCCTCAACAGTATCTCAGACCACCCATATGTGTTCTTCCAATTCCGAGGCGTAAGACCTACAAGGATCTCATCCCTATACTATGGGAGTACCCTTATTTAGGGAATAATACTCATAAGCATATATTCTTTACCATATTGGAGTATTATCATCCAAATAATAATCCCTAGAAGCATATCAACCCTCCAATATGGGTGCATTCTCATTTGAGGCATAATCTATATAATCATCTCAGCCCTCCCCTATGGGATTATTTTCATTTAATGAATATTCCCAATAATAATCTCATCCCACTCCTATGGTTGTATTCTCATTTGGGAAATAATACCAACATACATCTCATCCCTCCCCTATCAGAGTATTCTCATTTAAGGAATAATACCCATAAGCATATCCACCCTCCCATATGGGAGTATTTTCATCCAGATATAAGCCCATAAGTATCATAGAACCAAACACATGATCAACCTAGTATACCGAGCCAACCATGAATTGATATATATGAGTCCCCTGATAGATCACATTCCATGACCCCCCATTTAAAAGATCAATGCAATCCGAATACGTTTGGTCAGATTTCCGTAGGTAAGTTGTTGTTTTTAATTAAAATCATGTCCATTTTAAACAAAATAGAGACCCTTTGAGTGCTAGTGGCCACACCATGACTCAAATTGAGGCGGGGTTGACTCATACACGTCCCCAAGGACCCTTGGATAATTCTTATAAACGATCAATGAAATCTGAATGTGTTTGGTCGGATTTCCGTAGGTCAGTTGTTGTTTTCAATTAAAATCGTGTCCATTTTAAACAAGAGAGACCCTTTCAGTGCTAGCGGCCACACCGTGCCTTGGATTGAGGCAGGGTTGACTCATACACGTCACCAAGGACCCTTGTATCATTATTATAAAAGATAAATTCAATCCGAATGCATTTGGTCATATTTCCGTAGGTCAGTTGTTGTTTTCACTTAAAATCGTGTCCATTTTAAACAAAATAGAGACCCTTTGAGTGCTAGTGGCCACACTGTGACTCGGATTGAGGTAGGGTTGACTCATACACGTCACCAAGGATCCTTGTATCGTTTTTATAAAAGATAAATGCAATCCGAATGAGTTTGGTCAGATTTCCGTAGGTCAGTTGTTGTTTTCACTTAAAATTATGTCCATTTTAAACAAAATAGAGACACTTTGAGTGATAGCAGCCACACCATGCCTCGTATTGAAGTGGGGTTGACTCTTACACATCAACACAGACACTTGAATTTTTCTTATAAAATATATATGCAATCTGAATGCGTTTGGTCGGATTTCCATAGGTTAGTTATTGTTTTCAATTAAAATCGTGTCCATTTTAAACAAGAGATACCCTTTGAGTGCTAGCAGCCACACCGTACCTCGGATTGAGGCGAGGTTGACTTTTATACGTCACCAAGGACCCTTGGATCATTATTATAAAATATCAATGCAATATTAATGTTTTTGGTTAGATTTCCGTAGGTCAGTTGTTGTTTTCACTTAAAATCGTGTCCATTTTAAACAAAATAGAGACCCTTTGAGTGCTAGAGGCCACAGTGTGCCTCGGATTGAGGTGGGGTTGACTCGTACACGTCACCAAGGACCCTTGGATCGTTCTTATAAAATATCAATGCAATAAAAATGCATTTAGTTGGATTTCCATAGGTCAGTTGTTGTTTTCACTTAAAATCCTGTCCATTTTAAACAAAATAGAGACCCTTTGAGTGCTAACGGCCATACTGTGCCTAAGATTGAGGAAGGGTTGACTCGTACACATCAAAAAGGACTCATGGATAATTATTATAAAATATAAATTCAATACGAATGTGTTTGGTCATATTTCCATAGGTCAGTTGTTGTTTTTCTTAAAATCGTGTCCATTTTAAACAAAATAGAGACCCTTTGAGTGCTAACGGCCACACCATGCCTCGTATTGAGGCGGGGTTGACTCTTACACATTACCAAGGACCCTTGGATCATTATTATAAAAGATCAATGCAATCCTAATATATTTGGTTGTATTTCCATAGGCCAGTTGTTGTTTTCACTTAAAATCGTGTCCATTTTAAACAAAATAGAGACCCTTTGAGTGCTAGAGGCCACACCATGCCTCGGATTGAGGCGGGGTTGGATCTTACACATCACCGAGAACCCTTGGATCGTTCTTATAAAATATCAATGTAATAAAAATCCGTTTGGTTGGATTTCTATAGGTCAGTTGTTGTTTTCACTTAAAATCATATCTATTTTAAACAAGAGAGACCCTTTGAGTGCTAGCGGCCACAACATGCCTCAGATTGAGTTGGGGTTGACTCTTACACATCACCAAGGAACCTTGTATATTTCTTATAAAATATCAATGAAATCCGAATGTGTTTGGTCAGATTTCCGTAGGTCAGTTGTTGTTTTCACTTAAAATCATGTCCATTTTAAACAAAATAGAGACCCTTTGAGTGCTAGTGGCCACACTGTGCCTCATATTGAGGTGGGGTTGACTCGTATATGTCACCAAGGACCCCTTGGATCGTTCTTATAAAAGATAAATGAAATACAAATGCGTTTGGTTGTATTCTCGTAGGTCAGATGTTGTTTTCACTTAAAATCATGTCAATTTTAAACAAAATATAGACCCTTTGAGTGGTTCAGCATTCTTGCATGTTGCTGGTGCATATCATCTGTGAAAATGGGAAAATGACTCATTGGAGAAAGGATGTTTTATTTAATAAAAATTACAGTTTTCCTACGAACATTTGCATACAACAATTTTTCATCTTTTGACCCCCTTAACCCTGCTAAAAAATGACCACAAATTGTACATGTCCCCAAGTCAGATCTTCATTGTATTTGTGTACAATCTTCCATTAGGTATGCGGAACACTCATTTATGAACACATCTATATCTTATTGTGAGTATGAGGCCTTTCGGTAGTCAGAGTAGTACTTCAAAATAAAAAAAAATAAAGAATTAATAAATAACATAAATGAACTAGTAGTTGTTTTGAAAAATACCTCTTTAGGGATGCTAGTTTGCTGATGAAAAATGATCTCATTCATAAATTTACAAACATAATAACTGCAATGATTATCGTTTGTTTTTTTTGGACACTGCAAAAAAATGATCATTAAGAGAATAAGTAACTTATGTTGAGATGTGTTTGGATAGTGAAATTTTATTATATATACCCTGATATTTGTCTAGACGTAGTACTTTCTCACCTTCCTATGCTTAGCCTCTGTCCTCATTCCTTTTTTTAGATGACAATGATACACCTCCCTATCATAACAAAATCCTCAGTAAAAGATAATATAAATTATATTACTTGATGTTTAGACCTAAAACGTAAGATGTAGTGTCTTACAAATTCACAAACTCTATCATGTGTGGTTGGTTTGATGGATATCCTTGCTTTGAATCCAAAAAATAAATCTTCAGAGTATCCAAGTTCACCGAAATTAGCAACCAACGTTGCCTAAAAACACAAAAAAGGAATAAGTAATAAAAGAAGTGAAAATATAATTGATATGATTTAATCGTAGAGTATTACCCCTGCATAGTTGGTATTAGGAAATGTCTGTCATCTGTAATCTTATGTTCAAATGTTTTCAGCAAGCCGTTCACTATTGAATCCCTTTTTGATGGCTCTATTTTCGTTAGGTGTGCTGATGTGATATGAGGACTAACCAGTCCAAATCTTGGCTCATGGGAAAATTCCTTCAACTGTTTTTCATAAATGCATCTGTCAAAAATATAAAATGCATTTAGTCATAATTTTCACATTAAATCAGCTTTTGGAAAATCAATTCATGGAAAAATACCTCATATATACATTTACAACTATGATGCCTAGCCAACCATTCTCAAGGTTTTCATTTACATTTTCAACAGCAATGAAATCTTGAATTTCCTCTCCGTATATATTCTCTTCGAAAACCACTATATGACTATTACCATCTTTTAGCTTTGTATCCACATGAGTCTTCAATGCTAGTAAATGTGGATAGATAATAGGTTGTGTTATTGTGCTTTCAGTAGCTCCTTGGGTTCGATTAGTCGATCTTTTAGATGGTTTTGACCCGACGTTTTTCACCCCCTTCCCTTTCTCCGTGTATAACAACAATCATTGGTTCAGACCCTTTTTTCATTAATTGTTAAGGGTTTAGCTTGAAAAGAAAAGGAAATAAATACCTCTTTGTCCGCATGTACTCTTACAAGTTGTGACTGTAACACCCGAGACTTTTATGTTATATAAATCATCAAAAGAATCTTTTACTACACAACACTTGCTTGGATTTCTTTACACGAAATCGCGACCTTCCTCGATAGCTTGCGTTGTACGCAATACCGAGTTTCACTAAACAACGATATGTTATTAAAATATTATTAAAACTAGCCGTTATGAATAGTAATAACCACTTTTTGAAATTTTATAAATTTTATTTTTCAAAATGGACTTCATTTTTGGTTTCAGAATATCGAAATTAGCCTAGGGTGAAATTTTGGTATTTTTCTGAAAAATTTCAATTTTTGATGAATAGCGAAACCACTAAGTGGTAGTTAAAAAAACTGAATTTTTCATAAAACATAATTTTACCGCTTATGTGAGTGGAATTTCAAAAATCCGAGAGACACGGTTGATGTCAGTAAGTAAAATGTGGTTCAATGAGATGAAAATAATTTTTTGGTGAATAGTAACTTTTTACTTTTTTTTACCACGGTTAAAAGTAAATAGGGTAATTAAAGGTAAAGATGATATTATTATTACCCTAACACATGTCCTAATTCTATTGGAAAAGTGTAATTCGACCAAAAACAAACTTAGGAATAAAATATGACCATTTAGGCCCACTTGGATTAGATTAGGACATTTATTATTAATTTATTTAAAGAAGGGTTAAAATAATTAAAATCAAAGTTTAATAAGTAAATAATTTTTAATATGGGGTTATACATAAGATAAATTAGACTATAAATATTAATTAGAAATCTAAAAATATTTCCTACATAATGGTATTTTATTTGTAATTTTTAGACATTAAATAATTTACTTTATTTATGACACAAAGATGATGCAGTAATTATCTTATTAATGAAATATTGACATAATTAATGTTATAAACACCAAAATAAATGTAATTTGAGACTTTTTATGAATTACACTAATTTTCTAGGTTAATATGACATGTTATTATTGATTTAATTAACTTTTTTAGAACTAATCATTCTGTTATGATTTTCACAAAAATCAATTACTAAATAGTGTCAAAATTGACATAAAATAGTTTTTAAAACAAATATTATATTAGTAATTGTTATTTTATTCCTAAAAATCTAAGGTTCGGCAAAATGATTTATATAAGGTTATATATTTTAATAATAAACAACTTGGGGTTCGTTTGGCTGCTTATAGTAAGTTTATTAACCTTATATTATAAGAACACAAGAAGACACAGTAAAAGTAAACTTATTTAACTTAATGTTAAATCTAAATGATAAAGTTAAAATAGTAACCTAAACTTGTCTAAATTCTATTGGATGAGAGTATTTCGACACATCCCCACCTTAGCTTTGAAATATATCAATTTGGAGCTATTTAAAACCAAACTTGACTTTATAATAAAATAATATTTTTAGTTTTCCTAAAGGTGCCCCTCTCCTCCCTTATAAAAGGGCACCTCCTCCCCCTCTTCCTCACACCACTTTGTGCCTTCAAGCTCGGAAAACCCCTGCCAATTACTCCTCTCCACTTCCCTAGAGACATCCTAGAGGTCCTGGTATTCTTCAAAGACCAATTTTAGTGCCCTAAAAGAAGGTCTCAAAGAAGCACTTCAAAGAAGAGGTAATGTCCGTTACCGATTCTTTCATCTTTATTTCTTCTTCCACTTCTTCTTCCTTAGTTGTTTAATTATGAAGTAATAACATCAGTATCACTCATATACTGATATGTTATTATAAGTATGAAACAACCCTATTTCACCATCTATCCATCCTACGGAAAAATAAATCACCGCGCGTGCGTACATACTGAATACCGTCTCCACGCCATGGTGTAATCTTTTTTCCACCACCACCTTACTTGGATGGGTATAATGGTGTAAATAATGACTATATATGACTATTATAAAGTGAGAATGATTCTTAAATAGTATACATACACTCCAATACAATTCCACGATCATAGGAACGATATCATCACTCGTGCGTACGTACAGAATACCGTCTCCACGATGTGATGCGACTCGTTCTACATGATCTTCATTTCATAATGATTATATAAATGAATTGAATGAATGAATATGATATATATTACACTAATACAATTCTGGGAATGTGGTATCTATAATCTAAAGAGAAGAATAAGAATTTATTCGACAAGACACGCATAAGAAAAAAAAGTTATAAACACCCGAATAACAAGTAGCAATGAAATATTACTACTAAGAAGCTAAGAATATGACCATATATGATATCATAAAAATAAGTATGATTCTGGAATAAGTCAATAACATTATTTAAATCATTATACAGGAGGTTTGGACACTTACAAAGTATAACAGACCTAAGGTAAGGGAAATATCACAATCTCATTTTTATCCGAGATTGTTTATACTTTGTATTTACTGGGGTGTATTTTATCATCCACATACATGTTTTCTCAATATGTAGCATTATTTCCATCCACCTACAATTGTTTAAAACCTATTTTACCCTTTTGTGAGTTTTTAGTAAAGGATATGAAAGGAATCTTTTTTCGTTTTTCATACGAGGTACTTTTTGACTTTTCCGACAAAAGTACGAGAAGAATGTTTTTTTAACTTATACGGCATGAATGGATTTTTAAAACATTATTTACAAGAAAATTCCTTTACAAGTTTTCAAGTTTATTTTTAATCAACTTATTTTAGTTTAAAATTGTATGACATGTTAAGAGAGGAATTTTTTTTTGAATTTGAAAGGATATTTTCCTCAAGAATGGAGTTCAAGTGTTTTATCAAAATTATTTTCCATCTAAGATAATATAGGGTTCTGTTTCTATCCCTATTATTACATTGATTTGATTATGTTGTGATGGAATTATTTTTATGAAATCCTTTATCTTATATGAATTGTTTTATGATGTCATGTTGTTTAAGAATCCCATTTTTATTACATGGGTTATGCAATGATGTATGATTTATGATTTTGTAGCACACATAAGAATGGTATCATTATGAGATGGGTGGGACATATATCTCCCTCCAATGCATTGGGTAAAGATTTTATATCTCATGAGATAGACATGTCTGGAACGGTAGGTTATACCGGTTCAGTGAAACAGGACTGAAACGAGGAGTGAAATCGGTTTAGAAAGGTACTTTGTCCGCTAAGATAGTCTTGGAAATGAGCCTTGACTAATAAGAAATGATTCTGTATGATTATGTGTGTATTCCACAAAGTTTCATGTTTTAAGTTATGATTATTGTAATTACACTTCACTGGCATGATTTATCCCATGTTATGAAATTATGATCTCTTTTGGAGGTTAAGATTTCCAAAAGTTATGTGCTTATGTATATGATGTGATTGATATTTCTTTTGTTTACCTTTACTGAGAATTTGATCTCACCCTTTTGTATGTTTTCTTTCCCCAGGTCAGGAATAAGTTTATTAAGTAATATATGCCAAAACGGACTATAAATATGATGAAATAAATGGGAGACAATGTAGACGCTTTATGAACCAGTTGTTTATGTTTCCCAGTTTCTAAAGACACTATACCTATATGGTCCTTTAGTGGTTTTGTTATATGTTGTAATAAGTATGCTTCAATTTTGAAGTATTAACAATTTATGTAAAGTATGGTTCGTTATAGTTGGTATCAGAGGAAAGGTATAGTCAACCTTTGGAAACTAGGATGTGAAAGCCTTAGTAAGAACCCTAAGGATAAGTCTAAGCATAGAACACAATCTTAGTGTTTTAGAAATAGCCATGAATAACCTAGGATAAGACCTTAAGTGTGAAATTTTATTCTTGATTATGTGGTTTTCCTATTATAATTAGTGTTGCTCACACTATTCTTCTTGGTTTTAGTCAATGGCTGGAACCCGAAGGAACCATGTTAATGCGGAACGCGACGGGTAATGCAATGATTGTCCCCCTGAGCAACCAAACATTATGGGAGATGGAATGAAAAATCTTATAGCCATGCTCACACAAGTTTCTCAAGCTATGAATCATGCAGGACTTCCAAACGAGCAAAGGAAGGAGAAACATTCTGTTGAATCCTTCATGAGGCAACGTCCACCTTCTTTCAGCGGGTCTACTGATCCATTAGTTGCTGAACAATGGATTAGTACTACTGAAAAGATATTTTTAGTTCTTCAGTGTTCTGAACATGATAAAGTCATCCTATCAGTGTATCTTTTGGAAGGAGATGCTGATCAATGGTGGAATCTTATTAAGAATACGAGGAAAAGGGATGAAATTGAGTCCATGGAATGGGACAAGTTCAAGAACTTATTTTTCAATAAGTACTTCCCTTTTATTCTCCAAACAAAGATGGAGAAAGAGTTTCTTGAACTGAAGCAAAAGGATAATGAATCTGTTGGTACCTATGAAGCAAATTTTACAAGACTTGCAATGTACGCTTCTGGTATTATTATCCAACCTGAGAGTAAGATCGATCGATTATTTAGTGGCATAAAACCAAGTCTTCGAAGGGCGTTAGCCATAAGGGACTTCAATAGCTACGAGGAAATCGTTTGATGTGCTCTCAAAGTCGAGATGGAGATTGGAGTAACCCATCAGTCATATGGGGTTGATAAGAAGAGGAAAATGGAATTCAAAGGAAAATCTAAAGAGCACCCTGAAAAGAAGATGAGCTTTCCCTTATGCTCAAAGTGTGGAAAGAAACATGGAGGGAGTTGTCTTAAAGGGACAAGTAAATGTTTCAAATGTGGAAAGTAAGGTCATCGGTCATTTGAATGCCGCGATGATGGGAAGAAGATGTCTAATGATGCAAACAAAGGAAGGGATACACAGAATGAACCTACTACACTTCAATGTTTCAAGTGCAAGGAGATGGGGCATTATGCCAATAAATTCCATAATCCAAGGGTTGATGATGATGGTCGACGTCAACAAACTCTTAAGGATAAAGACAAAGGAAAGCCACATGCAATTTCTATCAGCGATGTGGAGTACAATAACGATGTGGTGAAAGGTACACTTACCATCCACTCTAAAGTAGAAAAATGTTTTATTTGATTCTGGATCCACCAAATCTTTTATTTCTGAAGAATTTTCTAAGGATATCACCGTATTACCACAACAATTAGATGTTGAGTTAGCTGTGACAACACCTAATGGCACAACAGTCGCATCAAAAGTTTATAATTCTTCTCCGATCGAAGTTTGTGGGAAAGTGCTTCCTGAAAATCTTGTGATCCTTCCTATAGAGGAATTTGATGTGATTCTTGGCATGGATTGGCTTTCTTTATATTGAGATCATATCAATTGCCAAAGAAGGGAAGTCACATTTCATATTCCAGACCAATCTATGATCGTCTATCAATGAAAGGATGAACATAACCTTCTAGTGGAAAATCCTTCTACCTTATGGGTCTTGATTCCACTAAATGAAGGTTATTTATCTCAAATGGTTGGTGAGAAACTCACGATTAAGAATATTCCCATTGTACAAGAGTTTGATGATGTCTTTCTGAAGGAATTACCGGGTCTTCCACCGAATTGTTAAGTTGAGTTTTCAATAGAACTCGTACCAGGTGCTTTGCCTATTTCAAAGTCACCTTATACAATGACCCCAATTGAGTTGTAGGAATTGAAGAAGCAACTCCAAGAGAATCTTGATAAGGGATTCATACGCCCTAGTGCGTCACCTTGGGAAGCACCTGTTCTATTTGTTAAGAAGAAAGATGGATCAATGAGACTCTGTATTGATTATCGAGAACTTAACAAGATCACTATCAAGAACAAATATCCTCTCCCGCGCATTGATGACCTATTTGACCAACTACGTGGAGATCAATACTTTTCCAAGATTGATCTTCATTCAGGGTATCATCAATTAAGGGTCAAAAGGGAGGATATACCAAAGACAACTTTCCGTACAAGGTATGGACACTATGAATTTATAGTGATGCCATTTGGTCTTACTAATTCCCCTGCTATCTTCATGGATCTGATGAATAGAGTCTTTAGAGACTATCTTGATCAATTTGTGGTAGTCTTTATAGACGATATTCTTGTCTATTCAAAGAGCAAGGAAGAACATGAATATCACTTGAGAATTATATTGAAGACCCTGAGAAAGGAGAAGCTTTATGCCAAATTTACCAAGTGTGAATTTTGGCTTCAAAAAGTTGCATTTTTGGGTCACATAATCTCAAAAGAGGGGATATCTGTGGATCCAGCAAAAACAAAGGTTATCAAAAGATGGTCGAGACCAACAGCAGTAACTGAGATCCGAAGTTTTCTTGGTTTGGATGGATATTATCGTCGTTTTGTGAAATATTTTTCACGATTATCTAATCCACTCCCCAAGTTGACTCGGAAAGGAGTTAAGTTTGTCTGGATGGAAGAATGTAAAGAGAATTTCAAGGAGTTGAAAAGAAGGTTATCCAGTGCACCTGTGCTCACACTGCCTTGTAGTGGAGAATGGTTTGTGATCTATAGTGATGCATCCAAGAAGGTATTGGGGTGTGTTCTTATGCAAAATGATATGGTGATAGCTTATGCCTCACGACAGTTGAAAATCCATGAGAAAAATTACCCAACACATGATTTGGAGTTAGCTTCGGTAATCTTTGCATTAAATATTTGGAGGCATTACCTTTATGGTGAAAGGTGTGATATTTATACTGATCATAAAAGTTTAAAGTATATTTTCACACAAAAGGAGCTGAATATGCGTCAAAGAAGATGGTTGGAGCTGATTAAGGATTATGACTGCTCAATCCATTACCACCCTGGGAAAGAAAACAAGGTGGCAGATGCATTAAGTCGACAAGACCATGCTAGTTTATGCATGATGAGGATCACAAAATATCCAATATTTATGGATTTACAAAGGATGGATCTTGGAATTATAATGGAAGGGGAAAAATCTTATCTTTCTCAAATGAATGTTCAACCATCTATACATGTGAAGATTAAAGAGGCACAGAAAGAAGATGTCGAGTTACAAAAGAAGGTGAGAAATTTTCCTGAATTCAACCTTAATTGTGATGGGATAATAAAGTTCAGGAATCGGGTTTGTGTTCCTCCCATCCCTGAATTAAAGAAGGAGCTGCTGGATGAGGCTCATAGTTCTTCATTCTCTATTCATCCTAGAAGCACGAAGATGTATAGAAACCTGAAAGAGTACTTCTGGTGGGATGGCATGAAAAGAGATGTTGCTGAATATGTCTCTCGATGCTTGGTTTTTCAGCAAGTTAAAGCTGAGAGACAGAAGTCTAATGGGATGTTACAACCATTACCCATACCCGAATGGAAATGGGAAAACATCACTATGGACTTTGTCACAGGACTTCCTAAAACATCCAAAGGCAATAATGCTATCTGGATCAAAGTTGACTGTCTTACCAAGTCTGCACACTTCATTGCTATTAGAGAGGATTTATCTCTGGATCAGCTTGCCAGGATATATGTAAAGGAAGTGGTATGATTGCATGGAGTACCACTTTCTATTATATCTGATTGGGATCCGAGATTTACCTCGAAGTTCTAGCGAAGTCTTCAGCATACTCTGGATACAGAGTTGAGTTTCAGCACTGCTTATCATCCTTAGACAGACGGTCAGTCTGAGAGAACAATTCAAACCCTAGAAGATATGTTGAGAGCTTGCTCTATGGATTTCAAAGGTGGTTGGGATCAACACCTACCTTTGGTGGAATTTTCTTATAATAATAGCTTTCACTCCAGTATTCAGATGGATCCTTATGAAGCTCTCTATGGAAAGAAATGCAGGACTCCAACTTGCTGGGATGAAGTTGGGGAAAGAAATCTATTAGGACCTGATCTCGTTGATGAAATGGCAGAAAAGGTCAGATATATTCAACAACACATAAGAGCATCTCAGAGTCGACAGAAAAGTTATTCCGACAACCGAAGAAAAGACCTAGAGTTTGAAGTGGGTGATAAAGTGTTCTTACGAATATCTCCCTGGAAGAGAGTCATGAGATTTGGAAAGAAGGGGAAGTTGATCCCTAGATATATCGGTCCTTTCGAAATACTAGATCGTGTTGGGAAGGTAGCTTACCGATTGGCACTTCCACCGAATCTCTCTCAAGTTCACGATGTGTTCCATGTATCTCTCCTGAGAAAGTACATACCTGATCCTTCACATGTACTTAGCTCAGAAGTTGTACCGCTAGAGCAAGATCTTTCTTATGAAGAACAACCGATAGAGATTCTGGATCATAGCAAAAAAGTCCTATGAAACAAGACCACTCGATTGGTGAAAGTTTTATGGAGGAACCACCAATTAGAAGAAGCTACATGGGAGCTTGAGGATATGATGAGGGAGAGGTATCCTCATCTGTTTGTTACAAAGTGATGAATTTTGAGGGCGAAATTCATTTTAAGGGGGGTAGAATGTAACACCTGAGAATTTTATGTTATATAAATCATCAAATGAATCTTTTTCTACACAACACTTGCTTGGCTTGATTTACACGAAATCGCGACCTTCCTCGATAGCTTGCGTTGTACGCAATACCGAGTTTCACTAAACAACGATATGCTATTAAAATATTATTAAAACTAGCCATTATGAATAGTAATAACCACTTTTTGAAATTTTATAAATTTTATTTTTCAAAATGGACTTCATTTTTGGATTCGGAATATCGAAATTAGCATAGGGTGAAATTTTGGTATTTTTCTAAAAACATTCAATTTTTGATGAATAGCGAAACCACAAAGTGGTAGTTAAAAAAACTAAATTTTTCATAAAACATAATTTTACCGCTTCTGTGAGTGGAATTTCAAAAATCCGAGAGACACGGTTGATGTCAGTAAGTAAAATGTGGTTCAATGAGATGAAAATAATTTTTTGGTGAATAATAACTTTTTACTTTTTTTTACCACGGTTAAAAGTAAATAGGGTAATTAAGGGTAAAGATGATATTATTATTACCATAACACATGTCCTAATTATATTGGACAAGTGTAATTCGACCAAAAAAAATCTTAAGAATAAAATATGACCATTTAGGCCCACTTGGATTAGATTAGGACATTTATTATTAATTTATTTAAAGAAGGGTTAAAATAGTTAAAATCAAAGTTTAATAAGTAAATAATTTTTAATATGGGGTTATACATAAGATAAATTCGACTATAAATATTTATTAGAAAGCTAAAAAGATTTCCTATATAATGGTTGTTTATTTGAAATTTTTAGACATTAAATAATATAATTTATTTATGACACAACGATGATGCAGTAATTATCTTATTAATGAAATATTGACATAATTAATGTTATAAACACAAAAATAAATGTAATTTGAGACTTTTTATTAATTACACTAATTTTCTAGGTTAATATGACATGTTAGTATTTATTTAATTAACTTTTTTCGAACTAATAATTCTGTTATGATTTTCACAAAAATCAATTACTAAATAGTGTCAAAATTGACATAAAATAGTTTTTAAAACAAATATTATATTAGTAATTGTTATTTTATTCCTAAAAATCTAAGGTTCGGCCAAATGACTTAGATAAGGTTATATATATTAATAATAAACAACTTGGGGTTCGTTTGGCTGCTTATAATAAGTTTATTAACCTTATAGTATAAGAACACACGAAGACACGGTAAAAGTAAACTTATTTAACTTAATGTTAAATCTAAATGATAAGGTTAAAATAGGAGCCTAAACTTGTCTAAATTCTATTGGATGAGATTATTTCGACCCATACCCACCTTAGATTCAAAATATATCAATTTGGAACTATTTAAAACCGAACTTGACATTATAATAAAATAATATTTTTAGTTTTCCCAAAGGTGCCCCTCTCCTCCCTTATAAAAGGGCACCTCCTCCCCCTCTTCCTCACACCACTTTGTGCCTTCAAGCTGGGACAACCCCTGCCAATTTCTCCTCTCCACTTCCCTAGAGACATCCTAGAGGTCCTGGTATTCTTCAAAGACCAATTTTAGTGCCCTAAAAGAAGGTCTCAAAGAAGCACTTCAAAGAAGAGGTAATGTCCGTTACTGATTCTTTCATCTTTATTTATTCTTCCACTTCTTTTTCTTTAGTTGTTTCATTATTAAGTAATAACATTAGTATCACTCATATACTGATATGTTATTATAAGTATGAAACAACCCTATTTCACCATCTATCCATCCTACGGAAAAAGAAATCACCGCGCGTGCGTACGTACGGAATACCGTCTCCACGCCGTGGTGTAATCTATTTTCCACCACCACCTTACTTGGATGGGTATAATGGTGTAAATAATGACTATATATGACTATTATAAAGTGATACTGATTCTTAAATAGTATACATACACTCCAATACAATTCCACGATTATAGGAACGATATCATCACTTGTGCGTACGTACAGAATACCGTCTCCACGATGTGATGCGACTCGTTCTACATGATCTTCATTTCATAATGATTATATAAATGAATTTAATTAATGAATATGATATATATTACACTAATACCATTCTGGAAATTAGGTATCTATAATCTAAAGAGAAGAATAAGAATTTATTCGACAAGACACGCATAAGAACAAAAGGTTATAAACACCCGAATAACAAGTAGCAATGAAATATTACTACTAAGAAGCTAAGAATATGACCATATATGATATCATAAAAATAATTATGATTCTGTAATAAGTCAATAACATTATTTAAATCATTATACAGGAGGTTCGGATACTTACAAAGCATAACAGACCTAAGGTAAGGGAAATATCACAATCTCATTTTTATCCGAGATTTATTATACTTTGGTATTTACTGGGGTGTATTTTATCATCCACATCCATGTTTCCTCAATATGTAATATTATTTCCATCCACCTACAATTGTTTAAAACCTATTTTACCCTTTGGTGAGTTTTTAGTAAAGGATATGAATGGAATCTTTTGTCGTTTTTCGTATGAGGTACTTTTTGACTTTTTTCGAGAAAAGTACGAGAAGAATGTTTTTTTTTAACTTATACGGCATGAATGGATTCTTAAAACATTATTTCCAAGAAGCTTCCTTTACAAGTTTTCAAGTTTATTTTTAATCAACTTTTTTTAGTTTAAAATTGTATGACATGTTAAGAAAGGAAAATGTTTTTGAATTTGAAAGGATATTTTCCTCAAGAATGGAGTTCAAGTGTTTTATCAAAATTATTTTCCATCTAAGATAATATATGGTTCTGTTTCTATCCCTATTATTACATTGATTTGATTATGTTGTGATGGAATTATTTTTATGAAATCCTTTATCTTATATGAATTGTTTTATGATGTCATGTTGTTTAAGAATCCCATTTTTATTACATGGGTTATGCAATGATGTATGATTTATGATTTTGTGGCACACATAAGAATGGTGTCATTATGAGATGGGTGGGACCTATATCTCCCTCCAATGCATTGGGTAAAGATTTTATATCTCATGATATAGACATGGCTGGAACGGTAGGTTATACCAGTTCAGTGAAACAGGACTGAAACAAGGAGTGAACTCGGTTTAGAAAGGGACTTTGTCCACTAGATAATCTTTGAAATGAGCCATGACTAATAAGAAATTATTCTCTATGATTATGTGTGTATGCCACAAAGTTTCATGTTTTAAGTTATGATTATTGGGATTACATTTCACTTCCATGATTTATCCCATGTTATGAAATTATGATCTCTTTTGCAGGTTAAGATTTCCAAAAGTTATGTGCTTATGTATATGATGTGATTGATATTTCTTTTGTTTATCCTTACTGATCATTTGAGCTCACCCTTTTGTATGTTTTCTTTCCCCAGGCCAGGAAGAAGGTTATTATATAAGATATTCCAAAATGGACTATATATATGATGAAATAAATGGGAGACAGTGTAGACGCTTTATGAACCAGTTGTTTATGTTTCCCAGTTTCTAAAGACACTATACCTATATGGTCCTTTAGTGGTTTTGTTATATGTTGTAATAAGTATGCTTCAATTTTGAAGTATTAACAATGTATGTAAAGTATGGGTCGTTATAGTGACGGCCAGGTAATGAATTTCCCAATATCCTTTTCGACCGTATGAATATCATCTTCATCAAGTGGAATAGGTAGCTCTGCCTTTGGCTCATGAGCTACAGTAATCGTCACTTTCAGATGATCTTTCGGAAGTGGTCTATTATGCAGTGTGGCATCTGGGATATTAAACAATGTAGCCCTCGCTACAAGGTGATAGGTGGGTGTTGACAGATATAAATCACAATCATTATCACCATGTAGAAGATGATCACAGTAAAATTATCAGTGTTTGTCTGATTCATATTTTATGGGAACAATTATTAGAATATTGATTACCACGGCTAAGACAGTTCTTTGAGGGTAATGGCTCACCTCAAAGCTGGTGGGGGGTGGGGCGGGATGTTCATGTGGTGGTTGTTCTTGAGTTGTGTCTTCCCTTTGATTCCCACCCATAAAATTTTCAAGCAACTCTCCCTGCCATTGCAATTGTTCTTCAAGGGTTGCTATTCATTTTCTCATTTGTTCCAATTTTTCATCCGTATCATCCATTTTTTTCTTCTTCTCAAAATATACTCGTGGTGTCACCCCAAACCCTACACCTCTGACACAACTGTATTTTTCTGGCTTCTTCAAAGCTATTGATAATAGGTCTATATCATCTATAGGAGTAGCTGACTCCTGTGACTGTCTGATATAGGAAAATAACTAATTATTTTTATGTAATATCAATTTTAAACAAATTAATTTATCGTCATGTCATACTTACACATATTTCCCACACTTTATGTGTGTTCTCATATACTAACTTCCCTTCTTTGTTCACACGTGCCTCCTTCCATATCACATGAAGTGGGATAAAAGTGCATTGGATTTTGGACTCATCAATCTACTTATAATCATAGAAAAATAATTATGATGTTGTTTATTGTCACCTAACAATATTATTGTAAATTTAAAATACGTACCATTTTCTTTTATAATGAAGCATACCCCATCCTTGCTTTACAATAGGGGTATGTAGGTTTTAAAGCATGTTCCTTATTTTTAGTACAGAGTTTCTATTTCATAAATGAAATATTGACAATCAAAGTGATGAATACAAGTATCCTCAAACAACGTATTATCACTCACAATGTAGCAGAAACTTCTCATCGAACGATGGCCAATAAATGCATCTCATGCTTCTTGTGATATCAGGTAAGCGTAGACAATGGGTGGGTGCAGTTTTATTTTACCTTTAGAATATTTGAGGCGACATCTTATTGTGCGAAAAGCTCGATGAATATTTCCTGCAAGACTTAGTACATAATACTTGTGTGAATCGTTTACTATAAATGTACTCTGGAAGATATTGAGAAGGGTAAGACATTGTTTCATTATTTTATTTTCTAGTAAATTAAAGAAATAAATTCATAATGTTACCGTAATTTCTTTCCAGATCACAGCCTTCAGCCCGGACACAACATGGTGCCATGAATCTATGTCAATTGGCACGCGTTTCCAAGTGACAACTCCAATGTAGCTGCTAAACATAGCCTTGTTGGGATTCACATGTTGGCCTCGTGCATTCCATCCAACTTCAAATTTGATGCCTTTGCTTTTCGCCTTAAGAATTTTGGTTAACACTGTCAAACTATGATGCACCTGTGATTTCTGTGACGCTGGTCCTTCATTCCTGACCATTTAATCAATATCAACATCATCTATATATTCATCTAGAATGGTATCAATGGCATGTGAGGATGATTGTTGGACCTCAACACTAAGAGCAGCAGGAGCCGCAGCAGCAGCAGGAGCTGCAACAGGAGGAGCTGCAGGAGCAATATGAGCTGCAACAGGAGCAACAACAGCAGCAACATGAGCTGCAGGAGTAGCAGGAGCAGCAGCAGGAGCAACAGAAGCAGCAGCATGAGCCACAAGAGTAGCAGGAGCAGCAGCTGCCGCAACAGCATGAGTTGGAGGAGCATCAGGAGCAGCAGCAGCCGCAACAACATCTTCTTGAGAGACTTGTTCAACATCAAGGTTAGGAGCACCAGAATGTGCAGAATTCATTATTTGTAAAAGTGGTTGGACAGTTAATTCAGATTATATAAATTCAGTAATGATAAGATAATAACATGAGATAACAAGATCTATATTACAAACAAAATATAACTTGTTTACTGAACTCTCTTTCTTTTTTTCAAAGGTTGAAGGGATTTGAAACCTCTATCGACTATCCAAATCCATTCATTGTGGTCTCCTCTAACATAAAAAACATCATCTGCATTAGGACCGCTCCAAAATTATTTCAACTTACCACTAAAAGGATTATCCTCAACTGAATTTTCATCGGAACCTTCAGTAGTTTTGAACGATAACAGAACAATCGACCACTTTTGGTTTGCGGGATCTGGAAATTAAAAAACTTGTACCTCTTGTGATTCCATTATAAACTATTTGTCTTTGTACCCTTCTTTACTAAAATCAACTTTCAAAAATCTCCATTAATCTATTTTAACACCATTGTTGTTATCAATCCATTTGCATTAAAAAATCAGCAATTGGAATGTCATACAATCCAACTCCCATATTACTTTGATAATGCCAAAGTATGACATATTTGCATAAATTGGATTTTTGTCCTTACTACCAGAAACATGCATTGCTTCAGCCACTAGTGTAACTCCACTATTTTGCATGGTACTATCTTCATCATGTTCATCTGTATATAATGTATTACCATTAATTACATAACCACTGTAAGATAACACATACACACTTGGTCCAGCGGCTAGCCATCAAAGACGTTCTGAAATTGAATTCGTATTTTCATCCAACTGCTTAAAAATATGGTCCTAAAACCATCGTATAAACTGGTGATTATGTGTATGTGATAACCATTTTTCATCCCTCAATGGATTAAACTTCCTAATAATTTCTTTGCGAGTTTCAATATATGGAGAAACCTCCCAACTATTATGCAAAACATAAAGATGAGCCTTCTCCCGATCTGTAATACTGATTTTCACAACTTCTCTTCCAGAAATTCCCTCACCCTCAATGCGTCTAGTGTGACGAGATTTCGGGAGACCAATTCTTTCCACATCAGATAGGTATTCAGTACAAAATTCAATGGCTTCCTCAACAATATATCGCTCCACTATAAAAACCTCTGGCCAACTTCGATTTTTTACATACCCTTTCAAAATCTTCATATACCGTTCAACAGGATACATCCATCTATAGTGCACAGGACCACAAATTCGAATCTCTCTCACCAAGTGAATCATCAAATGAACCATCATATCAAAGAATGTTGGCGGGAAGAACATTTCTAATTCACATAATATGATGACAATTTCTTTTTCCATAGCTGGAAATTTCCCCGGGTCTAAAACTTTTGCTACATATAGCTTTGAAAAAGAAACAAAGTTTGGTTAATGTATGATGAACATTCTTGGGAAAAATGCAACGTAAAGATATAGAAATTAGATCTTTCATCAAAACATGGAAATCATGTGATTTAAAACCTTTTAATTTCAAATCATTCATTGAAACAATGTTCTTGATATTTGATGAGGACCCCTCTGGAACCTTTACATCATTGAAGAAGTTGCAAAACTGATATCTCTCCGCCCTAGAAAGAGTATAACCAGCTGGAGGAAGAAACATTCGATTTTCACCCTTCACGGGAGCTAAATATTCTCATATTCCCATGTCAACCATGTCCAACCTTACCTTAATTCCATATTTTGTTTTGACTGGGGCATTTAGCAACGTTCCGATAACACTGTCACATACATTTTTTCCACATGTGTGACATCAAGAAAATGTATGACATACAAATAATTTCAGTATGGTAATTCAAAAAAAAACTGATCTCTTTTTCCAACCGATTTTCATAAGGTTTTTCGAAAATTGTTTACCAAAAACAGTGTTCAGATCTTTTACTTTCTCAAATAGCTGATCACCTGTTAGTGGAGACGGTGTTGTGCGTTTTTCTAAACTTCCATTGAATGATGTCTTCCAAGATCGGTACTTATGCAGATGAGGTAGAAATCTACGATGTCCTAGAAACACATATTTCGATGAATGTTTCAACCTAATTGATTCTGTATCTTCTTCTCACATGGGAAACCCTTGATTTCCTTTAATTCTATAGCCTGAAAAGTTTCCAGAAGCAGGGAAATCATTTATTGTCCCATACAACATCGCTCTCAACGTGAAGTATTCACTTTTATAAGCATCATACAACATTACACCTGAGTCCCACAATAACTTCAAATCCTCGATCAAAGGAGCCAGATAAACATCAATATCATTACCTGGTTGTTTTGGTCCTGATATAAGCATAGATAACATGATGAATTTCCGCTCCATGCATAACCAGGGTGGCAAGTTATAATTTACCAACATAACAGGACATGTACTGTGAGTGCTAGTTTGAAAACCAAAAGGATTCACTCCATCTGTAGATAACACAAGATGAAGGTTTCTCGGCTCTTTTCCAAATTCAGGATACTCATGATCAATTTTCTTCCATTGAGGAGAGTCAGCTGGATGATGTAATAACCCATATTTATTTCTTTTATCTGCATGCCATGACAATTTTCTTGCAGTTTCTTCACTTCTATATAGACGCTTAAACCTTGGAATGATTGGAAAGTACCATACAACTTTCGTAGGATTGGATTTATCTTTCCTGTATCAAGAAGCACCACACTTTGGGCATTCTGTAAGTGATTTGTTCTCTTTGCGGAACAATACACAGTCTTTCAGGAAGGCATGTATTCTTTCAGAAATCATTCCCATCGAGCATAGCATTCGTCTAGCTTCATATGTCCAGCTTAGGAGCTCATTATCTTCCGGGAGCATGTCATTCAAGAGAGAAAGTAGTTCTGTAAAAATGACATCACATCATCCATTGCCTGCTTTCAAATTATACAACTTCAGTACAGTTGACAATGTTGTATACTTAGTGAAAGCAGCATACAACGTCATCTTTGAAAAACTCTTTAACTTCTCAAACAATTTTGGGCAATCACGGAGTTCATCTTGAATTGTCTTTTTCATTTCCTCAATACGATCTTCCTCATCATTGACATCTGTAATCACATCCTCCATACGATCTTCTTCATTATCAATATTTGTATTCATATCTGACGATCCATAAAATGTAGTTTTATCCCAGCCAGTAGCTACATTCGCTTTTTCTTCGTGTTTATTCCAACATTTATAACTCCTATCTATTCCATGACATATCAAATGTTCTTTCAAATCCTCTGGAGTAAGTAGTCTAGAATAAAAACAATGTAAACACGGACAAAGGATTTGAGAAGGATCCTTTGCGTGATCCTTTGCAAGCTTGATGAACTCTTTCACTCCATTATTGTACTCTATTGTTAAATGATTAGCATCCATCCAATATTTATTCATCTTCATCCTATTTGAATATCAAATATTAGTATTTATGGTTCAAGTACACAAAACAAGTATTCCAAATACTATAGAAGAGAACAAATTCCTTATAAAGAGATCAAGTAGTCCAACCTATAATCAATATTCATAAAAAAGAATACTAGATTCACTAAAAAGATGTTGATCTATCACTCGATAAGGAGGATATAAGAGGAGATAGAGGATTTCCAATTGATGAGAGATCCCCTTATCAGAGAGAATCCAAACGCATCCACTGGAGCTATCTGAGAATAAGGGAGTTTGGAGGAGTTAAAATAACTCTTGTAATCCTTAAAGAATCAATGAGAGATCCCCTTATCAAAGAGAAACAAAACGCATCCACTGGAGCTATCTGAGAAGTAGGGAGTTTGGA
This sequence comes from Viscum album, assembly GCA_963277665.1. Lineage (NCBI taxonomy): Eukaryota > Viridiplantae > Streptophyta > Magnoliopsida > Santalales > Viscaceae > Viscum > Viscum album. The sequence goes on along the minus strand of OY728139.1, from coordinate 530,002,956 downwards.
GGAGTTAAAATGACTCTTGTAATCCTTAAAGAATCAAGATTTCAAATGAGAGTTGTGTAGGAGAAAAAATAATATAAAATGGGGCTCATGGAATTTATGACTATAAAAAAAGATACCACATTGAAACCTCCCATGGACACAGTACAGAAAGGATTTAGACAACCATACTATGGTGTAGACTTCTTGTCATGAACTAGGCCAGGTTTCCATCCCACTTGACACCTGAACTAACTCGTGGGAAGGTCCACAGGGAATTACCAATCCCCATGGGTTGTAACTAGTTCCTAGGCATTGAGTAACACCTTTGGGAATGGGTATATCTTGTAAAAGACCATAAATATTACATAATAATCAAACACCATATCATAACCAAATTTCACAATATATAGACCAAAAGATAACACTGCAATAGGGGATAAGCATTTAACAATTTCAACCAAAACCAAAATAACAAAAAAAGGTAAGGTAACCAATAATACAACCATGCCTCCATTAAACATGAGGGTCAACATCCCCATTCCACAACCAATAACAATCACCAAAAGGGGAACTACTAGCACATATATCCACCATCACCACCAAGGTAACCTTGGTTTTATTTTTATCACTAAACCCTAACAACTATGGTAGTAAAAACATGTCTTTTAACTAGTTCATTATAGGTTATTTGTCCGTCTAGTGATTTTATGGGACATATTTTTGATTAATTTTTCTTTTAACATTTATGAAATGTGGTTTCAACAAATATTGAGTTAAAAAATTTACTTAAATTCATTTCATTGACTATTGGGGAGTGTATGAGTTTCTAAAATTTATAACTTATCAAAATATTCCAATGTTTGATATTCATGAGGGGTTTTATAATTTTTTTAATTATATCCAAACATGAAATAATGATATTACAGTAGTTTTCATGTTTTTTGATTCAATAAAAAAATAAAATTTAGAAGTTAGTTGTTCTCGTAAAATCTAATTAGAGATCTACATATGAGTTTTATGATTTTTCCTAATTATTAAATAATTACATGAATAAATCATTCAAAGTAAAAATGTTTTTATTATTTTCAACTCTTTTTTATGGTACGATTTTCATAATTTCAAAAGAATATATTATATTTCTTGATGAGGAATATGTGATTTAAAAATGTTTTAAAATGAATGATTTCAAATATTATTTTTCAATGGATGGTAAATAATAAGGATTCCAATGTTTTTTCAAATTCCTTTTTGGAATTTTTATCAAATATTTTTATATTATGCTTCTGACATCCTTAACTGTAGATCCTTGGAATAATTATGTCATATATTGACTTGTACCCATTAATGGGATGAATTTAATTTCTCTGTGAGGCATTGATGTATAGGAGAAATTGATTATTTATTAGGATGGTTTTGGATGTTAGTTGAGATTTACTTGTTATGTTTTATTAATAATACCTATAGTTTTTTAGTGACATACTTTTTTATTATCTCTATATAATTGATGGTAAGGGAAACATAGGTAACTATGTGAGACATCATGTTATATGATAAACTAGATTAGACTACTACACTGACTAGTGTACCCTAGTGTAGATTAAAATCATATTGTTGGTGTTCCCCAATAAGATAAAGATAGTAGCTTAATGTATTATAATTTATGGGATTAAATATATTTTGGTAGATGATTCCACAAGTTTATAACATTAGAATGTCTCATGTTTTAGAAAAGTGTTTTTCCAATGATGATGTTTTTATTTATAATAATATAATATGGTCTATTAATGACGTATTCATTATAATTATCCCCTTGTTATAAACATTATTTGTAACACCATTCATATAGTCAATGTAACATCCTATTATCTGCATTCATTTAACATTCTAATTACTTGTTTTCCTCTTAAATTAGGTGTGTCACGGTACTCCTAAGGGTGGAGAGAATTTTTTTGGGAAGATTTACTAAATTTTGGTGATTTATTATTGTTTGAATTAATGTATTCTAGGTATAAATGTGTTTATGGGGTTGGGTTATTCTCTATCACTAGGATTCCATTGTGCTCAATTCCACCCCCTATATAAAATTATATCTATTTTATACAATCACACTTCCAATAATAGAAACACACATGACAAACAACCATTTACAATAGTCAAGTCATTATCAAACCCTTACGCACAACAAAAAATTGGAAAACATGTTTCCCACAACCCAGACAATTTATAAAACCATTTTTGAACCAAATAAATCATATTAAACACCTAAAATAATGTCAAATATTGGAACAACCTACCTATTTCTTGATATGTTCACAAAACCAGAATGAAACCACCAGCTGAACTAAGGAAAGGCCCTAAGGATGAAATTAAACACCATAACCATTAATATTTAACCCAAATAAATGAATCAACCAACAACAAGAACAATATTGAAAAAATATTTGGAAAACATGCCTTGGGAGGTCTGGAAAACTAAAGAGGGAATTGCGGGCGGTGGAGGTCCGACAAACAGAAGAGGGCATTGCGGGCGGTGGAGGTCCGGCAACACGAAGCGGGGGCGGCGGAGGTCCGACAACAAGAAGCCGGGATTTGCGGGCGGCGGAGGTCCGGAAAATCTAAGGGGCGTTGTGGGCGGCGGAGGTCCGGAAAACCGAAGGGGCATTGCGGGCGACGGAGGTCCAACAAAGAGGAGCGAGGGCGGCGGAGGTCCGGCAAGAGAAGCGCGGGTGGTAGAGGGGAGTCGCAGGGTTCCACTACCGCGAGAGCTTTAGGTCGCGATAAAATGAGGGGACTGTGCGACCGAATTTATAAAAAAATGGACTAAGGTTTTATCAGTGAAAAAAGCACTGATAAAGACTACCTTTATCAGCGCTAACATTTTAGTGCTGATAAATCATTCCTGTATCAGTGCTAAAATTTTAGCGCTGATACAAAGTGTCTGTATCAGTGCTTTTCTAGCGTTGATAAAGGATCGTTTCATCAGCGCTTCTTTAGCACTGATAAAGGTTACCCCGTATCATCACTAGAAAAGCACTGATAAAGAAGCCCTGTATCAGTGCTAAAATTTTAGCGCTGATACAGGAGTTATTTATCAGTGCTTTTCTAGCGATGATAAAGATATCCTCTATCAGCGCTAGAAAAGCGCTGATAAAGAGACCCTGTATCAGCGCTAAAATTTTAGCGCTGATACATGGTAACCTTTATGAGCAGTTTTTATTAGCACTGATATAAGGTGGCTCTTCCCTTGCCCGTATTTGTAGTAGTGATTACTATTCACTTAGCTTGAATAATTATGTATTTTTTTCTGATGTTATATGTTTGTTATTACTGATACTGCTACGGTGGTTTACTGTTCTAGTCATACAGGGTCTATTTTGGTTTTTTCTCACTTTTTGTATATACCAATATTGATGCGTACCACTCTAACAAACGAGGACATAGTCCCCCCATGGAAACTCCTAAGAGGCTCGCTGCTATTCGGCAGTCTCTGGTGTTCGGGAAGATGCGCTTGAGGTCTTGTGGCCACCGTATCAGGGCCCAGTTGAGTGTCATCTAGTGAGGGATTATATATATGATATATTTATTATTCTTCTACATACCATTTATATGATAATTTTATATAATATATGTTGTATTGAAAAGTTCATAGTAGTTCCCCACTATGATGAGAACCCTGAAGTACCATGATTCCATCCTTAAATATTATTCTATGGACAGATACAACTCTATGATGGGACACATGTTATATCAACTATAAAGTGCGAGTAATCATAAGTTGACAAGGCTTTATCTCATGAAGTTTGAACATTGTTTTCACCAAGATGGGATATTATAAGAACATATGAAATTCCATATAGTCAAGATCCTATAATTTTTGGATGATCTCAAAGCATTGCATGTTGAAAAAAATTTATTTCTATCTTTTAATACCTATAAATCAATCAATTAGACTATAATAGAGATTCAATTATTTTGAAATGTACTGCAATTATCATGTTATTTTTTGCACAACATATAACTGTTAACCATGTAGAAATTGTTAGATAATAATGGAATCTTGGTATCCTATTTATCCTACACAATTTACTATATTTGAATTTTTCATTTTTGGATAAATCATTATAATTTTTTTTCCATAAATACAAGTAAGAAACTATTGGTTTTGTGTATTTGATATCCAACCTTTATAAATTTTTTGAATTTATATTACTATGAATATATGTATGAGTTTGAACATATGGAACCACCTCTACACTATAATAAAAAATATACATATAAGATTACAACCAATCTATGATGGTTATTTTTATTAAATCTATTACTTGAAATCCTTTACCTTTGATGCCCATATCACAATGATATTTTCAAAGACCAATTCTATTCATATTGGAAAGGTATTTAGTAAAAAATCAAATAGTGTATTCGATAAATTAATTCTAAATAATAAAATCTTTTATATCACTTTATTTTTTTACATATCCATTAATTATATTCATATAGATTTCAATGAGGATCATTCATTTGAAATATAAAACACCGCACCATTATAACACCATTACTATATGGACCATCATTTGAACCATGAAATTAAACAATTATTGTTGAAAAAACATCTCGAATTTACATAAAGTGATATAATTAAAACTTTAGATTACTGAAAATTTTATTAGATCAATAAATTTTATAGATATTAATTTGAAAAAATAGCTTATTTATTCTATATTGGAAATTTTTCAACAATATTAATCATATTTACAAACATATAAAATATTTTATCAATAATAAAAAATATATTATTTTAATCGTATTTAAATTAGGCCATTCACCGATACAACATTAATTAAATTTTATTAATTATTCTCTAGGACTGTTACACTATTTTAAAAGACATTGAATTGAAATGAATCTTTAAAAGAAAGAGTGTGATCCACTTGAGGAATAAAATTTCATTACCCCTCATTCAATAGAACTAAATCTTTCAAAAAGGCAGTTTTAATCATGTCTATCACATTATTAAATACAAAATTGATATTTCCATATATATTTTGTAACTTGATGATCACAACAACCCATAAAATTTTCTCTATATGAAATTCATCAACAAAAGTATTGACATAAATAATTATATAGTAAGGCAGTTGAAAAAAATAGTCCTTTTATAATCCATCATCATAAAGTTTTACTCAATACATTTATAAAATACTTAAACTTCATATGTTTTTATTACCCTATTAATGGTGAAGGTGAAAAACATTTATATGATTTCCTATAAAATTATTCTATTTAGTATCAACATCTATGTCATGGAGGAAAAAGTAGTTTATACCTAAGGGACATAGTCATCACACTATGTTTCATCATAAATGAGTTTGTATCTTCTTCAAATTAAATATTCCATACATCCTATTTAGTGATTCACTGAGACATATTTACACCATAAAATAAGTCATTTATAAAAAAATAGATCTCACTAATAATTTATATTTCTTGCAATAATCATACACTATAACATATGTATCCCATAAAAACCAAAAATATTGATAATGTGGTTAATAATAAATGTCAATATCATTACTAAGAGATTTTAGTGATAAAATTTGAATTAAAAACTTAATGCACATAAATTTCACAATAGGAAAATAATATTGACCTATATAAAAAACTATGTGTTTTGAGATATACTCTATACACTATGTGGGTTAATGTAAATGCAACAAGAATGACACATTACATGTTTCGAAATTTACGACATCGATGGTCATTTAGTTTCTATTAGGGAGAATATTCTAGGTATTTTAGTTTACTATCCAGTATGATTCTATCATCATTTCATGTCAATTATTTTATATCAGGACTTATTCATGCATCAAACACTACCAATAACCCCAATATGGATCCTACACCCCTGATAGAGGAACTGGAGAAGCACCTTGAAGTGTATGAAACACAAAATAAGGATCTAAATGATTCTTTATATTCTGAAGACTCATTACAGGGGGCTGATGATAAGCTTAATCAGATTGAGGAAGCCTATTTAAGCTCAAGAGCCAGAAAGGGGGAAAAATGGTTGATGATGATGGCTTCAACACCCCTAATCTAAGAGAAACTAGAAAACACAGGGACTATTCCCAACTAGAAAGAAATATTGTTACAAGGGCTCTAGATCCCTCCAAAAATGAAGATTTTTATCCTCCATCACCCCCGACAATGGCTGATGCCCCCTATAACCCATAACTGTAGAGAATTCATCTACCTCATTAAATTTTTCTGACTCAGATAGCTCTGAGAGTGATCCTGAAAATGACCCTGCTTATCAGGATGCATACCAACTTAAAGGGAAGTTGGATTTGTCTGAGGAACTTGGAACTTGGATAGATTATAATGATACACATGCATTCTAACAACATAAAAATAATTAAATTAAGGATGATAACTACCTACAACTCAGAAAGAGAATGTTCCTTAAAGTGGTGGAAGAGTTTAAAAAGGATCCTCACTTTGACTATAATGATATCTCTTGGGAATAATTTTTTATGCAATCCATACCTGTCTGATTTGTAGCTTTCTGGATTTTCTTTGCATCGTGCTTTCTTGGTTTCATCACACTTCTCCTTCAGCTAATGTTTCTTCAAAGGAATTTGCTGGAGCTTTTCAATTTTGTTCATCTTTAAGAAACCTACTCGGGATGTATCTTTTTACAATTCCCTTCAACTGAAATAGCCTGCTTGAATATTCTTTGGATGATTTCTTGCTTGAAGATGTGGTGTGGTTTCTTGTAACCTAGAGATTCATGTTTAGATCTGCTTGTGATTTTTTTCAGCACTGCCTTTCTTCAGTCACACTGCTTTATTAAAGCACATGGAGAAATTTTATGTTTATTTTGTAGAGGATACATTCTCACATGTTATAACAAGAAATTTTACATTGAGAGGGTGCCCCATCTAAATATATTTTTATTTGATCAGACGTTATTTGGTACCTTTGAACTTGTGCAACATTGAAGCCTTCCATTTTGTTGTGATCATCCTTGAGCTGTCTTCAGTCTATTTACCACATGATAGCAGGTACTTTTGGTTTGATTCGGATTGCAGTGCTGAACTGCATGTCAACTTGATCTGCAAGTCCCTGGATACCTTTCAAGCTCTTCTATTTATCTCATGAGCAAGAAAGATCTCTAAGAGCAGGTCTGGAAACTCTTTTGTTATATTTTATTCCTCAATATTAAATCTGAATTTGTCTCTGTAACATTCAGATGGTGTAAGCATATTACACCTCGAATTTTCTTTGTAACCCTCTGATTTAATAAATTCCTTCAGCGTGGACTGAATTTCCAGTTCATATCACTCTCTCTAAAAATAATATAGTCATTAGGTCCAAAATGGATCTTTTCATAGCTCATAACCATTGAATATGACTCTCATTTAGCATCATACACCTAGAAGGGATGTATATTTCTATCCTGAAGCATATCCTTCAATAGAGAAAGAAGCTTTATGAAACTAGAATCACTCTATCCATTTACCATTTTCTTGTTATATAGTATTAATACTACTTATAGTGTTTAATATGTTATATAACCTTTATAAAATAACATATCTACACAATTCATCAAATTCTCCATCATTTTATACAATCTCTAAATTCACCTTCCACTTCCATTATAACTTTATAAATACAATATACATAATCATATACACCTTTATCAATATCTAATGATTCATAAAATATATTTTCATTAAACTTTATAGATAAAATTTTTTATTCTATTTTTTAGACCAACATTTTTAATCTTGATCCATTCTCAATCTAATCAAATGTTCTTATTTTATAAACCAAAGATTTTAGGATATATTACATTAAATATATATGTTGTCAAATACCTTGTGATATAGGAAGAAACAAACAAAATTGAAATATAATTTATTATAATTAATGGTAAATATCAAGACATTACGAATATACAATGTGAAAATAAATAAATTATTAGTAATTTTGTAATTTATATGAAATACGGATAAAAATTATTAAAACTTAAAGGTCCATTTTTTAAAATGGTGGTTATTTTTATTTTTTTTATTTTTATTTAAAAGATAAAATTAAAAATTTTAGAACTTTAATTTTTTAAAATGAATTAAATTTTAATTACCAAGATAATATATATTTTTGATTGGTTGTAAAGTCACATTATAATACATTGGATAGTTTTAATCCAATAAATTTGTTGGGTATCAATTTTAAAAATGAATTTGGGGTAAATTCATTTTTATGCCTAACCTGCATTTTTCTAAAATATTTTTTTTTTGTGTTACACATAATTATATTATAATTATTTTTTTAAACCTACTAAAATTTAATATATTAAATTGGATCTTATATTTTTAATCCTCTTATTCATATTATTTAATAAATTCCATTTAATTTTTAGTCATAAAATTATGTTACTGTAGTAACAGTTAGTTACCACAATAATGGTTAAAAGAGTTAATGAGGGGGTTAAACTAAGGGATACCACTTAAAATATCACTAAAATAGGTTTAGATTTGATTATATGAGATTATATATACTCTAAAGTATCTTATATTTAAATATTTCACCCCTTGGTTTCACATTACCTTGATAAAGAGTATTACATTATTATGAAGTTAAGAGTATTTACTAGAGTGAAAACCCTCTCACTTACAAAAGGATCCCCACACCACCTCACTTATAAAACAAATTTGAGAACTATAAATCTACCAATGATTTCCAATATACCTCTCCAACACCCTTTTCTATCACCTAGATCATCTGGTTTCCCTATAAGACCACTATATAAAGGCTTAATGAGTTCCCTAATAGAGGATACTGTTTGAAGAGGTGATCATCTTAACCAAGATCATTCAAATTTCTTCTTTTTCTTCCACTACCTCCAAATAATCTATAAGAATATAAATATAATAATATATGTATAATTAAATTATTTAAATATTTTTGATGGATGAACTATTATCTACCTCTTTTCTATCTATTAGAGAAAGAGAAAGTTGCCCATATATATGTATAGACTACCTTCTCCAGGAATGTTGTATTTAATTTCTAATTACCACCTCAAATGGATGGTAATAAATAAATAAATAAATAATTATAATGGTATATATGTAATAATTATTAGTTTGGAAAGATAAATAATTATTTACCTTTATTCTATTTCATCCATTAAGAAATAAAAACATATGACACATGCATGTGTGGAATAAAACCTCTATGATCGATAGAATTAATTTTTCATTACCAAATTATACGGATGAAAATATAAATAAATATAATAAATAAATAATATATTTATAACATTATTATTATTTCTTAATATTCTCAAACTCATTCAAACATTATAACATTTTTGTTGATTTTACCACCTACTTGAAAAATGCTATAATGTTTATGAAATGAATGATTAAGTAATATTATGTAATTGTAATAATATGATAAAATAAAGAATTCTTAATTATTTTATGATACATAAATGGAAATATATTTATGTATATTTTTTATAGAACCACTTTGTCTTTGAAATGGATTATTCTAAAAAAATGTAATTGTTAATATTTATATATGAATCCTCACGATAAGTTCGATGCAATTTTCATAAAAAACTAGAATCATATCAAATACATATATATTAAATTACAATGACCATTTTTGAGTTAGTAAAACATTATCATGGTGTAAGTAATGAGACCACTGAATTGAAACATGCAAGTAAAAAATAACTTTTTACAGTCTATTATTGATTTAAATGATGAATTATTAATAAATGGGAAATAATAAATTATAAATGACTGGAATCATTTAAGATAAAAATATTCATGATTACAAAATACATGAATAATAAATATAAATTTATTATAAAAGATTCTATAATGTATTCTACCAAGAAAATGTTTATGGTATTAGTATTCTTAACATAATTTCTTTCATTAGGTTTTATCACATCTCAAAAAGTCTATATTATGCCAATATTACATTTATTCTAACATATAATTATTTCATGTTTTATTTCCACTTATTTTACGGGGAATATGATTTTCATAAAATAATTACATCATTGATTGAGTCTTACTTAAAATGTTATAATCTTCATAAGGGTTTCTTGCCCAATATTTCTTATCTGATACATGATTCATATTATACAACTATTTCATTTAAATGGGTTATATACTACCTCCTTGAAACATTATATCATGACAATATATTTAATTATTGTATTTAATGTTTAATTTGATGTTACTTATTTGGGGTTCTTTATTGAAAATTTACCAATATGGTAAGTGTTTTTCTCATATTAAGTTCCCTTTATTGAGATATATTCTACATTCACCACATTCCTTCCATTTAGCTGTGTATATACTTATTATAATTTTAATTCATATCAAAATTAAATAAAATCATGGGGTTTTAAACCCATATATTGTTTACACTTTAATCGGGGGATTTAATTTTAAATACTAAAAGTGGTGTTAGGTAAAATCATTGATTTTAATACATCTAAGTATTTTTCAAAAAAATCTATTTTCACCAATGTCCATATTCATTAAATTTTATCAAGAATGGTATTTTCTAAAGGTAATTGATTTATTAATTTTTTTAATGTTATTTGAATTTATATTAAAATTTTATAAAAGGAATCGACTTAATGTTTTCTATAAAGGTAACTTTTTACTCCCTTTATAGAAGAATGAAATGTAATTTTTTTAACATTTACAGCTTGATCAAAATTTTACAGAAACCACATAATTTATTCATTATTATGATTCTTTTACAATATTCCATGCATTTTAAAAGAAAATAATTATATCATTATCCAATTATTATTTTTAATCCTTGAAAATATTATGAAAAAATAGCTACCACTTCTTATTTTTCATAAATATTATTAATTATATTTTACAGTTATCTTTCATCTATGTCAACATCCTTTAACAAATTTATATAATCTTTGGGGATAAAATATAATAAAAACAACCAATTTATATATTTGGATGGATTTTGATGATGTTTTAAGGACATTTTATTGAAAATATTTTCTCTTACATTGGTTAATTAAGCTATGATGATATTACGATTTTTAATAGTTTTACATTGAAATGATAAATAATAAAATTGTTTTAAAAACTAATGTACATGGGAATTATATATGATGATAGGTGGGTATGATATAACCATTTAATGAATTGGGTAATGATATTTTATCTTGAGAAGATATGCTAGAATTGACCAGGTAGGTTATTCCATTATATGGGTACTTGTAAGGGTGACTGTTAGGGAGATACGAGTATGATGTCCTAAGATAACTTCCTAGTTTTTTTATTCTTGTTATGAGTTTTTATGATTTTAATGAGAAATGATTATTTCACATGGATCTAGGTTTTTGACTCATATAATTTTTATATTATGTTGTACCAATGATTTATGCCATGAGTAATGATTTTGGAATCATTTTATGTGTGGTATGAATCTATTTTTCTAGGAATATTGATTTTTTTCATAACCGCAACCTTATTTATACGATCTTTAATTCTCTAATGCCTGTTTAACCCATAATAAGTGTTTTATCTCACCATTATTATGTTTCTATTTTTCCAAGTTATGGAGAAGAGTATTATATATGTTGTTTCAAAAGGGTTGATTCACCTTCATCATTAGAGAACTAAGATTTACATTTATATTCTCACATGATATAACATAGTGACTAATCATTGGGCTAATTTCAAGGTGGAATTTCTCTTTATCCATTTTATTCTCTTAAAATATTATTATGTTCATGACTATTGATAAAGTATTAAGTAAATACATTAGAAATATAGTTGAAAATTACATATGGTATAAGATGCAAGGAGACAAATATATATAGGGGAAACATGAAAAAATGGAGATGAAATTTAATGAGAAATAAGGACAGACCAATTTTGATTCACTCTTCGACTACCTAATGAAGGATTAAACTAGTAGTTCTCATCCTCACTTACTTTATGCTAATTTTTTCAACCAAAAAACTCTATCACCCAAAATGTTGACCACTATATAGACATAAAAAATTCATAAAAAATATCCAATATTAATAGAAAAATATCAATTATATACCATGATTATCCATTATAGAATAATTTAGGTCTACTTCATTTTGAAACATGGATACACAATCAACTATTTTATATTTAAAATATAATATCTCCCATTATGTTCCTCATAACTAGCACCCTTTTTAGACATATCATACATAATAACTTTCTTTATAACCTGTTGAAAGGAAGCATAAGAAAGGATGATCTTAGATGATTAGTATGAGTAATAATTGGAGATGTCAATATAACATGAGCACAAGGGTTTGAGAATAAGAGAATAACATTTTAAAACCATAACTTGCATATCATAGATCATAAACTGGAGTCATGACATAAATCATGGAAGTTCATAAGATTTGAATCATAAATGAATCATTGAACACGAGATGTAATGAAATACAATTGTAATAAGAAATATATTTATATCATACAAACATTCTTATAACATTTTGAACATGTATAAATAGAAACATGTTCAAACATTAACTTAAGAACATGAAATGAGGTCCTCACATAACCATATGAACATGAAAGCCATGTCCAGGCATAAAATAGTAAACATGAAATCATGTTCACACATAGGATATTTATCTCATGATTTTTAAATCATTACCCCATTAATTTTATAGAGATATATGTTCCATTTGTCCTTGGTTATAACATGACCACCATCCTTAGTTATAACATCACCACCATCTTTGGTTATAACGTAACCAACACACTTGGTTATAAATTAGCCACCATCACATGATTGAAAATATACATTTCTATTCTATAAGATCATAAAATATTCAACATATTAGAACTCATGAAAAGAAATGAACTTCAAAAATATTTCATATTATTATAAGCCATTTAAAAGAAATGGGTTTCATAATCATTTTAAAATTTCATCATAGCATAACCCATTGAAAAATGAACTGGTTTCATAAACATCTTACAATCATAAATATCATACCATCATAAATATAAACCATAATCATAAATAATAAGGATGGTATCATTGAATTATATCACCAGTAAAAATTAAGTAACATCATAGTATGTCATCTTATATAGAAATCATTTTTGAAATATCACATGGAACATTTCTTGAAAAAAATAACCTTTCCACATTAAAAACCACCATTTAAAAAATAGAATTTTAGATAACATTATGGAAATAATTTTCAGTGAAAAAAACTAGGAAACTTATCATGGAAGATTTAAAACATTGATTGGCCATTAGGGTGTAAAATATCATTCATTCTATTCAAGTGAAAACATGGATTCCTTTCACATTTTTTGTAAAATTCAAAAGTGCCTCATTCGGAAAATGACTAGAAGATTCATTTAAAAACATTTTAAAAATGTTAAACATGGGTAAAATGGATTTAGAAAATATTAATAGAATAATTAAAACATTATTTAAAATATTCTTAGAAAACATGAACAAGAAATAAATGGTATTTTTGACCAAAGAGATAAAAAAAGTTTATTTACATTAAAATCACAATTTTTGAATCATGAGTACCTAAATGGAGGAAAATGAAAGGGAAAAAATGTATTTTTATAAAATAAATAATGTAGAATATAATTAAAGAGTTTATTGAGAGATAGATCATAATATCTTATCATAAAAATCATAATCACAGACAATCTTGATTAAAAAATAGATTATAATATAAAACCCTTACCACTTTGGTAACTTTTGAATCATATTATCCATGAAAGAATAACATCAATTGAAAAATTAAATTTCATGAAGAGAAGGATATCAATTATATAATATTAAAAGGGGCTGTATATAAAGCACACTAATAAAACAAGTGTGAAATTTGGCATAAGTCTCCCAGAAATAAAATTGAGACTAGAAATCCCTCACCTTAAGTATTAACTTTCATTGCGCATGTTCAAATCTCTTTGTCATAGAAAAAACTCCTTCAGATATCTTCTGAGGGACCCTAGGTTTAGTGTTTTTGGAGGAAAATAAGCTCTATAATATAAATAAGGATTTTATAGTGGTATTTTTGGGTGGTTTGGTTGAGTTAAATGGCTCAAGAGGTGTTAGTAAGTGAGGGGAGGAGGTGTACTTTAATAGTTTACAGGGAGTAACATTTTGGTAAACACCATAAAATATTCAATAATTGGGATTCAATCTACACTAAAAAGCCAAAAAAATTAATAAATACATGGGTGTAGGGAATATATGTTCGATCCATACATCCAAAATTAAAATACTTGTTTTAAACAAGTTGTTCGTCCTCCTCTATATTTTTCTACTTTTAACATTTTATTGTTCACTATGGTAACCAGTCTTTTCTTACATTGTCATTTATCTTTTTTAAGTCTAAAAAAATAAAACATATTATATAATTTATACCTAGTGGTTATACATATTATATCCAATTTATAAAATAAAAATTCTATGATTTCAGATAAGTTATTTTTAACACAAGTTTCTATAAAGAAAAAAACCTTATCTACCCTTTAAGCGCGGTAACAATGTTTTTACTATTTAGGGTTGAATATTATTAAAATAAAAGGACATTTTTTCCATGAATAGACTATGGATGATATATTAAAACAAATACCTATCAAATTTTTTAAGGTAGTATTTTTATAAATTTTAAATCATATAATAATTTTTTTAAATAACACTAATCTAAATTTTGGCACTATTCACCTAATTTGAATATAAAAAAACATCAATAGAAATGTTGGATTAAAATATATTCTTTTTAAACCTATATAAAAATATATATTTATCTAAAAAATCATGGAATATAATAATTAATTCAATTTATTTTATTATTTATATTTTTAGATTTGTCTATTTTATTTTTCTATTATTTAAATTATCACTCCATTTGTGTTGTGTAAGAATTTAAGGTAGTTATATAATTACATAAAATTACAAATAAATTACCCTCAAGAAAATAGTTTCTTTATTCTCAAAATGACCATTAATATTCATTCACAAATTTATTTTTTCCCTATGTGAACACATATTCGAAATTTAAAAGCAAGAAAATGATGTTTTTTATTTTTTTATACTTGAAATATTATTTTGGTCACTCTCATGGAATTGTGTCCCAAATACACATAAAACATAACATTAGGTGATAATGATAATTTTTTTTTCTATAAAATATAATTTATAAATTCTTTTATTTTATTTTAACCCTTTTTTTGTATATCCTCTTAGTAAACCCATTTTGTCATCAATCACAGTAATTAATTTTTACTATTATTACAATTCATTATGATTGAAAATTATGGTGACATTATTATATAATATTATTTATTCTGATTCCAAATGTTTAATCCACTTGTCTACATTAAATTCAAATAAGTGGGAGAGTATAATTTAAAATTAATCCTCCAGATGTGATGAAAAAGCGGTTTTCAAAAGAAAACATTTTTACAAGTATAGAAAGGTTTAATAATAAAATTAAATATAAAATTGATTGAAATGAACTAAATAATATTAATAGATATATAACTGAACAAATTTTACTTTTAAAACCATCTTAAAACAAAATGGATCTTTTAAATACTTTAAATAAAAATACAATTTTTAATAAAAATTAGCAATTTACACTATTCATAATAAATTAAATATTTTTAGAAAATTATAATGAATACACTCAAAGATAATTTTAAAATATTAATTTTAAAAAATATTTTTATTTTGTAAAATAAATTTCAAAAAAGGGTAAATAAATATTTTTTTTTACCAAAGTCAATAACATTTATTTATTGAAAAAAAATACTTTTCAAATAATATAAAGGCTTTTACAAAACTTAATAACATATTTATAAATATATTTTCTTTATATAAATCCATTATACTTAATTTTCAATATTTTTTTGTTATTATTCATATTCACATGTTTAATGGATATGTTATAGCAACCATGTTTAAATAATAATATAAATATTATATTATGGTTTGTTAAAACATGGTTTTATATGTAATGAAAGCTATCAAAAAAATAAGATCTATTTGAAAAAAATATATTTAATAAAATATTGGGTTGTTACATTCTCCCCATTTAAATTAATTATGTCATTAAAATTTGAACCTCATGTCGGTAATCTAGGGTTTGACATACAAAAATTTATTTGTAGAAAACTAACATAATAAAAGTGTCAATACAACTTCATCTTAAAAAAGGAAGGAGGAATACAAAGTTCATCTATAAAAACACATAAATAGGTTTTAAAAGGGGAAAAATTATTCATAAGTGAGGATATGGACATGGAATAAAATTAATTCCAATATATCATTGATCAAAAGAGAGTGAATTGTATTGAGATATTTAATGACCACAAAATCTTAAACCAAAGAGGTGAGAAAAATGAAACCAATTCATCTGAAATAAAGGTAATATGAAAACATTTTTGTATCAAGATAATTTTTCCAAATTTTGAGATTATTTTTACTATAAATATAAAGAAGATAAGAAAATATAATTACATGATTTATTTCTATTTAATAAGCATAATCCCATTCCTCGGTTGTGTTTTAGTCAATTTACACTTCTTGTGTTACCCTAAGAAATGGAGATAAATTATTCTTGATTGAAGCACTAATATATTTTTTTATTCATTTAAGAATGATATGACATTACTTTTATCCCTAGTTATCTTATAACCAAAATTGTGAGCATATGTTATCTAATATGAATAATTATTCATATGGTGAAATAATACATTAATCACTAAAACCTCATACAATGTACAATGTAAAAATACCATAAATGGTTTACATAATGACCCATAAAAAATTCAAAAAATTATAAATAAGGTCACTAAATATCCCAAAATCGACATAACATTATTCCCAGAAATATCATAAAGTAGCTCTTAATTGTCACATATAAAATATGTGAATACCTTGGTTATATTTTCCACAAAAACGTGGTAATAAAAAAATTACCATAAAACATCAATTAAAACATATATGTTTCCTCATTCCATATATATAAAAAATATTATTAGATAAATTGTATAAATCCAAAAATGTTGTAATCTCCATAAATGATAATATAAACCAATTTGTTGACAAATCAATAATTAGTTTTGTGGTCATCAATTCTATCTAATTTATTTTATCCATATCTGTCATCACTTTATCCATACTAAACAATATTTTAAAAACATCAGGATCATATTAAGGGTTATCTTCACATAATCTTGTGTTTTCCATAAAATATCATATTATAGTTAAATTATATTTTCAGGTCATCAGTACCATTTAACATGTTCTCATAAATCCATAATGAAAAACATATATGAAAAAAATATTTATTTATATTTTATGATTCATATAACATAATTCATTAATTCTAATATATAAAAAATAAAATCATTCCTTTTTATTTATAAACTATTAACTATGATTCATCATCTTATTCATTAATAATCACTTCCTTTCAAATGTTAGTTATTGTGTCTTCATCATCAATAAAAAATCTATTACTCATTAAACCTTGTCGATACCATTATTTATATTTCCCCTAAGGAAATTAATTTTAATAATTACAATTATCTCTCAATTTAATTCATTCAATCATTGGTGATGAATTAAGGAAACCATTATTATTATCCACCACTTTAACTGAACTTTTTATTTTTCCTTGGGAATTAATAACTCCATTCCCTTTTTCTACACACATTAAATATGTTCTTAACCATTTGAGACATTTACTTGAGTTCTTCATCCCTCATTCTTAATAGATATGAAATGGAATATTCTTTCCACCATGGTCACCGTCACCCGATATCTCATCCAAATCTATCATTCTCTTATTTGGTGAGTCCAAGAGTTGGTTAAGGAGGAAGTTGTAAATCATATATTGTGAAACTAATAGGGAATCATCATAGTATACTTCAATGAAGTCATCATACCATTTTTGTAATCATGAACCCATTGTATATCACATTCAATTTTAACCCAGTTTTTTTGGTTCACAACATAGACTAAAACCAAAAAGCATAGTTTGAGAAAAAATATTCATAGTGGAAATCTATATAAAAATGAAAAATTATTTCAAGGATTTCTAAACCACAAAACTTTATTTTATATCTATGAAAACTTAGGTTTAACAAAGTTCATTCATGTACATCATCTATTAAAATAATTTATTATGATTTATAAATAATTTATGAATTTACAAAGCATATCGACCATGAGTTTCAAACCAATTGTGTAGCAAGGACTATTGTCATTCACCAGGTGATGATTAAGTCTAGATCAATGCCCCCTTCTCTTAGTAATTAAAACTATTTACAAAAATTCTAGAGATATATACACTTGTAGTATCTAGACATGGATGTAATTTTTTGGAAACCACTCTCTCTATCCTTCACCTAAATTAAATGATATTTTACTATACATAGGATTATTATTATATTTATTATTATAAATATCCTTATGTATCTCACTAATTTTTTATCATTATTGTTTCCAATGGTTAACTAAACCATTCTATGATACCAAATATTTAAACCCACAATTATCATACCTAAATATCACATCTTAATAGATGAATATTAAATAAATAACATGAAAATACATGCCAGAATAATTTAGGTCTGGTGCCTTTGTAAACTCATATATATAAACAATTGGATCATAGTTAAACTATATTATCTCCCACTATTTTTTTTTTAAAATTCACCCTTCTTAGACATATCATATATAATATTTTTCATTATAACCAGAGGAAAGTAAAAATAATAAATGGTATTATTAGATATATAGTAAGGGTAAGCATGGGATATGTCAATATATCATACGAATACATTTATGAGAACGTTAAAATAATAGTTTAAAACCATACCTCACATATCATAGATAAAAATACAAGTCATGGGATAAATCATGGAATTTCATAAGACATGAATCATAAAAGAATAAATTAACATGAACCATAAAAATATAACATTGTAATAATACATATATTTTGGAATACACATAAGCTTAAAAAATTGTGAACAAGTATAAATAGAAACTAGTTAACTTATTAAGTTAATGACATGAAATCAGATGCTTGCATTACCATATAGACATGAAACCTTGGTCCACACATAAACTTGTTAATATGAAATCATGTTAAAAATTAAAATATTTATCTCAAGATTTAAAAATAATTATCCAACAAATTGGAGGGAGATATAGGTCACAACCATATTTGGTTAAAAGGTGACATTTATCCTTGGTTACAACATACCAACAACCCTTTTTTATAACTTAATTATGATCCTTGGATATAATATAACAACCTTCACATAATGGAAACAAAATATATATCTTCAAAAATGTTATAAATTATTAATCAAATCATGACCCATGAGAAGAAATGAGTTTACAAGGATTTATCATATAATAACCCACGTAAGAAAAAGGGATTCATAAAAATTTCATCATTTCATTATATCATAACACATGGAAAAAAGAAAATGTTTCATAAATAACTTGGAATCCTAAATATAAACCAAATAGAAAAATAATAAAGATGTTATAACTGTATTATATCCCCAATAATTGTTATGTAACATTGAATGGCATTATCTTAGTTAAAAAATGAATTTTGAAGATCACTTAGAACATTTTTTGGGGAAAATAATCTTTCCACTTTAAAAATAATATTTTAAAAAATAAAATTTCACATAAGATTTTGGAAATACTATTCATTCAAATTATCTTTGTAATATACTAAATTATAATTTAAAGTATTGAGGGTTCATGATGGTTAAAAATATTGTTCATACAATACATATTAAAACAAAGATCCCATTTACGTTTTTCAGTAAAAGTCAAAATTTCCTCATTCAAAAAATAACAAGAGGATTAATTTGAAATCATTTTGTAAAAAGTAAAACATGTGTAAAAATTAATTAAATAAATATTTGGAGAATTGTAAAAATATATATTTTTAGAATACATGGACATAGAAGTAAATGGAATTTTAACTAATGAGGAAAATAAATGCCATTATCCTTAAATATATTATTTTGGAAACTTGAGTAAATAAAGAGAGAAAAGTAATGGAAAACATGCATTTTAATGAAATAACTAATGGTGAGGAAAATTCATGAGTTTCTAGAAAGATAAAACTTATTATTTCATCATCAAAATCATAATAATAGAAAATCTCAATAAAAAAATATATAGTAATATACAACCCTCACCACATTAGTAACCTTTAAATCATAATCCCCATAAATGAATAAAATCAATTGAAAATTTAAATATAATGATAACAAAGAGATTCATGATATAACATGTAAAAGGGGAAGTATATACACCAAAAAATTGAAACAAGTGTTCAATTCAGTATAAGTCTCTTAAAAATAAAAGTGATATATGAAATCCCTTACCTTAAGTCTTGATATTCTTTGCAAACGTTCGAACCTACATCTCTCAGAATAACCTACATTTGATATCTTATAAAAAGACCCTAGGGTTAGTATTTTGGGAAGAACATAATATATATAATGTGGATATGGATTTTGGGTAGGGATTATGGTAGGGTTTGGTTGGGATAAATTGATGAAGAGGTGTGAAGAAGTGAGGGGAGGAAGTGTCCTTTTATAATTGAGGTGGGACGAAATTTTTGTAAATACCCAAAACTGTTAAATAATGAGGAGTCACTCTCAGCCAAAAATCCAAAAAAGTTTATAATTAAATTATTGGATAGAATATTTGGCCATGACATACCTACAACATAAAAAAAACATGTATTAAACATATTTTTTTAACCTATATATTTTCTTACTTTTACTATTTTTTTTCAATATGCTAAATAATATTTTTACCAATGTAATTTATGCTTTAAGGATAAAAAAATGTTCCTTATTAGATAATTTTTTACAAATATATATATATATATATATATATATGAAATAAAAGTTTTAAAATAAAAAGTTAATGTGTGTGGAAAATTAATTTCAACACAGGCACCTGTAACTCACAAAACTCCATTTTACCCTCTAATCATGGTAAATATGTTTTTACTATTTAGTGGTAAATATAATTACTATAAAAAGAAAATTTATCTATAAATATACTATGATTGATATTTTTAAATAAATACCAATAAATTGGACATTGATAGGATTTTTATGAATTCTAAGTCATTTAATAAAATAATATTATTATATAATAAAATTAATGTTAATTTTTACACTATTTAACTAATATGACTTTAAAAAAAATAAATACAAAGGTGGAATTCGAATATCTTCTTTTTAAACATGTATAACATGTTATATGTATCTAAAAAACCATGTAATGAAAAATAAAATTAAATTTATATTGCTATTAATATTTTTAGAATCATTTATTTTATTTTTCTATTAACTAAATAATCAATTTGTTAGTGTTGCATAAGAAATTTAGGTAATTATATAATTTTTAAAAAATATAAATTAATTAAATTCATTAAAATAATATTATTATTCTCAAAATGAAAATGAATAATCATTCACAACTTTATTTTTCTATATGTGAACAAATAATTGAAATTTAAAATCAAGAGGGTGACATTTGTTTTCTTTATTTACTTAAATTATTATATTGGTCACATTCTTGAAAAAGTGTACAAAAAACACATAAAAATTCATAATTATGTGATAAGGGTAAATATATGGGCAGAAAATATAATTTATAATAATTTTTGGTCATTTTTACCATTATATATTTTTAACCCCCAATATATTATTTTTAACCATAACCACAAGATATAAATTTAACTATTTTACTATTCCTTATGACCAAAAACTAAATTGACCTTATTATATATTTTTAATTATTCTTATTCTAAATATGGAATCCATTTTTAAATATTTAATTCACATAAGTGGAAGAAATTAATTTAAAATTAATCCCTTAGTGGTGATGAAATAATGCTTTTCCAAATAATTTCTTTTCATATGTATAATGAGTTTTAATATCAAAATATACTATTAAATTGATTAAAATGATATAAATTGGACTAATAATTATATTATTTAAATAATTTTACTTTTAAAACCATTATAAAATAAAATTTAACATGTTAAATATTTAAAGAAAAATGAATTTTTTTTATTAAAAATCATTATTTTTTACTATTCATCAAAAAATTAATCATTTAGAAAATTCTCAATAATTCACTAAAAGATTATTTTGAAATTTATATTTAAAAAATTATATATCATTTTTCAAATAAATTTTATAAAATTTGAGAAAATTAATTTCATTATATGTTATCAAAAGTATGAAAAATCATTATTCAGAAAAATGTATTTTCAAATAACATGAAGACTTTAAAAAAACATAAGTACTTATTTATCAATATATTTTATTTTTATTAAACCATTATAAATAATTATCAAAAATATATTTTTTATTATTCATATCATCTATTTTAACGAATATCTTATAATATTCATGTTTAAATAATATTATAAATAGTATATTGTGGTTCATTAATACCCGATGTTGTGTGTAATGCAATCAAAAGACGAAACTAAGTCTATTTGAAAAATATATATATATATATTTCATAAAATATCTGGGTGTTAAAAGAACTCATGTATAAAATGTATTCCAACATGCAGTCACTCACCCTTCAATGAAAGAATCACTCAATTGAACCACCCCAACAAATAATGCATTATAGATGAAGTGATCAACATGAATTTGAAAATCAAGAAGCCTCACCTAGTCAATACACTAGAATGAATATGGTGGAAAATACCAAGGGAGAAAGTATAGCAATCACTTCCCATAACTAAATCTAATTTTATATCTCTACTCACCATCATTATTATCCATGAGTTAATAAGAATTACGATGATCAAAATGATGATTAGATCACTATGTGTCATATAGATTCACTCCTTAGAACTAGATTTCCTTGTTATCCCTCAATCCCTGATGTAGTATCCCAACCCTGGGTGCCACTCAATAGTGTCCCGATACCGGTTGGCCACATGAACTCAAGTGCATATCCCCAAATTCCATAGGCTCCTGACTATTCGAGAGGGCCTAGGGTGTGTCCATGGAGAGACTATGACCTCATAGATCCAGTATGCACTGAGGAATAAAATATATATTAATTATAGAAAGCATAAAAAATAGCAGACATCAGCAGAAGTAAATAAGTAAGTAATGAAATATAAATAAGGAACTTGAGGAAGCTAAATAATCACAACATATATAATGATAATGTCTAGGTCATGATACTATATAAAAATAGTAGTATAGGGGAACAGGGGTACAAGAATATACTAAATGATATGAAAAACAAAAAAAATTTCCAAAAACTACTACACAGTATCTTGAGCATTGTATCAGTCCTCTACCCCCAAAGAACCACCCTAAGAAAGCATAAAATTAAGCATCATAAGTTAAAAACTTCTCTTTATCTATACATGTGATCATAAAGTATACTCATTTATGAAACGATGCCCAATAAAGGTGTGATATATAAATATTATTAGGATGGAACCCATGGTGTTTATAACATTCCATTTCATTCTTTAAATAGATAGTAGTGTTCAAGATATAAAAAAATTAGAGAACTACTTAAATAAACATATAATAACTTGTTTTGGGATTCAAAACAGACACCCATCCCATACCACTTTCTTCAACCTATGCCAAAAGTCTGAATAAAGTATTGGTGTAATCATAATATATATAGAAGGTTCATAAGTAAACAAGGAAAACCATGAAAGGCATACCCCCAATCTCATGATTTTTCTTGGGGTGTAATTTCCATGTCATCACCCAAGTATTCTAATAAGAATGGTAGAAGTACAATAAGTGCACAAGAAATCTGATAATAATAATAATAATAATAGATTTATATCACATAACACACAATCAACAATACATCAATACCAGTGGTGGAGTCTTGAGCCCATCCAAGGTGATCTAAAAAGAATCCCAAGTACCTATATGGGAACATTCGATATAATCCAATACCACTGAGTCCATCTAAGGAGATCCATACAAAATCCCAAGTATCACATGGGTCTTGGTAACTCTAAGTCCATCCCAGGTATCTCATACCGGGGACCGAGTATCACCCAAGGAACAACATAACCATATTTCCAATGATTCCATCCATGGTTGCTCCCCTAGGGAACAAGTATCACTTAGTAGTATAATAAACCACCCAAAAAGACCTCAAATAGAAAGCCAAAATATCACCCCCATCATATTGGGTTGTAAGCCAAACCAGAACGGCGAGTCCATCCATGAGTCTTTCATATAAAACCCACATTATCTATGACTCGTATGAAGTGATCAAGTATCCGAAGAACATCACAAGAAAGGCATATATATATAAGAACATGCCAACCAGGATTAATCCCAACACCAAATGCTTACCATTGAATCAAGCTATGAAATTAAATCCAACAATAATGGCTTAATTCATATGGAAAGGGACAAAGAATTTAAAAGATTGAAATGCATGAGCAAGAATCATATTTCACAAGGAATAGTATGTAAAAAATTACATGTCATCATTCATTTTTCAATATCACAAGATAACAATCTTACAAAGTCATCACATATAACAAGCCAATAAAACAAGGAATGACCTTTTATATAATTCACATTTCATCAATGAAATTCTAATATCACGAGATAACAAGACTTCCAAATAATACAATTCAAGTCTTTAATCATGGAATAAGGTATTAACATGGTTCATGTGGAATAAGAATAATCATTAAACTACATATATAAGAATTGAACATAACGATTAAGGGTTTCAATATATGAAAAGGTATTCATGTAATTTGAGATGAGAAAATTAAAATGTGAGGCATATGGAATTTACACATAGTCCAAACATTTAGAACTAAACATAATCATTTCTAAGAGGGATCAATTCATGGTCCATTATCATTCTAAATCCATTTATCAATTTATATAATTTAATCCAAGGTGAAATCCCAATTAATAAATAATAAACATAGGCCATTTGGGTTGGTACACCAAAAGGGGTGTTTAAATGCATGGAGTGTTGGAGTTGGTGGCCTATAACCAACTACTTTGTACTTTATTCATTAATAAATGCCTTATAACATCTTGATTGTTCTTCTGCATGAAAATGCATGTGATAATGTCCTAAAGACAACTTTTTGCATTAATGGGTCATAGAAGATCCCTACTATGATAAGAACCCAGAAGTGTCATAACACTATTCTTAAATATATGTTCTATGGCCGGATGATGTTATTTGAGGGACACAAATAATATAGGCCATTAAGGGTGAGGACTCATAAAACTTTGAGGCACCTTCTCATGGTGTGTGCCCTTGGTAATATCCAGGAGGATATTATGAGAACGAGACCCTCCAGTAGGAAATCCACATTTCATAATGTCATTGGATGTTCCTATCTTCAGACGTGTGTATTGGTCCTTAGACTTTAATATTATTATTAATGGGTATTACAACTCGCGCACTTAGATGTATTGAAAAAAACTGTGACGATACACTATTCTTAGTGAGGTAGGATGAGTTGGGTGCGTTAGGAGTAATACTGCATTAATAGATAATGCGAGAAAGGATTTGTCCCTTCTGTTCAATAATAGAAGTAGATATATGAGGCCCTTTGATGGAAATGATATAGCCTAAATAAATCCATGGCCATGGTAAGGTATAGGAGAGTTCAATTTCGGGAAGTCAAAGAAATAATAATCTAGCACATGGGTTGATGACACTAGCATGCAACCCGCTTGATTAGAGATATCATGACAAAGGTATTATATTACATGGTAAGCATTTGTATGAGGTGACACGTCATTGCGGCGTTAACTTCTTTCTTTATGGGTGCCTTGGCGTGTTGCTATATGATAACCTTGTACTTTAGGCAGGCTCCACCTAATGCCACTAGGAAAAAGGCCTAGAGGGTCACACACTAAGTGTGTTCATGTATCTCAGTTAAATATTAATTTAACAAGTTAAATAAAGATTATTAATCCTGACTGTGGTTTAATAATTATTTAAGGATTTCTGATTGCATTTATTTCGACACTAGTTATTTGAAAGAATATATTGTGGGTGAAATAATATATTTATTGGCGATTTATATAGTTATATTTATTTAAGAAATAAATATCCATTACTCAAGGTCTAATAAATTTGCAGGAGGAGAAAATGAAAAGTGGAAAATAAAAGTACACACCATGTATATTTAATATACACACCGTGTAGTTTTATGGAAAACAATTACACACCGTATATTAGTGATTACATGGCGTGTAGTTTTCCTAGTCGAGATTTTGAGGAAATAATATCATTATTGTGATATTAATTATAATCAGCATGGGAGCATGTCAAGGAATTAATCATTCTATAGGTGGGTTTTCAATAAGGGTTAATGAAATAAATAAAACACGTAACACATTTGTTTATTGTCATAACTCTATGACCTCAAACACTATTATAAATATCCTTACAACCCCAACACTTTTCAATCAATCTTTGTGCACAACAATTCTGGAGAATTCTTTCAAGGCCGGAATAACTCCTTCCTCCAAGAACACTATCAAGACCGAGATACCAAGGCGATCGAAGGCGGACATCGCAAGCGAAGGTTCTTCTGTGCTAGCACCTGAAGATCCCTTCGGCGACATCCAGAGATATGTGTCACACGTGTGGATCACTACTAGAGGAATCCTACACTTGGATTCTATGACTCAACGATGGAGCACCGAATTGTGACCAAACACATCAACGAAGAAAGAATTCCACCAAGGTAATTCATGTGAATTAATTAAATTAATTATAACCAACTTATGATGATCCTATATCTATGGCTCTGGGATTCCCTCTTATGTTTTTCGTTATTCGTTCTATTCCAAAGATTCAGCATTTTGAATAATGACGGATCTCAGATTGAACGTTGTTTAATGTTAAAGTTAATGTTGGGCAAACCCACCAACATGCTTCTGCTACGCCCAGAACCAACAAGTGGTATCAGAGCGGTCATATCATTGATTATAATTATTTAGTTTTTCGTTGGTGTTTTACACATTTAATAATTTAGTTGTTTAAATTCATGTTTAATCGTTCTGGAAATATGAATCCCAAGATCTTTTCCTCCTCCCTCGTTTCTCATTTACCTCACAGAAATGAATTTTTCTTTTAATTTTGATTTAAATAAAATATAGGAACTCATCCAGAGGAGCCAAACATTTCTGGCCATACAACACCAGAATACACGACATGTATTCAGAAGTACACGCCTTGTAGTGTAGGTTCAACGCATTGACTGATCCTCCAAATCAGGCTATGTATTGGATACTTTATAAGAATTTAAGACACCGTGTGTTGACCAGAAACAGGTGGCACACGGTTTCCAGATTACACGTCGTGTGGTCCAACTGAACACGGCATGTAGTCCCTTCAGGTTAGGGTTGGACTGTGTACCCTGTACACACCTATCCCAGTTGGAAACCGTGTAATGCAAAAACTACACGACATGTGTCCCACTGTACACGCCGTGTACTAAAAAAATTTCCGAAGTACATTAATACGCCATGTCCCTGGGCATGTACTTCGGATGGACGGTGAAGAAAACTACACACCGTATAGTCGGAACAACACACCGTGTACTCACCCAAATTACGCAGATTTATTAAATTTTATTATTATATTATACAAACCCTTGAGACGTGTACCATGGTGTAGGTGTAAATCTGAGGCACAACATGTGATAGGTGTTTTATATGTATGTGTTTAATTTAACATCTACATAATGAATGAGAATTCACTGGGTTGCCTCCAAGGTACAAGTTACGTATAAGGATAAATTTAAATGAATTTATTTGTTTAAAATTATGATGGATGAGAATCTCAAGGAAGTTTATAAAAGGTTTTAAGATATAAGGATTGATTAATTAAAGATAATTAATTGATTTGAGAGTGATTTATCTTGAACAAGAACGATTAAAGAATTGATTGCTAGTTTTATTTATGAGTAAATATCATTGCATATATGGATGATCATGAGCTAGACTGAGACATTTTTATGTGAATGGTTTCTTTTAATTAATTTATTTAAATTAAATTTGTTGGACTGCGAGCCATATCCTCATTAATATGTAGGGAATGTGCTCCCAAGGATTATTTTATATAAAAACCCCCTTTCCCCCTCACCTGCGTGTGAGAAAAATGAATATGTAATGGATGGAGCTCCCAAGCTAGTGGAGGCGGCTCAAGTCAGGAGCCAAGGCGAAACCAATCCAAGGAGATACAAAGGTGTACATGTGGAAAGATATAAACATGAACCCAAAAGGTTCAAGGTGTTTCTCCCCTAGGTATTGGGTTAGTTTATCAACCTCTAGATAAACTAACCAATAGAAAATCTCATGATCATACCATTTATTTTATTTCTGTCAGTTGCATGGTTTATTTATTGTGGGTGTGTTGTCACGATCACACAATTAATGAATTAAACAAGAAAGCAAGATGGAACTAAAATAAAAACCGGATTATGCATAAATATTATCTTAGACATGGTTAATCACTTAAGTATATCCCACATAATTTTAACAAGAATCTAATCAAAGATAATAAATTGGAAATTTACGTATAAGGATAAAATCACTCAAAGAAATATTAAGTCGGTATAGCCTTCCATAATCTTGGTTAGAATCGAACCATAGTTAAAAGTGCTTGACCAACACCAGTTGGGGTGCTTTAAATTATCGGGGAATTAAAATTCAAGGTTTTCGGTTGACTTGACTTGGTTCGCATCAAGGGTTGACTGCCACAGCAGGACTTGGTGTGACCAAGAGTCAATGGTTGAGGAAATCCAAAATAAACGGATTTCAGGATTGGGGAGTCCACTCAGCGGATCAAGGAGCTGTGAGTTAATGCAGTTGGAATTTGGAATGCCTACCTAAAACCCTTCAAGTTGCTTGACCAACCCTAGTTGGGTTAATGGGAAGGGCAATATGGATCCTTGCCACTAGAATATTTAGGAAACAAAATATTCTGAAGTCAATGGTGATGGCTATTGAATTTCGATAAAATAGTGGGTGACTAATAAGTATTAATTTATTTATTTGTATCATTTTGTAATAAAGTACTAAACCTTTTCTCATCTTAATTTTTAGAAACGACAACAAAATGACTTCAAACATATCATTGCGAACCATACTCGAAAAGTAAAACCTTCTCACCGAAACCAATTTCCAAGAGTGGTATAGTCGTTTACACGTCATCCATTTCCACGAGAGGAAATTGTATGTGCTGGAGGAGCCTATTCCAGTTGTGCCTAGATCGGAAATTCCGCACTTAACTCACCAGGTATATTAGGACATGGGGCATGACAAACCCGCGGTCCTTATGGTGAATAAGAGGAAGGAAAAGGCAAATGGGCCAAAGACTTATAAACGGTTTGAAGCCCCTGAGCACCGTCCCTCCAAGAAGGGGAAGATACCGAGGCAGGGCAAGGAATGGGAGGCAGTGTGTTTTGCATGTGGAAAGCAAGGCCACATGAAGAGGAAATGCTCTGTGAAGCATCAGGATGCTAAAGGTTCATTTGTTATCGAGTGTAATATTTCTATTTCTACACATTGGGTATTAGGTACATCTTATGGGGATCACATTTATATTCAAATATAGAAACCAAGTATATATAGAAATATTGCCAGAGGAGAGGTGGATCTTTGAGCTGCCAATGGCGCAAGGCTGGCTGCATTGGCTATTGGTGATTACCACCTCTCATTGCCAACTAGCATGATTTTGGTTTTACAAAACTGTTATTATGTGCCTAGTGTTACCAAGAAAATAATTTCTGTATCTTGTTTAGATATTGATGGATTTATTTTCAAATTTGGAAATAAGGGTTGTCTCTTTTATAAGAACAACATATGTTATGGTATGACACATTTAAATAATGTTTTGTATGTATTAAATTACGAAAACCAAGTGTTGTAAATCGATAACAAAAAAAACTCACATGACTTATACATCACCCAGTTGTGGCATAACCATCTCTGTTATGTGAACGAGAAGCGTTTGACAATGCTCTGCCAAGATGGATATTTAGACTCTACTGAGCTAAAACCACTTGATAGATGTCACACTTTTTTATAAAGAAAAAATGACCAAGACACCTTTTGGTGGATAGGGTGAAAGGGCCATAGAGCTTCTAGGATTGGTACACATGGATGTGTGTGGACCATTTCCAGTAGAAGCTAGAGGTTGATATTCTTACTTCATTACTTTTACTGATTATTTGAGTAGATATGGCTATGTCTACTTAATGAGGTATAAGTTAGAGGCCTTAGTAAAATTTAAGGAATTCAAGAATGAAGTAAAGAATTAGCTAGGTAAGAAGATAAAGAAGCTTCGATCGGATCGAGGTGGAGAATATCTGAACCAAAAGTTCATCGATCTTCTACGGGAGTCTGGGATTCTATCTCAGCTCACTCCTCCTTATACACCAAATTTAATTGGTGTTAGTGAAAGGAAGAACCACAACTTGTTGGACATGGTGAGGTCGATGATGAGTCATGAAGATCTTCCATTATCCTTTTGGGGATATGCATTACAAATAGCAGCATACACATTAAACTGAGTACCAACCAAGGCAACAAATGGAATTCCTTCCAAACTATGGAATGGAAAGAAACCCATTTTGTCACACACACATGTATGGGGATGCGAGGAGTTTGTTAAGGCCTTCTCAGGAAAAAAACTAGCACCCCGGGGCACGAGGTGTATCTTTATAGGATATCCCAAGGAAACGAAAGAATATTACCTATATAACCCTTCAAACAAGAAAGTGACTGTCTCCAGACAAGCCGTCTTTATTGAGCGGGAGCACATCCTCAATAAGGATAGTGGGAGTAAGATTGACTTCGACGAAGTTGATGCTCAATATACATAGGAGTTGGTATAGGAACAAGTTCCACATGTCCCCATGGAAGAGGTTCCAGAAACACAAGTACTGCGTAGGAGCTCAAGAGAGGTAAGAGAACTAGAGATATTTGGTTTCCTAGTCACCGAGGATGGTGAATCATTATTGTTGGACATTGATGAACCTCTATCCTATAAGTATGAATTTGAAAGCTCAGAAGATGCAAGATGGCTAGAAGCTATGAATTCTGAGATGGATTCCATATATCAGAACCAAGTCTAGGTTCTGGTCGATGAGCCAGTTGATGTAAAAACTGTTGGATGCAAATGGGTATTAAAGAGAAAACTGGACATGGAAGGTAATGTTAGCACCGATAAAGCAAGGCTAGTGGCTAAAGGGTTCAGACAGTGTCAAATAATTGACTATGATGAAACGTTCTCACCAGTTTCCATGTTTAAATCCATAAGAATCATACTTTCCATAGCAGCTTACCATGACTACAAGGTTTGGTAGATGGATGTCAAAACAACATTCCTTAACGGGAACCTTTAGGATGATGCATATATGACACAACTAGAAGGGTTTGTGACACCAGGTGAAGCGAAACGGGTTTGCAAGTTGCAGAAATCAATTTATGGATTAAAGCAAGCATCCAGGTCATGGAAAATTCGATTTGATGAAGCCATAACGGAATTTGGTTTCATTAAGAACGAATGAGAGCCATGTGTTTATAAGCGGTTTAATGGGAATGCGATCGTTATCCTAGTAATATATGTTAATGACAAATTACTTATTGGAAACGATGTACCAGTCTTATAGTCAGTTAAGGAATGGTTGAACAAGTGTTTCTCCATGAAGGACTTGGGTGAAGCAGCCTACATTCTAGGGATCAAGATCATTCAGGATAGATCAAAGAGGCTGCTTGGACTAAGTCAGAGTACATACATTGACCAGATACTAAAGAGATTTAGTATGGAACAATCCAAGAGGAGATTGGTTCCAGTGTCACATGGCCTACATCATTTTAAGAAAATGTGTCCTCAGGCACAACAAGAGAATGATAGAATGAGTAAGATCCCATACTCTTCGGCTATAGGATCCATCATGTATGCCATGTTATGTACCAGGCTTGATGTTGCCTATGTACTGAGCATTGTAGGTAGCTATCAAGAAAATCTATGAGATCAACATTGGACTGCTGTTAATACTATCCTTAAGTATATGGGAATAACTAAGGATATGTTCCTGGTATATGGAGGAGACGAGGAGCTTGTCATCAGAGGGTATGCTAATGCTAGTTTTCAGACATATCAGAACGATCTGAAGTCACAATCTGGATATGTTTTCTGTCTCAACGGAGGAGCTGTGAGCTGGAAGAGTTCAAAGCAGCCAGTTGTCGCTGATTCTACAGCGGAGTCCTAATATATAGCGGCTTTTGATGTAGCCAAGGAAGCCGTCTGGATTTAGAACTTTGTCTAGGAGCTTGATGTGGTGCCTAACATTAAAGATCCCATTACATTATATTGTGATAATACTGCAGTGGTTGATATTGCAAAAGAACCATGGTCAGATCAATGGAAAAAACACATACTTTTGAAGTATAACCTCTTGAGGGATTTCTATCAAAGGGGTGAAGTTGCAGTGAGCAGAGTGTCCATGAAAGATAATGTGGCAGACCCCATTACAAAAGGCCTATCTCAGCAGAAGAAGGAATATCATGTGAGATCTAGAGGGTTAAAGTTTGTTAGCAGTTGGCTCTAGTCCAAGTGGGAGTCTTTTGGAGTTGGTGGCCTAGAACCAACTAATTTGTACTTTATTCATTAATAAATTCCTTATCACATCTTGATTGTTCTTCTGCGTGACAATGCATGTGATAATGTCCTATGGACAACTGTTGCATTAATGGGTCATAGCGGATCCCTGCTATGATGAGAACCCAAAAGTGTCATTACACTATTCTTAAATATATGTTCTATTACTGGATGATGTTATTTGAGGGACACAAATAATACAGGACATTAGGGGTGAGGACTCATAAAACTTTGAGGAACCTTCTCATGGTGTGCGCCCTTGGTAATATCCAGGAGGATATTATGAGAACAAGACCCGCCAGTAGGAAATCCACATTTCATAGTGTCATTGGATGTTCCTATCTGCGGGTGTGTGTTTTAGTCCTTAGACTTTAATATTATTATTAATGGGTATTACAACTCGTGCACTTAGATTTATTGATGAAAACTATGACGACACACTGTTCACAGCGAGGTAGGATACGTTGGGCGCGTCACGAGTAATACTACATTAATAGATAATGCGAGAAAGGATTTGTCCCTTCTGTTCCATAACAGAAGTATATATCTCAGGCTCTTTGATGGAATTGATATAGCCTAAATAAATCCATGGCCATGGTAAGGTATGGGTGAGTTCAATTCCGGGAAGTCAAAGAATGAATAATCGAGCACATGGGTTGATGGTACTAGTATGCAACCCGCTTGATTAGAGATATCATGACAAAGGGATTATATTACATGGTAACCATTCATATGAGGTGACACGTCATTGTGGAATTAAAGTCTTTCTCTATGGGTGCCTTGGTGTGTTGCGAGACGCTAAATTTGGTCTTTAGGCAGGCTCCACCTAATGCCACTGAGAAATATGCCTAGAGGGTCACACACTAAGTGTGTTCATGTATCTCAGTTAAATATTAATTTAACAAGTTAAATAAAGATTATTCCCGACTATGGTTTAATAATTATTTATGGATGCCTGATCACATTTATTTCAACACTATTTATTCGAGAGAATATATTGTGGGTAAAATAATATATTTATTGGAGAGTAATGCAGTTATATTTATTTAAGAAATAAATAGCCATTACTCAAGGTCTAATAAATGTGGAGGAGGAGATAAATAAAAGTGTAAAATAAAAGTACATTCCATGTATATTTAATATACATGCAGTGTAGTTTTATGGAAAACAAGTACACAACGTGTATTAATGATTACACGGTGTGTAGTTTTCATGGTCGGGATTTTGAGGAAATAATATCATTATTGTGATATTAATTATAATCAGTGTGGGCGCATGTCAAGGAATTAATCATTCGACATGGGGGTTTTCAATAAGGGTTAATTAAATAAATAAAACGCGTAACGTGTTTATTTATTTTCATAACTCTATGACCTCAAACACGATTATAAATATCCTCACAACCCCAACACTTTTCAATCAATCGATGTGCACAACAATTATAGAGAATTCTTTCAAGGCTGAAAGAACTCCTTCCTCTAAGAACACTCTCAAGACCGAGAGACCAAGGTGATCATAGGTGGACATTGCAAGTGAAGGTTCTTCCGTGCTAGCACCTGGAGATCCCTTTGGCGACGTCCAGAGATACGTGTCACATGTGTGGATCACCGCTAGAGGAATCATACACTTGGATTCTACGACACAACGACGGATCACCATATCATGACTGGACACATCAACGAAGAAATAATTACACCAAGGTAATTCTTGTGAATTAATTAAATTAATTATAACCAAAATATGATGATCCTATCTCTATGGTTCCGATATTACCTCTTAAGGTTTTTGTTCTTCGTTCTATTATGAATATATAGCATTTTAAATCACGACGGATCTCGGATTGAACACTGTTTAATGTTAAAATTAAAGTTGGGAAAACCCACCAACGTGCTTCCATTGTGCCCAGAACCTACATGGAGAACACCCTAAAATGGGTTTCTCTGTAATCTAAGGTCATATATGACATGAAAAAACATTCACATTAATTTAATATTCTATAATAAGGCTTTAAAATAAGGATTCGGTTGTAATCACAACAACACAATATAAAAAATGGAATAAATTGATGTGAAAAAGAGTAGAAACCATACCTCATAGTCTTACTAATCTACACATTTGGTAACATCCCTTGGTTCAACCTAAAATAGAAGAAATCAAGAGATTTAGAAAAAAAATCCCAAAATAGGGAAAATATATTCCACATGAAGATAACACAATAGATAATAGAAAAAATTATAAATCAAGGAGTGTTAAATATAGAGAGTACCTAGAAGAGTCTGTAGTTTCTAATAATGAAGAAAATGTTGAAGGGATGAAGGAAAAATAAAAAAACTCCCACTGTGGGAGATGGAGGCCACCATGCATGGAGGGGAAAAGAAAAATCAGGATGGATAAATGAGGGAAGAAGTAAGCATCCCTAAATAATTAATGAAGGTTAATTTAGTAAATTTACCCCTAAAAGCATTGTGCACAGTTTGGCCACACGGTTTGGCCAAAACATGCACTAACCATACGCATGGTTTTGTCTCATTGGGAATGCTACACAAGTTAGGTTTACTATGTGACCAATCATGTATAAATCATGCATTTTCTAACTATCTAAAACCTACAACATGGCACATGAACATGTGGCTTTGGTCACACGATTATAGAAAAACCATGCGGCCCAACATGTTTTCCCCATTTTCGGAGCTTCAGACTTAAAATTAGCCTTAGATTCCCCCATGACCTCTTTTAACCTCCTAGTCTTCACCTCAAGGGTTTTTATAAGGAATAAAAAAATTTAATGGTATATACATTTAGATACATCCAGGGTGTTACAACCTCCCCTTCTTAAAACAACTCATCCTTGAGTTACGCTTCTGAGGGTGGTAAAATGTCATCTGAGAAAAGTTCCAGCCAATACGCACATACATCGACCAACCGCTCTAAGGTATCATCATGAAAATGTTTGTTCTACCGTAGAAACCACACTATAGGATTTAAAATACCATAGAAAACCTTAGTTCTATGACCAATGATATTAATTGGGCACTCCTATATGAACACATCTTCCTCTAGCTCAATATCGTTGGGATCTAATGAATGAGATGAGTATGGATGATATTTTTGAAGCTGAGATATGTGGAAGATATAGTTCATGGAATGGTACCTCTGAGGTAACTTCGAACGATAGGCTATTGGCCTAACTCTATCCACCATCTTGAATGGTCTAACATACTGAGGGGATAAATTTCCTTATCTTCTAATTTTTTTATGACTCAACCTAGGAGATAGATATTGAAATACCCTATCTCCCACCTCAAAGTCAAGAGGTTTGCGATGGTGATCGATATAATAATTTTTCCTAGACTGAGATATTTTCATTCAATTTTAAATTAGTTGAACTTTCTCTGAAGACTCCTAAACAAGATGAGGACCCAATAGAGCTACCTTACCAACCTCAGGCTATCATATAGGTGAGAGGAATGGTCTACTGTAGATGGCCCCATAAGGATCCAACAAAATTGTTTCATGAAAGCTGTTATTGTAGCCAAACTCAACTAGAGGAATATTATTTTCTCATGAGCCTTAAAAATCAAGTATAAAGGCCCGTAACATATCCTCTAACACTCAAATCATTCACTCGATCTTCCCATCTATTTAAGGGTGATATACAGTACTCAAGAGAATATATAAACCTAGTGCCTTTTTCAAACCTTTCCATAATTTTGATATAAAATAGGCATCTCTATCTGAAACGATAGAATGGGGTTTTCCATGAAGTCTCACTATCTCTCAGATGTAAAGAATTTATAGATCATCAACATAGAAGGACTCCCAGATCGATAGGAAGTGCGTGAGTTGGTCAACCTATCAATGATTAACCACATTATGTCACTGCATCAAGGAGATTTAGGAAATCCAGTTCCACTACACTCCTATGTTTTTTATAGCATCATGAAATGTTTATCATCATTGTATCTATTATTATTATTCAGATTCCTCCAGTTCCTTATTTATATTTCATTTCATATTCCTTTACTTCTATTGTTATTTTTTGTTTCTTATACTTTTTCTATTTAATATATATTGTTTTCTGCTTTGCATGATGGATCTATGAGGGAATAGTCTCCACACAAACAAACCCTAGGCCCTCACTACTAGTTGGAAGCCTATGACATTGGGGGATATATACTTTAGTTCAGGTGGACAACCAGGCTTGGGGAACTGTAGAGTGGAACTTGGGGATGAGACGCTACACCAGAAGGGCCGATATCACAACATGAGGTGGAAGAAGATTGAACAACCATTTATTTAAAAATTAAAATTTGAATTATATAATAATAAGTGAGGAATAAAGAGAACTATATTATGTCCCCATCTATAATAATTTTATCATATGTCCTAGAAGAGGAATTACATAGTGAGGAATGGTCACCTTATTCGAAATAGAATTTCAATGAATAATGGGGTAACATGTGCATTCCTACCCGAGGAATTATCCCAAGCACTCTTCCTTAGATTTAGGGGAAATCCACATAATAGTATCTAATATCTCTTAATGAAGTGCAATATTCCCATGTGGGTTTAGTCTTAGGAGAATCTCTATCATGGTCCACTAACATTGAATATCTCAATAATTCTATAGTGATCTCTAGAATATTCTAACATCTACTTTCCTTTATTGACTTCAGATCATCCATTTCATTCACTTTATCTATTTCCAAATTTCTGGGATCCCACACATTTGAATTTAATATGAGGAAATAATAAATTCAAGGAAGATGTTACCCATATTCTAGTACCCAAATATAAATTACTACCCTTAAAAAAATCATTACTCTACCTTTTCATATAAAAAATACACTCAGTGTTATCCTTCTATATATCCATCCTAGAATGTCTTCCCCAATATTAGCCTCAAATAATTTAGATATCTATGCCTGTTCATATATAATTGAAGGTTGATGCCCATCATGGATTATAGATGCCTTTTTTCTCCTTCCAAATATTTTATGATGTTGATATTATTCTTTTTGTTCAAGGTGAAAAGAAAAAAGTCAATATTATCAAGGAAGTATTTTAACATTATCAAATTTTTTGGGTCCAGAAATAATTTGGAACAAATATTTTGTGTATTTTGGAAAAAATATAAATACTATAAGGAAAATTGACATCATTCATGAGTTAGGTGTCACACAAGGTGTGCTCCCTTTCAGATATATTGGGGTTCCAATGTTTTTGGGTAAGCCTTGATCTTCTCCCTTATGAAAAATAAAATGAGTCATGATATAAAATAATTATCTACTTGGAATAGAAAATCCCTTAAATGACTATAAGATTCTATCGTGTGAAACAAATAATTGTACTAAATTAGTTTTAATCATTCATGGTTTATAAAAGGTTGGTTTCATTGTTGAGGAAAATCAAAACCTCTATTACAAATTTCATTTTGAGTGGGAACACACTTGACAGAAAGATAATTAAAGTCCCTTGGAAAAAATGTTGTAAACCTATTGAACTTGAGAGACTTGGCATAAATAATCTTGACAGATTTAATTGGGCTCTTCAAGCACACTCTTTATGGAGGCTTATTAATGAAAAATTATATTCCTTAAAATTTACCAGATCTAGATTATTGAAAAATATCATGGTTGGAAATTTTAATTATGTGGAGTCCTTTATTTAGTGATCACTCAAGAATTAATTCAAATAAATTATTTATCTAGATCACTAGTTGGTAAAAAAAATTCCTCTCTTATTTTCTGGTCTAACAATTGTATTTGTATCCCCCCTCACAAATATGATAATTTCTAATGGATTATTGATGGATTAAAATATTATAATCAATGATTATCTTGAAAACAAAAATTATATTCATTATAAATTATATAATGTTACAAATAATTACACCTTCATCAATCAGGATGATCTTATCATTTGGGAAATAATAAATAGTGTTATTTTTATAACAAATAATTTCCATCACAACTTGATCAAAGGGATCCATCATGGATGGATGTGAAAATTGCATAAAAATGTATTTATCCATATAGATTCTTTATGATGTGAAGGATTTCTCATTATAAACTTCATATTGATGATTCTTTACAAGAATGTTGTATATATCTATGTTCTATATGTGATCTATGTCACCAATATAGAGAAGATTTTAATCATCTCTTCTTGAGTTGTACTACTGCTACAGCCCTACAAGAATTTTTTTAATAATTTTTATGTTTGAATTACCTAGAAATATTTCATTTTGGTACATTTATAGGATTATAATAATGATCTAATATCAATGAAACTCCTATGTTTGTTTCAGATTTCTTTTGACGAGCTTATAAATTCCATCTGGAGAAGTTTGAACACTTCCAAATATGATAACACACCTTTCAACAACAATGCTATTTGCCTACAAATCATCATGATTGTGAGAGGTGAAAAATCTATCTAGAATGGAAGATTAAATAACTAGGTTCATGATTTAGTGGTTCTGAGAGGATTTGGAATTTCATCATTTTTACACATTCACATGATACACTTGAACTATTTTTGATCTCCCCATTCATGGATTGGATAAAATGCAACTTGGACGGGGATTCCAAGGGTAGTCCAGGACCTTCAAAAAATGGGGTGGTCTTCTGGGAATACAAAGGTAATATTTCATGTGAGGGTTTTTGTAATAAAAAAAATCAAAAAATCAATTTATCCCTTATAGAAATTCAATATATCAGTCCATGGATTGTCTCTCAAGGAGGTTTTGATTTGAGTTGTAAAACTGTCACTTTGGTTTTGTTTGCTTTTGAAAAAATATTTTTTTGGGATTTGATTAAAAGTTATAATAAAGAATATAAATATATAATAATGTAAAAAATATTCAATATAAATATATAAAATTGATAGGAAATAAAAGGGGTTTGAAGTCAGAATCAAAATATTTGTTGTGCACAGACTTGAACCTCTCAGACACTACCCTATTCCTTGTTTAAAATTATTTCCCAATTTAATTTCTCAATGCTCACAAAAATAACCCCAGTTGAACACCCTTATTTTTATATATATCATCTGAAAAACTCAATATGATTTTCCCTTCTATTGAAGTGATTTAATTACATGTAGACCTCCAAGAAATAAAACATAAATGAAATCATTATGCTCAATGGAAACACCTCACTGGAGAAATTTAAATAGTAAAGTCAATTATTATAATTCATAGATTTAAAAAACATAAAAAAAACTAGTTGAAAATATATTCAAGAAATAAACCAACTGTATTCATTCAAAAATATATTTTGAATAGAAATTCAAAATAGACTACACAATAAGATCGCAAGTTAGAAGAGAGTGTATGTCGGATGTTGTCGTCCACAACTACTTGGTGCTCAGAATCACATCTCTTGAGTAGACCCAATATTCTACATTATATAATTAATGCAAATAAAAATTATATATATACCTATATCAACCTTACACTTTCTCTCTTAAGCCAACTACCCTTGGAATGATGAGGAGATGAAAATTTAAAGGGAAGAAGGTTTGGAATTCTGCTGTCCAATTTCTGTCCATCCAAAGTTAAACAAATTTTATCTTCTATACAAACCGAATCTACCTTCCTTTCCTTATATATATATTTTTCAAAATTAAATTCTATGTTGAACCTCTAAATTTTAGATAATTTAGACATGTGGTTCAAAAGATATGAATTAATTTCTTAAGACCAATTTTTCTGCTTGGAGGGACCCTTCATCTTTCTTCTTTTTGACTCACTCATATACTACATTAATGATCACATTATCCCATAATATTTTTAATGAATTAGTAAAATTGAGTTATATTTAATATCCTTATATAATTATCTTATTTTTACATCTATAGACCGAGTTATGGCCCATTGAATGAGGTGGGGTCCATCATATTGGGTAGAAACGTTTTCCAAAATAAATGATTTATTTTGGCATATAGAAGTTAGAATAAACACATTTCCATGTTTATAAATATCCATTACATGAACACAAAAATCTAAAAAAAATAATCACTAAATTTTTATCAATATGGAAAAATTTATTCTCAAAATACAAAAGTGATTGAAAATTGTTAAAATTCCAGAATTGTGAAAATTTCAATTTCAAGTTCAAAACCTCCATAAAATCAAAAAACAATGTTATTAAACTCAAATTGTTAAACTTGTGTGGTTAAAATAATTGAAATATACATTAAAAATAGTGTAAATATTATCGTTATCAATTCCACCACACTTATCGCATGGAATCCTGAACAAGTGAGCATCAAAATGAAATCTTATAAAATTAAAAACACATACCAATGAGGTTCACCAATTTATCACCAAGAAAAAAAATGATATCATGTTTCATAAAAAAAATATATTTCAAGTTATAAATTCATCTTATTTAATCCATTTACAATTATTTTCTTATCTCATGCACATACCACACTTACCTTATATAACTTTTCACTCAACACACAAATATGGATTTTCAACAAGGATTTTCACATCAAAAACCATGCAAGAATAATCATAGGCTTGATATATTTATACATATCCACCTGATGTGAGCAAAGAACATGTGATTATCATGAGGAATTTTCATGTTTCTTCTGTGGCTTAATGTTGGTGTGTTTCTAATGTGTAAAATTCTAAGGTAGAATAAGGAGGGTCGGAATATTTTTGATGAAAAAATGCATGATTCTAATTTTCACTCAATTATGGTATCCTTTTTACTCACATTGTAAAAAAATCTACCTCAAACCTCTTTTAGAATATCTTTTACATTCCATACCATCAATATTTCAGAAACAAATGAAAATTTTCTTCTTATTTTGGAAAGCTCCAGATAGACACAACTTTCTACCTTTAAGAGATCTAAATAAGAAAAACACATTTTTTATTGAAATCTCTAGAAGGGAAAAACATTCCACATAAAAAATAATGTTTTTTAGTAAAAAAAATATCTTCAATGTTTTATTCATCACCCAAAACAACACCAAATGAGGTTTCACACCACAAGTCATCTTCACCCCAAACATAAGTTCAACAAGATCATGCATTTTCACTTCTAGAGTAGGTTGGAAATGGAAAATTGGCATGTAATGTGGATAACCTAATAGGATATACATTAATACTAAAGGACCAAAATGATCAAATGTGCAAGGAAGACTAAAATAAAAAGTATTATTATGATTTTTTTTAAAATATATAAAATTCTCTCAAACATTTAAATAAATAGTACCTCAACCCTCACGTTTTGATATAAATAAATCAAGTTCTAGTTAAATAAAGCATGGATTGGTTCACTCAATAAAATAGGTTAATGTGAAGAATATTTCAATAATGTTCAAAAGCCTCATAGAAAGGGGATTATATAGATAAAAATAGTAATATTTGGCTTGAGATTAAAAAATCACAGGTCTTTTCCTGAAATTTCCAAAATCATGAACTTGAATAAAAGTCATTTTCAATTTTCATTTATGTTAAATTTCAAGGGATAAATTGTAACAACCCAATGTTTTATAAATGGAAATTCCTTTATTATAAATATTTAACATAATCAAATGAAATCACAATATAATGAACTACTAATGTCTATGTGACCTTTAAACTTAAGTTTGTCACTTCTATGTTTTGAATTTCAAAAATCTGATATACACGGTTGCGTTCAGAGTGATTTTTGGAGTCTAATAGAACAAATTTAATTTTTAGTGAATAGTAACCTACCCTTATAAATATTGATATAATCTAATGAATAGTAACCTTACCTATGATAGTATAAAAATAATATTCAAGTGAAAGTATGATGTATCTATATTTTAGAATAAGTAAATTAATGTTTTAAAAGTGGGGTTTTAATAATAAATTACTATTTTAATTAAAAATTAAATTAATTATATTTATAAAATTGTTTTTTAAAAATGGAATTCATTTTAGGATTCTAAACATTGAAAACGGTTAGGTTGAATTTTTTTGTATTTTTCTAAAATACTTGAATTTTTGGTGAATAGTAAAATACATTATAATTTAAACCCACTATTCCTGATATCACATGTGATGTGAGCACCCAAATCTTGAACTCACATGAAATATTTACTATTCTTGGTCATGGAAGACTCACTATTCCTTATATTATGGAGAAATAATAAATTCATGAATATTATATTGAGAAATCCCCTCTCCCCTCCAATATAAATACCAC
The DNA here is from genome assembly GCA_963277665.1 of Viscum album. NCBI lineage: Eukaryota > Viridiplantae > Streptophyta > Magnoliopsida > Santalales > Viscaceae > Viscum > Viscum album. The sequence goes on along the minus strand of OY728139.1, from coordinate 529,959,999 downwards.
CTTTCACACCCTCATTTCCTCACACCTCTCAAGCTTCTAGCCTTTTATAAACTCTCCCAAAGAATCTTAACTATCCCCTTCCTTACATCCAATAGTTTCTGGTCTAATAAAAATACCAATCCTAGCTTCCTTAAGAAGGATCTAAAGAGGAGGATTCAAGAGGTAATTCTTTTCTCTCTTTTTTTTCCTTTAAATTCATTTCAATTTCAGGTTCATTTCTTAATCTCTCCGCACCTATATTCATCTACAAGGTATGGTAACTCTAGTATTATACATATACTGTAATTTTATGATACTAATGGGATATTATATCATCAAAACCCCTTCTCCACTCATTTTTATTTTATAAAAGAGAATGTTGTTCGCGAGGTGTTAATTTATCACCTTCAAGAACGACATGTTTTCAATTTCTTTTAATGCTTTCAGATCTGGTCATAAAACCATTTTTATGGTCGAACCAGATTATATTATATGTATTATATCCTATTTCATGTTCTGGAACTAACTTATTTACAAATTACTAAATTATTAAACAAAACAAGTTCGTTTTGGTCGAAAAACTGCCCAAATTAACACAAACAATCATCATTGAATTCTTATCTAATGATTCATCCAAATGGTATATAATATAATTCATTATAATATCACTTAAAATTATATAATATCATTAATAACATGAATTATTAGTTCCTTTTTTTTACCAATGTTCTACACAAACATCCATTTATGAATACATGTGAACCGCTAATGAAAACTATAAAAATGAACATCCCTGAACAATGTTTTTTAAACTGTATAACTCATCCAAAGGCCCATAAAATAACTAAATGAAACCATAATGAACCATATTAATCTAAAAAATGTTCTTTAATTGTTAATTAATTAATCTAATGTTGTTATATAGGAAATTTAAGTGAATAAAGCGTTCAGATACATGGTAAGGGGAAAATCTCGAACCCAACTTTCTTTCATTGGGTTCTCCCTCTTTCACTACATTTTTGGTATATTCACTCCTTAAAAATAATTTTATATTCATTATATTATATTTTATAGGACATTAATGTTTTCTACTAAAGTTTATGTCAAAAAAAAAGTTTTCCAAAAGAATTATTCTTTCAAAAACACACCTTTTACTTCTCACTCAAGGTTGATGGTTATCGTATCAAGTATGTTATTACAACTAAATTTTGGGAACCCAAATTTTATGAATGTGTTCTTTTGAGATGAAACCCATTACATTAAATGGTTTAGTTATTTTCATTTTTTAAATATGTTCATTGTGTCATGCATGATAATGATAATGTTATGATGTGACATGTGCACTTAGAATTATATAGTGCAATATGAATGTTTCAATGTGGCGGGTGTGACCAAAATTATACAATGCTCCAATTCATTGGGTAAAGTGATTAATCTCAAAAGTTAATGTGAAATGATGTGTGAACAAGATGATAGCTCTTTTCATAAGTATATGTGGTATTTAACCACTAATACACAGTGTTTCATTTTTTATGCTTTGCCACATTTTAATTATTTTATTAATGATATCTCTCATGTTCATGATCTTTTTCATATGTTATGATTATGATCACCCCATGCTATATTGTTATTATATATCCTCTTACAAGGATTTTATCTCAACCCTTTTGTTGTATATCCTCAGGTGACTACATGTACTAAGGAGAGTTCAAGTTCCAATAATAAGCTAGAGAACAAAAAATTAAATAAATTTTTATGTTTGATGTTGTAATTGTTATGTTTGGTCCTAGTTTTCCCAAGACACTAAACCTTTTTATTCTATTTGTGTAATACTATTATGTTTTTTATTTTAAAAATGATGTAATAGTAATATAAGAAAAGGCTGGGTCTCTATAGTTGGTATTAAAGGATAAGTTATATATTCATGACTTGTTGACGTATGTTTTGTTCAAACATTTTCTATTTTAGAAAATGGTGGGAACCTGGAGAAAAAAGGCCAACAACTCATGTGAGGGACAATGAAACGATTTCCTGAATGACATCCTCAATTATTTGGGTGGTGGAGTTCAAAACTTCATGGAGATGCTTACCCCACTATATCAGGTTATGAACAATAACCATAAAAATGGAGAAATTCCTCCTTCACCAAAGAGGTAGAAACTGGCTATTTAGTGTTTTATGTGGCAACAACCACCGATATTTTGTGGATCTTCTGATCCACTAGTTGCGGAATAGTGGATCAACTCTATGGAGAAGAACTTTTCTATGCTCTAATATTCTAATACATAGATGTTGACATAGACGTTTATCATCTAGATTGTGAGGCCGATCAATGGTGGGATTTGATTAATAAGACCAAGCTAAGGGAGGAAATTGTGGAGATGGAGTGGGAAGACTTTAAGATAATGTTTCTTAATAATTATTTCCCACAAACTCTTCACATGAAGATAGAGAGAGAAATCATAGAGCTCAAATAAAAAAAAGTAGAATCTTTCACAACCTATTAAGATAATTTCACAAGTATTGCAATGTATGCTTTAGGTTTTGTTGTCAACAATGATAGAAAAATTGATAGATACTTTAGTGGATTAAAACCACACCTCCAAAAGGCTATTGGAATTAATGACTTTGGGAGTTATAAAGAAGTTGTTCGATGTGCTCTAAAAGTAGAGATGAAGTTTGTAGAATGATTCCACGACTATGGTGATAAGAAACGAAAGATGGAGTTTCAAGTCAGAGGATCTAATGATAAAGGTGGGAAGAAAACTCAACGACCCCCATGCAAAAAATGTGGGAAGTTTCATCATGGGAACTTCCTCAAAGGGTCAGTGAAGAGCTTCAAGTGTGGGAAAGGAGGACTCCATGCTCAAGAGTGTTGAAAAGACATGAAAATGAAGGATATTATAGTGAAATAAAAGATAGAACCACCCATGGTTCAAAGCTACAACTGTAGGGAGCAAGGGAACTATGCAAGCCAGTGCACCAAACCTCAAGTCATTAAGGGTAATCAGCGTCAGCATCCACCAAAGCCAAAGGAACAAGAGAAGGATTTTGCCATCGCTACTGTAGAAGTGGAGCAAGATAATAAAGTCATACAAGGTACACTTACTATTCACTAAATAATGGAAATTGTCTTATTTGATTCTATTTATACACATTCCTTTATATATTTATAGTTTTCTAGAACTATAGAATAAAATCCCTGAAACCTTGAAGTAGAGATATATGTAAAAAAATCAAGTGGTGAAATCATTTCAACTGATGTGGTTGACTCTTCTTCTATTGGAGTATGTGGGAAGATTCTTCCAATGAACCTCGTAATACTTACCTTGATGGAATTAGACCCTATAATGGGAATGGATTGGCTCTCGTTATATAAAGCACATATCAACTATCAAGAAAATGGAAATATATTTTCATATTATGAACCATCCCCCGCTCCTCTACAAATGCAAGGAAGATCATGAATATTCTTTAAAAAATCCTTCAATTATGTGGGTGTTGATTCCCAATGAAGAAGTATACCACACCTAAATGGTTGAGTCAAAGGAATGTTACAACCTTGAGGAAATTCTCATTGTGAGGTAATACAATGATGTATTTCCTAAAGAGTTACCCGAAATTTCCCCGGATCATGAGGTAGATTTCTCAATATAACTCATACTTGGAGCTACTCCTATCTAAAAGTGTCCCTATAAGATGGATCCTATCAAAATGGAAGAGTTAAAGAAGCATCTGTAAGATCATTTGGACAAAGTGTTCATACGACATAGTGCATCACCTTGGGGTGCACTAGTTCTCCTTGTGAAGAAAAAGGATGGAACAATGCGGGATTTTCAATCCCGCTTACTAAGTTAACAAGAAAATGGGTAAAGTCTGTGTATATGGAAGAATATGAGGTAAGATTCAAAGAGATAAAAAGAAGGTTGATCACTGCAGTTGTACTCACATTACCGAAGAGTGGAGAAAGTTTTGTGATATACAATGATGCTTCAATGAAATTCTTGGATTGTGTACTCATGAAAATTGATAATGTGATAGTCTATGCCTCATTATAGTTAAATATCTATGAGAAAGACTACCTCACAAATGATCTAGATCTGGCAGCCATGATTTTTTCCTTGAAAATATGGTGGCACTACCTTTATGGTTAGAAGTGTGACATATACACTGACTAAAAAATCCTAAAGTATATATTCACACAAAATGATCTCAACATGAATCAAAGAAGATGGTTTGATCTAATTAAAGATTATAATTTTTCTATTCAATTTCATCATGGAAAGGCGAACAAGGTATCTAATGCTCTAAATAGAAAAGAACCAGCTACTCTATCCATGTTACGGATTGAGAAAGTCCCTATCTTATTGGATATTCAAAGGATGGATTTAGAAATAATTAGGGAAGGGGATACATCATAGCCTTCCCTAATGATTGTGCAACCATCCATAAAATATAAGATTACATAAGCACAAAGGGATGGTGCGGAGTTACCAAAGAGGGTGAATATAGTAAAAGAATGGAATCTGCAAGAGTTCTATATTGATGATGATGGAATTATTCAGTTTGGAAAATGGATTTGTGTGCCTTCATTTCCTGGGATAAGTAAAGAGATATTGGAAAATTCACATAGCTCAACATTCTCTATCCATCCTGGGAGTACCAAGATTTACCATGATCTTTGAGAACACTTCTGGTGGGATAACATTAAAAAGAAGATTACAGAATATATATCAAGGTGGTTGGTATGTTAGCAAGTTAGAGTAGAGCGACAAAGGTCCAAAGGGATGAGAAACCATTGACTATATCCTTGTGGAAATGGGAGAATTCTATAATGGACTTTGTCATGGGTCTCCTGAAGACATCGATGGAAAATAATGTGATATGTGTTGTGGTAGACCCACTCACCAAGAATTCTGATTTTACAGCTATTCAAGAAGACCTATCGCATGAAAAACTTGCAAAGATATGTTTTAAGGAAGTGGTGAGACTATTTGGTGTTCCACTCTCAACTGTCTCTGACCATGATCCAAGGTTCACATATAAATTATTGGGGATCCTTCAACATGCTTTGAGTACTAAATTAAATTTCAACACAGCCTACCACCCCAAAACTGATGTCCAATCTGAAATGAATATTCAGATGTTTAAAGATATGTTAAGATCATACTCTCTAGAATTCAGAGGTGCATGGGATTAACATATCCCTTTGGATGAGTTCTCATACAACAATAACTTCCACACAAGTATTCAGATGGCTCCATATAAAGCTATATTTGGAAAGTGATGTAGAACTCCAACATGTTGGGATGATGTTGGGGAAAGAAAACTACATGGACCCAATCTTGTGCAAGAGATGACAGAGAGGGTTCAAGCCATCTAGAAACACATCAAAGCTGCTCATAGTCGACAAAATAGCTATGATGACAACCGTAGAAGGGAATTGGAGTTCGATGTTGGAGATAAAGTCTTCCTTCAAATATTACCATGGAAGAGAGTCATGCGGTTTGTAAATAAAGGGAAGCTAAGCCCAACGTACATTGACCCATTTGAGATCCTTGAACGCATAGGAGATGTGGCCTATCATCTTGAACTTCCACCAAATATGGATCAAGATCATGATATGTTTCCGTATCACTACTGGGGAAGTACATACCTGATCCCTCACATGTACTAAACTCAGATGTAGTGCAACTGGAAGATGTTATCTCTTATAATGAGTAGCAAGTAAAGATTCTGGACCAGAGAGATAAGGTTCAAAGCAATAAAAAAACCCATCTTTTCAAAGTGTTCTGGAGGAACCATGATTTTGAGGAAGAAACTTGGGAACCAGAGGAGGTAATGAAGGAGAAGTACCGTCAGCTATTTTTGTAAAACAAAATATTGAGGGTAAAATTTCATAAGGGGGGAAGAATGTAATGACCCAATTTTTTGTAAATGGAAATTAATTTCTTATAAATATTTTACATAATCACTTGAAATCAAAACATAATGAACTACTAAGTTCTATGTGACCTTTAAACATAAGTTTGTCACTTTTATGTTTTGAATTTAAAAAATCTGATATACACGGTTGTGTTCTGTGTGATTTTTGGAGTCTAATAGAACACAATTAATTTTTGGTGAATAGTAACCCACCCTTATGAATAGTAACATACCCTTATGAATATTTATATACCCTAATGAAAAGTAACCTTACCTATGATAGTATAAAAATAATATTCCAGTGAATATATGATGTACCTATATTTTACAATAAGTAAATGAATTTTTTAAAACTGGGTTTGTAATAATAAATTATGATTTTAATTAAAAATTAAATTAATCATATTTTGAATTTTTTTTGAAAATTTGAATTCAATTTTAGATTCTACACATCAAAAAATGGTTAGGGTGAATTTTTGGGATTTTTCTGAAATACTTTATTTTTTGGTGAATAGTAAAATATATTAATCTACCTTATAAATACATTATAATTTAAACCCACTATTCCTAACATCACAAGTGATGTAAGCACCCAAATCTAAAACTAAAATTCCCTATTAACTATTATTGGTCAAGGAATACTCACTATTTCTTTTCTTGTGGAGAAGTAATGAAACAATGAATATTATATTGAGAAATCCCCTCTCCCCTCCACTATAAATACCACCCTTCACACCCTCATTTCCTCACACCTCTCCAAATTCAAGACTTTTATATACTCTTCCCAAGCATATTATATAGCCCCTACCACACATCCAAGATATTATGGTCTCATAAAAATACAAATCATAGCTTTTTTAAGGAGGATCTCAAGAGGAGGATTCAAGAGATAATTCCTCTCTCTCTCTTTTTCATTTAAATTTCATTCAATTTCTAGTTATTTCTTAATATATCCTCAAATATCATCATCCAAATGGTATGGTAGCTCCCATATTATACATATAATTGAATTTTATGATACTAATTGGATATTATATCATCCAACCCCCTTCTCCTATTTTTTTATTTAATAAAAGAGAATGTTTTTTTTGAGGTGTTAATTTATCACCTTCAAGAACGACATGTTTTCAATTTCCTTTACTGCTTTCAAATCTGGTCATGAAACCATTTTTATGGTTGAAACAGATTATATTATATGTATTATATACTATTTCATTTTATAACACTAAATTATGTACATATTACTAAATTCTTAATCAAAACAAGTTTGTTGTGGTCAAAAAACCGCCCAAATTAAGATAAACAATCATCATTTAATTATTATCTAATGATTCATCCACATGGTATATAATATAATTAATTATAAGATCATTTGAAATTAAGGAATATAATTATCAACATGAATTATTGGTTCTTTATGTTTACCCATGTTCTTCAAGAACTTCCATTTATGAATACATGTGAACTGCTCAAGAAAACTATAAAAACGAACATTCCCGAACAATGTTTTTTAAAATCTATAACTAATAAAAAGGCATGTAAAATAACTTAATGAAACCATAATGAACCATATTCATGTACAAAAGGTTCTTTAATTGTTAATTAATGAATCTAATGTGGTTATATAGGACATTAAAGTGAAGAAAGAGTTCGGATACAAGCCAAGGGGAAAATATCGAACCCAACTTTCTTTCTTCGGGTTCTCCCTCTTTCACACCATTTTTGGAATGGACACTCCGTAAAAATAATTTGTTCATAATTATATTACCTTTTATGGGATTTAAATGTTTGTTACTAAAGTTTATGTCAAACAAATGTTTTCCAAAAGAACTCTTCATTCAAAAACACACCTTTTACTTCTCACTCAAGGTTGATTGTTATCATATCAAGTATGTTATTCCCACTTAATTTTGGGAACCCAAAGTTTATGAATGTGTTCTTATGAGATGAAACCAATTCATTTACATTGGTTAGTTATTTTCATTTTTGATATATGTTCATCATGGCATGCATGAAAATGATAATGTTATGATTTGATGGCTGCACCCAGAATTATATAGCGCAATATGAATGTTTCAATGTGATGGGTGCACCTAGAATTATACAGAGCTCCAATGCATTGGGTATAGTGATGAATCTCATGAGTGAATGTGAAATGATGTGTGAACAAGATTATAGCTCTATTCACAAGTATGTGTGGTAGTTAACCACTAAGGCATGATGTTTCATTCTTTATGCATTGCCACATTTCAAGTATTTTATTAATGATTCCTCTCATGTTCATGATCTTTTGCCTATGTTATGATTATGATCAACCCATGCTATATTTTTCTTCTCTATCCACTTATGGGGATTTTATCTCACCCCTTTTGATGTATATACTCAGGTGTCTACATGTACTAAGGATAGGTCAATTACCAATAAGAAGCTAGAGAAGAAGGAATTAAATAAATGTTTATGCTTAATGTTGTAATTGTTATGTATGGTCCAAGTTTTCCAAATACAATAAACCTTTTGATCCCTATGTGTAATACTATTATGTTTTTATCTTTAAAATGATGTAATAGTAATGTAAGAAAAGGATGGGTTGCTATATAAATTAGTTAACCCTTTGAAATGGGTTTCAAAAATGAAAATGATCATTATTTAATCTCACCGGTTTCAAAAAAACACACAAAATTTGAAAAGAATAAAATAAACACACCTAAAATCGAAATAAAAACTGAAAAAATTGAATGGAAATAACACAAAATCCTAATCTAACAAACATGTTCCTACCACACACATATCTGTGCAATTTCCAAATTGTGTGATATATTTTTGTGCGAATGAAATTCAATAAATTAAATACATAACAAAAAATAAGTTAGAATGAAAGACACAACCTAGATTTAATTTTATTCACATTCATGAATATGGATCTCCTCCCCTGGAGGATCTAAGAAAATTCTCTCTAAATAGATTCATCCTCTTCCCATTGAATATTAATGGTGTCCCTTTATATAGTTATTTTATCCCTATTTCACCAAAAGGAAATACATAAGTAACAATGAAAGGGCCAAAAAATTTGGAATGAAATTTACTTAGGAACAAATTCAATATGTAATCAAACAACAACACGTTTTCTCATTTCATGATGTTTTTATTGAGAATCATACCATCATGAAAATATTTGGTTCTTTACTTGTAAAATCTATAGATTTAATATGAATTATTTATGATCTCCTCCAGCTCCTACAAATAAAAGTTTCTTTATTTTATAGAAGAAAATAGATTCATGTTTCATGTTTTAATAGCGCAAAAATATTTCTGTTCTAACTCAACCAGTAGGTGAAAATACATTCCATTTTATAATAAAAATGGTGACATTCCAATTAGGTTTTTAAATTTAGTATTATAGGACCAGAGTGCATCATCTAGTCTCAAACATTAATCATTTCTATTTGGGTTCAAATTTTTTTCCAGAATGTGTTTAATTTCTCTATTTAAAAACTAAACCATCCTATTTGTTTGAGGATGGTAGGGTGTAGAGACCATATGATTAACTCCATATTTTTTTAAAAGAGAATCAAAATCCCTATTACAAAAGTTTAAACCTCCATCAATAATAAAAAGATTTGGAAATCCAAATTTTGAAAACAAATTTCCTTTCACAAACTTAGACACAATTTTGGAATTATCAGCTCCCATGGGAATAACCTCTACCCACATGGAGACATAATAAATAGAAATAAAGATATGAAGATATAATGAATAATTATTGAAAGGCCCCATGAAATCCATTCCCCATCCATCAAAGACATCACAAAAAAATTTTCCTGTTGAATCTCATCCCTTTTAGAAATGTTACTTGAAATTGAAAATTATTACAAGTTCTGAAAAATTCAAAAGAAACACAAAAAATGGTGGGAAAATTAAAACCAGAATCAAGTAATTTTTTTCAGTTCTTTTTGGCCCAAACTGTCCTACAAAACTCAAAGTGTAAAAAATGTTGAAAAATTGAAATTTAGAATTTGGAATGCATCTCCTAATCATTTGATCACTACCAACATTCCAAAATTAAGGATAATCCCAAGTGTAATTCCTTAAATCTCTCACAGGTTTATAAATTTGTTTCTTGAAAACTAGTGGGTAACTTCCTGAATATCCAAATAATTCACAATATCATCAAACAATGGTCTTTCACTCTGAAAAGCATACAACTCCTCACATAGAAAGGTTTCTTTAATTGGTAAAAAAATATGAAGTTATCCATTAAAAAAATGGTATCCAACTTAATTGATCAAGAAAAAGGTTCCCACTTAATTTTTTATACTTTATCTCAACATAAAACTCTTTTAATGAAAATATACACCTTCAGAATCTTAATTTTTTAATATATTTATTAGTCAAAAATATGATTGTAGAATGGCCTATATAAAGAATCACCTTGGAGCCCAGTAGATTACATCTAAATTTTTCTAAAGAAAAAACAATAGCTAATAGTTCTTTATCAATTATTTTGTTGTCTAATTTCACTTGATCTAATGTTATAGATTCATAGGAAATCAAATTATATTTCTTTCCAAATTTTTACTCAACACCACCCTAAGAGCAAAGTCAGACACATCAGTCATGTTTTCAAAGGAAAAGTCCCATTTGGGTTGTTGAACAATGGAAGTAGTTATCAGTTTCTATTTCAGCTCCCAAAATTCTTGTTTACAATTCTAATAAAAGAAAAATGGGGTTTCTTTTTAGAGTAATGTATATAATGTAAGTGAAACCCTACTAAAATCCTTTATGAATCTTCTATAAAAACCATAATGACCAAGGAGGGATCTCACATCTCTTATTGATTTTGGGTATGGAAATGAATAAATGAACTCAATTTTGGATTGATCAACTTTAATTACATATAGAGACACAAAATGTCCCATAAAAATCCATTTACCCACAATGAAATTGCATTTTTAATAATTGAGAACAAGATTCTTATCAATTCAAGTTTCAAGAACATTAGCCAAAAGTTTCAAACAACTTTCAAATGATGATCCATAAATAGTGATGTCATTCATAAAAAAATCCATGAAAGTTTCTATAAATTTAAGGAAAATGCTCATCATACACCTTTGAAAAGTTCTCGGATCATTAAACAAACCAAAGAGAATCATCCTATAAGAAAAGGTTCTAAAGGGGCAAGTGAACGTGGTTTTATCTTGATCCTATGGTGCAATGTGAATTTTCAAATAACCACATAACCCATCAAGAAAATAATAGTGAGTATTCCAAGCTAGTATTTAATTGAAAAGGTCTATAAATAACAATGGGAAATGGTCTTTCCATTTAAAAAAATTTAGTTTCCTATAATCAATAAGCATTATCCATTTATTTCAAACCCTAACAAAGACACGCTCACCAAATTCATTTCCTGATATTGTAAAGCCACCTTTTTTGGGAATAACTTAGACTATAATCACTCATTGAATATCAGATATGTGAAAAATAATTCCATAATCCAATCGGGTGGTGACTTATTTCTTCAAAACCTATAAAAGTTTTGGGTTCAACCTCTTTTAAAATTATCTCACTAGTCTGGGTTCAACCTCCTTGGCAATTTTCTTACTAGTCTATCATTTTCCTCTAAAAAAACTCTAAGCATGCACACTAAAATACTAATTCTAGTAAAATTATATAGAGTCCATCCTGTAGATTTATTTTTGGTTTTGATTACTACTATGTGTTTGTTATCTTGGTCCCCTAATAGATCTTTTGAAATGATGATAAGGAATTTTTCATTTTCACCTAAGAAAGAATATTTTAGGTTCTTAGGAAGTGGTCTCAACTCTAACTTAGGTGGGTAATTTTCATTTATTAACGAACAATTATCACATGTGTGATTGTTCATTGAAGTCCCATGTTTTAAAGGAAATTATTCATGTTTATCATATTATATGTTCTCTTGATTTGTTTCATGTGAAAAATTGGAATATTCTCTAGGGAGACCACTAACTGGTTCAAGGGTTTCTAGAAAGTCATATTCATCAATTCTGTGATCAGCGAAATCTTTTAAAGAAGTTTAAACATTACAAGACTCATTAAAATATTACGTTTCACTCTATTTTTTATCTAATTAAGCAACAAACAAATTTCTATATTTTAAAACAACAATAGGTTTTGTATCACAATCAAAATTAAGAAACATCTCAGTGAAAAAACAATGAATCATATTTACTTGGGGGGATAAATGATCCTCAACTAGGTAATTCATGGAATGAAAAATGTTGAAATAAAAAAAAATCATAAAATATTCTAGTGAAGGTGTTCCTTTGTGGACATTGATGACTTCTTTTACAGTTTTCAGAAATGGTCACCCTAGAATGAGAGATGCATGGGAACTAAACTGATCATATTACATGTCCAAGACATAAAAATACATAGGAAAAATAATATCCCTCACTTGAAAAATAATATCCCTTATAACTCCAATAGTATTGGGAGTACTTTAGTTATAAAGTTGAATGATAATTCTAGAGTCTTTCAATTTTCCAACCTGAAGAGACGAATAAAAATAATGTGAAATAACATCAATGGAAGCTCCTTAATCATGCATGAAATCCTTGAATCCATATTTTCCAATGATATAGGGAATGGTAAAGGTTCTTGGATATTTATATTTGATAGTAAAATAATTTTGAATCATGAAAGAAACAATACTCCCTATGTTTAATTGTTCACCTCATTTGAATTTTGTCTTCTGGGTATATATCTATTTTAGAAACATAGCATACCTTGGTATTTGTTTCACATCATAAAGAAAAGGTATGCCAACTTGAACTTTTTGAAATGTTTCCAAAACCTCCTTATCCAACTCTTTTTGAACATTTTACTTCACTAGTAGGTCACTAATAAGATAAGGTAGTGGTGGTTGGAATGTTTTTGGGCTATTAAGAGCACTTTCTTGAGAAACATAAAGACTATACATCCTCTTCCAATCCTTCTTTTTTTCTCTATCAAAAAAAAGTATTCTCTTGAATTTATGTTCCCATTCAAATAAAGTTCATAATTTCCAACATTTCCATAAGTGCTTGGATTCTCATTAATAGTTTCATCATCAAGTCTGAGTTTATCAATTTGAGGGTTATTAAATATTTTACACTCCTAAGTTGAATATAAATCACATTTTCCTTCCCTTTATCTCTCATATTCACTTACTGTTGTGAGGATAAACCTCCACTAATTTGATTTTTCATGCAACCAATATCATAAGAAATATGGCCCATTTGATTAATCAAGGTATTCATCATATTATATTGTTGTTGTGAGGATTCTTGTTATTGTCTCATTGCTTCTTGTTGTTGTCTCATTTCTTATTGTTGTTGCCTCATTTCCTCTTGTTGTTTCCTTATTACTTCTTCAAGGTCACTCTATGAATTTTGAGTGGGATAATAAGGTTGAAATTTTCTCCTAGAATGGGAATTGGATTTATCATTAAAATATATTGGTTTAGAATTACTTGACTGTCCTTGGAAGAAGTTTCTAGGTTGTTTGGGATCCCAAAATACTTGATTAGAGTGGTTGTTCCAACCTATATTGAATGTTTGGTTCGTTTGAAATGGTCTTTTTTGGTTTGATTGAAAGTGTTTTCTAGGAAAAAAACATTTTAGTTCTCAAAAGCCCCTTTCATTTGTGGGAACTGATCACTAAAATGATTATTAACAGAAAAAGTTCTATAATGGACTTGCATTTTAAAAGTTGTTTCAGTTTTGGGTGGTGTGGGTGGGTTATTGGAAAATATCAGCAACCTCACCATAGTGGTAAGATTAAAATTTTGAATCACAATCATGTTGTTTTTAGCACTAACAGTGTTGAATTTTTGAGTAGATTTCACTTGAAGAAGGCCTCTTCTTCCAAATTGTCAAGAATTTTGAGCAATGTTTGCAATTAATTCACTCACAGTAGTTGGTGTTTTTTCAACTAAATCCCCTTTTACTACATCATCAATTGGGTTTCTAAGAGAAAGAAATAATCCTTTATAAAAATATTAAATCAAGCATTTTTCCCTGATTTGATGTTGGGGGAAACCAAATAGAGTCTTTTGAATCATTCCTAATACTCATGAAATGTTTCTCCTTGAGTTTTTCTAATCCCACAAATCTTCTGTAACATCCTGGATTCGGATGACACTCAAAGGTTCCCCGTACCCAATTTTCCACATGGCCTCATGTGCATCTCCCCAAATTCCAGAGGCTACCAACAAGCATCAAGGACCTTGGAGTGATAGTGGGGAGACTATACCATCATTGTAAGAGTATAACATAGAAAAATGCAATAATAAAATAATATTGAAAGTAGTAATACCATACAATAGAAGTAAATAGTGGAAGGCTAATAACATAAATAACCAGATGTCATATCATTCAAAAGATGAGGCTGCATGGTACATGTTACAAGAAAAGAGCCAAAAAATGTTACACTATAGTAATACATGATATAAGTAATAATAGTAAAAAAAGACAAAAAAAAAACTCTGAAGCATCGCAAGCCTAAGTTTGGTCCCATGTAATCCTGCACTTAAGCATCAAATCAAGTACCTAGAGAAGGGAACTTTCCCTTATCAACACCTACAAAAATATAATATATTTGGGCCCAAAAACATGACCCAAACAAGGTGTAAGACTAAATACCAGTAGGAAACCATCCATGGTCTATGCCCATCTATCAGTGAATATATTTATATAAATAATAGGTAGTGTAAAATAATGAAAGAATTAAGCTAGTAAGTACTCAAATTTAAACATTCCCCAAAGTATTGGTTTCCATTTACAACCATTTCATGTTCATTAATAGTTCAATTATAGCGAATTATATAAGTCGCAGGATCGGACATATGCTCAATAACCCCTATGTAAAAGTAAGCACAATATATATCTCAGAAGGATATCTAAACAGGTATAGTGAAGACCGAATCCAAGATTGTGCTTTAGCTTGGAATACGTGTCACAAGCCATTCTATTTCAATATTCAAATTATAATCTAAGTATATCATTGACATTACTATATTGGAATTCAAGTATTAATCTAGGTGTAATTCCATCTACATCCTAGAATCCCATCTAGATGATCCTCTCAAAAACCTGGTATCACTATAGGTGTGGTGCGAGTACATGTCAACTAATCCATCGTTGGATCATATAAATAATCCCCAAGTATCAACCAATACATATAAAAAGTGGGAATAGAACCCATACATGGAATCCCTCAGTGGAAACATGTTTAGTTTGACATTTAAATAAATCCTCCATGAACCCGACCACTATATCTGTGGTTCTCTCAAAAATTAAAAACATAACCCCCTTTTGGTTTGTCCATGTCATCCCTCAATGGATCCATGGGTCACTCAAGGTATAAGGTACAATAGTCACATGAACCTGTCTATGGCATTAAAATATGAATCAATGATTCTCCCATTGATATTTACCCTTTAAACATTTATGATTAAATTAAATATTTCAGTAGGCATGAAAAGGTGAAAACCAAAAGAATCCAATATAACATCAACTAAGGACCAACCTCATAAGGCTTGACCTTTCAATTACTCACATGGGAACAATCTGCATAACAATAATCACATGTAAATTAAACTATTAAATTTAGGTAACATTAATAAACTCACATAAGAAATCCATATAACAAGATTATAATGCGATTTAAACTATCACAAGGCTTAACCATAACACTACTAGAAATTCAGGCTATAGCCATAGCTTAGAACCATGGCTATAGGCCCAAAAATTGTGGCCAAATGCCTATAGCTATGGTTCATTGAACCGTGGCTGGTATTGGCCTAGCTATAGGCTGAACCCAATATCCACAGTTTCAAACCATGGCAATAGGGTTCGACCTATAGCCACCCCAATACCAGCCACAGTTCAATGAACCCCATCTATAGGGATTTAGCCACGGGTTGAAACTGTGGCTATAGCCCATCCCATTTCGTAAAAAAAAAACCATCCCCACCCCACCCCTGGATAGATACCCTTGCACCCTAGATAGAACCCCACCCCCTATACCACTAGACAGACTCCCCTTTCACCCCTACAGACCCCCTTGGACCCCTGGATAGACCCTACCCTTGAACCCTAGATACACCCCACCCTTACACCCTGGACAGACCCCCTTTCACCTGGGATAGACCCCCTTGAACCTTGGACAGACCCCACTTACACCCCTGGACAGACCCCCCTTGCACCCTTGGACAGATCCCCTTGCACCCCTAGAGAGACCCCACCCTTGCACCCTGGACAGACCCCACCCTTGCACCCTGGAAAGACCCCCTTTCACCAGGGATAGACCCCCCTTGCACCCTGGACAGATCCAACTTGCACCCCTGGACAGAACACCCTTTCACCCCTAGACACACCCCTCCCCCCTCCCCCCCTCCCCCTCCCCCACGCCCTAACCCCCCCCCGGACAGACCCCCCTACACCCGGGACAGACCCCCTATACCACTGGATAGACCCCCTTTCACCCCTACAGACCCCCTTGCACCTCTGGATAGACCCCCTTGCACCTAAGACAGACCCCCTTTAACCCCTGCAGACCCCCATCCCCCCATTCACCCTCCCCCTTGAACCCCTCCCCACTAGCCTACAGAACCCCCCTGCACCCTCCCCCTTGCACCCCTCCCCTCGGCCCTGCAGACCCCCCTGCACCCCCTGCCCTGTAGACACCCCTACCCTCCGGCACCCTCCCCTGTCCTGCAGACCCTGTAGAGACCCGTATCCTGACGTACATGGACATTACATTACATTTGCGGAATACTTAGTACATAACAAAAACACACACTAAAGGATCGTAATAGTTTAGTGTCTTTGGAAACTCGGAACATAATCTTCTAATCCTGGTGAAAGATCTTCAATATCTCCCGTAAAGATCTTCCATTTTTTTACCTAAAACCTTTCTTTATATCCTGGGGAAAAGAAAACATAAAAGGGTGAGCTCAAATGCTCAGTAAGGGTATACAAAAGAAATAAAAATCATATCATATCTTTTTGAAAATCACAACCTGCAAAAGAGATCATAATATCTTAACATGGAACAAATCATAGAAGTGAAAATGAGATCCCCAAAATCATAACATAAAACTTGAAACTTTGTGGCATGCACACATAATCATGGAGATCATTTCTTGTTAGTCATGACTCATTGCCAAGACTATCTTAGTGGACAAAGTCCCTTTCTGAACCGAGTTCACTCCTCGTTTCAGTCCTGTATCACTGAACCGAAATAACCTTCCGTTCCAGCCATGTCTATCTCATGAGATATAAAATCTTTACCCAATGCATTGGAGGGAGATATAGGTCCCACCCATCTTATAATGAATCCTTTCTTATGTGTGCCACATAATCATAAAACATACATCATCGCATAACACATATAACAAAAATGGGATTCTTGAAACATCATGACATCATAAATCAATTCATATATGATAAAGGAATTCATAAACATAATTCCATCACAACATAGTCAAACCAATGTAAAAATATGGATAGAAACAGAACCCTTTATTATCTTAGATGGAAAATAATTTTGATAAAACACTTGAATTGAATTCTTGAGGAAAATATCCTTTCTTCTTCAAAAACATTTTTCCTTTCATAACATGTAATACAACTTTAAAATAAAAGAAGTTGATTAAAAATAAACTTGAAAACTTGTAAAGGAAGCTTCTTTGAAGTAATGTTTTAAAAATCCATTCATGCCGTATAAGTTAAAAAAAAACATTCTTCGTACTTTTGTCGGAAAAGTCAAAAAGTACCTCGTACGGAAAAACGACAAAAGATTCCTTTCATATTCTTTACTAAAAACTCACCTAAGGTTAAAATTGGATTTAAACTATTTCAAGTGGATGGAAACAATATTACATATTGAGGGAACATGGATGTGGATGATAAAATACACCCGAATAAACAATCTCGGATAAAAATGAGATTGTGATATTTCCCTTACCTTAGGTCCGATTAGCTTTGTACGTGTCCGAAGCTCCTGTATAATGGTTTAAATAATGTTATTGACTTATTAAAGAATCATACATATTGATATGATATCATATATGGTCATATTATTAGTTTCTTGTTAGTAATATTTCATTGTTACTTGTTACTCGGGTCTTTATAACTTTTTGTTCTTATGCGTGTTTTGTCGAATAAATTCTTATTCTTATCTTTAGGTTATAGATAATTCATTTCCAGAATTGTATTAGTGTAGTATATACCATATTCATTCATTCAATTCATTTATATAATCATTATGAAATGAAGATCATGTAGAACGAGTCGCATCACATCGTGGAGACGGTATTCCGTACGTACGCACGAGTGATGATATCGTTCCTATGATCGTGGAATTGTATTGGAGTATATATATATTATTTCAGTATCAATATTACTTCATAATAATCATATGTAGTTACTCATTACACCATTATACCCATCCTTGTAAGGTGATGGTGGAAAATAGATTACACCACGGCGTGGAGACGGTATTCCGTACGTACGCACGCGCGGTGATTTCATTTTTCCGTAGGATGGATAGAAGGTGAATTAGGGTTGTTTCATATTTATAATAACATATCAGTATGTAAGTAATACTGATGTTATTACTTTATCATGAAACAACTAAAGAAGAAGAAGTTGAAGAAGAAAGAAATTGAAAAGATCGGTAATGGATATTACCTCTTCTTTGGAACGCCTCTTTGAATCCTCCACTTAAGGAACTAAGATTGGTCTTTGGAGAAGACCAGAACCTCTAGGATTATTCTAGGAAAGTGGAGAGGAGAAAATGGCAGGGGTTGGCCGAGCTTGAGTGCTCAAAATTGGTGTGAGGAGGAGGGGGAGGAGGTGCCCTTTTATAAGGGAGGAGAGGGGCACCTTAGGAATTCTTAAAAATATTAATTTATAATAAATCTAACCCCACTTAAAAACCTCCAAAAATGACTCATATTCGAAGATTAGATGAGATAGGGTTGTAATCTTATCAACCAATCAAATTTAGACATGTTTGGATATTATTTTAAACCTTATCAATTATATTTAACTCTAAGTTAAATAATTTAACTTTTACCGTGTCTTTTTGTTTTCTTTCACTATATGGTTAATAAACTTACTATAACATGCCAAACGAACCAAATATTGTTTATTATTAATATATATATCCTTATCTAAGTCATTTGGACGAACCTTAGATTTTTAGGAATAAAATAACAATTAATAATATAATATTTTATTTAAAAACTATTTTGTGTCAATTTTGACACTATTTGATATATGATTTTTGTGAAAGTCATAACAGAATTATATGTTCGAACCAAGTTGATTAAATCAACATTAATATATCATAGTAACCTAGAAAATTAGTGGAATTCATAAAAAATCTCAAATTACATTTATTTTGGTGTTTATAACATCAATTATGTCAATATTTCATTAATAAGATAATTACTGCATCATCGTTGTGTCATAAATAAATTAAATTATTTGATGTCTAAAAATTACAAATAAAATACCATCATGTAGGAAATCTTTTCAGCTTTCTAATGAATATTTACAATCGAATTTATCTTATGTATAACCCCATATTAAAAATGATTTACTTATTAGACTTTGATTTTAACTATTTTAACCCTTCTTTAAATAAATTCATAATAAATGTCCTAATCTAATCCAAGTGGGCCTAAATGGTCATATTTTATTCCTAAGTTTGTTTTTGGTCGAATTACACTTGTCCAATTGAATTAGGACATGTGTTAGGGTAATAGTAATATCATATTTACCCTTAGTTACCATATTTACTATTAACCGCGGTAAAAAAAAGTAAAAAGTTACTATTCACCAAAAATTATTTTCATCTCATTGAACCACATTTTAGTCCTTGATATTAACCGTGTCTCTCGGATTTTCGAAATTCCATTCACAGAAGTGGTAAAATTAAGTTTTATGCAAAATTCAGTTTTTAACCTACCACTTAGTGGTTTCACTATTCATCAAAAATTGAAAGTTTTCAGAAAAATGCCAAAATTTCATCCTAAGCTATATTTCATATTCCGAATTCAAAAATGAAGTCTATTTTACCAAATTCATAACATAGAAGTTGAATTAATTAATTTTATAATTAAATCCCGCTATTAAAACAAATAGCGTGTTTTTACGAAACAATATCTATCAAAAGATTGACACTTGTTTATGTCAGGTTTAAATGTGAAATTACGTCCAATGACCAACATTGTATTAAATTGTAAAAATATATTCTAAATATACTTTAAAACCACTCAAATTAATAATTTATCACTATTAATTATTTCGATTAAAAAAGTTGTTTTTAATTATAATTTAGTAATTTTCACCATTCATCAGAATATGAAAGTTATCCGAAATGTACCAAAATTTCACCTTAGGCTAAATTCGATACTCCGAATCCAAAAATGAAATCCATTTTGAAAAATAAAATTTACAAAATTTCAAAAAGTGGTTATTACTATTCATAACGGCTAGTTTTAATAGCATATCGCTGTTTAGTGAAACTCGTTATTGCGTACTACACACACTATCGAGGAAGGTTGCGATTGCGTGTAATGCAAGGCAAGTCAAGGATGCGTGTTGTGCAAGCTCCTTTTGGTGTAGCATACAACACAAGACATTAATAAAATTAAAAAGAATATTTTTCATAAAATCTTGGGCTGTTACATTCTACCCCCCTTAAAATGAATTTCGCCCTCGAAATTCGTCGGGGTTATAAATGGTTTTCTATTCGAAAGTTTCCCACATCGTAAAAAGGAATACCAAAACTTGGCTTTAAAAACTAAAGTATGAAATGTAACGATTACCCAAATAAACTAATTGTTGGGTTTCCACATAGGTAAAAATATGGATATGGAAGAAAAATATAACCATCATGTTCTGATGGAGAGTGGTAGAGAACATGGCTATGGAAAAGCCAAAAATCACAAATCCATAAATTTGTGATGATATAAGGTACCATCTGATTCCTCAGGTATAAGATCACTAGGACAACATTTTTGGTTTTCAAGATCATTTCCCTAAAGTTGAAAATTTGAATTAGAATAAATACTTACTTTATTTTGGTACAATCTCACTGTTGTTCGTGCCTTGAACAATTTCCACTTCATCTCTTAAATAAATGAAGTTGAATTTGTTATTCGTGAAGTGTTAGCAGATAATGTGATAGAATGACGGGTCATTCCATCTGTCTCAAACAAAAGGTTAGCAAAAATTATATGCATAAATCGATCTATAGTGAGATTAATCATATATGGTTCCTAAAATGGACTTATACTTCATATATCATACTGCTTAATATAATAAAACTAGTTTCTACTAAATAGGGACTTCCTGTAGGTCAGTGGTAGGCGATAAAGTCCAGTCGCACTTCGGTTGTGGGTTCGATTCCTACAGCCTTGTCCGAAGCGATGGGCTGTCGCCCGTCCTGCAGGTTGTCCTTTTTCTAAAACTATATTACTATAACATCCCATCAATAATATCGAGAAAACTTCGATCCTTAAACAATACTCACTTATGTCCAACATAATCCATTTCAATCTTTAGGATTATCCATAATACTGCAGTCCACTCTCATAATATAGTGACAACGATTACCAGAGATTTAATACTGTCGTTGATCCCCACATATCATAAGATATGTTTTGTTGGTCACATTCTAAACATTCAAAGTCCTTAATCATGTATTCTCTTGAATACCGTAGTGAAAACATGAATGCAGTTAAAAGTTAACACTTTCCACATACCAAAATCCTCAAAATTCTATATACTCAATCCATGATATCACTTAGTCCTTATATCAATCATGAGCTCATGAATATTGTTAAACATTTCATTTTCTTATTTTCCCTTCATTATGCGCATATCATCTTATTTCCAAAAATATCTCAATCACTTTGAATACCACATTAAACCAATACATAAATGATACAACATTATTTTGGAATCCCATTACATAAACACTTAATCATTCCACCACATCGTTATCATATTCAACATTGCCAATAGTGATCGCATGTGATTTCCCTTTGTCCTTTGCCTTCAGTGGTTGCTCATGTTGATCATCACTAACCCTTGGATTAGGGCAATTATTAGCATAATGCCCCATTTCCTTGCACTTGAAGCATTGAAGTGTTGGCGGTGCGTTCTCTGCAGTGTTTGCTTTATTCACATCATTAGAAACCCTTTTTCCATTACTTCGACACTCAGCTGCTCGATGACCTTCTTTTCCACACTTAAAACATTTTCTAGTTCCTTTAAGACAATCTCCACCATGCTTCTTTCCACACTTTGTGCATAAGGAAACATTCATCTTCTTTTCACCATTATTATGAGATTTCTCCTTGAACTCCATCTTTCGTTTGTTGTCAAAACCATGAGATGGATATGTAACACCAACTTCCATTTCTACCTTGATAGTACAACGCACAATTTCTTCATAGCTACTGAAGTCTCTTATAGCTAATGCCCTTCGAAGACTTGGTTTTAAGCCACTGAAAAAGCGATCAACTTTACTTTCAGGTTGGATGATAATGCCAGATGCATACCTTGCAAGTCTTGTAAAATTCACTTCATATATACCAACAGATTCATCATCCTTCTGCTTCAGCTCAATAAACTCCTTTTCCATATTTGTTCGAAGAATACGAGGGAAGTACTTACTGAAAAACAAGTTCTTGAACTCGTCCCATTCCATGGACTCAATTTCATCCCTTGGCCTCGTATTCTTGATAAGATTCCACCATTGATCAGCTTCACCTTCCAAACGATATACTGCTAAGATGACTTTATCATGTTCAGAACATTGAAGAACTGAAAATATCTTTTCAGTGGTACTGATCCATTGTTCAGCAACAAGTGGATCGGAAGTCCCACTGAAAGAAGGTGGACGTTGCCTCATGAAGGACTCAATAGAATATTGTTCCCTTCTCTGCTCATTTGGAAGTCCAGAATGATTCATAGCTTGTGTAAGTATAGCAATAAGATTTTGCACTCCATCTCCCATAACATTTGTTTGTTCAGGAGGGCAATCATTGCATTGTCCATTGCATTGATCAACACGGTTCCTTCGGGTTCCAGCCATCGTCTAAAACCCAAAAAGAATAGTGTGAGAGGCAAAAATCATGCTAGGGAAAACAACATAATAAAGGGGGAGTACCTTCAATATCCAACATCTTAGGTTTAATTCTATGATCGTTAGCGTAATTCTATTACTATAACCTATACGTATACTTATCCCTAGGGACATCCCTAGACATACCTTAGAAATATCTCTAGGGATCTCACTAACGTTTTCGCATCCTAGTTTCCAAAGGTTGACTAAACCTTTCCTCTGATACCAACTGTAGAGACCCGTATCCTGACGTACATGGACATTACATTACATTTGCGGAATACTTAGTACATAACAAAAACACACACTAAAGGATCGTAATAGTTTAGTGTCTTTGGAAACTCGGAACATAATCTTCTAATCCTGGTGAAAGATCTTCAATATCTCCCGTAAAGATCTTCCATTTTTTTACCTAAAACCTTTCTTTATATCCTGGGGAAAAGAAAACATAAAAGGGTGAGCTCAAATGCTCAGTAAGGGTATACAAAAGAAATAAAAATCATATCATATCTTTTTGAAAATCACAACCTGCAAAAGAGATCATAATATCTTAACATGGAACAAATCATAGAAGTGAAAATGAGATCCCCAAAATCATAACATAAAACTTGAAACTTTGTGGCATGCACACATAATCATGGAGATCATTTCTTGTTAGTCATGACTCATTGCCAAGACTATCTTAGTGGACAAAGTCCCTTTCTGAACCGAGTTCACTCCTCGTTTCAGTCCTGTATCACTGAACCGAAATAACCTTCCGTTCCAGCCATGTCTATCTCATGAGATATAAAATCTTTACCCAATGCATTGGAGGGAGATATAGGTCCCACCCATCTTATAATGAATCCTTTCTTATGTGTGCCACATAATCATAAAACATACATCATCGCATAACACATATAACAAAAATGGGATTCTTGAAACATCATGACATCATAAATCAATTCATATATGATAAAGGAATTCATAAACATAATTCCATCACAACATAGTCAAACCAATGTAAAAATATGGATAGAAACAGAACCCTTTATTATCTTAGATGGAAAATAATTTTGATAAAACACTTGAATTGAATTCTTGAGGAAAATATCCTTTCTTCTTCAAAAACATTTTTCCTTTCATAACATGTAATACAACTTTAAAATAAAAGAAGTTGATTAAAAATAAACTTGAAAACTTGTAAAGGAAGCTTCTTTGAAGTAATGTTTTAAAAATCCATTCATGCCGTATAAGTTAAAAAAAACATTCTTCGTACTTTTGTCGGAAAAGTCAAAAAGTACCTCGTACGGAAAAACGACAAAAGATTCCTTTCATATTATTTACTAAAAACTCACCTAAGGTTAAAATTGGATTTAAACTATTTCAAGTGGATGGAAACAATACTACATATTGAGGGAACATGGATGTGGATGATAAAATACACCCGAATAAACAATCTCGGATAAAAATGAGATTGTGATATTTCCCTTACCTTAGGTCCGATTAGCTTTGTACGTGTCCGAAGCTCCTGTATAATGGTTTAAATAATGTTATTGACTTATTACAGAATCATACATATTGATATGATATCATATATGGTCATATTATTAGTTTCTTGTTAGTAATATTTCATTGTTACTTGTTACTCGGGTCTTTATAACTTTTTGTTCTTATGCGTGTTTTGTCGAATAAATTCTTATTCTTATCTTTAGGTTATAGATAATTCATTTCCAGAATGGTATTAGTGTAGTATATACCATATTCATTCATTCAATTCATTTATATAATCATTATGAAATGAAGATCATGTAGAACGAGTCGCATCACATCGTGGAGACGGTATTCCGTACGTACGCACGAGTGATGATATCGTTCCTATGATCGTGGAATTGTATTGGAGTATATATATATTATTTCAGTATCAATATTACTTCATAATAATCATATGTAGTTACTCATTACACCATTATACCCATCCTTGTAAGGTGATGGTGGAAAATAGATTACACCACGGCGTGGAGACGGTATTCCGTACGTACGCACGCGCGGTGATTTCATTTTTCCGTAGGATGGATAGAAGGTGAATTAGGGTTGTTTCATATTTATAATAACATATCAGTATGTAAGTAATACTGATGTTATTACTTTATCATGAAACAACTAAAGAAGAAGAAGTTGAAGAAGAAAGAAATTGAAAAGATCGGTAATGGATATTACCTCTTCTTTGGAACGCCTCTTTGAATCCTCCACTTAAGGAACTAAGATTGGTCTTTGGAGAAGACCAGAACCTCTAGGATTATTCTAGGAAAGTGGAGAGGAGAAAATGGCAGGGGTTGGCCGAGCTTGAGTGCTCAAAATTGGTGTGAGGAGGAGGGGGAGGAGGTTCCCTTTTATAAGGGAGGAGAGGGGCACCTTAGGAATTCTTAAAAATATTAATTTATAATAAATCTAACCCCACTTAAAAACCTCCAAAAATGACTCATATTCGAAGATTAGATGAGATAGGGTTGTAATCTTATCAACCAATCAAATTTAGACATGTTTGGATATTATTTTAAACTTATCAATTATATTTAACTCTAAGTTAAATAATTTAACTTTTACCGTGTCTTTTTGTTTTCTTTCACTATATGGTTAATAAACTTACTATAACATGCCAAACGAACCAAATATTGTTTATTATTAATATATATATCCTTATCTAAGTCATTTGGCCGAACCTTAGATTTTTAGGAATAAAATAACAATTAATAATATAATATTTTATTTAAAAACTATTTTGTGTCAATTTTGACACTATTTGATATATGATTTTTGTGAAAGTCATAACAGAATTATATGTTCGAACCAAGTTGATTAAATCAACATTAATATATCATAGTAACCTAGAAAATTAGTGGAATTCATAAAAAATCTCAAATTACATTTATTTTGGTGTTTATAACATCAATTATGTCAATATTTCATTAATAAGATAATTACTGCATCATCGTTGTGTCATAAATAAATTAAATTATTTGATGTCTAAAAATTACAAATAAAATACCATCATGTAGGAAATCTTTTCAGCTTTCTAATGAATATTTACAATCGAATTTATCTTATGTATAACCCCATATTAAAAATGATTTACTTATTAGACTTTGATTTTAACTATTTTAACCCTTCTTTAAATAAATTCATAATAAATGTCCTAATCTAATCCAAGTGGGCCTAAATGGTCATATTTTATTCCTAAGTTTGTTTTTGGTCGAATTACACTTGTCCAATTGAATTAGGACATGTGTTAGGGTAATAGTAATATCATATTTACCCTTAGTTACCATATTTACTATTAACCGCGGTAAAAAAAAGTAAAAAGTTACTATTCACCAAAAATTATTTTCATCTCATTGAACCACATTTTAGTCCTTGATATTAACCGTGTCTCTCGGATTTTCGAAATTCCATTCACAGAAGTGGTAAAATTAAGTTTTATGCAAAATTCAGTTTTTAACCTACCACTTAGTGGTTTCACTATTCATCAAAAATTGAAAGTTTTCAGAAAAATGCCAAAATTTCATCCTAAGCTATATTTCATATTCCGAATTCAAAAATGAAGTCTATTTTACCAAATTCATAACATATAAGTTGAATTAATTAATTTTATAATTAAATCCCGCTATTAAAACAAATAGCGTGTTTTTACGAAACAATATCTATCAAAAGATTGACACTTGTTTATGTCAGGTTTAAATGTGAAATTACGTCCAATGACCAACATTGTATTAAATTGTAAAAATATATTCTAAATATAATTTAAAACCACTCAAATTAATAATTTATCACTATTAATTATTTCGATTAAAAAAGTTGTTTTTAATTATAATTTAGTAATTTTCACCATTCATCAGAATATGAAAGTTATCCGAAATGTACCAAAATTTCACCTTAGGCTAAATTCGATACTCCGAATCCAAAAATGAAATCCATTTTGAAAAATAAAATTTACAAAATTTCAAAAAGTGGTTATTACTATTCATAACGGCTAGTTTTAATAGCATATCGCTGTTTAGTGAAACTCGTTATTGCGTACTACACACACTATCGAGGAAGGTTGCGATTGCGTGTAATGCAAGGCAAGTCAAGGATGCGTGTTGTGCAAGCTCCTTTTGGTGTAGCATACAACACAAGACATTAATAAAATTAAAAAGAATATTTTTCATAAAATCTTGGGCTGTTACATTCTACCCCCGTTAAAATGAATTTCGCCCTCGAAATTCGTCGGGGTTATAAATGGTTTTCTATTCGAAAGTTTCCCACATCGTAAAAAGGAATACCAAAACTTGGCTTTAAAAACTAAAGTATGAAATGTAACGATTACCCAAATAAACTAATTGTTGGGTTTCCACATAGGTAAAAATATGGATATGGAAGAAAAATCTAACCATCATGTTCTGATGGAGAGTGGTAGAGAACATGGCTATGGAAAAGCCAAAAATCACAAATCCATAAATTTGTGATGATATAAGGTACCATCTGATTCCTCAGGTATAAGATCACTAGGACAACATTTTTGGTTTTCAAGATCATTTCCCTAAAGTTGAAAATTTGAATTAGAATAAATACTTACTTTATTTTGGTACAATCTCACTGTTGTTCGTGCCTTGAACAATTTCCACTTCATCTCTTAAATAAATGAAGTTGAATTTGTTATTCGTGAAGTGTTAGCAGATAATGTGATAGAATGACGGGTCATTCCATCTGTCTCAAACAAAAGGTTAGCAAAAATTATATGCATAAATCGATCTATAGTGAGATTAATCATATATGGTTCCTAAAATGGACTTATACTTCATATATCATACTGCTTAATATAATAAAACTATTTTCTACTAAATAGGGACTTCCTGTAGGTCAGTGGTAGGCGATAAAGTCCAGTCGCACTTCGGTTGTGGGTTCGATTCCTACAGCCTTGTCCGAAGCGATGGGATGTCGCCCGTCCTGCAGGTTGTCCTTTTTCTAAAACTATATTACTATAACATCCCATCAATAATATCGAGAAAACTTCGATCCTTAAACAATACTCACTTATGTCCAACATAATCCATTTCAATCTTTAGGCTTATCCATAATACTGCAGTCCACTCTCATAATATAGTGACAACGATTACCAGAGATTTAATACTGTCGTTGATCCCCACATATCATAAGATATGTTTTGTTGGTCACATTCTAAACATTCAAAGTCCTTAATCATGTATTCTCTTGAATACCGTAGTGAAAACATGAATGCAGTTAAAAGTTAACACTTTCCACATACCAAAATCCTCAAAATTCTATATACTCAATCCATGATATCACTTAGTCCTTATATCAATCATGAGCTCATGAATATTGTTAAACATTTCATTTTCTTATTTTCCCTTCATTATGCGCATATCATCTTATTTCCAAAAATATCTCAATCACTTTGAATACCACATTAAACCAATACATAAATGATACAACATTATTTTGGAATCCCATTACATAAACACTTAATCATTCCACCACATCGTTATCATATTCAACATTGCCAATAGTGATCGCATGTGATTTCCCTTTGTCCTTTGCCTTCAGTGGTTGCTCATGTTGATCATCACTAACCCTTGGATTAGGGCAATTATTAGCATAATGCCCCATTTCCTTGCACTTGAAGCATTGAAGTGTTGGCGGTTCGTTCTCTGCAGTGTTTGCTTTATTCACATCATTAGAAACCCTTTTTCCATTACTTCGACACTCAGCTGCTCGATGACCTTCTTTTCCACACTTAAAACATTTTCTAGTTCCTTTAAGACAATCTCCACCATGCTTCTTTCCACACTTTGTGCATAAGGAAACATTCATCTTCTTTTCACCATTATTATGAGATTTCTCCTTGAACTCCATCTTTCGTTTCTTGTCAAAACCATGAGATGGATATGTAACACCAACTTCCATTTCTACCTTGATAGTACAACGCACAATTTCTTCATAGCTACTGAAGTCTCTTATAGCTAATGCCCTTCGAAGACTTGGTTTTAAGCCACTGAAAAAGCGATCAACTTTACTTTCAGGTTGGATGATAATGCCAGATGCATACCTTGCAAGTCTTGTAAAATTCGCTTCATATATACCAACAGATTCATCATCCTTCTGCTTCAGCTCAATAAACTCCTTTTCCATATTTGTTCGAAGAATACGAGGGAAGTACTTACTGAAAAACAAGTTCTTGAACTCGTCCCATTCCATGGACTCAATTTCATCCCTTGGCCTCGTATTCTTGATAAGATTCCACCATTGATCAGCTTCACCTTCCAAACGATATACTGCTAAGATGACTTTATCATGTTCAGAACATTGAAGAACTGAAAATATCTTTTCAGTGGTACTGATCCATTGTTCAGCAACAAGTGGATCGGAAGTCCCACTGAAAGAAGGTGGACGTTGCCTCATGAAGGACTCAATAGAATATTGTTCCCTTCTCTGCTCATTTGGAAGTCCAGAATGATTCATAGCTTGTGTAAGTATAGCAATAAGATTTTGCACTCCATCTCCCATAACATTTGTTTGTTCAGGAGGGCAATCATTGCATTGTCCATTGCATTGATCAACACGGTTCCTTCGGGTTCCAGCCATCGTCTAAAACCCAAAAAGAATAGTGTGAGAGGCAAAAATCATGCTAGGGAAAACAACATAATAAAGGGGGAGTACCTTCAATATCCAACATCTTAGGTTTAATTCTATGATCGTTAGCGTAATTCTATTACTATAACCTATACGTATACTTATCCCTAGGGACATCCCTAGACATACCTTAGAAATATCTCTAGGGATCTCACTAACGTTTTCGCATCCTAGTTTCCAAAGGTTGACTAAACCTTTCCTCTGATACCAACTGTAGAGACCCGTATCCTGACGTACATGGACATTACATTACATTTGCGGAATACTTAGTACATAACAAAAACACACACTAAAGGATCGTAATAGTTTAGTGTCTTTGGAAACTCGGAACATAATCTTCTAATCCTGGTGAAAGATCTTCAATATCTCCCGTAAAGATCTTCCATTTTTTTACCTAAAACCTTTCTTTATATCCTGGGGAAAAGAAAACATAAAAGGGTGAGCTCAAATGCTCAGTAAGGGTATACAAAAGAAATAAAAATCATATCATATCTTTTTGAAAATCACAACCTGCAAAAGAGATCATAATATCTTAACATGGAACAAATCATAGAAGTGAAAATGAGATCCCCAAAATCATAACATAAAACTTGAAACTTTGTGGCATGCACACATAATCATGGAGATCATTTCTTGTTAGTCATGACTCATTGCCAAGACTATCTTAGTGGACAAAGTCCCTTTCTGAACCGAGTTCACTCCTCGTTTCAGTCCTGTATCACTGAACCGAAATAACCTTCCGTTCCAGCCATGTCTATCTCATGAGATATAAAATCTTTACCCAATGCATTGGAGGGAGATATAGGTCCCACCCATCTTATAATGAATCCTTTCTTATGTGTGCCACATAATCATAAAACATACATCATCGCATAACACATATAACAAAAATGGGATTCTTGAAACATCATGACATCATAAATCAATTCATATATGATAAAGGAATTCATAAACATAATTCCATCACAACATAGTCAAACCAATGTAAAAATATGGATAGAAACAGAACCCTTTATTATCTTAGATGGAAAATAATTTTGATAAAACACTTGAATTGAATTCTTGAGGAAAATATCCTTTCTTCTTCAAAAACATTTTTCCTTTCATAACATGTAATACAACTTTAAAATAAAAGAAGTTGATTAAAAATAAACTTGAAAACTTGTAAAGGAAGCTTCTTTGAAGTAATGTTTTAAAAATCCATTCATGCCGTATAAGTTAAAAAAAAACATTCTTCGTACTTTTGTCGGAAAAGTCAAAAAGTACCTCGTACGGAAAAACGACAAAAGATTCCTTTCATATTCTTTACTAAAAACTCACCTAAGGTTAAAATTGGATTTAAACTATTTCAAGTGGATGGAAACAATATTACATATTGAGGGAACATGGATGTGGATGATAAAATACACCCGAATAAACAATCTCGGATAAAAATGAGATTGTGATATTTCCCTTACCTTAGGTCCGATTAGCTTTGTACGTGTCCGAAGCTCCTGTATAATGGTTTAAATAATGTTATTGACTTATTACAGAATCATACATATTGATATGATATCATATATGGTCATATTATTAGTTTCTTGTTAGTAATATTTCATTGTTACTTGTTACTCGGGTCTTTATAACTTTTTGTTCTTATGCGTGTTTTGTCGAATAAATTCTTATTCTTATCTTTAGGTTATAGATAATTCATTTCCAGAATGGTATTAGTGTAGTATATACCATATTCATTCATTCAATTCATTTATATAATCATTATGAAATGAAGATCATGTAGAACGAGTCGCATCACATCGTGGAGACGGTATTCCGTACGTACGCACGAGTGATGATATCGTTCCTATGATCGTGGAATTGTATTGGAGTATATATATATTATTTCAGTATCAATATTACTTCATAATAATCATATGTAGTTACTCATTACACCATTATACCCATCCTTGTAAGGTGATGGTGGAAAATAGATTACACCACGGCGTGGAGACGGTATTCCGTACGTACGCACGCGCGGTGATTTCATTTTTCCATAGGATGGATAGAAGGTGAATTAGGGTTGTTTCATATTTATAATAACATATCAGTATGTAAGTAATACTGATTTTATTACTTTATCATGAAACAACTAAAGAAGAAGAAGTTGAAGAAGAAAGAAATTGAAAAGATCGGTAATGGATATTACCTCTTCTTTGGAACGCCTCTTTGAATCCTCCACTTAAGGAACTAAGATTGGTCTTTGGAGAAGACCAGAACCTCTAGGATTATTCTAGGAAAGTGGAGAGGAGAAAATGGCAGGGGTTGGCCGAGCTTGAGTGCTCAAAATTGGTGTGAGGAGGAGGGGGAGGAGGTGCCCTTTTATAAGGGAGGAGAGGGGCACCTTAGGAATTCTTAAAAATATTAATTTATAATAAATCTAACCCCACTTAAAAACCTCCAAAAATGACTCATATTCGAAGATTAGATGAGATAGGGTTGTAATCTTATCAACCAATCAAATTTATACATGTTTGGATATTATTTTAAACCTTATCAATTATATTTAACTCTAAGTTAAATAATTTAACTTTTACCGTGTCTTTTTGTTTTCTTTCACTATATGGTTAATAAACTTACTATAACATGCCAAACGAACCAAATATTGTTTATTATTAATATATATATCCTTATCTAAGTCATTTGGCCGAACCTTAGATTTTTAGGAATAAAATAACAATTAATAATATAATATTTTATTTAAAAACTATTTTGTGTCAATTTTGACACTATTTGATATATGATTTTTGTGAAAGTCATAACAGAATTATATGTTCGAACCAAGTTGATTAAATCAACATTAATATATCATAGTAACCTAGAAAATTAGTGGAATTCATAAAAAATCTCAAATTACATTTATTTTGGTGTTTATAACATCAATTATGTCAATATTTCATTAATAAGATAATTACTGCATCATCGTTGTGTCATAAATAAATTAAATTATTTGATGTCTAAAAATTACAAATAAAATACCATCATGTAGGAAATCTTTTCAGCTTTCTAATGAATATTTACAATAGAATTTATCTTATGTATAACCCCATATTAAAAATGATTTACTTATTAGACTTTGATTTTAACTATTTTAACCCTTCTTTAAATAAATTCATAATAAATGTCCTAATCTAATCCAAGTGGGCCTAAATGGTCATATTTTATTCCTAAGTTTGTTTTTGGTCGAATTACACTTGTCCAATTGAATTAGGACATGTGTTAGGGTAATAGTAATATCATATTTACCCTTAGTTACCATATTTACTATTAACCGCGGTAAAAAAAAGTAAAAAGTTACTATTCACCAAAAATTATTTTCATCTCATTGAACCACATTTTAGTCCTTGATATTAACCGTGTCTCTCGGATTTTCGAAATTCCATTCACAGAAGTGGTAAAATTAAGTTTTATGCAAAATTCAGTTTTTAACCTACCACTTAGTGGTTTCACTATTCATCAAAAATTGAAAGTTTTCAGAAAAATGCCAAAATTTCATCCTAAGCTATATTTCATATTCCGAATTCAAAAATGAAGTCTATTTTACCAAATTCATAACATATAAGTTGAATTAATTAATTTTATAATTAAATCCCGCTATTAAAACAAATAGCGTGTTTTTACGAAACAATATCTATCAAAAGATTGACACTTGTTTATGTCAGGTTTAAATGTGAAATTACGTCCAATGACCAACATTGTATTGAATTGTAAAAATATATTCTAAATATAATTTAAAACCACTCAAATTAATAATTTATCACTATTAATTATTTCGATTAAAAAAGTTGTCTTTAATTATAATTTAGTAATTTTCACCATTCATCAGAATATGAAAGTTATCCGAAATGTACCAAAATTTCACCTTAGGCTAAATTCGATACTCCGAATCCAAAAATGAAATCCATTTTGAAAAATAAAATTTACAAAATTTCAAAAAGTGGTTATTACTATTCATAACGGCTAGTTTTAATAGCATATCGCTGTTTAGTGAAACTCGTTATTGCGTACTACACACACTATCGAGGAAGGTTGCGATTGCGTGTAATGCAAGGCAAGTCAAGGATGCGTGTTGTGCAAGCTCCTTTTGGTGTAGCGTACAACACAAGACATTAATAAAATTAAAAAGAATATTTTTCATAAAATCTTGGGCTGTTACAGACCCCCTGCTTTGAAAACCCCCTCTCCCCATTTCACCCCTCCCCACTCCCCTATAGACCCTTTCCCACCTGCACCCTCCCCCTTGCACCCCTCCCCTATGCCCTTCAGACCCCCCCTGCACCCTCCCCCATGCCCTCCTCCCCACTACCCTGCAGACACACCATACCCGCCCTCACCCTCCCCCCTGCCCTCTTACACCCTATCCTACCCTCCTGCACCCTCCCCCTTGCACCCTCCACACTGCCCTGCAGACGCCCTTCCCTCATGCACCCCCTTGCACCCCTCCCCTCTGCCCTGCAGACCGCCCCCTTCCCTCATGCACCCTCCCCCTCCTCCCCACTTCCCTAAAGACCCCCTTCCCTCCTGCACTCCCCTACAAATTTTACCTCACCCTGCCAGTTCCCCCCCTTTCCCCTCCCCCTTGCACCCCTGGACAGACCCCCCCCTTGCACCCCTGCAGACCTCCTCCCCCTCCCCCTGCCAGTTTTTCCTCCCCCACTACCCCCTTTCCCCACCCCCTTTCCCCCGGATAGAAGATAAATCCAAAATACCAGTAGAATATATATAATCTACTGAAAATAAGATAAATCCAAAATACTAGTAGAATATATATAATCAACTAAACTGTATATAATATATGCCAGATACAGTAGACACAAATATATATCCCATGAGATAAATACTAGGAAAACAAGACATATATATGAAAATTCTACAGAACAT
Source organism: Viscum album (assembly GCA_963277665.1). NCBI lineage: Eukaryota > Viridiplantae > Streptophyta > Magnoliopsida > Santalales > Viscaceae > Viscum > Viscum album. Next base: position 529,925,343 of record OY728139.1, on the reverse strand, counting down.
GAAGTACTACAAAGATCCTCCACATTTTACATACTATTGGATCACTATTTATCTATATTATTGACCACTAATATCACAAATCCCCAAGATCCATAATGCATCTCCTAGCATCCCTGAGCATTTTCTCTGAATAGGCCACCTTAATTCTATGTCTATCCAAGCCATCTCTGAACCCATGAATCTTCTACTCAATCACAACACATGTGGGCATAATTCATGTGCATGGTTGAGTATAAATATACCCAATAGGATTCCTTAAAACCATAAAGGTAACATAATGTGACAAGTTATCTCAAATATCTATGTACTCAAGAGTGTTTGAGAGGAGGAAAATAAAGAATAATCCATACATTCTGAATTACTAAAAGTATCAGGGACACAAAGAAGTCCTAATTATCTCCACTCTAATCCTTTAATGTCGTAACTTTTAAGAAAATAGGGAAGTTCAGAATACTAAAGATTCCCCCCACCCGAACAGGACCCCCTCTGTAGCACCCCTTCCTCCATGAAAATCCCCCCCAATCCACCCATTGAACAACCCCCCCCCCCTTTGCATAGCCCCAAATCCCCCTATTGCACAACCCCCCCCCCCCCCCCCCCCAAACCCCCACCATTAAACAACCCCCCGGACAGACCCCCCCGGATAGAGTCCCCCCACCCGAACAGGACCCCCCCAGCACCCCTTCCCCAATGCAAATCCCCCCTCCACTCCCCCCTCTAGACTGACCATCCCCCATTGCACAACCCCACCACCCCTAGACAACCCCCCCCCCCCTGGACAGAGCCCCTGCCATTGCGATAACCCCCCTGTAGTGGTTCTTACACGTGTATTCACACAATAATAATTCAGTGCTCTAATAAATGATCCATTGCTCAATAAAAAAACACGACTACGCAAAAAAATACAAGTTCTAATGGTCTAAATAACTATCCACTGCTCAAACTAATTAAATCATCAATTGATCAATAAGAGTACATGCTGTCTCAAAAATGAATCACAAATCATATTTAATACAAGTAAAAGAAAATATTAACTGAAACAAAATAAAATGACCCACTTCTTCAAAATATACCATTGCTCCAATCTTTCATGATGGTGTATGTCTCCAAAATCAAGTGTTAGTCCACCCTGTCACCTTGTATGTAGAATCGAAACCTTTCGAGAATATTGATTATACTTAATATAGTGAAAACCTAGATTTTTGGTAGATACTATTGCAATAAAAGTAGATTAAACATGAGTAAGCAGACCTCCCCTAACAACCCCCTTGCACCCCCTGCACAACCCCCCTTACACCCCCCCTACACAACCCTTACACCCCCTACACACCTGCATATACACCCCTTGCACACCCCCACTACACCCCCTACAAAGCCCTTGCACCCCCTACACACTTGCACACACCCCCATATTTCTAAAGTGGAGTAAAAGTCACAATGAATAATCCACTCTATTTATTTCATGATATCCAATTAAACTTTAGAAATTAGGCATAACCGTTACAAAATTCACTACATGAGGCATTACCGCCCATGTTCCAAGTTAACCATGTTCGGTTCAATTTAACTCATTCAATTCATTAAAACATATAAATTCTATTTATAAGATCAAAGGGGGGGTCACTTAGTCATGACTTGGTCATTATAGCACTTTCCTACTTGGGAAATTCCATCTTAAAAGTCTAACAACACTTAAAGGGTGTTTTGGTTCAAATAGGCATTTTAATAAAAAGAGGGAAACCCCCTACACACCCCCTGCAAACCCCATGCACACCCTATAGGAATAACCATTACATAATTCACTACACGAGGAATTACCTCTCATGTTCCATGTTAACCATGTTCGGTTCAATTTAACTCATAAAATTCATTAAAACATAGTAATTCTATTTATAAGATCAAATGGGGTCACATAGTGGTGACTTGGTCATTACAACACTTTCCTGCTTGGTAAATTCCATCTTAAAAGTCTAACAACACTTAAAGGGCCTTCTGGTTCAAACAACCATTTTAATAAAAAGAGGGAAACCCCCAACACACACCCCCTGCACACACCCCTGTAGGCATAACCATTACATAATTCACTACACGAGTCATTACCGCTCATGTTCCAAGTGAACCACGTTCTGTTCAATTTTACTCATTCAATTCATTAAAACATAGCAATTCTATTTTTAAGATCAAAGGTGGGTCACTTAGTGGTGACTTGGTCATTACAACACATTCCTTCTTGAGCAATTCCATCTTAAAAGTCTAACATCACTTAAAGGGTGTTCTGGTTCAAATAGCCATTTTAATAAAAAGAGGGAAACCCCCTACACACCCACCATGTAGGCATAACCATTACACAATTCACTACACAAGGTATTACTGTAGACCCCAGAAAACGCATCCCCAAAATTTTCCAAATGCCTCTATACATGATCCAATATCGTAGTCCATTTCGCGTGCTTCGATTTGGTAGGTCGTAGGGCCTGAACGAAGTTACGGATTAGGAGTTATGGACGTTTGAAGTTTGGCTGAAAATCTGGTTCGCAAAGCCCATTCGCGAAGCCCCCTCCGTGATCGCGGAGTACCGCCGTGAAGCAATGAGGCGGGAAGCTCCGTGAACCTGTTTGATGTTCGCGATGTGTCGCGAAGACCCTCCGCGAAGCTCTGGAGGCGGTAACTCTCTGCGAACGCATTTGACGTTCGTGAGCCCGCCGCGATGCTCCGGAGGCGGTACCTCTCCGCGAACGAATTTGACGTTGGAGAGCGCGCCGTGAAGCACCTGAGGTGGCGTATGAGTTCTGATTCGCGGCTCCCCTTGCCTATAAATACCCAGCTCACCCCCCTTCACCAGACGGACGACCACAACCACTTTTCCTCTTGGGCGGCCGAGCGGAGCTCCGCATTGCGGCTCCACGAAGCCATGCTCCGCGAGCAGCTTCCTTCGCGTTACTGCTCCGCGAGCCGAGGCTCCGTGAGTCCATGCTCCGCGAGCCAATGCTCCGCGATGCTGCTCCGCAAAACCATCCTCCGTGAGTCCATGCTCCGCGAGCCTATGCTTCGCGATGCTGCTCCACGAGACCAAGCTTCGCGAGAGCCCTTTGCTCCGCGAGAGTCCTTTGCTCCATGAGACCCCTTTGCTCCGCGAGAGCCCTTTGCTCCGTGAGGCCATGCTCCGCGAAGCTACTTCGCAAAGACCTATCCTTTGGGAGGATCCTCCCTTTGCGCCCACCGGTCCATACCGCGGGGGCTGCGCCCCCGCACCCCCACTCGAGGTCACTGTCGGGCTTTGGTCCCCGCCCTCTGCGCCGGTCCCTTCGCTACCGTTACAGACCCCCATGAAAAATGGAGAGTCGCACCGTGAATGTTTCGGGCCGGGATGCTGGGATTTTCTATTGCTCCCTTATGTGCTCCCACCTTCAACCTATGGAATACCATGATTTCATACACTCCTCCACACACCATGAAACACCTTGAGTTGATGTATTCCTCATGGTTTGTTTCCTATGTCGTGAGTTGAGGTTCTCATCATCAATTCCCCGAGTACCTTGAGTCGAACCATTCCTCAGGCAACTCCTCCAAACCCAATCACTTGGCTCCTATGCCAGGTTGAACCAGAAAGGGCCGCCCTTGCGTAAGTCCCAACACCAACCATTTCTATTCACCTTCTGCCTAACAGTCCTTTCTACATGACTCTAAACTATAGTAATCCTTATGTGCCAAACATAGGATGCCTCTTTCCCTATACGAGGGATGCCTTATGCTCCTAGCATGAGATGCCAATAGTCTTACCTACATGACTCTAAACTGTATTATTCTCCCTATCTAGAGAATGATAGGATGCCCCTTGCTCCAAGCAAGATATTCCTTATGCTCTTAGCATGAGATGCCAATAGTCATATCTACATGACTCTGAACTCTAGTACTCCCTATCTAACAAATGATAGGATGCCTCTTTCTCCAAGAAAGAGATGCCTTATGCTCCAAGCATGAGATGCTAACAGTACTACCTACAAGACTATAAACTGTAGTATTCTCCCTATGTTCCAAACATAGGATGCCTCTTACCCTATATGAGAGATGCCTTATGCTCCTAGCATGAGATGCCAACAGTCCTTTCTACATGACTCTAAACTGTAGTAATCCCTATGTCCCAAATATAGCATGCCTCTTGCTCCAATCAAGAGATGCCTTATGCTCCTAGTATAAGAATCCAATAGTCCTATCTACATGACTATAAACTATAGTACACCCTATCTAACAAATGATAGGATTCCTCTTGACCTATACGAGAGATGCCTTATGCTCCTAGCATGAGATGCCAATAGTCCTACCTACATGACTCTAAACTGTAGTATTCTCCCTATCTAACAAATGACAGGATACCCCTTACTCCATGAAAGAGATGCCTTATGCTCCTATCGTGAGATGCTACAGTCCTACCTACAAAACTATAAACTGTAGTATTCTCCCTATGTTCCATACATAGGATGAATCTTGCTCCAAATAAGAGATGCCTTATGCCTCTAGCATGAGATGCTAATAGTCCTACCTACAAGACTCTAAACTGTAGTACGCCCAATGTTCCTAATGTAGGATGCCTTTTTTTCCAAACAGGAGATGCCTTATGCTCCAAGCGTAAGATGCTCAATGCCATGACTACAATGGCATGATTCTGACGCCCCTTGGCATTATCACTCTTGTGCACGACTGCATAGGTGAAGGCCTCAATTCATCAGTGAGTTGGGATGCCCTCATGGCCAGACATGAGGAAGACATTACGGGCAGCATCCTTGCTTAAGCCTCATCCACCATTGTCGCTCCTTAGCGGCACACCGGGCAGCTTCCTAGCGTAATCCCCATTCACCAGTGTCGCTCCATAGTGGCACCCGGCCACCTTCCTAGCGTAAGACCCATTCACTATTTCCGCTCCATAGCGACACCTAGGAAACATCCTTGCGTAAGCCCCATCCACCAGCGGCACCCGGGCAGCTTCCTAGCGTAAGCCCCATTCACTATTGCCACTCCATAGAGGCACCTGGGCAGCATCCTTGCGTAAGCCCCATCCACCATTGCCTCTCCTTAGCGGCACACTGGGCAGCTTCCTAGCGTAAGCCCCATTCACCAGTGTCGCTCCATAGTGGCACCCGGGCATCTTCCTAGCGTAAGCCCCATTCACTATTGCCGCTCCATAGCGGCACACCGGACAACATCCTTGCATAAGCCCCATCCACCATTGCCGCTCCTTAGCGGCACACCGGGAAGCTTCCTAGCGTAATCCCCATTCACCAGTGTCGCTCCTTAGCGGAACCGGGGAAGCTTCCTAGCGTAAGTCCCATTCACCAGTGTCGCTCCATAGTGGCACCCGGGCAGCTTCCTAGCGTAAGCCCCATTTACCAGTGCCGCTCCATAGCGGCACCCGGGCATCTTCCTCGTGTAAGCCCCATCCACTGTTGTGATCCCAATAAGCGGTAAGCTGTTGTGACCCAATCCAGCAGTAAGCCGTTGCGACCCCATTTAGCGATAATACGTTCACATCCTAATCCAACGGTAGGCCGTTGTGACCCAATCCAACAGTAAGCCGTTGAGACCCCGTTCAGCGGTAAGCCGTTGACAACATTTCCAGTGGTAAGCCATTATGACCCAATATAGCGGTAAGCCATTGAAACCCCCAATCGGTGGTAAGCCGTCATCAGAAGAACTATGTGGACTTTGATTCCCTGCCACGGGGATACATAGGAAGCCTCTTCAAGGCTCAAGACCGAAATCATCGTCATTATTCACTTCGGGCCTCCATCCTGGAGTAAGTCCCAACACCATGGGCCACCTAAAACGTAAGCCCCTCTACGCTTCTCATGGATGCACCCTTCGCGGCGTGATCGTCAAGTCCTTGCTGTCACTTGTTTCTCACACCGAGCATGACTCACGTGGGATTAGAGTTGGCATTGGCCATGACAATACCTCATCCAGCATGACGTTAAACTGCATACCCTCATCCAGCATGACGTTAAACTGCATGACCTCATCCAACATGACGTTAAACTGTATGCCCTTGTCCCGCATGACATTAAACTGCACACCCATTTGAACTACGACGTCTTTGATCCATGTCAAGGCATGGTACGTGGGAAGCCTCAACGAGGTTCAAGCCCACCCATCATCCAATTCACGTCGAGTTCTACCTTCGTCCAGCATGATGTTAAACTGCATTCCAGTCCGATGACAAGCCGTTGTGACCACCCTTTGAACTACGAGGACTTTGATCCATGTCAAGGTATGGTACGTAGGAATCCTCCCAGAGGTTCAAGCCCATCTCCCATCGGACCAAGGTCCCTCATTTACGTCGGTTCGCCGACACCCACCGCCATTCCGAACTACGGGGACTTTGATCCATGCCAAGGCATGGTATGTAGGAATCCTCCATGAGGTTCAATCCCACTGCCCGTCGTTTATTTACGTCAGGGTTCACTACCATCCCGCATGACGTTAAACTATATTCCATCAATCCTTTGAACTATGAGGACTTTGATCCATGTCAAGGCATGGTACGTAAGAAACCTTCCCGAGGTTCAAGACCGCCACTAGTGGACCTCTGGGTCTACTTTCATGTCGGTTCACCGATAAAACCCTTTGAACTACGCGGTATTTGATTCATGTCAAGGCATGGTACATTGGAATCCTCCCTGAGGTTCAAGCCCATATCTCATCGGACCAAGGTCCACCTTCACGTCGGTTCGCTGACGATGCCCCTCGGACCAAGGTCCGCCTTCACGTCGGTTTGCTGACGATGCCGATCGGACCAAGGTCCACCTTCACGTCGGTTTGCTGACGCATCGGACCAAGGTCCACCTTCACGTCGGTTCGCTGACGATGCCCATCGGACCAAGGTCCACCTTCACGTCGGTTCACCGGCACCATCCCGAACTACGCAGACTTTGATTCTCTGCCACGTGGATACGTAGGAAGCCTCTTCAAGGCTCAAGCCCAACTTCACCGTCGCCCCAGTGATGGTCCCATTTCACTCCCCCTCCACTTCATTCATCCATCCATCAACCATCCTGATTCTCACCCGGGCCGCCACATCCCAGCGGGATCATGCCATCCACCTCCTTGCTGCTCCTAGCGGTGCATGGGCCGCTTTCCATGTGTAAGCCCCAACATATCTCCAGGTCGTTGTCCTCTATGTACACCCCGATTCATCACCCCTTTGAACTACGTGGGGTTTGATCCCTGTCCTATACACAGGGTACGTAGGAAACCTCCAAGAGGTTCAATCCCAACCAATGGTAATGTACCCCATCCTGGGGTGCACCACCTCAGATCCTTCCTCATTGGGTGTTATGATCCATCCATATTCCATGTGTTCTCCCTTTTGGATATACCAATATGATCCCCCTCTATGGGATGTTCTGATCACCCTCATTCAGTCTCTGCAAGACGTTAAAATCGCAGCCTACCTCGTGATAAACATGAGATGCCTGAGGAAAACCTCGGATGACACGCCTTTGGTGTAACCGTCTTCACAAGACGTTAAACATGATGCATACCCTATGTTAAACATGGGAAGATGAGGAAAACCTCAGGTACATGCCTATGGCATATGATTCCCCGCATTCGACGTGGGATGCCTCGGGATATGCACCCTTGAGATGCCCTCTCATGAGGAAGAATACAGGTTCCCCAATGTCCATGCACCCAGAGATTCCCTGACATGCCTGATGTTGCCGTCTACTCCGACCAAAGGTCGCTACCATGTCAAGACCCTATGGAAAGTCTTGATGGAAGTAGTGTAATTAACCGGCGTCCATGAATATATGGCACCGAGAATGAGATTCACGAACAACGTGTTAAATCTATGAGGGAGACCCGGACTAGGTGATGAGTTCTGAGGAGTAATCCACAGAAGGGAGAACCGACATCCCATCATCCCGTTTCGATCATGGAGCAGACGTACCTGAACAAGGAACGAATGCCGCCCGCCTTTGGAAAGCGGGAATGCGGGGCAACAGCGCAGCGCGTCCTCCTCCGTGGACGGATGGATGCGTGCGCCCCGGCGAAAGAGTCGGAAACAACTACAAATCACATGCCAAGTTAACCATGTTCGGTTCAATTTAACTCATTCAATTCATTAAAACATAGCAATTTTATTTATAAGATCAAATGGGGTCACTTAGTGGTGACTTCATCATTACAACACTTTCCTTCTTGGGAAATTCCATCTTAAAAGTCTAACGAAACTTAAAGGGTGTTCTGGTTTAAACATCTGTTTTAATAAAAAGAGGGAAACCCCCTACACACACCCCCATGAACACCCCATGAACCCCTTACACACCCCCTATATACATAACCATTACATAATTCACTACATGAGGAATTGCCACTCAGTTGCCAAGTTAACCATGTTCGGTTAAATTTAACTCATTCAATTAATTAAAACATAGAAATTCTATTTATAAGATCAAAGGGGGGTCACTTAGTGGTGTCTTGGTCATTACAACACCTTACTTCTTGGGAAAATCCATCTTAAAAGTCGAATGGCACTTAAAGGGTGTTTTGGTTCAAACAATCATTTTAATAAAAAGAGGGAAACCCCCTACACACACCCCATGTACACCCCATGCACCCCCTTCACACACCCCTATAGGCATAACCATAATATAATTCACTACATGAGGCATTACCAATCAGGTTCCAGGTTAACCATGTTCGGTCCAATTTAACTCATTCAATTCATTAAAACATTGAAATTCTATTTATAAGATCAAAGGGCGATTACTTAGTGGTGACTTGGTCATTACAAAACTTTCCTGCTTGGGAAATTCCATCTTAAAAGTCTAACAACACCTAAAGGGTGTTCTGGTTCAAACAACTATTTTAATAAAAAGAAGGAAACCCCTAAAACACTTCCCCTGCACACCCCATACACCCCCTACACACCTCCTGTAGGCATAACTGTTACATAATTCACTACATGAGTCATTACTGATCATGTGCCAAGTTATCCTTATTCAGTTCAATTTAACTCATTCAATTCATTAAAACATAGAAATTCTATTTATAAGATCAAAGGGGGTCACATAGTGGTGACTTGGTCATTACAACACCTGCCTTCTTGGGCAATTCCATCTTAAAAGTCTAACTACACTTAAAAGGTGTTCTGGTTAAAACATCTGATTTAATAAAAAGAGGGAAACCCCCTACCCAGACCCCCATGGACACCCCATGAACCCCCTATACACCCCCTTTTAGGCATAACTGTTACACAATTCACTGCATGAGGCATTACCGCTCATGTGCCAAGTTAACCATGTTTGGTTCAATTTAACTCATTCAATTCATTAAAACATAGAAATTATATTTATAAGATAAAAGGGAGGTCACTTAGTGGTGACTTAGTCATTACATCACTTGCCTAATTGGGAAATTACATCTTAAAAGTCTAACAACACTTAAAGGGTGTTCTGGTTCAAATAACTGTTTTAATAAAATGAGGGAAACCCCCTACACACACCCCCATGAACACCCCATGTGCCCCCTAAAGACCCCCTATAAGAATAATCGTTACATAATTCAATACATGATGCATTAACTCTCATGTTCCAAGTTAACCATGTTCGGTTCAATTTAACTCATTCAATTCATTAAAACATTGAAATTATATTTATAAGATCAAGGGGGGTCACTGATTGGTGAATTGGTAATTACAACACTTGCCTTCTTGGGAAAGTCCATCTTAAAAGTCTAACGACACTTAAAGGGTGTTTTTTTTCTTCAAACAACCATTTTAATAAAAAGGGAAACCCCCTACACACCCCCCCTGCACACCCCATGCACCCCCTACACACCCCTGCACACTGCCCTCCCCTACCCCTAGCACACCCCCTGCCCCTGCCCCTGCCCCATGACCCCTGCCCTGCACACCCCCTACCCACCCCACACCCCTACACACCCCTTGAACCCCCATACCACCATCCAAATTTCATTCCACTTCAACCACTTAATTCAAGGCAAATCATAACAAAACACTCAGAGACATTTCACTTAATACTGGCATTACTATTCATTTTATTCTAACAAGGTACTCTCGATTTAAAAACTCAAGGAAAGGCTTTCCACCATGACAAGTCATTCCATCAAAATCATGTTATTCACTTAGTGGTGACTTTGTCATTACAACACTTTCCTAATTGGGAAATTCCATCTTAAAAGTCTAACAGTGCTTAAAGGGTGTTTTGGTTCAGACTGCTATTTTAATAAAAAGAGGGAACCCCCCTACTGGGATATAAAAAGGGTCAAGTATGATGTGTGCTTTATGACTAACAATAACATCAAGTATAAAGAAAACATAAATTCAATAATGTCAATCAAGGTATACTACTGTGAGTTTTTGCAGACAGCGCACCTCTGTTGGAGGGGTTTTATTACAAAACCATAACCTGTTTATCAAACAAAACAGTTATCTTAACTTACACTTATTCAAGAATTGAAATTTAATATAAACATGCAGAATTAATAAGTCCACTGAATGAAACATAAAACATTCTTTAATTAAAAAGGATCGGAGAGGGACCCTACCTCAACCTCAAGGCGTGTTTTCTTTTGACGATGACAACTTGAATCGCTTTGCCTTCGGCGACTATTTGCACAACACACCAGAACAGGTCCTGAGAGACTTCAACAGAATTCCAGTAATCTAATAAATCATCATTAATTGAACCTAAAAATTGAAGTTGGAAGAACATAATTAGGGAGAAAGGCAATAATAGGATAGGTGATGTTGAACAATTGTTAAAGTAAATGAATGGACTCTAAAGTCCAAGTTCACACCATAGGGGTTCCATCAAGTCTAGATAACTGAACTCATGAATTTTACGACTCCACTATTGTAAAATGACATTAAAATACCTAAATTCACCTAATAAGAATTAAAATATACCTTAAAACTAATTAGTATGGTTAAATCCATGAAAAATATATAAGAAAAATAGAACGTACAAATTGGGTGCATCATACATGAATCAAGATTCAGTGCTATAAGGATTATATGGTAGGATAAACAATTATAATTCTCTTATAATCTATCTACCTCCACAACCAGAGAAAACAATTCTCCTATTATAAAATTAATGAACTCTTAAGACAGTCAATGCTACTTATATACAAGAATAAAATATTGATATTTTCCACCTACAATCCATCTGTGTGATTATATTAAAGATAAAAATAAGCTTCAAACATATATAATTTCACTCTATATGAACCATCTAATCGAGATAACCCAAAAAACACCCCCTCACTTTGAATCAATCTCACATTAGGACATGAGTATAATCAAGTGAAAAATAATAATATTTTATGTAAATTTCAACCCCCCACCCTACACCAGCCACCCCCCTCCCCCACCAGCCCTACATCAGCCCCCCATGCACCCCCAACCACCAGCCCTCCCCCCCACCACACCCCCCCTACACCATCTCCCCCCACCTCCCCCTACACCATCCCCCCAAACTTTAACTGCAAGAAAAATAAAAAAACATAAGCACATCCATGAAGAACTAAGAAAATTTAATTTTCCATTAATATACATATATACCTATAAGGTTAAGAGATGAATAAATATTACAAGTAGTTAAGAAGAAGAAAAATGAGATGGTTATAAATAATTTATTCTAAGATATGATTTTATTTCTTACTTTGACCATAATTCCATATATTAGAAGAAAGTAAAACTATTGTAAAATAAGAAAAGAAGTGTAAATGTGAAGTAGAACGATCTCATAGAAGAGATACAAAATTTCTATGATGAAATGTGTATAACAAGAAAAGATACTAGAATCTATTAATACAAAATTGGTTACTAAATAAAAGGAACTTCATGATGCACAATCTAGGTATCTTTAACCTAGAAATTCCTTAAAGAATATGATATAAGTTTATGAAAATGTGGTGGATATTCAAGTTGAACCATCCAAGGATGATGAGAAAACCAGCCCCATGATAAAGGTAAAACATTTTTCTAAATTATCATGTGATACTAAATCTGTTTCCTTTAATTATAAAGATTGTGAGACATAATTTGAATATTTTTAGGATGATGAATGGTGTAAATTTATTCCTCTTATGGATGACTTGAGAATGGAAAACCCCCAAGTAAATGGGAAAATAAAGTTTGGAGGATGCTAGTAAAATAAGCAGAATTTTATAAACAAAATCACCAATATAAAGGAAGATCAAGTTTCAAGAGATATTAATATTGTTGTAGAAGTTTTCAGTATAAATATTATGAGTACTGGTACAACATGTCATTTCACTAAAACTAGGATGAAAAAAGGGGAAGCAGACCTGAGAATAATATAATTTGTTGTATTAGAAGTAGGAATACTCTTAGTAAAAAAAATTACAGCCTGAAAAAACTACTGGAAAGGTATCGCCTCTTTATTCCTATTCATTTTATATATACTTTACTATATGGAATTAAAGAAGATAATTGGGGATATGGATGACTATTTTATTATTTGAGTATAACAAGAATGAAGTATCCTTCTTATAATACCATTGAAGTTATATTTTCTATGATGAAGAAAGTGAGACCATCCCTCAAGGGGTGAAAAGCATATATTAACATTTTCAATAATGACAAACTATATGGAATTTCAAAATTTGGACAAGCTAATTCTAATTGGTCATTAAGGTTATGTTGAACAACCCCAATATTAATTTTTATATTGACATCACATACTTAATGATTTATGTACTGCATTGATCACTTGTTTATAAAATCTTGTTTCTATAAAGGTTTTTTTCCTCATAGACTTATAGTTGAATATCTCAAGTCTTTTTTCCAAGAATATCATGTGATTCTGTCCTTCTCTCACAAGTGGATAAGATTAACACTTTAAATATATGGAGGAGGAGAATATTTCATTATGGTAGTGCTCGGAATCCAGGATCACTATCAGTGATTTCTAAAAATCCATTCCCACTAACCCTATATCCATTTTGTAACTCTAAACTAGAGGGTGCACTAATTCAGATCCCCATTAGCTCCCTAAAAGCTATATAACAAAACCAGCATGCCAATAAAAGAAAACATCATACCAATATTAGGGCCAAATCTAGATCTAGTAATATCCCAAAGTTATCATCATATTTCTAGTACCTGAGTAAGGGACTTACTCAACCATCTCTGGTATAAGGTATAAAAAACTATTAAATAAAATTCATGAACAAAAAATTAAAAAAATAGCCACAATAGGATCACATTTCCAAACTCTAGGTTCTAAGGTAACACCCAAAGACACCAATGATTAAATCAGTATTGACCCTCTTAGGGATAATAAAACAAGGGGCACCCATGGTCCCCTAGATAATGTCTATCAAATCATGATCCAATCTAGATAGAGAAACCTCATCTGGAAACTCTAAAAACAATCCCATCCACGATCATCACCTCACCCATAAGGGAATTTTCAAGAAACACCACACCCATAACAAAGTACCGAAGGTTTACTTAGACCCATCTTAAACCTAATCTCAGTGACAACCAGCCTTATCCAACACCATGTGGTGTCGGGCCAACCTAAAGGTTCCAATTTGATTAAACCTCAATCAAGAAGTTACAAAACTTCAACAACTCAATCCCCGAGAAATTGGTCCAAAAAACCATGAAACATCCAAAATAATACTTTTTCCTAACCTCTAAGAGATGTAAAAACAGCTAAATATATATTCTTTGAACTACCCAAGGAAAGTTCCTATGAACATAAAAAGAATCCCATTGGCATCACTTGTGGAAAGTTTTCCAAAAAAACGTACAACCCCCACTTGGGTCTCACACGACACCTCCATTTTAAGAACTATCAAATAAAAACCTTCATGGAAAACCTCTCTATACAATACTCACTTTGAGGGTTCTAGATCCAAAAACTTGAGGGAAATCTTCCATCTAACCTAAACTAAAAGAAAGCATCTCAAAAAAAGACACTAAGTACTTGAGGGTCTAACACCACACCCTACATAGAAAGCACCCTGGATAGACCATCACTAGTCCAAACACAAATCCCAAGGAAAGAAGTATATCCATGTTTCTCCCCTTTCCTACCCTTATGTGTCACCTAAGAGAATGTGATATTTTCTCTTGAATCAAAAACTAAGAGTGAGGGTTTATGAACAAAACCCCTCTATGAGACACCCAAGACCCTCACCTCTCAAAGATGACCTACAGATGTTCTCAAGGGGCTCCCTGAAAATCAATAGTCATTTAATAACTGAATAAATTAATAAAAAACTATCGATTATGGAAATATAACAAATATAGAACACCCAACATAACTTATGATGAAAACACTAAAGCTGAAAACGTGAACCTATGGTCAAACAACATCCCATGAACCTATCTCATGCCATAAAGTAGAAAAAATTAATTATAAAAATTTATAATTAATTAATTAAAAACAACCAAATATGAGTAAATTCCTAAAATATTGTTGAGGTGCTTCCACATTCTGAAACCATAACCAACTGCCAAAAAGAGGCCTAAAATATAACCATGAATTTAATCTCAGAAAAATCCCTAACAAGAAACACTTGATTAAAAAAAATTCCAATCAATTTAACTGAAAATTCAAAACAAATCCATTAGGCCTCATACCATCTCCAAAATGACGAGTGATGGATAGTGTTCTGCATCACGAGACATCTAATCTCTAAGCCACAGTAAAGAACCAAGATTCCTAGTCAATTCTATCATGTTATGGTGGAATTAGAAGTGAAAACTTTAATAGGAACCATTAAAATTATATAGGATAAAATAAAATTAATAAGGAAGGTAATAGATGAAGATTCATACCTCAAATCACCGCATAGGAGGTGCGCTGGAGGAGGAGGTGGGGAGGAAGCATTGGAGAAACGTCGATAGAGAGGTGAGGTGACCATAAGGAGGAGGGTAGGTCATGTCGGTGGGGAGGTGGACTGGCAGTGCCAGAGCCACATCAGTTGGGAGGCGTTAGAGCCACATCAGAGCCGGTGGGGTGGTTTTCTAGCTGCGTCGGAGCTAAAGGGGGAGGAGGAATTGTGAGGGGAGGAGGAATGGTGAGGGAGGAGGAGGGGAGGAGGAATCCAGATGGGAGGAGGGGAGGAGGAATGATGAGTACGACGAGGGAGAGGCCTTCAGGTGGGGGAGTAATGAAGAGGAATGGTGAGGACGATCTGGGGAGGAGGGATTGTGATGCATGTGGGAGAAGTTGTGGGAGGTAGAGGGCTTTGGGTGGGGGAGGAAATCCCGATCACAAAAAAAATTGACGATGTATTGCCATACCCAGCTATTTGGGAATGGCTATATCTTACCTATATCCATGAATCACATAAACCATGGCTATAGATCCCTGTATATAGATCATTTTTCTAGTCGTGTAAATTATCTCACATGTAAAATTAATTTAGTTAACCAATTTCATTTTAAACAACCCAAGAAGGGAAACAAAGGCATGCCTCATAGGCATCCTATGCCAAATGACCATAAACAGTCATCCAAGGGAAACACACCCATGGGGTGGCCCCAAATCAAGGTAATAAACCCTAAACATGATTTAAATCACTTGTTCAATTACTTAAACATAAATAGGTTACAACAAGGTTCAATTATAAATCAAGGTGACACCCCAAAAATGGAACATGACACTCTGACATATATAAAAAACTTGAAAATTAGCGAAAGGCATAAGAACACCTACCTTGTACTCGTACAACTCTCCTTATCTAGTGTCGACCCCTAATTCAGTATAGAATTGAGTAGATCTAAAAAATGAGAAAAAAATCAACCCTCGATAATTAGGTCGAGATAAGAAATCATGAAGAATGGATCAAGAGGAATTGAGAACTCACCGAAGGTGTTCCAATGCATCTAACAGTGTTCGAATCAGAGTTTGGACAAAGAATTGGGAGGTAAAACTTTTTTTGGTGTTGCTGTTCGAGAAACCTAGGTGAGGGTTCTATCCATCTGAAAAAACACGAGGCTACTACCCATTTTATCCAAAAAAAAATGAAAACTTCATAGTGTGTACTAGAAAATACATGGAGTGTATATAGATAATCTTATTTTTCTACCAATATCCACTGACACGTCATACCCAGGTCTGCCGACATGCCTTATACAGTGTATAATGGGATTACACAACATGCAACCCCTAGTCACGTCCTGGAAAATCCTACAGAAAGTACTCAGCCTCATTTCCCCATATTTCTTAAAAACAACCTGAAAATAAAATATCATTACCAGAAAGGAAGAATCAGGTTCTTACAAACTTCCCCCTTAAAACAAATTTTCCCCGAATTTCCCTTCCAAGGGTTGTGACGAATCATCTGAGAACAACTCCGGCCACTATGATTAAAAATCATCATCCCTATCATAGGTATCATCCTGCACTCAGACATTCTTCCATAACACTCATACTAAAGGAATATACTGGCCATGGAGAACCTTCATGATACGATCCACAACTTTTATATGATGCTCTTCAAAGGATGTATCAACCCGTAACTCATGCTCTTTAGGTTAAAAAGCATGAGATGAGTCTAAAATTTAATGTAAAAACTATGAAATGTGGAAGATCTCATGAATATATGGGTACATCTGAGGTAACTACAACTGATAGGAAACTGACCCAACCCTCTCCAGAATCTCAAACGACCCGATGTATCTCGGTGAAAGATTTCATTGTCTCCTGATCCTCTTGTGTCCAAACCTCAGTACAACATGTAGGAAAACCCAATACCTAACCACGAACCCCAAAGGTCATCTATAAAGATTGTAATAATATTTCTGATGAGACTACGTAGTAACCAAATGCTTTTGAATCAACTGTACATGCACAGTGGTCTCCTGGACAAGAAGAGGTACCAACATAGCTGCCTCTCCTACCTGCAACCAACATAGGGGTGATCGACCTGGCCTACCGTACAAAGCCTTATATGGTGATATAGGAATAGTTTCATGAAATTTATTAATATAGGAGAACTGATCCATGGGTATGTGTTTTTTCCAAGAACCCCCGAAATCTAAGATGCATGTCCGAAGCATGTTCTTTAGAACTAGAATTGCGCACTCTGATTGGATATATGTCTGGGGGTGGTAAGCTATGCTTAGAAGCACCTATGTACCCATTAACCTCTATATCCCTTGATAGAAATGAGAAGTAAATATGGAGTCCATATCAAAAATTATAGAATATGGAACCCCATGTAGTCATACAATCCCACAGGTGTACAACCTCCCAAGGTCATCAACACTGAAGTTTTCCTTGATCGACAAGAAATGTGCAACCTTGGTGAGCCTTTCAATAACAACCCATTAGACACCATTACCTTGATGTGACTTTGGAAATCCTATCACAAAATCCATCATGACATTGTTCCATTTCCACTTAGTAATGGGTAGTTTCTATAAAAGTAGGGTTGGTCACCAGTGTTCCGCCTTCACATGTTGATAGGTGGAACACCTCATAAAAAAACCTACAACATCACTTTTCATAATGGGCCACCAATACTAATGATGTAAATCCTGATACATCTTGGTGAAACTAGGATGAACTGCCCATACAGAGGTATGAAAATCCCTCATTATCTTCTCACACATTTATGCTAAAACCCACACGCGACCATGTAAACACAGAACCTCATCTTTTACTATGGTCTAACTAGGAGGAGGGTTCTTAACTACCACACACTCCTATATAACTAGGACTTCAAAATATTATAGATTTCTCATCCACACTCTGTTCAGTAGGGTGGAGGTAACAGGTAAATAAGAAAGAAACGTCTGTCCCTAACTGTTTTTCACCTCCAAATGCATCTCATAGAATAATTCCATAAGCTTCCACTCACTAATAACCTGCTACACTACCTTTATTTAAGTCCCCATGCTCAGCTCATCAGCCACTACATTTCCATTACTAGGAATTTAAGAATTCTTGAAGTCAAAAAGATAAATGTATTCCACCCACCTTCTCTACCTTATATTTAGATAATGTTGTTTAAATATAAAATTGATTCTTTTGTGGTCCGTGTAAACCATAAATGCTCTCCCAATAATTAATTTCTCCAACAACGTAAAGAATGAACAACTGTAGCTAACTCAAGATCATGCATCATGTAATTCCTCTTACGTGGCATCAAATACTGAGACCCGTACACAGAAACTCAATCCACTTGTATAAGAGTTTCTCCTAGATCGATACCCGATGCATCACAATACTCAGAGTAACTTCTGCCCACCTCTAAAAAAATTAGTGTCAGTGTTGACATAAATCTCCCTTTCAGCTCCTAAAATTCCATCTCACATGAATCAGTCCATGCATACTTCTCACCCTTTTTAGTTAGGCCCATCAATAACACTGATAATCATGATAAGTCCTATATGAAATGCCTAAAGTAACTAGCCAACCTTCGAAAACTCCTCGCCTCAAAGATGTTCTTAGGATACTACAAAGAAAATACTTCTCTCATGTTCTATGGGTCCACTGATACTCTTATATCCAAGATGATGTGACCTAGAAATTGAATTTGATACATCCAGTAGTAGAACTTTGTAAGCTTAGCATATAACTGATGATATCTCAGTGTAATGAAAATTATATGAATATTTGTGGTATAGTTGTGTTGATTATGAGAATACACTAAGATATCATCCACAAAAACCATAATTTACATGTAATAATAAAGGCGGAACACTCAGTACATCAGTTCCATAAAGACTACCGACAGATTTCTAAGACCGAACAACATAACCAAATACTCATACAGGCCATAACTGCTCTGAAAGGATGTATGAGGTATGTTTAATAATCTAATACACACCTAATGATAAATTGATATCAAATTAATATTTGAGAAAACTCGAGCTCCTCAAAGATGATATAATATATCATCTATTTGTAACAGAGGATAAGATATCTTAACTATAAACTGGTTCAATTTATGATAATATATGAAAATCTGAAGGGTACCATCCACCTTTTTTTGCAAAATGGACCAGCAAACCCTAAGGAGAAGTACTAGTTCAGATGAAACCCTTAGATTCCAAATTCTCTAGCTTCCCCTTTAGCTCTTGCTACTATGTCATAGCCATCCTATAAGAGAGAATGGATACCAGTGCAGCACTTGAGACAGTCATGATAGATAACTCCACCTGTCTTATTAGAGGTAAACATGAAAATTCATCTGGGAACATGCCCTTAAAATGATAAAATCTGAGAGGGAAATATTCCTGGCATGTTTCCTGGTCATCCAGATATAAAATCACAATATGGGATATCATTCCGCCCAACCCATAGTGCTTAGGCCCATATCGGCTCACCTAGATATCCCATTCACCTTTGTGTAGAAACTCACCACCCTATGGTGATGTGAAACTCACCCCCAGGTGATAGAAATAAACATAGTCTCTTAAGGGAACCAACCAATCCATTCCTAGAATAACATCAAAGCCTATCCCCTTGAGAACATAGAGGTCCCATAAAAAGTGACACCTAAAAAACTCAAAAGGGAACTCCTTGTACTAATTCAAACATACCGTTCTAATACCTAATGAAGTGTATAGTGTCCTAACATCATCATAAGTACAAAAACAGATCCCAAGGATCTCCACAATGGGAACACAATTTAAAATATGTGAATCACCTATATCGAAAAGTGTATAATCTAAAATGGAGATGACTAGAATAATTCATCTGACAGTAGTGGGTCTGGGATTCAGCTCCTGCTAGGTTTATTCTACTCTATAATTCTGACCTGTATTATGGTCCTATGACACTACCTGGCTACCCTGAGCTGATCCACCATGATATCGCTGAGAACCTAGTGTCTAGCTACCATGGCCACCACCATCTCTTCATCCTGAATGACATAATGTACCCTAACTCCCTGTCTGATGACAAACTTCTGAACCTTCTACTGAATGCGGATTCGGTGCAAACCCTATCTCACTACCTGCTAGTGGGAACATCCTAAAAATTTCCTATAGATGTCCCATATTTCCACGATATTGATACTCTATTAGGTCTTTTAGACGCTGTGGTTTCGTATTCCCTCGACTGCCACACTGGTAGCACCTTACTTTTCTACTGGAAGAAATATTCTGACTGCTCACATCACCACAAGAAATCTCTCGATAACACTTCTTTATAACAGTTGTGATAGTACCTGATCTTAGTGCCGAACGACCCTGGATCGCACCTCTATATTTTGTTAGATTATATTCCGTAATAACTGCTTGATGAACTACAGTAGATACATCAGTCAACCTGAAGATATTTACCTATGATTAGATATCATATGTGAGACCATCCCCAAATCAGTGAGCCTTCGATTCATCGTCACCCATCGTGATAGGTTCTAAATGCTAAAGCTTTGTTAAATGGGTAGAATATTACATAACTGATAGTATTACATACTCTATATGCATAAAATAATAGGATCTATCAGCCATCAGTATCTCAGGAAAATAATTATCATTGAAGACTATCTGAAAATATCCACATGCTATATATCGATGATGCTCTGATTGGGTGACAACATCCTGCCATCTCCTTGGAGGAATCACATAGTATATATGTCATGAAATGTACCCTCCTATCAGGAGACATCTCTAGATGCTTGAAGATTGAGTGCAGGTCCTTTATCCATGAATCCACAGCATGTGGTCTTCAATCCTCTAAAAGAACGAGTGGATGATGCTATTGGAAAACTCTCGTTAGTTCTTCTATAGATGTGGAAAGGTGTGGTTCTCCCTAAAAGGTTTTCATGGAAATCATTAAACCTTCACGAAACTATATCACCTGCGTTCAGTATAACATCTAGTTCCAAAACTAGCATAACTGGAAGATCTACTAGTATCCCATGGCCTACAACCTCTTGAGTATGATCATTACCATCCTCCTATAGTACAACTAGAGGTTGTTGTGGTGGCATGAAACTGCATTGTCAAGAACACACCTCAGTTCAAGATCATCATCAAGGTTCATAGTTCAAGAGAGTGAGAACTATATAGAAGAAGAAATCCATAAAAGGTTATGAGAAGAGGTTTATTGGGGATTTCATACATTACTATATTTCCAGCATAAGATCAAGGTTATTGTGTAGTCCCTACTCTAGGTCCCGATCATTACATAGACGAATCACTATGGATCTCCTTGATATGTTTCTAAAGAAGAGAGAATATTCTTTACCTATATATTGCTGGTCTATTAAACATCCTTGATCATCCTCTTCATCCAACCAAAAGAATAACTCATGACTATAGTAGGATTCCAACCTTACTGATCACTAAAAGGTGGTAGAATACCAAATGAATTACCCTCCTCTAATATCTCCATGATGGTAAATGAATTTTATAGAACATCTAGGTTTGATGCTACTTCAATGCTTTGAACATGATTATTGGTGTGGGGATGAAGTCTTATCTTGAAATTCCTATCCATTTTAGACTTATTCATTAAAATAGTGGTTCAAAAAAAATAATATCATTAAATTGTGTTGAGTAGGAAGACACTATGATGAAAACTTATTATAGATCCATAAAATCCGGTTCTCATTTAATCTTCATCACATTAGAAAAGAACTCCTCAATTAATAGGTCCCTGAGGGCTTCCAAGTGATTCATTCACATCAAATATCAAGTCCCTTGAATACCAACTAATGTCTGATGGGTCCCTATGGAATGAAAGATTATATGTTCACCATCATTCCTACCAATATCTTGATGTGTTCTATGAAACCATCAATGATATCCACCAAATCCTCAGTATCCTATGGTCTACAAGTTCTCTAAAAGGGTAGAGACTGATGAAGCTAAAAAATCTTAGGCATAATAGACCATGGATTTATGTTAAAGGACTCTAGGATAGAGTGATATTACTTATTTAACCTTTGATTTAGGTGTGTGATCATTCTTTGTATCAACCACCTACAGGGAAAGTGGTGGAATATGATAATTAGGGGCACCCCATCCTACACCAGCTGCTGTCCCATCAACCTTTTATGAGGTGGGGTCTTAGTAACATAAAGGTAAGTATTATACCATAAGCGTTTTTATCCTAACTAGTCTAAGGGATCACAAAAAGTTTGTCCTATTATTATAACCAAAAACCAATTTTGTACCCCGTAGTACTAATAATGTCCAGTCCCTGAAATCCATTCACAATAATCGTATGTATTCTATAACATAACATCATACCTTGTTCAAATAATTAATGAAAACAAAGATATATCATAATAATAAGTTAAAATTTATGTATCACACAATATAGAATCTGTCCCTAATAGATAAAAATTATAAAAACATAAATAAAGTACTACTATACAACAAAGAATAGCTATATATACAACATGCGAACCTATGTGCCTAATAATAATACATAGAACTAGCCAAGATCTCATAAAAATAGTAACATCAAGCCTAGCATGGTAACCCAAAAGTGTATTACACATGTGTTGTATAGGATCATGGGAAATACCTTACTAGATTCAAACAAAAATATCTCATTTCTACCAAGTCCTTGGTTACTAAAAAACAAACAGATTAAAACAAGTGTTATGATTCCATTTTGTAACAACCAACATGGACCACTGGTTTTGAGTCGAAGTAAAACAAGACCTCATACATGACTTATCATATGCAAAAGGATTCCAACTTGTAGTTAGGATCTATTTCCATTAGTGGGAAGGATATACTATCACTATCATGTCATATAGGAAATAATAATAAAAAATAATATTATAATAAATTGGTGTGATCATTTCGAAAATAATAGAATAAATACATTTCAAACAATAATTAACATATCCCAAAGTATCATGACAAACTGAAGTAAATTTATAGTAGGTAATAAATAAATAAAATAGTAGGGCACTCTAGAGTACATACCTATCCACCACCAAATACATGATCCACTTCTTAGTCATCTACCATCAACCCCTCTTCCTTACTTAAATACCTAATCATGATGTCTGTAAGTGTATCAAGATGCTCATGCCGAGTGTGATTACTAAAACCTATTAAGACACCAATAATGTATATTTAAAAAGAGTTATCAAGTATAATTGATCTATTACATGATAATAATAAATGAATAATAATAATAACATATAATAACATATCAAGGGATCATATGCTAACCAAGATACTAAAAACCACCGACCATACCTATTTGGTCTCCATACCAGAAGGGTAACATGAAGATATCTGATGTATCAAAAACTATCTATGGGGATAGTGAATATATTACTATCATCCTTATTAAATCTTCAGTAATTGAAAATCATCATTCACTAGTCTCAACCATTACATACTTCTTGAAAATCATTAAGGCATTTAGTACACTACTCATGAATCACTAAAAACTGACCAACATGATAATTCTCAACCAAGAATTGAGTGTATCCCCAACATAGAGTTACATGTAATCAAAATATCTTCACCTTATTCTCATATTCATCATCACCATCACCACAAGTCATGCACACTCCCCTTTAATGGAAAATAAATTCACGATAGTCCACCTATTCTGAGCATATAAAATGATACCTTCAAAGGCAAGGTATCACACATAGCATGGTATATCATACAAGGTAAGCATACCTTCATGATAATAAAGTAAAAATATAAATTTATTTAATCAATATGAAACATGATAAAAAAATATAAAGTAAAAAACACATGCAATAAATTATAAAAGTGTGTCTCACAGACAACTGAATCACCCACATGCGCTTACAATCAATTATAGAGAACATATGTATTCTAATAAATATAATTATTTTAATGCTTACATGTTTATATGAGATCCCAAAATAGTAAGAAACTTCAAAAAAGAAGTTTATTGACATCCAAATTGAGGTCTAATAATGAATCATTTCTCAAATAACATTCATGTGTTTGTCATCTCAAACTGCTCACCAAATATTATTGGGAACAATCCCTTACAAGCACTACACTTAAGGAGAGGAAACATAAAGGTTCTATAGCACCTAAAAACTTAAAAAAAGGTTCATATTGATTTAAGGAGTCTCCAATAACTTTTTCTAAATGAATTTTAGGGCTTCTTGGATTGAAGAGGATGGCCTAAATAATGGTAAAAGGGTTCAATTAATTTTAAGTATGAAAACCCCAGTATAGGTTTAAAATAATGATGAAACCCAATTTAAATTATCATTTAAATTTTTATTCAAATAGATATAGAAATAAAAATATTTTATATTTTTAAAATAGGATCTGTACATCTTAATGAACTCAATATAATTAATTACCATGATATAAGGAATTTAAGGTTGTCAAAGGTGTTACATGTAAATTTATAATATGAATCCAGTTTACCCTTACATGAGTAATGGGTGATCCAATCTTCCATTTTGGGAAGTAATCAACTATGTGAATTAATCATTTAAATCTCTAATAATGGGTACATTGATAATTTTGAAACATATAGGAATTCAACTATATGAAAATGGATATGTAGACCATTTGGATTTGTGAATTGGTTACATGTTTGAATGAGCTATGTGAATTAGCTATGTGACCAGTTGGCTATGTGAATCAGTTATGTTGATGAATAAATTACATGAATAGGATACATTCCAATTTAGCTATGTAAATCAATGATGTGGATGAATAATCTACTATGTAAATCAGTTATGTGGCCAAATCAGCTAAGTGAAATGGATATGTTACTATTCAACTATGTGAATCGGTTACATGGTTGAAGAGGCTATGTGAATCAGCTATGTGACCATTCTTATATGTGAATAGGTTGTCCACATGGATGATTATACTTAAAAAAATGATTTTTTAATTTTTTTAATGTTTTAAACATTATAATCCCTCTGAATGTTGAGAATAACATGATTGGTCCTCTATGGAAGATAGATCAATCGTGGTAGGTCTGTGTTGGTTATGTGACATCTACTCTTATGTATGACATGTTGAGATGTTCATGGTATTTTAGTACATTGATCTTAAGGTATGTTAGGACTCAAGGTATGTTA
The DNA here is from genome assembly GCA_963277665.1 of Viscum album. NCBI lineage: Eukaryota > Viridiplantae > Streptophyta > Magnoliopsida > Santalales > Viscaceae > Viscum > Viscum album. The sequence continues at coordinate 529,900,320 of OY728139.1, read as the reverse complement.
ATGGTGTGGTTTGTTGGTGTACTAAATTCTTGTGGCGACATCTGGACTTCTTGTGAAAAATTATAACGGCATGAAAAATTAAAATTCTGATCTTGGGACATATTAGCATTGGAACTCCTTCACATTTTTATTATAGTTTTTTGAAGGCATGATCACTAAACCTATAATAAGAATTCACTCATGGTATACTGAAATCTCTTATAGGGAGCAATTTTTCTGAGTTCCTAAAAAATAGATTTTGATAGTTTACTGAAAAAAATTAATTCTTGAAGCTAAAATAATAATCATGAACAAAATAATCAATGAATTAACAAATGAGAATAAAAAATAAACCTATAATTGAGGTGTAATATAAAAATATGGAATCAATGAAATAATTAAATTCACAAAATTAAAAAAATCATGAAAATAAAATTTAAAATTATTTATATAATAATGTTACAAAAAAATCTATAAGTTAATTATTTAAAAATATATGAAGTTTGACTAAATAAATTTAACTCTTTTAAGAAGAAAAATTATTACATCAATTTTATTATTATTTTCCATGTCATCATAGAAAGGAAAATAAAAAAAATTAATTGTTTAAAACTCATTTTTAGCATTCAAAACCCATTTTATTCACTAAATGGACATCAAGAAATATTCCAAAATATTATCACATCAAAGGGTATCATGCATGGAAAATTTAATGTGAAATTTTATAGAATTACTATGAAATATGTTGTTCTTGGAATAATGGGGAAAATTCCCCTTTGATAAGAAATACAAGGACTTTGATAGGTAAATGTTTGTTCATAATTATCAAAAACTCTAAACAAGAAAGTATAGAGTTTTGTAAGACATTGAATATTTCCTCTTGATGTTGTTACCATGGATAATTAAAAATTGATTCACATATGTTGGTATTAAAGGCCTTATTTAAATAATATATTTTAAGAACTGGTTTTCATTTTATAGGTCCATGACATTTTATTTGGTATTAGAATAAGTTTTTAGATAACTTTGGAGGTTATGATATTATCAAATGAGGATATTTTAAGAGTTTTGGAAACCATAATTATTTAATAATTTTAAGTTTTACCATATTTTTATAGGAATAAATAACTTTTTATTATTTATTTGAAGGAATTTTATGGTAACTAAATATATTTTTGCAGATTTTAATTAGGTTTTAATAGACCATTGAGGAATATATGACCAATTGGTTTAACAATTAATTTATTATGAAGGATTTTTGGGCCGAATGTTATTAAGTTTTTGGGAACATTATAGGTTTAAAAGTAATATTAAAATATTGTATATTGTGGGATTTTATGTCAAAGTGGCTGATATTATTTAAGGAATAATTATTGAGTTAGATTTTGGAATAATACGTGTTTCAAATATTTTTTATTTTTGTGTTTTAAAGTTGGATAAGAATATTTTGGATATTTTAATGTAAGATATTTGGGGATTGATTTAAACCATAATTCGGTGTTATTTATGAGTATTTTGAAAATTATTGTATTATTTCATTATATGAAGGTTAAATGATATTGAAAATTATGTTATCTTATTACAACAATTTTGATTTCGGTAAATGGTTTGAAATAGGAATAATAAATTTTCATCCTTTTGGATCTCATGAACCATTACAAGTTGATTTTTAATCTTTAGGCATATAAAATTCATCTTTAATATTTATCATTTGAAACATGAGATGAAATATATGTGGAAATAGATCGAAAAATAAAATGAAGGGATGGCATTTTTCTTATGAAAATGGAATTAAATCTTGTAAATTTATTTTATCATAAAATACATTTAGATGGTAATATAATTACTTATAGTCAATCCAAATTAAGATAAATGAATCAAGTCATGTCACTTAGTTATCAAGGAATGAAATTTGAAAACCCATTCACTCTTATGATTTTGGAAATATTTAGGTAACCTCAAAATTTATCATTATAATAAAATATAAATATTAGAGTATGAATTTTTAATGATACATTCATTTTATTATTAATAATTTAAAATTGAGAGGACAAAATTACTTTATGGTGGACAATGTAACAATGAGATATTTTAGTATTTATTTATATATATTCATTGAATAGATTTTTGATATATAAAAAACAAAAAAAATTAGCAACTCAGTATTAAAATTAGAGGTAAACATAAATAAATTAAAAATATAAAATGTTGGAAAAAATAAATTATTAGTCATTGGTAATTGATATGAAATTTTATCAAGAACACATAATGTTTAAGTGGGTGACTTTTTAGGAAAGTGGTTTTCATTATATTATATTTAATAATTTAAAAGAAAATATTTTAAATTTAGATTTTTTATTTGATTAATTGAAATAATTTTTTTTTCATATTGTCAAAAAATATATGGTTTATTTTTTAGATTTTTCTGAAATGGTTGATTTTATTGTGAATAGTTAAAATATAGTATTTTGAAATACTATCTCTTTTAAGAAATAATAATTATATAATAATGATTTTAATGTTTATGAAATAATTTCTATAGAACACATATATATGATAAATAAATAAATCCTTTAAAAAATATAATGTTTAATTTATAAACCCTTGTTTTAAATTTTATAACCTAAGTAATGTTTCATTATAATAAATGAAATATTTAGTACTCTTTCAATTAATTAATTAATTAAAAGAATAAATTTAATTTTTTATTGTTTTAGAAGTCAAATAAAACTCATTTAGTTATTAATAAACCAATAAATTTCATGGTGACCAATTATATACATGTTTTGGGTCTAAATACCTTTTATTATTAAAAATACATTTTCTTAAAAAATTATTATTCATTGTGTTACAAGTACTTATATTATTATTATTTTTTCTCAATATATAAAGTCAATATTTTAAAATGTATTATTTTTCTTGAATCATCATATTAAAATTATTTTATAATATCCTTTTCATTTTGAGACATAAAATTATGATACCATAGTAAATGTTAGTCACCATGGTAATATTTATAAGGGTCACATAGGGGTTTAAACTAATGGACAAGGAAACCAATATCAAAAAAACTTATATAAAATTGGTTGAATGAGTTTATATGGAACTTAAGTTATCATATTTTCAAAATTTATCTACTTTTTTCCACTTTACCTTTATAAATACATTTTTATTATATTAATGAAAAAAGTATATACAAGAGTGATGCTCCACTGAAAAAAGGATCCCCTCACCCTATCACTTTTACACTATATTTTAGAATATTTATAACCGTTAATTTTAAAAATACCACCCCATAATCCTTATCAATAATCTATATCTTATGGTATCCCAAAAATAATAACAAAAAGGCTTAAGTTGTACCCTAAGTAGGATACTCAAGGAAGTGGTAATCATCTTTACTAACTTCATTCAACTTTGTTTTTTCTTCAATATACTCCAAATTTTCAGTAACCATACAATGATAATATAATATAATAACTAGTTCAATGAAATTTTATTTTTTTTATGTAAAAACCATAATCTTTCTCCTTTCCATCCACTGGGAAATGAAAACATCACCCATGAAAATGTGAAAAATACCACCTCTATGAATTGTAATTTTCATTTTTATCATAGCATCAAATGGATGGTTATAGTGATTCATTTTAATGAATTGAAATTATATATAATATATATTTGCTATTCTACAAATATAAATCTTTATCTATCTTTTTTTACTTTCAATCCATTGAAAATGAAAACATCGCTCGTGTGCACATATGAACTGACTTCTCCAAGAACAAAAATATTCATTTTTCTTTATATACATATATGGATAATTCAATAAGATTAATGGAGAAATAAATATGATAATTTTGAAATGATTAATATTTAAAAAATAAATTTTTTATGGCAACATATTGATATGGGGAATCAGTTATGGATGACCTTTAGGTTTTTCTCATTTTGAATTTTTTTTCTTTATATATCAAAACATGGTTTTGGGAAGCTGGTGGATGCATGAGGCCACCAGCTAGTCGCAAATGAGAAATAGCTAGCCAGTGCTATCTATAAGAACTCCTTTATTTCTTATAATTCCACCAACCATCAGGGGGAAGGAATCTAGGTATAGGAATTCTGTATACACCTATCGCCCATCTGGTTGAAGGCATTTATCTTCATCCATTATTCCAAAAACCACCAACATGTAGGTAAGTCCCATCGACTAGTTGGTTATTCCACTAGTTTTATGATATAATAATGGGAATATTTTTAATTTAGATATAAATTTCATTTTATATCATCTAATCCAACCCTTACATCTGTAATTTCTTTTCTTTCATTTTAAGATATCCTTAGAGAATATTTTGGCACTCTCTTTCATTATATTGGAGAATCCTTATACTAGTTGGATGTTTGGATCTCTATTCAGTGAAATCCAGTAATTTGATGAATTTAATTTTTTTCCTATCTTCTTTTATACATGTTTGATGTTGATTGAGACTAGATACTTGGATCAATCAAGGACATGGATAATTTAATTTTTGTCATTGGATATAGGTTTTGTATTTATTAAAAAGCCAATAATATTTTCATCATTCTTAAGGTAGTTTTCCCTATGATATGGGATATCCCTTAGACATCTTTTTGTTCTTATAATACTTTAATTGTTTTTGAATAATGAAATTAAATTTAATATTTGGGGGGATTTAAACTTCGATTTAAAAATCTATTTTCTCTTAAATTTATAATGTCCATAATTAATGTGTCTGAAAAAATTATCAATTATGGTTTTCATATCGTAATAGTTTTCTCAATTATAGAAGTTTTGTGGTATCACTACAATACCATATTTATTAAAAAAAATTCATGGTAATGAAATGGATATTTCCATGGAATTTTTTATAATACATGAATTTGGTTTCTTGATTATAATTATTATATAAAGAACACTGGGAGAGAATGTTTTGTGAAGAAAAAATAAACATGGATGAGCTCTAATGAAGTAAGATATAAATAGGAGAATTGACCTTGATGGCTTGTGTTCTAGGTTGTATTATTTCTAAGGGACTAATGTTCCCCGATAATGTTAGCTAGAGTTTCTTTTTTTTTGTATTATTGGTTTAGTAGTGTACACCCATGTTTCATGGATTTCCCTCATTAGATTCTTTTAGATTTTATTACATGTATGGATATTTGATATACTTATTTTCCCAATTGAACATGATATGGATATTTATGCTTGAAAACTATTTTATTTATATTTTTATTCCATTTGATATGGGATTTTACATATTGATATATTTATTCGAATATGGAATTATTTTTAATGGAATAACTTGTTTTTGAAATTAAATCCAATGGATTATTTTTATATGGAAAATGATTTCTTTTAATTGTATTTTATAAATCTATTTTGAACAAGAACTAATGGATTCACAAGGATATAAATGGTATAGATTAGCTGTTCATATCCTACTAAACATTAAAGATGACACCATAAATTTTAATTTGGGAAATTTTTACCTTGTTTTTGTAGGATGAAGTAAAGGGAAGAACATCAGGTTATTCAAAAATTTCATATATTGTGTTTCCATTATGATGTGTTAGGATAGTGGTTACTTACAGTTGTGAGGAAATGTAAACATGGGTTTCTTTTAGATCAATATTTATTGTATTTTTTATGTTTGTTCATATATATTTATCCTATTTTTTTTTGGATTTTATCATTTTGTTTGGTTATTTTGACACCTAATTTATTATGGAAATATACTATGATAATATGATTTTTTAATGTTATCCTTTATTCGTTTAGGGTGAAATAATTCCAATGTTTCTTTGGGTATTACCTTAGTGCATGCCTCTAGTCTGTGGAGAACAAGAACATTCTTTGGGCCTTCTACTAGACCAATATTATTGAGATTATAGGTAGAACCAGGTTGGTCTATTAAAAAGTAGCATCAGATCCTCAAGTTTCATTAAAGCCACTTCTTATTCTTGAGTATCACTATCTTGTGCATGGGTTTTGTTGATAGAACAAAGGTAGGATTAATAGAACTCGAGTGGTAGTGTAAGAGTGTGCCTATTATACTCACTATCATGAATAAAATTAAAAAACCATTGTATTTATAGGATGGCTCAGTTTTCTTATTTATATTTATAAGATCTTTCCTATATTTCGTTAAATTTTGTTTGTGATAATTAAATAAAATTCATTTATAATTGGTTTACAACCTCGTTTTTGTAGTTTATGTCTCCAAAAAGGAGAAAATATCATAATAATTGAGAGGAATCTATAGAGTAATACCCATAGGTGAATCCATAGGTTGATTAAATTTTTGTGGGAACTATCATCCTAATAATCCAAAATATGTTATAATTCACCAATTTGTAACCATACAAAATGGAGGACAATGATTTATAATTTACTAAGAAGCATCCACCAATAATTTAGGGTGAAAATGGTTCACAAGGCACAAAATAACAAACCAAGAGGAAAACGAGGATATTTCACTTCCTGAAAACTCTACAAGACTATAATGATGATTTCACCACTTACATGATTCAAAGGAAAAGAAGGATGTGTTAGGAAACCATTGTATAATCTAAGTCATATGAAGATCTCATAGTGAAATCTATCATGAAATCCTTTAAAAAATAGTTATACCCTCAGAAACTAAGAGCAATGAAGGTGTATGAGTTTGTTTATGTGTAGTAGAGATATTGTTGTACCATACAATATTCTACTAGGTTTATAAATTTTGTGAACCTATCTCTATAACATGATTATAATTATTATATCAAGGAATGGATTTTCAAACTACATTTAAGGGCATATATTCAATATATATTGATTCTTATGTTCTAACCCACCGATGCATAGGTTGTAGAATAGGAAACTATGCATCAAGATGATATTTCAGTGATAAAAGGACTCTTTGAAGTAGTTTTGTAAGCCAGATTTATCCGTAGATCACATTATGTTCAGAAAAGGAAGTCAGATTCCTAGTTCTGAAGTGATGGATGGAGTGCTCAACAGACATCAAGGAAGTGTCAAGTGATCTGCTACTAGTGTGGAAAAATGGACACCTTAAATCTAAATGAATAGAAGTAACTAGGGTGGTAAATAAGGGGTAGGATGAGGTTATAAATCTATATATAGTGGAGTGCACACTAGAGGAGTCAGATACATGATTGAATACCATGATATGTATAATGTTTATTGAATCCTCTGTGTATATAGATTTTTTGATACTATTAAAACCTAAAAATTTATCATATCCATGCTGATTGATATGATGCGCTTATATTATAAGATTATTCCTTCTGTGATGACTCATTCCAAACCATTAAAAGATTAGTGGGAGTGGGGATTTAAATATTCTAAGTTTTAATTGATGATAATTGATCACAAAACCACATGGTAATTTTTAGTTCTTGATAATGAAATATATTATATTATAATTAACATGTATTGGATGATTAGCTATATGGCCCATATAGATTTTGATCATCATCAAATATAGTTTCTATCTTATAATGGAGTCTATCATGTCTTCTAGGGTGAGTGGTATTTGGGATCCGGGAGAAAAGTCTTATTGGTTCTAGTGGTATGATGATCGTCCTACAATTTTCATAGTTTTTTTGTTGATGATATTGATCCACATATTAGTGGCCATCTTCCTATCATGACAAGTGAGTATTCGAATGATTTTACATATGATTCATCTAGGATACTGTTTTAGAGGGAATGTAAAGATTCGTAAATTTCATGGATTTTTTTTCTTAATTTATTTGGAATTTTACGAGCCTGTGGCATTTTACAGCACATAATTCCGAGGCATGGGGTGCCCAGAATCAACTTCCGAAGTTTAGATCAGGTACGTTCAGTAAACGAACGAGCGGGTTTTTCTATCTTTTGAACCGATGCTTGGAATTGAAATCTGAGGGCACCGATGAACTCACAGCGCCAGTATTCGATAAAGGGGACCTTCACCGCAGTAGTTTTTTATGCGGGTCGAATGTAAATAATTGGGGAGCTAGCTTAAAATAATTAAAATTGGTGTGTACAATTTTATTTTATATCTATGGTGGTTATATCCTACATGGGGGAGTTAGGGGTGGGGCCCACAACCACCTAACTACCCATGTGTGGATATTTGTGAGGTGGGGCCGATATGATCCCCAACCTTTCACCTCCCCCTATACTCCTTAAACCCCCAATAATTTCCCTTGTTTAATGTTGACAAATTCCCTTCTTAAAGGGGAGCCTCTCCACCTCCCATGCTTAATGAAGCTAACTAAGGTAATTAATAACCTTATTAATTATTTTGTCACACCTCATTTGATTTTTTTTGAATTTCATGGAGATATTTTAAAAGAAGGAGACTTAATGAAATATTTTCTTGGAAAATATTTTGGGAGAATTAGAGGAGAGATTTCTTCATCCATGAAGTATGACTTTCTCCATAAACGAAGAACACCGGTTCCATAAAGAATGATCGACACACCTTCCTTTCACTTCTCCGCGACTAGTGAGGAGACACCATTTCCTCCTCAGACGCACTCTGACATCACCTACGACACCTCACCCCGCAATATTGTCTGCTGTGATGCCTGAAGTACTACATCAATTATCGAGGTAGGGGTTGTTATGTTCAAGTTTTAATATCATTGATCATCGTTCTTCAATTCTTGAGTTTCGTTTGGCCGCGTGATACCATCTTGACGAGGAAGGGCTTGGACCGCACGAACACGGTCCGAACCTTCCCCTATCTTTTTTTTTGTTTGTGGATGATGGAGGCGGACTGCGAAGAACCGACCAATGTCGGGATTACCACGAGCAGATCGATAGCACATGATTTCCAGGTCGCTATAAAGGCGCGACACCTTCGTGCCTTGCGGAGCGGAGTCGGACCGCGGCCGAGCCGGGCCGCGGTGGTGGGGCGCGACACCGTCGCACCGTACCGGTTGAACAGAGCCGTGGAGGACCTGGAAGAGAGGCTGGCTAAGCCAGCTGCCAGTGCCACGAAGAGACGGGACCCGAGGGGGTCCCGCAGTTACCCAACGGCTGACTTTCATGGCCGGTCGTTTCGAAGAACCGGGCGGTGTAACCACCCCAGATCAGCGGCTAGGGCGGGCCCCACTGGGCGCCGCCACCCCCCTGATCAGAAAGCCACGCGGCCAGCCACATGGGACGGGCCGGGTCGCACCCAACCGTGCCAGACCTGGACCCGGGTTGGGTCGACCCAGTTCGGGCCGACCCAGGGGGTGTTGGGCCGGGTCAGACCGGGCCCAGACCCCCCATTTTCAGGCCGTTTTCGATTAAACTAACATATCTTAAGCAACAGACCTCTGATCGATGCACCATCAATTGCGTAGGATTCCTAGGATCAAAATGGTCATTTTTTTATATTACACTCCAGATTTCGGTGAAGTTTTTATAAGGCCAGTTTGGTTCGAACCTGAAACCAACTGGGCCCTCGGAGCGGAAACACTTATAACATAAGGACCAGACATTCGATTGACGTGCTGTCGACTATGTTGGATTCCTATTGATGATAAGATTATTTTGGAATACTATTTGAGGGATATAGATTATATTGGAGTATGTTTGGGTTGGTTTTACCTTAAAAACCAACTAGGCCCCTTCAATGGAAAAGTTAATAACTCACAGACCGAGTGTCCGATTGACGCGCCGTCTGTTGCGTTGAGACCCCTGTGATGAGGTGGTACTTTGTGTTACTTCTACATGAGACTTCATGACACTTGGAAGTAACTAACAATAGCTTGTGGAGTGGACCCTCTTGGAGATGAGCGTACAGAGTGCAGAGACCTAGTAGTTGTAGACCTAACGACTGCTTGATCGATTCGACTCAGAATTATTCGATTAGCCCAGTGGATGGAGTACCGGTATTTGGCGGTAGACCCACATTGGATGGAGTTTCTGGTAGTTGGCAGAAGACCCACAGTAATCGACAGGAGGAGTACCTCTGTAGGCTATTAGGGGGAGCGCCCGATATTTGGCGGCAGACCCACATTGGACGGAGCGCCCGATATTTGGCAGCCTACCAATGGTACTCGATAGGAGGAGTACCTCAGCAGTCTAGGGTTAGTGAGTCGTACCTCGGAGTCGTGACAGGGAGAATATACTTGATAGAAGAGGAGTTCTCTAGCAGTTTTGGTAGCGATAATGAAAATCCTGGTTTAAGCTGAGTCAATGACCTGTGTGTTTTCCTCATGATTGAGATGGGTTACTTGATAACTTAGGTATATGTATGGGAATATACCTAAGTAAAGGTTATATATTGAGATCCCTCTTTGTGGTTAATCCTTGTTGGATTTAGTTAGACCTTGAGGGTCTCAGGGTCCCTACTGAGTATCGTTATACTCACCCCTGCAATGTTTATGCCCGCCCCTCGTTGTGTTGGATGCAGACGACAGACATCACTGATCGTGGTTGAGGATTGTAGAGCTGGATGGTACCCAGAGGTGGACTTCAAGACGAGACGGTACCCGGAGGTGATAGATAGACGTGGAGAGCTGAGGAGGCCATCTGTACCTACCCTTCATGTAGGAACTCCGGAGGACGATCCAGGAGCAGCTTGACACCCTTTTGCAGTTTTGTCTTTTCCTTGTACTTTACTCTTGGGATTTTATTTTTAGCCCCTTTACATTCCAGCATATCTTTTGTTATATAGTGTTTACTTAGTTTTTTCTTCCGCTTGTACTTTTGTTGTGTGTGTGTTTACATTTTATAAAGGCAATGCCTTCCTAGTTTTAGGGATTTACGCCTTTAGTGCTAGTCGCCAGCCCCTATCTTATGGAAGGTGGGCTTGGGGTAGTTTCGACACGGGCCCCGGGGGACAGGTTGTGAAAAATTGGTATCAGAGGGAGGTTCTACTGTAGAACTTAAGACTCTAAAATTTTCTTTTCTGTAAAGCAATAGTGTTAATCGTAATAAGTGTGGTTTTCAGTTCAGGGAGTCCAATGTTGGTGCGGCTGCTGATGTATCCATACACCAGGACCCTGACTCCTTATTTCTGACTCAGTGCACAAAAACACTGATTGCGTGTGTGTTTCCAAAAGTTTTCCTTAAGTCAGCTCAAACCAGGTCAGCTCACTAGGTATAATCTTTTAACTGCGTCGCATCTATTTCTTTCAAGATTCCTCCCCACGGACGTCCAGCTAGAGCCCTGAGAGTTGTATGAACTAACAGCCCGCCGAGCAGCGAGGCCTCAGTACAGGGTCCCCTCCCAGTTGAGGCACCAATGGAGGCACCAGTGGTACTATTTTCCATTGGGCCACTGATGCCACCAGCCCTAGTAGCAGGCGATGCATGCCACTTGAGCGTGCTGCATGAGTTCCAACGCCAGAGGACACCTAGATTTCAGGGAGGGATAGACCCACAGGCGGCTGAGGATTGGCTGCAGGCTGTGGTGAGAGTCTTCAGGCTAGTATGTACACTAGCGAACTTCAGGGTGATCCTTGCTGCTAGCCTCCTTCAGGCAGCAGCAGGCATATGGTGGATCCTGATGTTCAAGATGCATGACGAGGTGTCACTTCTATGGGTAGACTTTGAGAGCCTGTTCCGGGTGGAATTCGTACCAGCCACCCTTTGAGTGGTGTGGATACAGGAGCTACATCAACTGCAGAAGGGATGCATGAGTGTAGGTCAGTACTCAGTGAGGTTCAAATACCTCTCGTGCTACTCCACTGATATGGTACGATACCCATTTTTCATGGCCCAAACCTTCGATCAGGGACTCAGGCGAGATATCAGAGCTTCCTTTATCTCCCACAACATTCTGACGTAGACGAGAGTGTTGGATTGAGCCCTTCTAGTGGATAGTTTCCTTGATGATCAGACTCTAGTAGCGAGACCCAACAATAGTCGAATTTCAGCAGAGTCTTCTACAGCTGGCAGTAGACAGACGACACAGGGGTCAAAGAGGACCAAGCCCACCGGTTGACGACTGCATGACTCTGGTTCAGTTGAGCGGGGAAACCAGAGTGGAGAGAGAGCTAGTCATGCCCGGAGTGGGCAGTGTTACTCCTATAGGTGGTGTGGTCACATGGAATGTGACTGTCCGAACCGCCATACAGATGATCAGCAGATAGATGAAGGACCTCCTAGGAAGAGGCAGAGGTTCAATCAAGGCGGACCTCAACGGGAAGGCGACCATGGCAGAGGAGCTGGCCAAGAATTTGGGGGTGGATGACACTTCGAGGTGTTGCCACCACCACCACCAGGAGGACCACCCCAACCATAGGGAACATGTGGACATGGGAGATTACAACTTCATGCAGCTGAAGCATATGACTATGGAGCTCTAGAAGCAGGTGGATCGGAGCGAGACTTGTTCCTGGCATGGATACCTTTGTTCTTGGTGGTTCTAGTTTCCGTGTTGTTGTTGTTTGTGGTTGATTTGGGTCTTTGTACTTTGAGCTACAATAATAAAAGAAACTTATCTTTGTGATGTTTACTTTCCTATCCTTTTTTTTTTGGATGATACTAAGAGGTTCTGGTTAAAACTATTCACTTGACCCTCACTTGTGAGATTCCTACTAGAGGAGACCCAGTAACCACGCACTGATGCTGACAGTGTGACTCAACCCTTGGATGCGAGAGTAATGGTTGGATCTATTGGTAGTAGCGTCTAGGCCCTACGACTTCGTCTATTGCATGAAATAGTACCGTTCATGTCAAGATTGATTGTGTTAAGCAAAGAACGTGGTTTATCCAGGGGATGAGACCAGATATATCTTCCTGAAAAAGGAGAAATCTTAGCAGCTCTTATAGAATGAAAGTATAAAAGGGTGAAGTCGAGTTCTTAAAATTGGCTAGTCACACCCATAGTTCGTTGAACGAACGGTTTATGGTTCTCTCCAACTCAATAGTCTCAGGTGTAACTTCTCTTAGAAGGACATGAACCTGAGACAACAGTGATGGCTTAATGTTCTTACAGGACAATGACTTTGCGATAGTTTATACTCCTGGGGAGGGGAATGTTGTAACAGATGATCTTAGTAAGAGATCATGAATTTATCTGTTAGGAGTGGCGAGACATCAGTTGTTCGCGTTTCAGATATCCTTTTTGGATAGTGATGGAGTTTGAGGATGGCGACCACATTTTCTTTTAGGTATGAACTCGACGTGGATTACAGAGATTTGGTAGGGGAAGCAAGGTATCTCTGCTCTTCATCGGACCTTTCCAAGACCTCAGCATGGTAGGCAAGGTGGATTATCGCTTGTCCGATCCACCTCAGTTGCACCGGGTGCACAATGTCATCTACATATCTCAGCTAAGGAGATGTGTGCAAAACCTATCCATCATCATCGACCACTGAGAGATGGACATCGATGATGGGGATACATTCAATGGGTTCTAGTAGAGGTTAAGGATCGATATGATCTGGTCCTATGGTGATGGTCGATTCCTCTTGTGCACTTTCGCTGGCAGCATGGGAAACCTCTAGGAGAGCACATGGGAGCGGGAGGCTCAGATTCATGCTCGGTACCTCCTTATGTTTCCCTAGTTAGTGTTATAGCTTTACGAGGACGTAAATCCCTGAGGTGGGAGTGATGTAAAGACCCAGAAATTTCAAGGAATTTTTTTTCTTAATTTCTTTGGAATTTTACGAGTCTGTGGCTTCTGACACCACTTAATTCCGAGACATGGTATTCCGGGAATCAATATCTGAAGTTTAGCTCAGGTACGTTTAGTAAACAAATGAGCAATTTTTTCTTTCTTTTGAACCAGTGCTCAGAATTGAAATCTGAGGGCATCGATGAACTCGCAACGCCAGTATTCGCTTAAGGGGACCTTCACCGCAGTTGCATTTTATGCGGGTCGAAAGTTAATAATCGGGGATCTAGCTTAAAATAAATAAAATTTGTGTGTACAATTTTATTTTATATCTATGGTGGTTATATCCGACATGGGGGATTTAGGGGCGGGGCGCACAACCACCTAACTACCCATGTGTGGATATTTGTGAGGCGGGGCCCACAAGATCCCCAACCTATCACCACCCCCTAAACTCCTTAAACCCCCAATAATTTCCATTGTTTAATCTTGAAAACTTCCCTTATTAAAGGGGAGCCTCTCCACTTCCCAAGATTAATGAATCCAACTAAGGTAATTAATAACCTTATTAATTATTTTGTCACACCTCATTTGATTTTTTTTGAATTGCATGGAGGTATTTTGAAAGAATGAGACTTAATGAAATATTTCCTTGGAAAATATTTTTGGAGAATTAGAGGAGAGCTTTCTTCATCCACGAAGGATGACTTTCCCCCTCAACGAAGAACGACGGTTCAACGAAGAATGATCAACACACCTTCATTTATCTTCTTCGCGATAAGTGAGGAGACACCATTTCCTCCTCGAATGCACTCCGACGTCACCTACGAAACCTCACCCCACAATTCCATCTTCCGCGACGCCTGACATACGACATCAATTATCGAGGTAGGGTTTTTATGTTCAATTTTTAAAACCATTCATCATCGTTCTTCAATTATTGAGTTTTGTTTGGCCCCGTGATACCATCTTGATGAGGAAGGGCTCGGACCGCATGAACACAATCTGAATCTTCCCCTCTCGTTTGTTGATTGTGGATGATGGAGGTGGACTGCGAAGAACCGGATGACATCGGGCTGACCATGAGCAGATTAGCAGCGCATGATTGTATGGTCACCATAAAGGTGCGACACCATCATGCTGCGCGGAGCAGATCCGGACCGCGGCCTAGCCGGGCCGCAGCGGTGGAGCGTGGTGCTGTCGCACTGCGCCGAATCTACAGGGGTCGCGGCCAGGGAAAGCCGTGGAAGAGGGGCGCAGTGCCATCGCGCCGCACCAGAGCTACAGAGGCAGTGGCCGGGGTGGGCTGCGGAGGTGGGGTGCGGCACCGGCACGCCGTGCCAGTTGAACAGAGCCACGGGATAAGGCCACGACAGACCTAAAAGTGTGTCCAGATGAGCCGGCCGCCGGTGCCATCAAGAGGCAGGAGTCTAGGAGGTCCCACGGTTACCCAAGGGCCGACCTTCATGGCCGACCATTTCGATGAACTGGGGGGTGTAACCCCTCCTAGATCAGCGGCTAGGGCGGGCCACACTGGGCGCCGCCACCCCCCTGGTCGCCCAGCCACGCGGCTAGCCGCGTGGGCTGCTCGGGCCAGACCACACTAGTCAGGCAGGGCCACGCCCCACCAGGAAACGCCACGCCAGCTGCAGTTGGGGCTATGCCAGCCGTGGGCGGGGCCGCGGGCAGGGCCGCGCGAGCCGTGGGCAGGGCCGCGCGAGACGTGGGCGGGGCCGCGCCAGCCGCGGGCGGGGCCGTGCCCAGCCGGGCCAGTCCGCACCCAACTGGGCCGGACCCGGACCCAGGTCGGGTGGACCCAGTCGGGCCGACCCAGAGGTGTTGGGCCGGGTCAGACCAGGCCCAGACCCCCCATTTTCGGACCATTTTCGGTTAAACGAACATATATTGAGCTACAGTCCTCCGATCGATGCACTGTCAGTTACATAGAATTCCTTGGATCGAGACAGTCGTTTTGGTAGAATAAACTCAAGATTTAGGAAAATTTTGTGTATGGCCAGGTTGGTTCGAACCCAAAACTAACCGGTCTCTCAGAGTGGAAACACTTATAACTTAAGGACCGGGCGTCCGATTGACGTGTCGTCGACTAAGTTGGATTCCTCTTGATGAGAAGATTCTCTTTGAATACTCTTCGTGGGATACAGATGATATTGGAGCATAGTCGGGTTGGTTTTAGCTTAAAAGCCAACCGGTCCCCTAGAATGGAAAAGCTAATAACTCACAGACCGGGTGTCTGATTGACGCGTCGTCTATTGCGTTGATACCCCTGTGATGAGGCAGTCCTTTGTGTTACTTCTACGTGAGACTTCGTGACACTTGGATGTAACAACCAGTAGCTCATGGAGTGGACCCTCCCATAGATGAGCATACGGAATGAAGAGACCTAGTACCTGTAGACCTGACGACTACTTGACCGATTAGACTCAGAGTGATTCGATTAGCTCAGTAGACGGAGCGCTCGGTATTTGGTGGAAGAACCATGGAAGATGGAGCACTTGGTAGTTGGCAGAAGACCCGCAGTACTCAATAGGAGGAGTACCTATGTAGGCTATTAGGGGGAGTGCCCAGTATTTGGCGGCAAACCCACAACGGATGGAGCCCCCCGATATTTTGCATTATATTTACGGTTCTCGATAGGAGGAGTACCTCAGTAGTCTATGGTTAGTGATTAGTGGCTCGGAGTCATGATATGACCACTGTACTCGATAGAGGAGGAGTTCTCCAGTAGTTGTGGTTTCGATAATGAAAATCCTGGTTTGAGATGAGTCAATGACCTTTGGGTTTTCCTCATGATTGAGAAGGGTTACCTGATAACTTAGGTATATGTATGGGAATATACCTAAATAATGGTTATCTATTGAGATCTTTCTTTGTGGTTTATCCTTGTTGGATTTAGTGATACCTTGAGGGTCTCAGGGTCCCTATTGAGTATCGTTATACTCACCCCTGAACGGGTTATGCCCGCCCCTCGTTGTGTTGGATGCAGATGACGGACATCATTGATCGTGTTTGAGGCTTTTAGAGATGAACGGTACCCGGAGGTGGACTTCACGACGAGATGGTACCCGGAGGTGATAGACGGACGTGGAGAGCTGAGGAGGCCATCTGTATCTACCACTCAGGTAGGAACTCTGGAGGATGATCCAGGAGCAGCTTGACACCCTCATGCTGTTTTGTCTTTTCCTTGTACTTTACTATTGGGCTTTTATATCTAGCCCATTTTCATTCCAGCACATCTTTTTTTATAAAGTGTTTACTTAGTGTTTTCTTTCCGCTTGTACTCTGGTTGTGTGTGTGTTTACATTTTATAAAGTCAATGCCTTCCCAGTTGTATAGATTTACATCTTTGGTGCTAGTTTCCAGCCATTGGCCTATGGAATCCGGGCTTGGGGTAGTTATGACATGGGCCCCGGGGGACAGACCGGGAATTATAGCTCTCTATAGACCTTCGTTTAGGGAAGAAATGAATTTTTTTACCGTATTACATGATGGAACCTATTGAATTAAAATAATTAAAGGTTTAACTTGAAAATCTTAAGGTTATGGGGTTTATTCATAATAGTATTTGACCTTTTAAAACATCCATTATATTTGTAAAGAAGTCGGATGGGAGTATCAAATTTTTTTTATTAACATAAACTCAACCAGGTGATAGTGAAGAATAAATATCTCTTTCCCAAGATTGATGAACATTTTGATCATCTCAAGTCATCTAGGTTTTTTCTAAAATTGATCTAAGATCGATATACCATTTTTTGAGATTATTATAGGAATATATTCCTAAGAAAAATCTATGAGTAGGTATGAGAATGATGAGTAACTATTTATTCATTTTTACCTTGATAATACTCTTGTGATGTTTATGGATTTAACAAATCAAATCATCCATCGATACATGAATTCCTTTGTGGTTGTATTTTTTGATGATATTATTTTTTATTACAGATCCGATTAAGATCATGTTGAGCATAATAATATCATATTTTGAATATTTAGAGATAATCATATTTATGTGAAACTATATAAATTTCATTTCTGGATTCATAAATGAAATTACAGGTTCATTTCATTTCTTAAGCAGTGCTTGCCCATTTCTTGGAGGATCCAGATATCAGCAGTGAATCCTGATGGCATGATGGATTTGGCTCTCATCTTCTATGGAATCAAGCTTGGTGGTGGCTGTAATGGTGGAATTTCCTTCAGATCCAATGTCTTGTGGGTATATCTAGTGGTTCAGATGTTGCAATGGTGTTTCTGGGATGCAACGTCAGTGATGGGAATTTTCTATGGTGATGATGGATGTAGAGGGGCTCTATAAAGGTGGTTTTTCATAGTGGTGGTCCTTGGTGGTGTTGTTTCAAGTGGAGAGAATGGAGGAAGCTCCAAATCTACAGTTTTAAAGCTCGATGTTTGGATTGAAGGTTCTTTTCCCTCAGTGGATGACAGATAGAGAAGATCTAGTCACATGAATGGAAAGGTGTGTTCTGTTTGGTGAAAAATTGTGGTCAATGGGGGGATGAATTTTTTAGACAAAGTGGGGTCTTGAAAGTGGTGGGAATTTGGGTTGGATAGTGGGGTTTGATGTGGGTTCCAACATTGCACACATCAGGCAGTGTGGTTCTAGGAAAGACCAGATGATGCTCAATGGAGCTTGTATTAGGGAGACATGAGTGTGGAGGGTGGATTGTGTAGCAAGACTGGTGAGAGACAATATTCATGTTGCAAGACCAACGAAAGGTGGTTTTTGGTAAACAAGATTCGACCATAAATGGCCTCAATGGTTGGGTTGATCTGTATGCAGTGTGATGTAGTAGTAGGCATGGTGGAGGCATTCTCACTGATTTGGGATTAAGGGATTTTCACTTGTACTGGGTTTTGCACCAATTATATTTTTTATTTTTAATATAAGGATATTTTTCTTTGTCCTTAAGGCATGTAATGGGTTTTCCCTTACCCTATTCAAAAGGGATATCTGTTTTTCTTTTTATTTTAAATAAATGGGCTTGTTTCTAACATATTCTTAATTAGGGTCTCATAGAAATGTATTTGATATATAAAATTTCTTGGGATTATGAGGTTACTAAATTCACCTTGTCCAGGACCTCTTTAATATTGAGACCTCTTTGAAAATTTTGAATCATAAGGGTGTAATGTTTTTTTCAATTTATCAATGTAAGAGAACTTTTGAGGAGTTGAATGTGAGATTAACTTCATCTCCAGACATGAATCTTTCTGAGATAGGTGTTGTTTACGATGTTTACAAGAATGCCTTGGGTATGAGTTATGGTTGTGTTTTGATGCATGTAAGATAGATATTTTCTTAAGGATCTCTTTATTTATTCTCACATGAGAGGAATTATCACATTCACGATCTTAAGGTGGAATAATTTATGCATGATCTAAAGACATTGTTCCTCTATCTCTTTGGTGAGTAGTTCAAGTTTCATTCATACCATAAGAGTGTGAAGTATATTTTCACTACAAGGGATATAAATTCAAGGCAATTATATTGGTGTAATTCTTTCTTACCCTTGATTATAATATTTTTAAACCCCTCAGAAAAGTGAATGTTTTGCAGACACATTGACTAGAGAAATAATGAAAAATTCTGTAAAGAAATAAGTGGAAAAGTGGTTCATGATGAGATTGTTTGAATAGGTTCACAAGGATGACAAGAGAGAAGGAATAAATTTATTTATCTCTTGTAAGAAAGTTATATCCCACACATATAATCAGATTCATTATGGAAAGGTGAGGGATGTGGAGTGTTTGTGCTCCAATAAGAACCATTATAGAGGGAGGTCTCAGGTGGGTGGAAATGGTCTCTGGATGGAGTGTCCCACATTCATGGTAGGATGGTTGTTCAAATAGACACAAGGATGGAATTAATGTATAATGTAAATTGATATATTTGATTTGTGTACCCAGGATATACCATGATAAACCATGACTTGAGATTACTGGTTGTTGGGTTTTAAATTATTTATTATGGTTTTTGTATCTTGATGCCTCACATGTTAGAGATTTAAGGTGATGAATCAATGGAAATATAATTTACTATATCATTTTCCAATTCATGAATGAAAATTGGATAAGACAGCTATGTATTTCATGATTATACTACTTTCGGCCCCTATTAGTAAGGATGTGGTATGGGTGATTATTGGTTTAGACATGAAAGTAGTGCATTTTCTATATATAAATGATTTAATAAAGGTAAAGAACCCTAGGGACTAATATATATGATAAATTTTTAGAATTTATATAATTCCATCAGCTATCAACTTTGATAGATACCCTATATTTATATCACAATTCTGGAGTGTATTTCATATAGTGATGGTTTCCTAGTAGAAGTAAATCATACCTTATCATCCCTAGGTATATGGATAGAATGATGGACCATCCGCATTCTTAGTCACAAGGTCTAGGCATGTGTTCCTAAATTTAGTGAACTGTGTGTGAAATGTATTCATATTATGGATTTTTTCAATAACAATAGTTGTCAATATTTAATCCTGATAGAGTAATTTGAGGTGTTTTATGGGAGGCCTTTTAAGCCATCTCATTATTGGGAAGTTGTTAAATTGTGGTACTTGGTTGGAATGAGAATTTTTTAAGAGACAACATATATCATGTAATTTTTCAAGAAGAGGTTAAATACATCTTAGAGTTACCAAAAATCTTATATCAATCATCATCCCTGTTCTTAGAACATTGAGGATGGTGATTAGATATTTCCCAGTGTTTATCCTCAGTTGGGAAATAGATAATTTGGGAATTAGGGTAAGTTAGAATCATGTTATGGTATACATTTTGAGATTAATGAGTCACTCAAGAAGGCGGTTTATTAATTAGACTTTACTAATCATTTGAATCCTATATATGTCATTTTCTATGTTTTCTAAAGGCTAGAAGTATCTACCAGATGAATCCCATGTGACTGAGTGAGAGAATGTTATGATTGATCCCAAGACCTCAGTGGTTGAAGAAAAATGATCAGATAGTGGATTGATGTGATATTATGTTGTATGAAAAGGATATCTGGTTGGTTTGAGTGATACAAAAGTATGGTAGTAAAATCCATGATTCATGGTAGTATGAGACCTTGATGGAACATAAATGGCTATATATCTTCATAGGTTCATGATCTTGAGCCTTTCTAGAGAAAAAAATCTTTTATTATGGGATGAATTTTCACATCATATTATGTGGAATCATGTATAGATCCACATTTTTTTCATTTTGGGTCATTAAAAATTAGGGACATTATTTTTGGGATATAAGTGGAAGTAGGAGGCCATTGAATAGCTTGTCAAGGGAATCAAATAGATAGTGTTGTCTGGATGAACACCTATAAGTCTGTAGGTCCCACTACCAATTTGGTGGAAGTCTTTTATGTGATGGAATTTTGTATGTACCCACTATCCAACCTGTGAGGTCCAACGTCTGGTTGGTTATGTAGTTGGGTGTGTTATTTATTAAGGGGGTAAATTTTCATTTCGTATAAAATTGTGTTTTATGTCTTATAATCAAATCCATTAATCCCAAAATCAATTTAATTCGGTTTATGAGATCCCTTAGTGTAGATTTTTGATCCCTCTTCCATTTAGTTATAGAATCCTCATTCCGGTTGAATGTTTTGGTCTTTTTTGGGTGAAATCAAGAAATTGGTTCCTTTAAAACCTATTTTCTTCAATACATATCCCTGTTTTGATGTTGATTGAGACTATATAATTTGATTTATAATATACATGGATAATTAACATTGTTTTCTATAGATATATTTTTTATATCATTTGATCTCATCCCCTATCATTATTGGCTATGAAATAAATTTTTTTTAATCATTATTGAGGTATTCATCTCTATCCAATGATCCATCCCATGGGTACCATTATATTCTTATAATTCTTTATGTAGAAATAAAATAATGTAACTGGTTATAATATTTTGGGGTATTGGAAAGTGGTTTTCATAATTGATTTTCATTAGAAATTATATTTTATGAATTTTATGTGATTGAAAAAATTTCTCAATTATGGTTTTCATATTGAAATGGTATTTCAAAAATTTTAGTAGTGTGTTATCATTATATAATTTTTTTATGGAAAAAGTAGAATGTAAATTAAATGAATTTTATGTGGAAAATGTTTTATAAATCTGAATTTCATTTCCCTAACATAGTGGTTATATAAAAAAACCTTATGATACCATGGGTCATGTGAAACAATTAAACATGGATGATCCCTTGTAGAGTAAGATATAACTAGAGGATTTTCCCTTGAATGGATAGATTATATGGGGTTTCCTTTATGAGGAAACAAGTTTCTCAGACCTTAGGAGTCCCATATTGAATGTACTCTTCATTTTTTTGTCTTAATAGTTAAGTTGTGTACACCCATGAATTATGAATTTTACTCTTTGGATGATATGATATTTTATTGTATGAATAGATATTGATTATTCTTAATTTACAACATTATTAGGTTATGTATATTGACTCTTTAAAAACTATAATATTTTTTTCTATCTCTTCCATTGAAAATGTGATCTATTCTAATTCTATATTTATTTGAATATGGGATTATTTTGGAATGAATGGTATAGTTTTGAAAGAAATCTTAAGGTTTATATTTATAGGTAAAATAATTTATTTTAAAAATAATTTAGAAATATATTTTATAAACTATCTACATAATACACATAGATATACATTTTATATATCATCTTATGGTATCTTATAAAGAATTAGTGCCCCCACTGTACATTATCTATTCAGTGATTGTAGCCTTATTTTTATAGGATATAGTTAAATGGTATATAATCATGTAGAGGATGGATATACAAGATCATTCTACCTTTTTGATGAGTTGGGATGGTGGTGACTTATGATCACAAGGGGATAGACACATCAGTTTCTTATGGTTCAATGTTTGTGGTATTTAAATTTTTTCCTTTAATCATATTTATTTCCTTGATGGATTTGGAATTTTGGTTTGTTTATTTTTTAACAAAATTTATTATGGATATCTAATATTATACTCTGATTGTTTTTATCTTATATTATGTTTGTTAGAGGGTTAATTCATTCCCAAGTTTCTTTGTGTGATACCCTGGTAATTTTTTCCAACCCATGTGCATCAGGCCTTATGGTGGTAATATCTAGGTTATATTTTTAATTTACTAAAGATGTTCTATTAAAATCATTTTACAACAACAAGTTATTAATCATTCAACTCAGATAACATGTTCTTGTTTTTTTTGTTTTAACCAACTATATAAATGATGTTATATTGTTTATTCCATGAGTGATAAATAATGTTATGTAGTTTTAATATTATATAACAATGAATAATTTATGATGTTATGATTTTTTTTGGAATATCAATATATATATATATATATATGAATCTCTGTTAAAAAAATTAATTCTTTATTTGATATATGGATATATAAAAAATTATTTTTTAGGCCTTTCATGTGACTCATCACTATAAGAATCATGAAATATCCATGATACCCCATAATCAAGTTAGATACACATAAAACATTATCATAAACATTATTGAGGTTATGAACAATTACTAATGTATAATGATTGAAACGAACGAATCAAAATATATGTGGAAATGGAATTGATATCACTCAAATATATATTTTAAAATGAATTATTTATAAATGGGTATGAATAAATTATAATTTACTGATATCATGAAAGATAAATATAATAATAATTCTTCAGTAGAATAATAATTAATATAAACTTATTATACATGAGGTTAAAAAATGTTTGATACAGCAGAATTATGAGTTATAGGAACTCTTAACTCAAATATCTTTCACTCGGTTATATCATTTCTCCATTTTCTATCTTTTTCCATGAATTTTTGTTTTATGACATATAATTTGTTTATGTTGTATTTAAACTTAATTTATGCATGATTTAATTTTTTTTCAAATAATCAATTCATTGATTGATTAAAAAAATGTTATGATAATTATAAGGTTTTTCCAACTCAAACATCCTACTATGAGATATGTTTCATATTATTCACCTATTTCTATTTATATGATGTATATGATTTATATTTACAATATTATAGCATTAATCACTATTTTTTAACTTGATTTAATGTTTAAGTTCAATTTATTTACTTTAAGAGGTTTTAATTCAAATGATACCAAAAAATTAAAGGGGTTTTCTTATCATAAGTTACTTATATTGAGATATTTTCTATATTAACTATATTATATCCTTTTCGTGGTGTATATAAAAACAGTATATTTAAATAATTCTTTCTATCAAAATAAAATCATTTCAAAATCTATATAACTTTATCTCTTTCATAAGGGATTTTATTTTGAAATCTAAATAGAAATTTATTTAAAAATATTAATTCAAAAGTTCTAAAGTGTTTTAATCAAACTCTTTTTTCCATATACCTATTCCTTAACATGTGTAAAACAAATTTATTTTATAAACCTAAATTATTGAAAAAATTTATGTTTTAAGAACATTTATATTTTATAAAAGTTTTTAAATAGAATAATTATAATGTTTTTTAAGTGGTTCGATTTTTACACCCTTTAAAAATGTATGAAATGAATGGTTTTGACACATATGGATTGATTTAATTTCCCCAAAACTATATCCTTTATTACATATTAAGATTTTCTCCAATGTTTGTCTAGTTGAAAACCAATTTCCTATTATCGTGGGCGTTTTTATTATTTTGATGGTTACCAAATGAAACAGATCTTTCCCATCAAATTTCAATGAACATTTATAATTATTTTATAAATATATTTTTTATATATGTCAATGTTCTTTAATGATGATTATTCCTCACTATGAATATATTATATTAAGACTATAAACATTCATTCTCATGATTAATTTTGATGATGGTTAGAGGAAGTGTTCATCAAAACCCATTGTTTTTACATGGGATAATTAAGGTATTATGAAATTATGAGTGTTTTAAGAATTTTATAATGAAAATAGAATTATTCTAAGTGTTTTAAAATTTATTGTTATTGGGAATAATATATAATCATGGGTGTTATATATATATTCCACCAGTTCATTAGGTTATGATACGTTCTCTAAAAGAGATATGATAGAATTAACCAAGTAGGTTATTATGTTATAATGGTTCTTATAAGTGTAATTGTATGGGTGATATGAGTGTGATGTCCCAAGATAAAATGAAGTATTTTCTATGAATTATTTGAGTTTTAATAGTTTTCTAGAGAAAAGTATGATTTCACATGGTTCCTAATTATTTAATCGTATGAAATTTGTCTTATGTTATGATAATGTCTTATTCCATGACTTGTGATTTGTTAATAATATGTTATTTTGTATAAATATCATATTTTAGGCACTTTGATAATTTTCTCATACCCTTATGAGCATATAAAATTATCTTTAATTTTCCAATACGTATGTTTGAATTTAATACTCATTTTAGCTGACCATTCTTAAGTTTCAAGTTTCCAATGCTTTGAATAAGACTCGCATATGTTATGTCTAGTTGGTAAAAATGACCATTTTATGATAAAGGCATGGTTTTTTTATTTAATGATATTTTTTTAATTATCTTAAACTCTAAACCTAAAATGAATTATATTGTAAGTGAATTGACATTTAATATTGATGTTGTTATAATTTATGGTTAAAAATTAATTTTCATGTAATGGTGTCAATTAAAATATGAAATGAATATGTTTTCTGCACCAAATCTTGGTGTATGTGTCTGAGGAATTATACCTCAAATTTGGATAGACCAATTGTCATTGAATAAATAAAATAAAGACATAAAACATGATTCAAGAAGGATTATTTATAGTCTTTTTTTTTTGAAATAAAATGAGATCTTTTACACCTTCGGCATATAATATGGTCGTATGATTCACATCAATACTTTTTCAACTCATATTCATACTTCTTTTGTAAAAAAATAAAAAAAATATCTATTATAACTAAAATTAAAAATGTCAAAATTTATATAAATATTCTACCATGTAAAATTAAAAATATTGATATGGATAAACCATGCTATTACTGATGTAAAACCCCAATATTTTATAGTTCTCTTTAAATAAATTTTATTTCTCTAAAACCATTATTTACACACAACACACTATTCAAACAAACTGTTATATACTATTTAAATATTATTATTTAATGTGATAGTTATCACATAGATGTTCGATTGAAAATATGAATATAATTAGATAAATTATGAAAAATGGATGGTATAAACTTATATAAAATTAATTCATTATTTATCAACTGTTTTGAAATGAAAATAAAAATCATTTAAAAATAAAAGAGTTTTTATTAAAAAAAGTTTTTGAACGTAATGTGTTTTTATATTAATAAATTTATTTACTAAATATTAGTGAATTTTTTTTAATTTATATATTATTTATTCAAACATTTTTTCTAAGATTCACCTAGTAGTTTTGTCACGAGATAATAATAAATTCAAAATTTTTACATAAAAATGTGTTTTTCTACGAAACGATTTTCACCACGTTTTTCAGAGGTATTTTAAAATGAATTTCTTTCACTAATAGAAATTTAATCTAAAAAATAGATTATATATATATATATTTTAAGTTAATATAATCACATTTGGTAAATATGTCTCCTTTATTTTTGTTCATTGTGAATAGTAACTATAGTATATATTTGTCACCTTGAAAATGGTTAAATGGGTAAAATAATAGTGTTAAAACAATCAGATGAGGTCTCAAAATCAACCCAAAACATGAATTTCTCATATTATATTTGTGTAGGTTTTCATATGAATAAATTTATTGAATATCTAAAAATTTGGTCTATTTTACTTCAATTATGACCCTTATATTAATTTAAGTGAAGAATAAATACAAAATATCACTCCATTGAACATAATATATCTATAATTCTTACATAAGGATAAAAAGAGGATAATTTAAGTTATAAATAATTATTTTAAATATAAAGTAATTTTCTTTATCATTGTAATTTATCTCTAATCTTTAGTAATAAAATAATTACATTATATGGTTATGCAATGTCGAAATAATAGTTC
Organism: Viscum album; assembly: GCA_963277665.1. Classification (NCBI taxonomy): domain Eukaryota; kingdom Viridiplantae; phylum Streptophyta; class Magnoliopsida; order Santalales; family Viscaceae; genus Viscum; species Viscum album. The sequence continues at coordinate 529,873,664 of OY728139.1, read as the reverse complement.
TTCAATTACTAAAAAATACATTATTTTAAAAATGTTAAACGTAAATTTTTTTGGATCAGTTATTATGTTACATGATTTTTTTAGAAATATTTTACCTATTAGGGATGTGTTAAAGGTCTATAATTGAAATCCATATTTATATTGATGTCATTAACGTCAAATTAAATGATTCATATCAAACATAACATTAATGATATTCTATGAAAATAATATTTTATTAATTTTTTTAAAAGACATAAATATATTGATATAGGTCATGGGGGATAAATTATTTAATAAATAATCATCCCTTGACCATTTACAATCCAATTTTTTACTTGTATGTATAATCATTACCCTTTAATACTGAAATAGTTGTTATTGTGGTTAAGGATAAAATTGGTTAATGAAGTGGTTAAACAAACGATAAGGTTTAGAATGAACCAAAATCCTATATAAAATTCATTAGGTTATAATATATTAACCTTATACACTTTTTAATTTAACCTATTTCCATTTTGAAACATTTTTCTTGAGAATTAATTTGTTATATTTTATTCTTCTTGGTAATTCGAACCATGTCCTTTAAATTCCTTATAAAATGGACCCCCTTATATATTTTCTATATCAAAATTTGAGCCATGAAAATCAAAAAAAAATGTAAAAATACTTCCCAAATATCCTTAAAAACTTTTATTGATTTTTTCCCAAAATAACCACCCTAAGGTCCTTAAGAGGAGATCTAAAGGAGTTCTTTCAATGAAGATGTAATCATCCTAACAAATCAAATTATTTTTTTACTTAATATTTTACCTCCACTAAATCTGTGATATTTATCATAAAAAATAAATTATGTTTCATAATTATAAAAAAATTAATTATTATTTTAAACCACCCTTACCACCTTCTTTTCCATTAAATAAAATATGGTAAAGTTTTCTTTATATACGTATGGACTACCACTTCCACGAAGCGATGTGATTCATTTTTAAATTTCCTCTATACATTGATGGAAATAATGATATATTTAATAAATATATATGACATATATGATATAATTAATATTTTGGAATGGTGTCTTATTATTTACATTTTTTTATTCTAGAAATCAAAATGTGAAAATAGTGTTCATGTGTATATACAACCTACCGTCTCTATGAATGGTGTAATTCAATTTTCTATCTCTAAATTTCAGGGATGATTATACATATATACCTATAATTCATATATAGTTTTTTATATCATTATTTAATTATATTTATGATATTACTAGGATCAAATTACAAGGACCAAAACTATAGAAACATAATATAAAATAAAAACAAAGCCGTCCTCAACAAAAAAAATTAATTTTAATAAATAATTGTTAACAAAATGGTGATAAAATTTTATAAGTATATCATATATGGAATGAAATATATGAATTTTATTTTGTAAAATATTTATAATAAACTAATATTTGTTATATAGGTGGATCAAACACATATGATGGAAGTCAGACTTGAGGTAAGAGTTTATTTCAAAAGCACATCACTATTCAAGATTGTTTTTGTTTAATTATCCATATAGAGAATTATTTGATATTTTTATCTTAAAAATATATATTTTCTTATCCTTTTTTAATTTCTCGATGTTAAAATTCTTTCTTTTAGTTTTACACACTTTATGTAATCAAGAGACTGAAATATTTTTTTAAGTTAAACCCAATTTTTATATTCTCAGTCAGAAATCCTTTTCTTCCATCTCCATATTTTCCACAATATGTTTTAAAAAATGTTTTTTACTATTATATTTTGATTTAATAATTAATTTTTTACCAATTTTTTACATTCAAATAAATGGATTAAAATGAATCTTTTAGTCATTTTCTAAATGACGTACTTTTGACTATTTACTGAAAATGTTAAAGGAATAATTTTTAATGTACATGGAATGAAATAAATCTATTGTAATAATGAGGAATAATTTTATAGAATATTAAATAATATTTTTAAAATTTTAATTTCAAAAGAAATTATTTTCTTTAATGTTTGGTAAATTTTTTATTTTAAATTGAAAATGGTATTTTTCAATTTTTTTTCTAATGATCATTTAAAGGTATTTGTATATATATATATACATCATTTGTTGATATAATCTTATGATACCACCCATAATATTTATCTAGATGTATTTTAGCACTTTGATTGGTAATAGTATTGACATATATGGTAGTTACGCCAATGATGATAGTTGTTGACTTTAATTACATATTAATTAAGTTGTATAATTTATTCATATGATTAATGAATTGGATATATAAAGTGATGGGTGGAGCATAAAATTTCATATCCCATTTATTTATCAGCTGGTCTTATCTCATGAAACATGTTGGGTATCTAGATGAGGCCTTACCAATTTATGTAGATGTCCTAGTATGATACATTGATAGTATGTTTAAGATGTTCGACATTATACATTCCGTCATTATGAAATCAATAATCGATTTCCATGTTATTATTTGAATTACTATGACATCCATGGAGAATTTTGAACACATGTGATTATTTATATGGAATTTTTTGATCATCATTAATTTCAACCATATTATTCAAGCCTTATTTATCCCATTTTAGATTATACTTTATTTATACCCATACTAATCATATGAACTCAATAGTTTCTTATGTTTTCCTTCCCTAGTATTCCAAAAAATATATTATTACTTTTAGGAAGATATATACTAGATTGAATAATGATATTGTCAATGAAAACATAATGTTGTATTTTATGTTTTCAAATGTAATTTGAAATTCATGTATGGTTATATTTTTTCTTAACTATTAAACTATTCAGTCCTTTGGGATGTGATTAGTAGTATCTATATCCATTGTAATAAATAAAAACAAACACTATGATACTAGGTTTAGGTTTATTACTGTTGGTATTAATGGACGTTTTGTAGATACCTTGGGAATAAGATTTTAGAAAACATAGATTAGGGAATATAACCTTATGATTGAATTTGAGGATAATTATAATTGTAGTATAACACCCTTATGTTTTGGTGATGTATGTATTATATGGTTTTAATAGAAATAAATAAATATCTATATACTATAAGTGGATTTTGTTTTAGAACAGATTTATCTAGTAGTAATAACCACGAAATCGGTTGGTTTAGTATATCTCGACCATAATTATAGTGTATGATGAGTGTTCCCTTATTACACATGTATTTTGAAACTCCTAGTGGATATTATTGGGTTAATTAACATAATATTTACAAATAATTATGGAATATTTAAAAATATTTTTAAGATATTAAAATATTCCTAGAGAAACCATGTTTATGATTTTGGGATTAATTTTCCATAAATTTTTTAATTATGTTAAATATTTCAGTTGTTTCAAAACTATACTTTATGATTCATAATTTTATGATATAATATAATGTATTCATTTTTTATAAATGGTTTCATGAAGAAGGAATGAAAAATGTTTCAATGTACATAATCGGTGTAGGGATATCCCTCCTGGATAAGATAACGAAGCTAGAGGTGGTGCTGGAGCTAGAAATGAACAAATAATTAATATATTGTGGTAGCTAAAATTGGTAAAATCCAATGAAATTTCCCATATATTTCAGACTTCTGATGAGTTCCTTAGAAAAATTCTAGCATCTAAGATAAAATAAAGAGTAAAATGTTTATATATATGAAGATAAATTTATATGCTAATAAAGGTATGATACATACTATATATTTAATCTATAGATCAATATTAAACATTTATTTTATGGTATTAATCCAATATTTCAAAGGGAAGTAGTCTCTTAAACCTTCCCATCATATACAGTTATAATATCATGTTTTATCATGACAGATAAATAATTCTCCATGTCTTATGGATTTAAAGTAAATAAATATAAGAAGAGGATGATATATAAAATAATGGATAAGGTTAATAAGAAAAATTGGAATTTTCCAACATGTGATATTTTTTGAAGGAAACACATTGGTACATGATTAAAAGGAAAAATAGTTTTATTAAAGTGTGGAATAAAAGATCATCATTTTCATTAATGAATGGGTAATGTAAAATTCATCAATTAAAAATGATCTAACTATAATGATATGTGGAAATAAAATAACTATTTACCCAAATGTTAAGGGAAATGCTCATAAAAGAATCCAAGGGGAGAAATCCAAACTCATGAAGTAACTATTTATGAAGTGGAAGTTCCTAAAGAAATGGTGTAAGGTAAACTTATCATCCACTCCATGATTGAAAATGTTTTATTTGATTCTATTTCTACCCACTGATTTATATAAAAATAATTTTAAAAGGGTATATGATAACGACCTCAATTATTAGATAACAAGTTTGAGGTAAAAAATTCTAATGGAAGGATGACTGTATATTAACTTAATAATGACTCTCTGATAGAATTTACTGGGGATAGTCTTCCTATGAATATTTTTATTCTTAATTTATTTTAATTTTATGTAATTTTGGTCATGTATATAATATCTTATTATAGAGACCGTATCTATTTTTGAGGAAGATGATTTTAATTAGATACTTTGAATCAACCATTAATCATTTATCAGTGTGTGGATAAACCTAAACACCCAGTGGAAACTACATCCACCATATCGATTTTTCTACCTATTAATGAGGAGTATTTATCACAAATGTTTGATGATAAATTCAATATTTAAAATATTTCCATTTTTCAATAATATTATAATATATTTCCTTAGGACATGTGTAGTATTCCCCCAAATTGTGAAGTTTCATTTTCAATAAAACAGATAACTTGTGCTATGCCTATTTCAATGACTGTGTATATAATTTCTCCAACTGAGTTGTAAGAGTTTAAGAAGAAACTCCAATGAAATCTAGATAAGATATTAATTCTATATACTGAATTTCTATGGGTTGAACCACTTATTTTTTAAGAGGATAGATGAGTCACTGTATATTTGCATTAATTATTAGGAACTTAACAATGTAAATGTTAAAAAATGTATCCTATACTACATATTGATGATCTGTTTGATCTATTGTGTGGGGATTTATATTTTTACAACATTTATCTTCGATCTAGACATCATTAAAGAAGTATCAAGAAAAAGGATATACCCAAAATAGTCTTCCTTTGGAGGTGTGTTCATTATGAATTTATAGTAATTCCATGTAGAATTTCCAATGAACAATCTATCTTCAGATATTTAATGAATAGAGAAATTAGAAATTACCTTCGTAATTTGTTGGTTATCTTTATAGATAATATTCTTATTTTTTCAAATATAATGTAACTTCATGAAAAAATGGGAATTATGCTGAAGAACCTATTGAAGGAAAAGTTAAAGTTAAATTTACAAATTGTGAATTTTTTCTTAATAATGTATAACTCATATGTCATATAATCTCATGTGGGGGTATATTGGTGGATCCTAAAAAAAGGAGGTTATTAAGTAATGACCTAGACCAACCACAGTAACTT